>OY728143.1:1689246229-1690522063 GCA_963277665.1 Viscum album | reverse complement strand
TATTTTACATTTTGATGGAAGTTTAACTATATTGATATATTTTGAATAAAGGTTCTATTCCAATGTGTGTGTTCAGAGGTGCGAGTGAGATAAATGGTTTTTTATATAACAAAATTTTATTTTTTTATATTGAAATGATCAACTTTATATGAATTTAATGGTAACATCATGTGGTATATGCAGGGATTCTAAGTACAAATTTTCACTAGTTTAGAAGTATTCTCTAGATATTAGAACTATGTTGGACTAAGGTCAACATAGAGGAGTATGTCCCTTGGTTAATCTTTGAAGGGTGGGATGGGGAATTTGGGATGATTCGATTTATATGTTTATTTTTCCTTCTAGCAAATAGACATGACTCATTGAAGAAAATGTTATATCTATTCTAGACTGTTTCTTATAAGCACCTCAAAATCCATGATGATCATATATGTATATTTTTTTAATGAATGAGTATCTAGAGAATTTTAAATTGATATTCTCACTTCCTCTAAGATTTTATGAAAATGTTTTAGTCTATATTTTATGGTTTATTTACAATTTAAATCTTAAATCTTTAATGATAACCTTGTTTGAAAAAATGGGGTTTTTCAAGGAATTTTGGTTGATTATTGTTTTATTTAATGTAACTAGATAACTTATTTTCCAATCTCTATTTTAAAAAATTTTTATATAACATTACTTTATAAATTTTTATTATTTGGGTTAATAGTGGGAGAACTACTATGATTTTAGTTGATTCCTATATATATTATAGGCTTAGTAAGTTACTCGACCATGGAAGATATCCATATATCTCTAGGTTAATGTACTGATAAAGGTGTGTGTGGTGTTTCCTCACTTCCATATGGATGTGTATATATCTCTTTGTATATTTTCCTTATTTTAAATTATTTCAATCACTTCCCTTGTTTATTAGTTTATTATATACCAGTTCATTTTTTTATAATTGGATATCTCAAATTTATCCTTGTTTTGATTTTATTTCATAAATTTATTTATTTAATATTATTTTTGGGTGAAATCATTACCAATTTATAATTAATAATTCATCGGTTCTTGTTTCCTACCCATGTGGACCAAGATCACCCTTTAGTCCTTTCCATAGGTGGCTCGGGTGTCCGTATTGGGAATCACCAAGGTTGGTTTTTGAAAAATTGGTATCACAAATTTGTTTTTTCCACTCATTCTCTGGGGTGAGGTTTTGATTTTGCAGTTCTAATACCTGAATCCTTCTCATTTATTTAGACAATAAGATTCTTAGGAAAAAATTTCTAGGCTACTAAGGATTAATGAAATTTTTTTCCACCTTAAACTCTCAGAATCTTTCAAATTAATGTTTTAAATATTCAAACTAAAGGGTCCAAGTTGGATGTATTGGATATTTGTCTTCCATAGTAAGACACATAAGGACCACTCTTGGAAATATTTCATAGTGCATTTCATTCAGTAATTCTTAGAAAATGTGGTGGAGGTACCAAAGGCTACCGAATTTAACGGCCTCTAGTAAGGAAATAAAATACTCTTAGAGTATTCTCACTATTTTATCATTATGGATCTGTATGTACCTTATATATACATGAATTATTCTTTAATGGCGTGGTATTTTAGGGAAGGTCTTTGACCAGATCAGTCAAAGGAAGGGTCTTCTATCGGGCTCAACCCCTATGAAGTGATGGTGAACTGAGAAATAAAATTTAAAGTAGACTTGGAAGGAGAACCAATGGAATTTTAGGTTTCTCCTATTTCATGTTACTATGGATAAAGCTATGACAAGTGAAAATTGATCATTCCATGTCAAACCTTGTGATGGTGGAATCAAAATAAAATCTTGTTTCTTCCCTTCATCTTCTTCGAGGAGCGAGTAAGATATTTTCTCAAAATGTGGAAAGATGGGGCATAAAAACCTTCTTGTAAATGGACACTTGATACCTTTCATACATGTGGCTATCTTGTTAATTTTTAAGGATATATAGTGCATTTTTACAAATTAAAGGTAGATTGAGGTCTACCCTATCTGAATATCCTCTTGTTCGATCTTTTGATATCAATGTTAAAGGGAAAACCATTTCATTTTCATTGATTTAATTTATTTCCCATTTTTTGACCATGCGATGTTAGGAGTTTTTACATTTGGATTTATTATAACTTACTTGGATTTGTGTTAGAATTTTCAATTTCATTGGTGAATTCTATCTTGGGGATGTAATAATCTTGTTTATATAGGTTTCTCAGTGATATTTCTCCTTTTTTGAATCCAAAAATTTTGATGAGTTAAGGGTGGACATTGAATCTGAGGTATATTCAAATATAGTTGGGAGACCACCATTACTGAGTTTATCATATTTAAAGTTTTTCTATTTCTCTTCCTTGGGAATTGGTTTCCTAGTTTTTTCTGATCTAGAATAGGATTATTATTTCTTATTCAAGAACATTTCTATTTCTTCTTTAAACAAGTAAGGACATTCTTGTTCAAATATATTCCATATTTTTTATATAACCAAAACCTTCTGTGTTTTGGTGCCAAACATGTGTTTTATATTTTAGAGACTTTAGAATTTTTGGGTTTCTCTATAATGGTTCTTAATGTATTCCATAGTAGAGTATTTATGTAAAGATAAACATCAATCTCTAGAAGTGATTCATAGTATGATCTCTCCATTAGTCCATATTGTCTTCATTGGATATGATCTGTTTGAGATTCATTTTTTTTGTATTCTATTTGGGATATCCCTTATGAAATGTTGGTTTTTTTATAAATTCTCATGTCTTGATGATTATTGTACTTATCATTTTGTAGTGTAATGGGGGATATGTGTTGGGATAGTGTTTCTAAAATATTTTTGTACATATTACCTATTAGTTATGTTTTGGGGTGATTGGGTGGTAGTGTTGATGATGATATGATGTTTTAATGGATTTACCAGTATCTGGTATTAGATAATTATAGTCTCGGGTTACCCTCACTTGATTAAATGATAGTCTATGTGGTTTTTGATGAGGAATATTTATTTTTGTGTAATTTCATGTTTTACCTATTATTAGTTTGAATTATATTATTTGGTGATATTTCTTGAGGTGGTAATACATTTGGGTCTCTTATGTTAGTGTGATGTTTGAGTGTTTTCGTGTATGTTGTTTTTGAGATTTCATCAAATTTTGATCACTGTGTTCCTTTTCATTTGAGTAGTTAAATATTTTTCATTTTATTTATGAAGAGATATCACTGGTTGAGTTCTCCTTGGATATATTCTTATACTTTATTGATTTGGTTATTGGTATTTCTTTCAGAATATAATTTTATGGATTAAGAATTCAAATATCCTCTCTATGAGTACCAACTAAGAGAGTGGTATAATTACAGTATCTTGGTTTTAACTTTAGTGTTTGGGCTCAATAGTGTTGTCTTGTTTGGAATTTTCTTCTTTAGCTATTGAATTATATTTTCTCTTGACCCAAAATTGAACATCAATCATTATTAGGATAGAAATAATTATTGTGGGGAAAATGTTCACATATCAAAAAAAATTCTCCCTTGTTTCTTTTTTTAGTTTTTCGAGAGGCTTGAAATTAGACTAGTTTTTTAGAGTAGGTGTTGACCTAAACTTGTATCTAGAGAAGATCCAGGTGATCCACTGAATAGATGGTGAGGGTTATTGACTAGACGATGGTATTGATTTTTGATCCAAAAATTTAGTTATAAAAACTACCTACTCATTGTTTTGGAAGTTTCTACAACATTTTGTAGTAGCCACTAGTTAGGTACTAGTTACAACTAGCCAGTTGGTGAAGACACCAGTCATGTAGTGGAATCATTAGATGAATGTTTAGTAAGGGGTATAATTTCAATTTTATAACAGAACCCTAATTTTATTTAATATCACTTCTAACTAGTCCTTGTCCCAACCCGTATGAATTCTGTGGATCTATTTTCTTGATTTTGTCCCTCCCAACTATAATCCTTAGTAGATTTCATTATCTATCAAATAGGTGATCCTATATTGGTATTCTTTTCTCTGTTTGGTCTTGAATTCTCATCTTCTTCATGTTCCTCTTATTTAAGGGATATGACAGCCCTAAGAGTTAATTGGATTTGGGTTTCTATTTGAATATTTTTAATCAAAGGATCTCCATCTTTCTTCTTAGATCTTATCCTCTCTCTAGATTTTTGATTTCATCTAGTAGTTGAAGTTCTAAGTGTTTTAGGGTTAGTGTCCCAATCATCTCCCTTTAGAAATGAATTTATTTTTTTCCCACACTTTAAACGTCATATTTTAATGTCTTTATTCATACCACTTAAAATCATGTAGCTATACCATATATTTGTGTTTTTTTTTGTATTTTCATTAAATTGATGAAAATCTGGTTTTCTGTGAAATGATTTTTAAAATATATTTTAATGAAAATAACCTTTCTTTTGAAAATTGGAATGTTCAATTGTGTCTTATTGATTTCTCTTGAAATTGATTCCAGTGTTGATTTTTAAAATGGATGAAGGGGGTTATTTTATAATTTTGGGTGTTTTCCTCTTTTTTTGAAATTTTTTGTAATATTATTGAAGGATATTTGATAATTATTTTTTATTTATTTTTTCAAAGAGGATTCATTTCTTTCAATATAAAATATTGATTCCATGGCCTATTTAAAACTTTTGATCACTTTTTTAGAAGATGAAGTTCCATAGGAAATTCCCCTTTTATCATCCCCATTGGATAAATTTAATTTATATTTTCCCAATTGAGGGAATTTGATTTACATTTTCCCTATTGAGGGATATTAAACTATATTGATATGCTTGAATAAAGGGGATGATCCCATGTGGGTGTTCAAAGGTGAGAGTGATATAAATGTTTTTTTATGATATGACAATATGATATTATATTACTCCAAAATTATCACCTTCATTTTAATATCGTAGGAAAATAAGGTTGGATAAGTGGGGATCTGAGGTTCAAATTTACACAATTTTTGTATTATGCTCTGGTTAGTGGCCCGATGAGGGGCTTATGCCAACATATGTGAGCTTTACACTTGATTAGGATGGTAATTTTATGACCAAGCATTTGGGATGTGGTTTATTAATGTATATATTTTACTTTCTGGTGTATGAACATGATTAATTTATTATAATGTTATATCTATTCTTCATTATATCCCTTTATCACCACATAATAAATAATGGTGATATATGTATAGTTTTCCAAAGAATGGTTATTTAGGGATTTGGGAAATGGTATCCTATTTTCATTAAATATTTATTGAAATATATTTAAAGTGTTATTTATAGTTTATTTTATTGAAAATTATTAAAATTTTGGTTTTTCTAAAGTGAACCATTGTTGTGAAACTTTAGGTTTTCAAGGAAAACTCATTGATTCTTATTTTATAGAAAGAAATTGGAAAACATACTTTTGTATCTATATTTTCAAAATTGTTTGATATATATTTACATTATAAATTATTATTCTTTGGGTAAGAAGGTGGATATATACTATGATTTTATCTCAGGCCTATATACATAATATGTTTAGAAGGTTTCTCTAACAAGGAAGATATCCCGATATCTTTTTTTCGTATCTTAGTAGAGGTTCATGTATAATTTATTCACTTGCATATAGAGATCTATCTGGATCATTGTATCTTTTATTATTTTATATTTTATAAATTTTAGTTTGTGTATCCTAGTTTATTGTGTACTTGTTGATTATTTTATTAATCAGTATCTCATATTTATACTTTTTTGGATTTTATTTCCACATCTTATTTATTTATTATTATTGTTTGGAATAATCATTCCCATTTCATTTTTACTGAGACTTAGATTTTTGTCACTGTTCTATAGAGATAAGTAATTCTCTATAAAACATTACATGGTTTTCTTAATCTTTCTATTTGAGAATGTATTAGGTTGCTTCATGACATTTAAAATAAAATATTTTCCCAACACATCATTAGTAGAGTGAACTACCAGATATTTATTATTTTTAATTACAACATGTGAAACAAACATTACCTCCAACTTTTCTCAAAAGGTTTAAATTATCACCACTAGTATCTTTACGAGTAATGCAATTAATAGGTTTACTTCTGATTTTACAACCATTAAATACTAGAGATCCCTATTTATTTGATGAGGATTTACTTCACCATTTTATTTACCTTTTTCCCTTATTCTTTATTATCTTATTAGACATATCATATATGGTTTCTTTGTAAAATAATTCTCTGGACTCTTCAAATATGAAATTCTTAATTCCTTCGAAAATAGAAATTTAAATCTTTAAGTAAATAAAACTTTTAGAATCCAATCAAACGTGTATTATTCTCTAATACAAATTGTTAAGATCATATATTTCATAACCCAACTTACTGGGCCATGACTGGATAATAGAAAGTTGTGTGTGATGCCCTAGGCCAGCCTCCAATAGTCTTGGGGCTAAATAAAAGTACTGATAAAGAATAAACTATAATAGGAGGCCTTAGAATAATGTACCTATAAACTCAAACAGAAACATCTCCTTAAAAAAGTGAATAGGAATAATAAAAGACTAAAACATCTAAAGTATAACCATGCATGCAATAACCTCTTGGAAAATCAGCAAATTATAACAACATAAATCCAAAGAATAAAGGGTAAAAATAAAAAACCATATAGATATGGAGTCTTATCCAAAAAAATAACTCCAAAGTGGGGGAAACTAAGAGAGCTCATATCCTACACTCAAAGTCCAACCACCCTACGTGGTCAATGCACCCACATAGCACAATGATTCACCAAATACATCAATTATTTTCATGTTTTCTACATAAAAATGTCATGTATGGTAAAATACCATGTAGGGGTGAGTATATACTTACCTACTAGGGCACCCCATAATCTCCAATCACAAATCATTAAGATAGGGTAGTCATCTCATCATCATGATGTCATTTTAATCAAAAACATTGAGAAAAAACATAATAAATAATAAAGATCTAATTGAAAAGAATCCCAAATTAAGAGAGAAATGTGATCTCTAAATCCACCTCCCTACTAAGAATAAAGATTCAAAATAATGCTCCAAAGGTCCATCTTCGATGAATAGTATCACATGTAACAACACAAGCATTCAAGTGAATAGCCACTACCATGCCAATGATCTCAACATATTAGGGAGCACTGTATAAAGTTGTGGGCCTACCAAACCACATAAGATATAGATTGAAGGAACCAGTCCTCTACATAGTGTGTCCCATCCAAGGGAGCAATATCTCATGTTCGTGCACCTTGTGTAAACTCTCATGAATGAGAGTGAAGGGGGGGTGCATCGCTAATGTGCTCCATAACAGAGGGAGAACTCACTCTCATGGAAGAGCTTCTTATCATCTAATCGTGATGATAGGGGATTACAACATTTTAGATAGAGTACATTTTTCTTATGAGGTATGGGGTAGTACTGAATCTACCCGTGTAAAGATCGTGGGGTAACTGCACCCTGGAGAGAGACAGGGGATTACAGAACCTGGTAACACTCTAATGATCCTACCTTATTGTGATCACCTGGTTAGAATCACTAAATTAATCATACACTATAATCACACGATACATTCACTTCCCAAACAACTACAACTATAATGTTTTATCTATAAAACAACTCAGTACAAGCTCCTCACCAGCCGAAATCTAAGTCCCAATGAAGTAGATATTCAAGGTAGAAGATTCAAGGCTCTAATATGCCCTAAAAATATACATGACATATACCATGGTGTATATGGTGTTTTACTCCATGCCATTAATTTACCATGTCTTTCTATCTCATATATAATGTCTTCCTTTAAATAGACAGTTTGTTCTCTTGGGATACATGGCATGATGAGGTCGGTATGGCACTCAGCATACTATCTAATTTTGCTTCTGTTCAATATCCCTTGTCTGAGTACTTTTTTAGTCACATGGTATGTGGTCCTCCATACATATTGTGTGGGGCCACATGACCTCTTGGGTGTGTAATCTCTGTACACATTGATTCATCCACCAAGGGTTTCACAGTGTATAATATGGAACACATGGCATGTAACAGTACATGGATTCCTCAACATGTACTCTCTATACACACTGATCTATTAGGAAAAGGGATACATGGTATGTAAACTCACCACATATAATTTGATACATATCTTCTCATGAAAACCATAGAAACTATACTGAAGGGACTACACAACGTGTATTTTTAAGCTATATGCCATGTAGTTAGGATTTCACAAGTAATCTAGAAACATCACATGTCATTCTCTCACACTACTATCAAAACTAGATCCAAAATCAACCAAACTCATAGATCTATGATCTATGGTGAACCACACCTCAGTTATTTTCAACGTCTGAATTCTGGACAATTGATCAACCCCCAAACATCCTCTATCAATCCACAATACCAAATGCCAAACCTACGATTCAAGGGTCTCTAATCCAAACCTCGATCACCCAAAGTTATTAATATACCTCATTTGTGCCACTAATCATGATCCAATACCTATTATAATGATATTTTGTGCTAAAAATGGTTTCACATTGATTTTTTATTGGATATTTGTCGAAATTCCATCCAATGAAAATGTTGGTGATGAATGTGTGATGAAAGATGAGAGAGAAGCATGAATCGTAGACATAAGGAATGAACCTCAAACATTTTTTTGGGCTAGCCTTGATCCGTTTTCATTGGAATTATAAATTAATAGTATATGATATCAATCCTCAAAGACTTGGGAGGAAAAATCATAACCCACAAATGAAAAATAGATATGAAAATCAATCTTGTTAGAAGAGTTGACACACATTGGACATATGATAAAATAAACAGGGATATATCCACAAAACAACATTCTACCTCAAGTTTATGTTGATCAATGATTAAGATTTTTTACACATTAAATTCACTGGTAAGATCTTCAAACATAGTTGGTTTAGACAATCATAGTGTTACCGATCGATCATCGCCGCGAAGCTCTCCTCCATGGATCCTCCTCAAATATCATGGGTTATTTTGCTAACCCTAAGATTTACCCATAACTAAAATTAAATATGGGGAGGATCTTGGTCATGGATAAAATTAATTAATTATTTTATTATTTTATTGATCCACCCACTACCACTTTTTAACCAAACACCTGATTCCAACAATATTTATATTTTTCCTAGGGTAAAATCAGTTTTTTAGATTAAATGGTGGTCTCATATTTCCTATACAGAACACCATTTCAAATATATCCCATTATTTAAAAAAATATTGTGAGATAAAATATATTTAATATTTATAATTTATTCACACAATAGCTCTTTGATCCCTATAATCATATGGTGACTCAAGGCCAGTCATTGAAAATATTCCCCAAAATATTCCAATGCCTAAAATGGTAGAAATAGTGTTATTATAGTATCCCCACATTCAAGGATTGTTTCCTCAAAAAAATGAAATCCTACTCAGACATGGGAGGATAATAATATCCCAACTAACCCCCCCCCCCCATGAGCTCACTAAATGTTCTCATTCTATCAAAAAACATGAAACCCAATGGAAAACCTTTCCCATAAAGGGCCTTCTCCTACCAATTATTAAACACTATTGGGATACTCAAACTCCTCAAATAGGGTAACTCCACCCATATCATCTAGAACATCTTAGTATACATAATTAAATAAGTCATGAACATATCTCCCTGGTTGTGACATGTGGAAGCTCTGACCAGTAGGCGTAACTATTATCACAGGGTCATGTAGTATGACACATCATTATCTTAATGTAGTAACTAAAAAATGACATAAGAACCTCATAAGTAGGTTGTTTCCATGAAAAATACTCTGTAATCTATATCAATATGGGTTCTCTTGTAATATAAGATCTTCTCATCAATCTCATAGCCATCCTCATCATTCTTCAATGGACTCTTGAAAATTTCAAGAAGTTCTCATCTTCCCATGGATGAACTACCCCTTTCAAAACCATCTCTAGCATTAAATATTCTACCAAAGTTATGGTGTCCAACTATCTCAAACTAGTACAACATTGATCTAAAAGGTATCATGTATGTGGCCTCAAATGGTGCCACATCGGTGGTGGAGTGGTAATTGTTTTGATACTCAACCTCCACCTATTTTAGATGACCCTCCTATCTATATCCCTAAACCAAAATGAAAACTTGAAGCTTGAACACTAAAACCCAAATAGTATATTTTACTTGTCCATATATCTAGGGTAGAAACACTATGCTCAACCGAAACTAAGTCCTTAAATCCTCTCGATAGTCATGAAAACAAGTGAGCATCAACGTCTAGAATGATAGTTGAGAGTATTCTATAAATACTGACCACCTACTGCATGAAAAGGTATCCAAACTCTCCAGTAAGATGTACTATATGATCGTTAAGAATTTTTCCAACACAATGAGTTGTTATATTACCATTCATATAGTGTCATGTCTAATCGTTAATTGGGGAATCCCCCATCACAAAAACAACAAATACATTATCCCATTTCCACTTCTATATAAGCACCTTGGACTCCACCTATAGGCAGTTGAGACATCAAGAGTTTAACTCACCAACATTATAAAGTATCCATGGACACTAATCCTAATGCTAAAGGATATTGGAACAACCTCACCACTCCCAAATATACTATTGAGGGAAAATAACCTCTTTATCTTTGCATATTGTAGCATGACTAGTGTCGTTGTCCATCCTCGAACAAGGATGATCTGCTCCCTACCTTTATAAAATCCATCAGGACCATGTATAGTGGATATCTCGCCTTGAAGGATCTCATAATCTCTATATAAATATATATCCACATTAACATGCTATAAAAATTTCATGGTATAAACCATCGACCAGAGGAACACTACACCATTAACGTCCATATTGGTCAACTACAAGAGGTCAATTTCTCCATTGTATCACAAAAAATATAACAAATGGAATACTTTCTATGGGTAAACACTAGCATGGTAACACCCTTGGGTATATCTCAAGATAGTTCTGATAACCCATTTTTTTGGTCAACTATCACTCATATGCCCAAGAAGAAATATCATAACAAGTGAACCTCCTCAATCCAAAACATACTCTATGAGAGATCCCTGTAGAACTAATACTCTCATATAATTTTTTCAACAATCCCTACATTTATCATATTCTAGTCCTCTGATACTGATTGTGAATGTATGTCACCAAAGAATACTACCACGAACTAATCCTAAAAGGGTTAAATATAGGGTTCATAAGTCACATAAACTCTGATGGGGCCTTCAATAAACCAAAATGTATCACCAAAAACTCAATCAACAATAGAAGATCTTGGAATACATGCTTTTTGTATCCTCCTATCAATCCTGGAGCTAGTGATAACCAATCTTCATGTCAAAGTCTGAGAACAAATTCTCCCCTAACCATTGGTTGTATAAGTCATTGATTCTTAGGGGTAGATACTCCTCCATGACTTTAACCTGGCCCAGGTAACATCAATCCACACGTAACCCTAATATATCATCCACTCCTAGGGGAAAAATGGTATTTCTAGGAGAATACACCATTTCTAACAACACACTTCTCTGAAAATCACTCAAACCACAACTCTAGCTCACATAGTAACATAGGTACGTTGATTTTCTAGGGAAGATATATAGTCATCCCTAGTGAATGTTCATGCAGAAACAAACTCTATATGGGGAGTTAAACCATGAAAATACATAGATAATTTGTCCACATGTCGCACCCACATTGTAGGAACTGAAATCTCATAGAATCTACTACTATAAGGGTCAAACAATCCAACTGATAAGGAATTGATTTCATCCTCCTTCACACGAGGCCATCCAACTCTGCATGGGATTCCATCTCACTAAAGAAGGGTAAATCCCAAACGACAACTATAATGTAATATAACACTTGTTTTTAACACTCAACTAAGCATGAATGATATGTAACTCATTCATATTATGGAAATCATCATAGGGCCTCACCACCTAATATGGAAAGATTCCATCTGAGGTTCTCTCGCTCCTCTCAATGTCTTCTCAAACTATCGGTAAAAGAGTGATAATAAATTCTCATCTATTGGAGACTCTAATAAAAAAATTTCAAGATAATAGTCTCAACTAGTATCACTATTACTTGAATAGGGGTTACATCTAGGGAAATTAGGCTCATGAATATGTGTTTAAACTATATCTAGAGTAGTGAAGATACATGTCACTCCTCAAACCACACTCGAAGCCTTTAAATCACAATCTACTACCACCTGAAGCTATCATTTCCCTAGCCCACCTATTCACCAGAACCAAGGCTTTATTTTATTCTTTATCCCATAAAAATTACCTCAAATAGACAAGTTAAAGGAACTCATCCCCCACCCCTTGACACTATCCAATTTGGGAGAAACTGACTCACCCTTACTATTTTAGAACACATCACAAGAACATGTATTTGTGGGAGAGGTTTCCCTATTAATTTATTTTCTAAAGAATCATAAATCATCAACAATATAGGTCATTACAAATACCCCATGACACCCTATATAATTATCATCGTAAGGAACTCCATCAAGAGGTTCCTTATCTAAGTGGTACTTTTTCACCATAGGCTTATGACAACACTATACCACCTAAAAAGGGGGTTCAGACCACCATGAAAAATAGATGGTCCCTACCTAGAAAACATGTGATTTGAAGGCAATATAGGTTATTCATATGTTGATACCATTATAACCAACTATTTCTCCATGAAGAACAATGGTATCAAGCACAAACATCTAGTCAGTTAGGGTCTTCACGTCCTGGAAAACCCCAACCAGAACCTCAAGCCAATCCATAACTACCCAAGGGTCTAGATTGTCACAAAACATGAGTGGTCTCTATCATTTGAAATCATAAAACATGTCATGACTTCATGCACCATCATCCTGCTATGATAGCACCATAAACTACTCAACATGTAAATGATTATCCACCTGGACAACTAGAAATGGGTCCATGTACTACTTAACTGGTGGTAACAAGAATCTATAATTACTGGGAAAAAAATCTAATAAATGGGTCCTTAAAATATATCTGCATCACTCAACTAGTCATTTTCATAACACTATCTGAAAATCATAATTGTATGTCATTGTGGATGCATCTTGAAAATTATCAATATATACCATTGTCAAAGAGAATATCTAGGGATATGGCTCAAGAAGGATATACAAAGTACTTAATCATATATGATTCATGTATCATTGGTTCCCTATAATCTATGTCTCAGTATTGTATGTCAACAAGATGGTATTTTCAGTACTGGTGAATGTATACATTGATCATTGAACAAATACACAGTTCCATGGTTTAAAAGCCTCACTCAATACATTATAATTCCCTTTCCATGAATTATTAACCAATAGTTCCCATGGGTCTCACTCCAATAATTACTTGAGGATGAACTACTATTGATACCACTCTTTCATAACCTGTCCCATTAGGGCCTACCTAGATGGTGGAAATCCAAGTGTGATAGCACAATAAGGACATTCATTGGCCTGAGGTGGTGAAAAGAGCCATGAAGGATTAACTATAACCGGAGGCCATAAATTATTGTTCATTTATTCTTGCACACAACCATCTCCATGAAAAAGTGTACATGCATTTTAAAATACGGAAACATCTAGAGTATAACCATGAAAGAAATAACATCTATAGAGTATAGTAGAGTATGAAAATATAATACCAAATCATAAAGGGACAAAATACATGCCCAAATAAAAATAAAGTATCATCCAAAAAACAACTAAAAAATGGTAAAATTGGGAATTATCGGCTCTTGATATAAAATTATTACCACCATACATAGTAAATAAACCCATGTAATGCAATCTTCCACCAAATAGAATTTCAACCAACTTGATTTATACATAACACATAAAGTGTGTAAGAAAATTACATAAAAGGGTGATTATATACATACCTAGTAGGACACCTAGAAATTCCCATGCACAAATCATAAAGAGAGAGTACTCATCTAAACATCATCAAGTCATGTCAATCAGAAACTAAGATAACATGCATAATCAACAACCCGGATCTCCTTGACAAGAAGCCCAAATAAAGATTAAAAGGGGAAATATATCTCCCTATACTATCTAAGATTGATGAGTCATCCCACAACTCTGAATTTCCATCTCCAACACCCAACAAAATGTGCCACTGCATAATAATCAGATAGATGGTCCCACACTATGCCACTAGTCTCAATATCCTAGGGGATCTATCTCTAACTAAGGCCTCATGTAACCACATAAGATGCATAGTTAAAGTCCCACCCCTAAACATTGGGTATCCCAACTGATGGAAAACTATCTCTAGTCCAGTAAAATTACATAAAATCTCATTAATCCTAGTGTAGGGATCCAATATTCACTACTATTCTCCACAACTGAGGGGGAACTCACTCCCATAGAGGAAACTCACCCCACCAGAGCTTAGTGATGGTTGAGGAGCACTCCATATATAGTGTATCAACACCCTTTAAAGTATGGGGGTACCAAATATTACAATGTAAAGATAATGAGGGACCCATGCCTTGGAGAAAGATAGAGGATTACCAACCCTGATAACACTCTTACCATTACACTTGATCCCTTTCACCAGATAAGAATGGTTAGAAAAAAACTCCCACTAGAATAACCTCATGTCATACCTTCACTTCCAAAAAAAATACCTCCCTACCATCCTTCAGGAAAAAATAATTAGGACAGGATACTCTCAATCCAAATCCAAGTCTAAGTATGAGATATGAAAGGTCAAAGATCCATGTCTCTAACTTTCCTTAAATGAGTACATGATGTGAATCATTGGGTACACAGCATGTCCCTCAATGTTTGGCACTACCCATGTCTTATAGACTCACATGAAATGTCTTCCTCTCAAAACAGGGTGTGTCTGCTTGGGATAAACAGTGTGTAGATGTCATCCTATAAATCAGTGTGTTGTATGATTCAGCCTGTGTACAATGGATTTTGTCTAATTAATTTTTTAAGTACATGGCATGTGGCCCTCCATATACGCTTGTGGGGGACACATGGTCTCTTAGGATTTTAATCTCTATATATTTAAATCCATCTTCCAAGGATTGCACAATTTGTGACTTGGAACACATGGCATGTAACACCACCTGGCTTCCTGGACATGTACTCACTACACACATTGATCTAACTGACTAAAGAGAATATAGAATGTGGTCCCACCACACAATGTGTGATACTTAACTCCCCATGGAAACCCTATATTCCACACTAAAGGGATTACATGGTGTGTGTTCTTGAGCTATATGTTGTGTAGTTGGTATTTCAACAAAAAAATAGGAAACCCCTAACATCATCTAGGTGCCTTTACCTCGCCACCAGATCTACCATCAACAACATGTGTTGTTCCTAGATCTATTGTGGATATATCCTGACTCGTCATTAGTGGCTAGATTTTAGTTACTCGATCTACCCCTGAACATCCCCCATCTCACCACACCACAGAACACTAAAAATACAAACTATGGGTCTCTAATATAAACCTAAATCCCCTAAGGTCATCACTACACCTCATTCATTCCATAAATCTTGATCTCATACCTTCATTATCGATCCATTATTCCTAATAATTACTCTACAATGATTACCTACCAATTATTTATTGAACCACTAGCCAAATGAAACACCGACGATGAACATGTGAAGAATGATATGATATTTGGATAAATAAAAAATAATAATGAAACCCATCAATTATTTAGGATAGCCTTGTTTTGTTATTGTTATAATTATGATTGATTAAAAAATAATATCAATTCAGAAAACCTTGGGATGATAAATAAAAACTCCCAAATAAACCATTGATCCACAAACAGATCTTGTTAGAATAATTGAATCATGTTTGACATGGGATTAAAAAAAGGGGAAATATTCAAAAAACATTATACATTGGGTTTAGATCAATCATTGATAAAGATACATTAAAATTTTATGTCATTGGTTATGTTCACTAACCCCATTAGCATAGATAATTTTACTGGTACCAATCCGTCTTTACCATGAAACCCTCCTCCAAGGATCCTCCTTAGTTATCTAGGGTTATGCAACTATGCCTAAAATTTTCCCACAACTAGGATTAAATAGGGGCCTGATTTAAGACATTGAAAACTAATTAATTAATTAATTAGTTAATTTATTGATCCTCCCATGAACACTTTTGAACTAAACACCCAACACCTAAAAAGGTTATATTATTTCTAGGGTAAAACCCACATGCCAAATTTAATTTCAGTCTCTTATTTTCCGTATTGAACATCGTTTAGAAAATATTCCCTTATTCTGAAAATATTAACATAAAAGAAAAAAATGTTTTTTATATCCTTAATATATACACATTGAGGCTCTCTAGGCCAAGGAATCCTACACTAACTCAGTTCCTATATTTTGAAATATATCTCAAAATAATTCACAATCATATACGGTGAGTATAGATTCGTTACAAGATAAGGATGTCCCTAACATGTAGGGTATGGGTGAATTTATTTTGGTATTCTTTTAAACCAATTAAAACTATATCTCTTTTTCAAATCTTCACTTGTTCAGTGATATGATATTATTATCTCTCTCTCTCTAGTTACCTCTCTATATCTTACCTTTGGTTGGTATGCATGACAATAGAGAATATAAAATAGAAATTTGAGAGAACATGATTATTTTGTAATGAGGTATGCCTCGCTAAGTTTGAATATATCATTAGTATCCCAGGGTTATTCTCCCATGAACATTTCTTTCTTATCAATTTCAATAGAATAATGATCAAGGGTAGAGAATTCGACCTTTTTTCTTGGTACTGGAATGGTATAAAGTAAGAACTATAATTATTCGGTAAATAGAAATAGGATACAAGTTTTGTTCTTCTCCTCAATAAGTAGATCAGTCATGGAACTCCTTTTTGCCTCATGGATAATGTGTTTGGTCTTCTTCCTCAGTTTTATCAATCAATTAGGATTACTCAAGGTTAGTTATACCTCAATAATAGTTGATGGTTGTATGTAGGTTCTATCATTATTCTCAAACTAAATATAATTGGTAATTTTTTAAGCTGACAAATCTTCTCTCCTTCTTCTTCTTTAATGCACAAAGTGTATCTTATTTCCACTATATAAATCCTTCTTCTACATTTTTCTAAAAAACATGGAATTGTAAATAAAAATTCAAATCTTTCAACTTCTTTTTTCTGTAACTTTAAAAATATTCAATATATTTGTAACATCGATTATCTCATTTATCTACTCTTTCTTATTCCCCACATATATGTATATATTCATAGAGATTGTTTGAATATAATTTCTATATAAATTTTGGAAACACCCCTTTAATTGCAGTAATATATCTCTTTTGAATTCTCATAAATTATTTATCTTATATTTTTCTTCTTCCTTAGTCTTTCAAAAGACTTGAACTCTTTTAATTTGATAAGATATTTATAAATATCATGGCTTATACTTCCCAAAAAGTACACACATTTAATTCATTTCGATTTATTATCCATGTATTCACGTATTAATGTACTATAATATGGAATATTCTTTTACAGTGTGGATCTAATCTTAGAACTATCTTCTCCGACAGTTGGCTTCTCCAACATTATTTTCTTGGAACCTGATACAAATAGATTGGTCATGATTTTTGAACAATAAGGAATTATGAAACAACATCATCTGATTTTGTTTCCATTTATTTATAACATTCAATTTGTAAAGTCATAGATAATTTAGACTTCAGTAATCACATATTTCACTAAAATCCAAAAAAGTTATATTTTGAAATAGTATAGTGAATCCTATGAAATCTAGGTGATATCTTCTTAGGAATTTTCCATTTTTTAATAAAAGATTGAAAAGTTAATCTCCCAATGTCTTTAGAGTCTCCTCCAAACTCACCCTGTAAATGTTCAAACTCCATTGATATTCATCTAAAGTCCCATTCTAACTCTTTTTAAGTTCATATATGGCTCATCCAAACATTGGTTTTACTCATATAAACTTATATGTCAAAAATTTAATGTCCCATGTCACTCATCTAAAGTGACACTTAACTAATATTAAGTCACATATCAATAAACTAAACTTATATATTACTCATATAAACATGGAAAATATCCTATTTTTACATTAGCAGCAAATTTTAGACATAATTCAGTCAATTTTAAAACTTCATTAATCTACCTAAAATCATCTCAAATTGTCTCAAATCCTTAGTAGATAATGTATCAAGTACCATCAAAAAATTTATTCAAATCACTTTAATGTCATCATATCAATCATCACACATCATCATCATGAGAATTCATGCTTAACCAATTACAATAGCCTTTAATCCTAGAATTCGTTAGGTTGTTTATCATTTTGAAATCAATACACTGTCATTATCCATGTGCATATTTATATAAATTTGTTACTTTTTCACAGAATAATATAACTTTGCAGCTAATATTCATTACCCTTTTATAGAGATAGGTATTCTAAAATTTACCTCACTCAATGAGATAAAATCATCTACTTTATCAAATCTAATTGAACAAAACATATATATTAAATACCAAATAGTATAATATAAATTTATCTTTTCCAATTATATAATCTCAATTTGATATAAAAACATGGTAGAAACTCATGTCTTTAAATATTCAATCCAACTTTTATACCATTTCTATGTAAATGGATTTCTATTGTACCCAAAAAAAGAGCCCACTTCAGCTCATTGAATCATCTCTAACAGATTATGTATATCAGCATCTAAAAGATTCCATAGTATTTTGTATAAAACATAGTGAGTGAGGAATCTTTTATCACTTCAATATCACAAGGTAACTAATCAAACATCAAATACATTTTCATACCATGTTTTGGAACTTCCAATTAAAATCCAACCACTTATTCTCTTAAATAACATGATTGGGAACATAAATCTACTTTCAATACTTTTTAAATAACATATTTACACGAAGAATAATTTCTTATATTTTAAAAAAATACAAACAAAAGCTATTTTAACACTCTTATTATTGTTCTAAGATGTTTATGATCCCCTTTCTTTCCCTTTACCCATGTGAGTAAAAGGATAATTCCTTTTAGGGGAATCACTGGTTTAAGTATGACAACCCCATTTTCATTATTAGCATCATTATATGTATATTAAAAGAATAAAAACATAAATTTGAAACTTTAATTTCACTCTAAAGATCCATAAATTGTCCTCTATAAATCTAATTTAATGAAAATACCTACCTCTCTCAATTTAGAAACTAAACTCTGAAGAGAGAAATATATAAATCAATACAATGTTTAATTTGAATTTCATGGTGTCATAAATCGATTATGATAACTAATATTAGAATTTTTTTATGATTATATGATTTCAAATAATGCACTACACATCTATTCATTTTTTCTATTATTAAATCCACATGTTTAAAGAAGTCATAATGATGCCTTATGTATTGTCATAGAATTTAGATATTTACAATGTGGAATACATAACTCTCTAGTGTTATAAACTAATAAGACATGTTTGAGTGTCATTATTCTTGATAAGTTATTAATGTAATCACTTATCCAATGTCATGATATTGATACTTGTCCATATCCAACATGTATAAAAGCATCATATGTCACACATTCATGAGAACTACTGAATACTATATCAAAGTAATATCAAAGATCCATTAATGAAAACATGAAGTTTAATAAGGATTGAACCATTATATTGGAAGAAAATAATCATTTCTAAAATTCTCTAAATTAAGGGATTCTTTTGTTATTGAAAACAAAAAGACTATTTTTATTCCACCTCAGTTATACTAGGGTAACTTTTTATACAGACAAGATTCTTTTCTTCTTGAGAATTTTTACATACATGTGACAACATAATCTTATTAGTTATGAATTCCAAAGAGATATCTCCCGTATGTATATTTCATTGAAGGAAATGAAATCTCACTTAAATATTTTATTTCCCATGAATATTGAGAAATATTTTTTGGGATAAATATAACTAAATAATTATCACATTAAATTAAAATTTTATCAAATAAAATCCAAAAAACACTCTGATTTTATCTCATATAATGTTTCTAATAATGGAAGATAAAATAACCTCAAAATTTAATTCATTCATTTGATAAAAAAATAACTTATTTATGTTTTTAACTCTAACAAATCGGGCCTCTATTAAAAATTAACACATGATACTTGTATTTTTTCAATCTATTTTATACCATAAAAAACTAGATTTCAATAATGAATAAACTCAAAATAATTATTATATGGGAAAAATAATCCAAGATCTATTGTATATTTATCATATTTTTTAATCCATTTAAATTCAGAAACATCATTCCTAGATACGTCTTTTAATCCTCTAACTTTCTTGTCAAGTCCTTATTAATATTACATCTAGTACTCTAGGGTGTTCCTATGATTTTATTATAATATAATCCAAAATTATTATCTAATTATTTGGAAAAAAATTGATTTAAGAGTATCTAATCATCCATATAAATGAAATGTATTAAATGAAAAATCATAAGTCCCCCTATAAGCCTCATTTCAAATTCACTACCCATCAAAATAGATGATTTGTTTTAGAGGGATTGTTTTTTGAAACCAAAGATATTGTCATCAAAATAAATATGTACAAGAATGATTTCTGTACAGAATATCTTCTGGAATAAGGTGGGATCAAATTTTTATTTCCAAAAATGATTCTATAAAAATAAAGTGGGATATTATTTCATAATAGTAAAGAGGGGATTATCTTAATCCATATATATATTTGGTTAAATATACACATGAATATGTAACTTATATTCTTAAAAACCTAAAATATTTAATAAATAATTTTTTATATTCATTTGGTTTCACATAAAACCAATATGTGTTTATAGGCTAATATAACTTAAATAGAAGATAATCTAGAAAAATGGGTAAATTTATTCTTTCTTCTTGTTTATATACTCCAACTACCATTAATTCTTCTTTTTCTAGAATATTTACTTATTTATAGAGTTTATTCTTGAAAGTATATATGCATCCAATTACATAGTGATCATCTTGAGGAACTAATAATTCTTAAACCATAATATTAGTGAGTAGTTTCAACTCCTCTTTCATTAAAACGACCCAACTAGGATATTCTAATGCTTCAAATAAATCCTTTTGAAATCAATGAGATATAATTATTATAAATTGTTTTTGTAGTAATCTATGTCAAATTCCAAGAGTATATTTATCAAATGGCTCTATAAATGGAGTTATATTTAAGTGTTCTCCATACTCTAGTTTCATATTTCCCAGGGGCCCCTTAGTTTGAGTAATATATCATTCAACTACCCTCTTTGTAGGTAGATAATCACCCGTATTAATTTCCCTAAACTTATCTTAGATATGATATAGAATTTAAGACTTATCAAGGGGGCTCATTTTATATAACATAAATAGATATGATTCTTTAAAAATCATACATTTTTTTATAATCGTTATAATATAATTGGTTATTTGATTATCTAAAAAATACTAATTTTTCAGACTTAGTATAATATTTATCTAAAATATGCAAGGTTTTTTAGAAAAAACAAATCAATCAAAAACTCTAAAATATCAAACATTAGGCTTTCTCATTTCCTATAAATCATATGGTGATTTTCTAAGTTTAATCCTTAGTATAATATTCTTTATCACATAACATCAAGTATTAACAAATTATACTCAAAAAAATCTTTGTTTGTTTAAACTCGTTGGGAGTACTTGTTACCATCCCTTTTATGATATTATTTTACCTTTGTATCAAATAATTATTTGAATATCTGTAAGCTTTTAATTATCTATAACTATTATGAATATATGATTCTCCTCCATGATCATTTAATATTAATAAAATTATTATATTATTTTTATTTAAAAGAAAAATATATTATGGAGAAAAAATTTGATAAATTTTCATTTATATGAGATAGGAAATAAACAAAAGTTAATATGTTGTAGTAATTCAATATAAAAATTGTATCAATTTTCACCTAAAATAAAAACTTTTATTGGTTATAATATTATAAATAAACATGTTTTAAATGTTAGTTAGCACATACCTCATTAATTAACATAAATAATTCTTACAATGTTATTGTTTAATATTGAGATATCAAAATAAATCACTCTCCACTTTTAGATTATTCATTTTTTTAAAATATTATTTTAAAAATATTAGTAAATAACTTGAATTTATAGTAACATAATATTCTTCATCATAGAGTATAATCAAAATGTAATGTATCCAAAAAATAATTTCTTATATAAATATCATTAATTTTTATATCATATATATTATCTTTTCTATGATCTATATATATAAGTAAATCATTGTTGAAAACTAGGAATTTATCCCACATAAAATTAACAATAAATATATCAAAACATAATAATGAAATATTAATGTTGTTACATGGAAAACCACTAATATAAAGTGATTTTATTATTATAGTAGATTCAGTGAAATAAATATTACAAAAACTATTGATCTTTCTTTTGGAATTATATCCAAATGTTACGTGGGAAATTTTATATTTTTTGATTGTTTATAATTTTGAAAGTATTCATTCCATCTGTATTTAAAACCTACTGTTCATTTAACAACTTTTATTATTGAGAAATATAATGATTTTATTCTTTAACTATCAAAATAAATAAATTTTTGATACTAATACAGCTTTAAACCTTATTGGATTGGTTATACAACATTTAATAACTCATAGATATTTAACTATATAAGTAAATTGACTTTATATTTATAATTACTTATAAATAAAGGATTTATTATAACCCAAATATCTAATATATCCTAGAAACAATTACTAGAAAATTATCCCATCATACCAAAATTAAATCAGGTTACAAAAGAAATATTTTAAGAAGTTATTTTAAAAAATATATTTCTATATATTTTAGGATATTTTCCTTTATATTTAATGCCATTAATTTTCATAGTATTAATTTGTAATATCGTCATCATATTAAATTTTGACCTATTGGAAGGGTACTTAAATAAGGATTCATTTAATATGTCTGTATCAGTTTTAAGATTCCCAATATTCATAATGTCGATGTCATTTTTTAGAAGAAACATTCTTTATATTTTTACCTTTTTAAGTTAAACTCTTGTCCTCATCTACCACTTAATTTTAGTTATACATCATCTTTTTATGCATTCATGTTACATGATTTATCTACTCATGATATTTTTTATATGCATAATTAAACTCTTTTGTAAAATTATATTTAGGTCTATAGTTATATTCCAAAAAAAATCATGATCAACTCTATCCATCAAATAAATATTTTTAATAACATTTCATTATTATAAACTTAATTGGAGGAGATATATTTACTATAACTCCATGATTATTTCACATCCTTTCATTCATTTATTTTAAAATTATTTTCCATCCACCCATTTGTTTTGTTTGTGGAGGTCTATATTTTCATGGACTTTATATTTATAGTCGTAGTATGTGAAATTAAATGAATTATAACTAGAGTTATAATTAGTACCATTATTGTCCCTATACCTTCCATATCTCCTTAATAATTTTTATAAACCATTCCCTTTATTGAAAATTTTATTATTTATTTTATAAACTATATAAATTTGTTCATTACACATATATACATATCTAATATCAGAAGAGATGATAGATATTATTTTAGATTATTTGATACCATCTTTCTTTTTCTTGGTGTTTTCTTATTTATTCATTTTCATTAACTGCTGATCATATTTCATAAATGGGATAATAATTTCATTGATTATGTATTCTAAAAATTTATTTATGTTATTAGATGAAACATTCTTTTATTACCATTCCTTAGGAAAATCTCTATGTCTAATTTCAACCAATTTTGTTTATTAGTTTCTATAGATCCAAAAATACCATTAACTATCTCAGTAAAGCAATAATACATTTCAAAAATAGTATTATTTTATTCATATACCATCCATTATATATGATTTTTCACTTAGATAGGTTTTTTTGGATAAAAATGTATTATAAAAAATATATCCAGTAGTGTTTAAGATCATATAACAATTGTTTTTTAATGAAAATGAGTATAGTATTCAATAAGGGTGTAATTGATAATTATAAAATTAAACATATTAAAATAATAATGTAAATTTAAAAAATAATTTTTTTTCAGTTTATGTCAAAATGATCTTATTCCAAACTATACAAAATCTCTACCCCACAAGATGTGAAGATAGAACTAATTAAATCCCAATTTTAATGGGGGTCCTTAATCATTACAATCCTCTATTTGAATTGTAGGAACAAACATAGAAACCCCAAATTTTGTTTAATTTTAAGAACTAAATATATTATACTTTTTAAAGTTAATATAACAATTTATAAAAACAATTGTTAGGGAATAAAATAAAATAATAGATTACAACACATCTAAAAATAATATATATAATTACAATAGTAAAAAAACTATATAAATAGATGTATCTCTATGTATTTCTATTCTATCACCTTACTATATAGATCCATGTTCAGGAATTGAAGTTCTATTATTGGTTATTACTTCTACTTCATACATTGTAAATATTATTACTCCAATGATAGTTTTTTTAATGATTCCAAATGAAATGTTTCTTATTTGTACAAAGCCATTAATAAATGTGGTTGGGAAATTATTAGAGTCCAATTATAATATTTTATTATGTATGGATCCCACATCCTTAATTGGAATTTTATTGACTTTAGTAGATTTCAATATAGTACAAAAAGGTATATCATTTTCTTCACTATGTTTTCTTTAGCTACTTATTTATATATTGTCAACTCTTCCATGTTATATGTATCATCATTATCAATACGGTGTTATATATACTTTTCATTATTTGGTATGATACCTTTTTAGTGTTCTTAAGTTAATTTTTTAATGTTCTTAATGGTATAACATTAGACTTATGTTTCTGTCCTTTCAAAAACATAAAATAATAAAAATGTTGTGATGTGTATGGAATTAATCTCATGGTATTCTTAATCATTACATAAGTATCATTAACTGAATGATATATTAAGGTTTTTATGTTTAGCCTCTTATTTTAATTATAGTTATTATAAAATATTTATGGATTAATTCCAAGTTTCTTTTTACACCACATAAACAAAACTCAATAATTATGGTAGAAAAAATAGATATCATGAAGGAGCATTAAGTAATTAAAATTCAATTTTGATTCCAAAATCAATAGACCAACATAATAGTTAAAGAAATAGTAATTGATATTGACCTAAGATTCCATCCAAATGTAAATACCACATACAAAGAGCTCTTACCAAACACTATATTAAGGTTCAACTCCTAAAGCATTCATATTCTTACATAGTACTTATCTAATTATTAAATATAGAATAACTCAATTAAAATTAAATTAAAAGTAACTAAAATATTTTGAAAGTGTTTTATGGATCTAAATAATATATTATAAGGTCTATCATTAAGATTGAACAGTGATAATTTCAAAAAATTTATCTTGGATCATCAATGAGTTTGGGTAAAGTTAGGGGATGATGATATGGTGAGTATTCATCTATGCTCCCTTCATAGATCATTTTAATATGTTTTTTAAATAATAATATATAGTTGAGACTCGGTTCATATCAATTATATGAATTTATCAATTTAATCACAATAATTAAACAATAATGGGTTTAGACTTAAGAATTCTACTAATCTTGGTATAACAGTCAAAAGACTGGATAAATAAGGTTTGGGGTGGAAAAATTAAGAATAATATTTTATCTAAATAAAAGTTCAAGGAATATTGGTTTTCTTTTATAAAATAAGGTAAATTTACTATATATTATATGGATAGATTAAAAGTAAGTGGAAATAATGAATTGAGTAATAATGCTATTACGAAAATTATTTAGGACAGTCCTAATGATGGTGATGGAAATGATGTTTTAACTATTTGCATTCTAACTTTAGCTAATTCATGGGAGCCTCACACTGGTGTTTCATATCATATGTTATTATACAAGGAGTTATTCTCTATTTTTTAAAATATTTATAACAATATGAATTGGTTCTTTATGATTCACTTACATTTAAGGGCATAGGCATGGTGAAAATATAAATGTATAAGAGGGTGTTAGTGTTATTTAATGCTTGGTATATCACTAAATTATATAAAAAATTTATTTATTTGGTAATCTTATATATATAGGTATATTAATTCTCCAAAAAATATTTTTTTATGATTTGTATGTTATAGATTATAGTATATTTTTTAATAGGTAACTTGATGATAAGGACCATGGAAGTTTCATTTTATTTAGATGTGGTCGATCTGATAGAGTTGCGGCATCAAATGCTCAGAAATATATGAGATATAAATATATTTAACTTATGAATAATATATTAGTGTTAAATGGTGGTATTATATAAGAATATCAAATTTTTAAAGATTTTATTAGGGGATAGAAATTCAAGGTTAGCTTTGGAACTGAAAGACACTCTTCTGGATTTATCCAAACTTATATTTATTCAAATTTTTAGGATCTAGATTCAGTGGGATTTCAGGGAGTTCATATGTACTTTTTCAATTTTATTAATGATTTTTTTTAAATTACATGAGTTTATTTACTATAATATAAAGATGAAGTGTTTGATCAATTTATACAGTTAAATCCCATAATGGGAATGTGTATTGGAAAGCTGTTTTGAAATCTATAAATTGAAAAATGATTACACTTTTATAGTGCATTATTTAAGAGATACATTAGGGATTAGGGGATAGTGAGGTACCACAATATTTTCATACACTAAAAAAAATTTTGATATAAATAATTAACCATACAATTCTATAACAGTTTAGATGCATGTATGTAAATTAATGACCTTAAAAAATCTCAATTAAGATAATTAACACTCTATTATATAGAGTAAATGGGAATCTATATTATATAATTAATTATGTAACTCTATGGGATTTATGATATGGTAATACTTCTGAATATTCTAGTTTGATAATTTTTTGTACTTCATCTTAAGCTCTTATAAATAATGGTAAACATAATCCTTAATCTATGAAGTATATATTTCTAATTTATTTGAAAAGAGTAAAGGAATATAGGATGTGGTATTCCAATAATAATAAAACTTTAAAATTTATTATTATCATGGATGTGGCTTATAATGAGTTTAATATTTATCCCCAAAATGAGGATACTACAAATCATGCAATAAATATAGATCATGGTATTATTTAAAAGGTGGAATTTTATTTTTATAACCCTTATAAAGTTTTTCCAATGATGGGGAGTATTATAGAGAAGTTAAAGAGGTGAAATATGAATATAAATATTAAATTATAGTTATAAGAGAAAAATTAAAGATCATAAAATATTCAGGTTTACGATTATGTTGGGATTTGTAATACTAATCATGTGGATTTTCTATTATTAGAAGAATAGAATATTTTATCTAAGAAGTATCGATAATATAAGGAGTTTGTTCAAAACATAAAGGGATCATATTGGTTAATGACTATATTAGAGGAGATGTTGTGATATGAAAATAATCATACTTGTGATATTGCATTATATATAGGAGATTTACGGTTTTTGGATGCAAGTAAATATTCAACAACAAGGTGGGAATACATGGAGTTGAGTCGTTATTGTTCAAAAAAATTTTAGTGGAAAATATTTAAAAAATGATAGAATCAACTAAAATGGGGTATTTTCTACTCTTTTAAAGAATAAAAATGATATATGTTTGTTATATATAGTGAGTATTATTAATCTTAATTTGGGTAATATTAATGTAAAAAATGGAATTTCATCATGGAAAATTTGGAAGAGAGGATTTATATTTCATGGACTAAATGGTATTCCATTTTTATAATGGTGGATCTTGTATTATTCCTTAAAAACTATTATATGAATTAAAATAGTATCTAGAGAAATGGTATAAGTGGTTTGATTCATTTATGATGTATCAAGAATTTCATCACATCTAGTTTTATAATTATGTTTATTGTAATGGATTTCTAGAAGACTCTTCTACCTATTTGTGGTTATTTTTAATGATATTTTTAGTATAGTAAGAAGTATTACTGTGATTGATACATGTAAATATTATTTTAATAATTATTTTGAAATAATTATTTTAAAATTGGTAAAGAGGATTATTTCCATAGACATATGGTGGGATAATAAGGAAGGATGAATCTATATTTCTCAAATAAAATACATAATGAAGGTTTTGAAATATTTTCATATGGAGTGGTAAAAACTAGTTGGTACACCATTAATAGTTAATTTTAATTTAATTCTTACAATTTATTAAAATCATTTGCTAAAAAGGAAAAATATGAGTAATGTTCAAAATTTTAGTGTTATTTTCAGTCTGAGGTATATTTTAGATTTCATGGGTGCTAATTAATCTTATGTAATCTATTTGAAGAATATATTTATATGAAATACAAAAAAAAATATCACACGTAGGATATCAAGTGGATTATTTAATATTTGATCAGTTCCACAAGTAGAAATTATTTTTTACTACAATGTTTCTATGTCAATTATTTAATAACTAACATGGAATCAATTTCATACATCATTAGTACAATAACTAATATTAAAATTTTTAGTATATGATTGTTCAAATCATTAACTCATATAAAATATTTTAAAAATTCATGTTTAATACCATTTATATTCATAACCTATATGAAATATTTATTTGAAACTTAAAATGTGCACCACAAATTTGTTATCACCTCTACCAAGAAACCTATCTATCTCTTATAAAACCCCTATCCAACTGTAACTTCTTATTTCACGTCAAATTATCTATATCTTAAGAACTCACTCTTTTCAAGATTCCCCCAACCGTTTTCACCCATTCACCACAGTCCCCATGAAATTAATCATACCCTATCAATAAATTAACACACACCCACCAACATCAAATATTTTATTTCTTGGTCTTTAATTTTCTTTTCTTGTGGTTTTTGGTGAATTGAATAGGTTCAAAAGGAAATGTATTTAACCACTTTCTTTATGGTTACCCAACCTAATTTGGCATCAGTACACCTTTACTGTAATTCTTAATATTTTATATCTATAATCCTATGTTATATATTTTTTTATATTTTGTATTAATGTTTTATTTTTGAATATTATTATTTATTTTCATATTTTATGTCATGTAGAAATGTATTTTTTTATTTATCAAATTTATAAACACGTCATTGGTCTTCCATAACCATTTTAGATATTATTTTTTTATGTTCATGTTTATTTTATTTTAAAGTTTTGTTTCACAGGTGAAATTAATTATCGTTAGAAATACATTTGATGTTGTACATGTTGGAATAGAGGATCCTCATATAATATATAGAGTTGGAATAAGTGTTAGAGGCCCATATTTGACACCAATCGGGAGCCATACATTGTTTAATCTCTTAAATGATTTCTTTGGGGGTTATTGGTGGTTCTATCCTCTAGATAGAGGTCTTCATGTTGAAGGTACCTTACCCAAAATTTTTAATCACTGTAGAATGTATAAACACTACTATATAGTTAACTAAATGCATTAACACATATTACTATACTATAAAATAACACACTAATGTGGGGTTTTGTAGCACCATTTACCACTATATAGATCTTATAACTATAGAAACATGAGTTACAATAGTATTGTATTGAATTTTGAGATTATTTTAATCATGGTTTTTAGTATTGAATGTTATACACCATAATTCTCACCCTAACATAGTGAAAATTATTCTTCTATTTTCTTGGCGTAGTGATTCTTCACAAACCAAATAAATTATTTCTCCTCCATTTATTTCATTTGTATCCCATTTCTAGAGTCAAACCTAATTTGATATTTTTTTTGTAAAAACTAGTATCAAATCATAATTTTTTTAAATTAAGGCTACATATATTTAATTAAGTAATGGTTTTGGAAAATTGAAAGGTGGATATGAATCATTTTTAAGGATTTGAATTTAGATTCTGGAGAATATATATTTAGTACTATCTTCATTATACACCTATGAATTCTAATAATAAAAACTACTATGTTGTAAAATACTAATTAAGAGTTACTATATTAGAATGTTGTGGGATTTTTGAATATATCATTTGAAATCAACATGCCTTCAACATCAGATCAAACATAAGGATGATTAGGTTATTGGAAGCACTGGAAAAATCATATTATAATCCACCGATTTCTAAAAAGTTTATTTTATGTGATTATTATTTAATCTAAATATAATTGAATTTAATACCATTATTTATTGCATCAATTATTTCAACGCCATCATATTTCAAATGAAATCTATGGGACTTACAATAGATAATGAGGTATATGAAATAGTATTGTTTTATTCATTACCTCAAATATGAGAAAACACTATAATAGTTGTGAGTGTATCTTCAATTAATACAAAATTAACATTAAAAAATTTGTGATATTTAATCCTTATTGAGTATTGTTTAGAGAACAGATCCTATAAATTTCTTGTTTATGATCTAAAAACTAAAATAAGGGGTATATTTAAACATTTTAAAAATCATATTCAATTTTCTAAATTAATATTAAAGGTTTAATATATTTCAATTGGTCCTGGTCCAACCTTATTATGTTAGGGGAATAAAATAAATGCAAATAAAGAATATAGGAATAAACAAATACACATAAAAAAACTTACTAAACAGAGAACCCAAACGAATTAATAATATTTTATAATTGAGTGCGGATAATACTACGGTGTTCAAGATTTTAGACTGAGGATCATTATTACATTCAATATCAGAGAAATATTTTTTAAATGATAATGGTTATGGAAATTTTTCTTTGTTACATCTTACAGATGATGGAATTTTATATATTTTCAGAATATGCGATTCATCGATCAAAAATAATTATGGGATTTGATCATTCTAATGAATAAGAAAAATATTTTTGGGTTGATAAGGAATTTTATTTTGTTTTCATAGCTTTATGATATTGGATTTAACACCTCCATTATTGGTACTTCTTGGACTCTTATAAAGTGGGATATGGTCAGAGATCATAGGGTAAACAATGGAACCTTATAAAATATGGTAGGAAATCCCTTTTATATGGTTGAAAAATAAAACTTATTTGGGAATTCTCATCAATAACATTACTAGTTCTTTCACAAGACTGAGAATATAACGGAGATTCTATATAGAAAATGAAAGATACTATAAATATTTTTTATACCGGTTGGTATTTTAAAAAATTTTATATTTTGGAAAGAAAATGAAGGTTTATTTTTCAAAAGGATACATAACACTAAATGATAGAAGGATAGATCTAGTGTACACTAATGTTTCTGAACAATTTCTAGTTAATTATCTAAAATATTCAATATATTATATGATATTTATCAATTAATCAAAAATTAATGTATGAATTTAATTTTTGAAAAATATTTCTCCTTTTTTTATTATATTTAAAAATTATACAACATTATGGGAGAATGATTCTAATTCAAAGATCAAATTTTTGAGTTTAGACTATAGTGGGGACTATCATGTACTATAATTTATGGAATTTTTTGAAGATATATATGTCTAAAATTGGAATATTCCATTGAATTAATGATCTTTTATTTTGAGGCTGACCATGGAGTTACCTAAGATATTCTATGTAGAAATTGAGAATATGGAATCATCCTTATCAATAGTAGTCCATTCATATCTATGGGAGATTTTATACCTGAATATATCTATTTAATAATAGAGTTAAGTCACTCTCATTTTTTTTTGTTTCTCATATGTACATATAAATTTCAATTTAAGGAAAAATATTGACGCTAAGATCAATTCATGTTTCAATGTTTGATATGATATTTAAAAGTTTCAATGTCCCTTTTGTGATGATAAAAACATGAATGTAATCAGTAGTAAAAAAACATGATATATAATGAAATATTCATATACAATGATTGACATGAAGTTTATGGTAATAATTCATATAATTAATTAATGTTCTTGGAGAATGTTTATTTTTATGGAATACCTATGTAAAAGTATGTAAAACCATGGGAGCCTATACGTTGAGATCAATTATAGTGATATACCTGGCTGAGAGGATATATTCATATTATTTCACCATCCTTACATAATTTTTTATTGAACTATAGTGGATATATAGAATAATTTTAAGATCAGTCTAGAATAAGGAGTTAAAAAAGTGGAAACCGTCTATAAAGGAGGATATTCATTCCTTACCTACTAATAAAACAGGGGAGATGACTCTATTTCCACAATGAAATAGAAAAATATTGAAAAAAAAGGTTTTATGATTCTAATCCGGAGAATGATTGAAAAGGATGATATAATTTAAGGCTAATGGTAAAAGTATTTCCATGAAATGGAAGTGTAGATTTCATGAATGAAAATTAACATTTAGTGAGAATCACCACCTTTTAGTGATTCTTAGTATTGTTGCATCAGAGGATTTTCATCTTGATAATACTGATGTCAATATTTCTTTCCTTTGTGGATATTTTTAGGAATAAATCAACATAGATAAAATATAGATATTAATAGTGTTATGAGTGAAAAACCTATAGGTAAAACATCATAAAACATTATATGAGCATAAGTAGATATCCAAGTATTGAAATAGAACATTAAATTAATTTATGCATAAGAATGAATTAAAATGGTGCGTCGTGGACCAATAATACTACATCAATTAATTTGGTATGGAATATATCATATTTATATATATATATCAGTGATTTTATTATTATAGGAACAGACAAGAAAAGGATTTATGTGCTTAAAGGGAATCTTTATGTAGAGTTTGAATTGAAATACCATAGAAAAGATAACATGATTTTAGGGTTGAAGATCTATAGATATTTTACAACTGTAACCTTGATATACTTATAAGATTAATACATTCTAATGGTTTTCATCAAGTTTGGAATATTAGATGTAAATACAATTTCTATTACCCCAAAAAAGGCATTTTAAATTATTAAAGGATCAATAAAAAACATAGAATAAGTTGTTGAACACATGGAAATGTTCCTTTTTTATTAGTTATTAGAATATTGATGTATTTTTTGATTTCAAACCAAATAGATATTATCTATGTAATAGTTTTTTTGAGAAGGTATATTGATAATACATGGAAATAATATTTTGGATTCATGAATTAGATATTAATCAATTTGACAGGAAAGAAGTGTATTTATTATTTTGGGAAATAAAATTCATTATAGAGGTGAGTGGATTTTGTCCTTATAGGTGATGTCGATAATAAGAGGTATACCATGGGTTACATGTTTACTTTTAGAGGGACTTCTGTAAGCTGGTTATATTAGTTACAATATTTGGTGTTGATTCCCAATATAAATTTAGAGTATATTACTATAAATAAAATCTAGAAAGGAGATGGTTTATCTAAAGTACATCTTAAAATAGTTATTAAGAAAGTGAGAAGAAAATGTATCACATTGTGATAGTCAATACATCATCTAAAAATCCTATTAATTTATGTTAGGAAAAGCCATATTAAACTGATGTACCACTTTATCATAGGCCGAATATAATATAGGTAGATAACACTATAGAATATATATGGAACCAAAAATATTGATTATATATTAAAAATGGAAATGGATATTAAAATGTAAAGGAATTATTGTGTCTCCATTAGACATAATCAATGAACAGTGCTTAAGAGGTAGAATATTTAAGTACACATTAAGATCATGGTAAAAGGTCAGGTTTTTGATCAATTTCTATATGAGAGATTGATGGAATAGTATGTCTTGGTCTATTAAAAGGGTTTGGTATAATTACTAGAGGAAAATACTTGACACAAAAATGCCGAATTCCATGGTTTGACCTCTGTGGTGTGGTCTATTTGAATTATAGGGGTATATTATTTTCAACTTGGAGTCCTAGACCAAAATTTAGTAGAACTATAGTAATTCTAGTCATTGTAACTGAGTTTACCAAAATCATTGAAATGGGTTACTATAGTATCATATACAACTCCAACATAGGAGTACTATAGCACTATAGACCATTGTGTGGACTTGGGTACTATAATAACGATATGTATTATAGAATCATGTTTTTATAGGATCATTTTAAGATAGGATATCTTTAATAAATTTCAATAATGTGATTAAATTTTTTTCACTTTTCTTATAGGTTCAGGAAACACAAACACGGTGTGTAATGATTTTTATAAGAAATCCCTTTGAGTATTTTTAATAATAATTAGTAAGGGGTTTTTTATGCTTGTTCAGTTTTTATTAGTGGTGCGGGTGTTTGAAAAATATATAACAGATTAAATACATTATTTTTAATTATTTATATGTGAAACCAAAATCAATAAAACTAAAATAAAGTCCCCATTGTGTTTTTTTCTAAATTGTAATTGACGCTAAAATGGGTGTATTTTCCTAAGAGGAGTTTTTTTCTTTCTCATGCTTCAAGACTCAAATCGAGAATTTTTAGGTTTTAAATTGTATTACCAGTGGTTGACACCCTTGACCTAAAAAATATATATATATAATTATTTCTATTTAATTTTCTTGGAATCCATAATCAATAATGAAAATGAACCCTAGAGGAGGTTTTTTATTTCACATCACTATATTGATGGAGTATTTTCAATGGTGGTGTTGACAATGATTGTAGATTGTGTTGAGATCCTTGAATCTTTTTTGTCATCACCTTGATATAAGGGATTTTTTTATTTTATTCACCTTGATCTTAATGAAATTAAACCCTTGTTTTTCATGTCTGAAATTAACATCACCTAAATTTTTATATATTATATATCACAAGTATTCATATTTTAAATTTGATGTTACACTCTATGGATTAAGTTATTTTCTTTCAGTGGTATAAAATTTATCAATATGGAATTATAATTAATATTTCAAATTAATAAAGGATATTATATATTATTGAGCTAGTGGAATATTTTATTTCATGATTATTATTGACAACAAATTTCTTTAAGATTTATCTTGTAAATTACATTTATCATATCAAACCCCCCAACAAGTGTAACCCTTCATTCATCATTCTGTTTCTATATAGGATATTGTATCACCCATGTCCTTTATTTGGTGTGATTATGAACTTGTTTTTGGATATTTATATTTCCCACCAACCATTGTTATTTTTTTCTTCTTCCCCATAATTCTTGATTTGTTTTGATAATGGAAAATTAGTATAATGATGAAGGGCGACCAGTGATGTGGGTACGCCAGAGGAATCAATAGTGTGGTATAAATTGAACCAGGGTTCATGAATGGTCTAATAAATCAAAAAAAATTAATATAAATATTTTTTCAAGATAATGGTTATTATTTATGATAATGATGAAACTCTTTTGATATAAGGTAGTGACCCTAGAAGGAATGAGACTTGGGCTGCAATGGAGGCATAGTCGGAGGTGGAGGAGGAAAACATAAACATAGTGCATGTAAAAAAATTAATCATAGAAATAATTAAATTTTATGATTTATAATTATTAATTTTATAGATTCACATTCATCATAATTTTCAAAATAACTCTATAAAAAATTTATATCGAAAAAGTAATAGATTTATTTAACTAAATATTTTTCTATATGTTACATAGTTTTATTCAAAAGTTAAAATTATTTATTTTAGAATGTTAATTTTAAAAAATAGACTTCATTTTTGATATCATCATATCTAATATAGTTTTAGGTGATATTTTTTTATTGTTAAAGAAAGTTTTATTTTTTTAGTGAATAGTTAAAAATGTTGATTTTGGAAAAATTGTCATTTCATTTAATTAAATAAAGAAATTAATGGACCCATTATATTTTGGATTTATTTTTAATGAAAAATAGAATCCCTCTGATTAATAATAAACTAATTAATTAAATATAAATCAACATTATATTTTATTTTTGGTATAATTTTATTTTTATGCTTAAAAATGCATTTTTCAAAAAACTTTTTTCCATTTCATTTTTCACGCTTATGTTAAAATTAATTTCATCCAATTTTAAAAATTGAATCTTAAAAAAATATGCCTTATTAGTAATTAGTATGTTTAAATTTATAAATAATTTAAATTTAATTTATGGACATAATTAATAGTAACCATGGGAAATTATTATCACCACAATAAAGGGTTAAAAAGGTTTATTAGCAATAAAACATTGTATTAAGGTCAAAAAACATCATCATAAATTTAATTAAATGAGATAATTTTCCAAAATTATCACCTTAAATTATAAATTTAATTTCGTATGTTCAACTTTTCTATGAGTAAGAAATAATATTTTTTTAAAGCATTGAATAATTATGAGAGTGCAACTCCCCTCACATATAAAAGGACACATCATCTCCCCTATTATACACAATAAATTATTCATTTAACTCAACCAATACCTACCCAAATACCTTCCCAAAATCCATATCACATATTAGATAACTCTTCCTTACTAAAATGCCAAACCAATAAGGCGTAAGCTTTAAGACAAATGTGGCTTTTCAAATAATATGTATAACTCATAACTGAGCATATTAGTGTTTATTTTTTATTCTACCTCCTTCAATACTATCATACACACAATTATATAATTACATAATTATATTCAATGTTATTAAATTTTATTATTATTTTGGTATATTCCATTTTTTGCTCTTATGATAAATGAAAACAACATTCATGTGTAGGTATAAAAAACCACCTCCACAAAATGATGTGTTTCATTTTTCATCAATGTATCTCATGGATCGATATTATAATAGATTTAATAAATATATATTATATTTATGAAATAATTATCCTTATTTAATGATAATATAATATACACCCTATAACCCTCCCTTCAATTAAAAATTGAAAATGTTGATAATGCGTACGTGCGGACCATCGCCGCCATTAATGATGCATTTTATTTTTCAATATCACCTCGCATGACTAGTCATAAGGATATAAATAATAATAAAATATAGGAAATATAAAAAAATTATTATTATATAAAAGAAACATATTAACTACATTATTTATTTTTTACCTAAAAGAAAAATGGAAATGTCACTCATGAGTATGTGAAGACTACTACTTGTATAAAACAATTTGTTTCATATTTCAGGGTATTATTACTTGTATGGTTATAAAATTATATTTTATGAATAACATAAAAGTTATAACCATTTTAAAATTCTTAATATTATGTAACCATGACCCCTTTTTACCATAGTCAACCTACCCAAGTCATTTCAGACTTATAAATTGAACATCTTCAAAACATCAAACATGAACTTAACCAATTTAGTATTTAAATTGGTTGTGGTAATAAATGATATAAAAGGGATAATAATAAAGGAATAAATATTTTAATCTTTCAAAATAAACTATAAAACCAATATAATTTTATTATTTAGGAGTTATAGAATGTACGATGCTATATGGGATTTATAGAAAGGGACCACTCATCTCAATTCCCTTTCTTTGAGATTTGATTACTTCTCACAACATGTTTTCTTTTTTAGGTGTCTAAACTTCTATATGGATTCATTTTATCATTCATTTAATAAAATTAAATTTTTTTCAAATCCATTTCATGTTCTCTCCATCAATGTTCTTTTAATTTAAAATTTACTAATGTTATAAGGTAATTTCTTCAAATCCTTGTTCCAATTATATGAATGTTTTCTTTTGAATATTTTTCCTCCACATTGATACATTAAATGTAATGAAAAAATATTTTCTGATTTTTTAATCTCATTTTATATAGACCTTTTTTTATTATAAAAAAATTAAAATTAATCTCATTATTGTTTTAAAAACGACACATTTTGAATTTTTTTATGAAGTATGAAATGATTTTTTAATGTATATGTCATGAGATAAACATCCCACTATTTTGAATATTATTGTTTAAGAATATTATTGTATAATATTTAATGGTTTTTCAAATAATATTTTATTGCCTATTTTTATTGGATTTTTTCTTTTTTATGATTTTTCAATGAAAATTTCTATTTCATTTTATTTTTAAAAGAAAATGGATTGTTCATTTTCTGATAGGTTCAAATGAATTTTTCAAGGCTTTTATGATGAAAAAATGAATTTATAAAATTTTTAATTAATGATATGGTGTATGGTAATTATAGCTGATGAAGTGGTGGTAATGATATATCTCATGATTATGGGATAGCCCAATATAGATCTCAAATGAACTGGGTAATAATTTAGTCTTTTAAGGAGAAAACAATGGAGATAATCGAGTAGATTTCTTCTATAGAATCAATAGGGAATTAGTTATTCCAACACAGTTTAATCATGAGTTAACATGGTTTGTGAATATTATGCTACAAATTTCCTATATGGGTTTTTAATTCTATCAGTGAATTTTAATGTAACATCATTGATTTCTAAAAAAAGGTATATTGGATTTTAAAAGTAAAAGGTTTTTTTTAAAGAATTGTTTTTATTAGTTTCCTTATTATTCATGAGGCCTTCATGGTTTCCCTAGGATTGATAATGTGTTTGGATATTTTATTTGAGAAAATGTTTATTTTCTCATTTGGATATGTTTTATTTATATAAAAAAATTATTATGAAAAGTTTAAATATTTTTATTGGTCTTCGTGTTTTTCACTAGACTAACGGATTTCCATTTTTTTATATCCATTGTAAAGATTTTTTTCTCATACCATGTTTTCAAATGTTGTTCACATGGCCTAAAAATGAGTAGAAACTATTTTAATATATATCTCCAAATAATGAAAATTGGCCTTGAACGTAGAATGTGTTTCATGAATGAAATGTGAGTGCATAAGAACACTATTTTGTGGGAAAAAGACTCATTTTTTGTCATTGTTACCCATTTTATTTCAGGGTTTTCTGTATTTTCTAAAACTCCAAACCTAAAGGATCCTATAAATGTGAAAAGTCACCATTTTTATCAATTATATAATTATCGGTTGTCTAACTTATGGGGAGTTATACTTGGTATCTAAGAAAAGGTTTAGATAACTTTATTGGTTATGTTAATTTTAAAAGAAACATTAAATATATTCTTATTAATGTTTATATTATCATGAGATATATTTTGAATATTTCCATATTGATTCCTCTAATCCCTGTATATTCTAAATATTTTTCTCTTGAGGAAATAGGATAGCCGACATAGGAAAGAATCAAGTCGGTAATAATTTTCTGAATTGGATACTTGGAATAAATGGAATAGAGTTATTTATAAATTTGTTAACACAGTTGATATAGGTTATTAATGGTGGAACCCAAGAATGAGGGAAACTTAATTCTCTATAGAGGAACTTATATATAGTGAATTACTTGATGGTACAACACCATATGATTTTTTTATCTTCATACCTATTGAAAGATAAAGGATGGATTATTGTATTTTAGAATATATTTTTGTTTATTGGATGTATGAAACATCAAAAGGTAAATTTTATTAATTTTGAAGGTGATGTTGATCAATAGTGGTCTCTAATTAAGAATATTATGGAAACATATGAGATTGACGTCATTGAGTGTATGGTCTTTAATGATATTTTTCTTGAAAAATATTTTCCTAAATACCTTCAACTATGAAGGGAAATTTAATTTATAGAGTATAAGAAAAAGTAATAATTCTTAATATCCCCTTATAAAGAAACTTTTACTAGACTAGCCGAGTATGCATTGAATCTCATTTTGGACCATGAGAGAATAATTAATAGATTATACATAGGTTTGAAACCATGTTTATGAATATCTTCATCCTCTCATAAATTTAAAATTTATAAGTAACATGAGAAATGTCTAATGTTTGTTCTATGGAATTTAAAATAAAATATGTTTTGTGGAAAACTATGTAAATTAGAATTTTGGAAGAAGTAAATTTCATTCCTTCATCACATCATTTCTAAATATTGACTAGGTATTAATACTTCTAAAACAAAAGGGGTGGAAGGGTTTTTGTGATCTATAAATGTTTATGAAATTCTTTGTTTTCTTGGATTAAAAAGTTAATGATGATGGTTTGTGGAATAAATTTCTATGTTATCTATCTCACTAACAAAGTTAACATGATAGGGTGTAAAATTCATCATGATAATAGAATATTATGAATGTTTTGCCGAATTTAAAATAAGATGGGTTAATTATCTAGTATTATCTTTTCCATCCAAAATTGGGAAGTTTTTTATTTATAGTGATGCCTATTTGAAGGGCCTTGGTAGTGTCTTGCTATAGAATCTATAACATCCCAACCTGTGTTAAACACACTGGTGCCCCCGATTCAGTTAGTCACTTAACCTCAAGCACATCTACTTTTACTCTATAGGCTTCCAACTAGTACTGGGTGTCTAATATATCAACATGGAGATATTATACCCTCATTATCAAAGTATCACATCAGTAGGAATAACCAAGAAATAAGTGATATACATTATCTAATAACAAGAATAATACAATAACCAAAACAAACCAATATCACATGATGAACCAAAACTAAAAACAATATCCATAACTAAATATTAGATATTTTATTCCAAATAAGTGTCAAGTTTCAAAGTGAAAAACCAAAATAATACACTCATAACTCCCCCATATGGGTCCCGACACAAATTCGGGTTCCCTCATCCATGATCCATCCTAAACCAGCCATCTAACATATGGATCATTCCTTTATCATATTCAATGAACATGAAGCCAATTTGGGTACTGATCAGGCAGCCTTAGTAGGGTGTGATTACGACTCAGTAGGCCACCACTAATGATGTCTAAAATAATATCTAGTCAATTACAGTTTATATAGTTGTATAACTAATAAATTACTATGAATAAAGTAAATTGTTATCACATTTCATTATTCATTAATTAACCACATTATTTCTCAAGTTCACGATGTCTCCCATATTATCAATAACTTCTTTGGCATATGCTAGTGTCTGAACAATCCACATGGGATATAACACACTACAATACTATGGTTATCATTAATTATTTCATTTCAAATTATAACATGACCAAGTTGAACCATAGAAAAATTCCAATATCATGGACATAGAACTTTGTGTCTAATGCACCATGGGTATTTGGAGCCTTTGACCCTATCTCACACCATAATATCCCATGGATATTTGGAGACTCAATTCATATCCCACACTCACTATCTCATAAGTTTATTTGGACCCTCAGTCCCTATCCCACACTCACTATCTCATATGGGTATTTGGAGCCTTAGTATCTGTCCCACACTTAGTAAAATATATGGGTATTTAAATCCTTAGTCCCTGTCCCATGCCTCAATGTCACATATATCACATATACCAAAATTATCACAACATAACACAAATCACAATTTCATATACAAAAAGGTTTTCCCTCATTAAATTCCTCATAAAACTTTCCCATTTAAGTGTGATTTTGTAATTTATCATAACAATCAAAATTATTTATCTCAACCATAAGGAATAATATAAAAAATCACTATTAACCCAATTATCAGCATTTAACCGTATAATTCATTAACCCCTCATGGTTAGTCCAAATACCCCTTTTTCTCATTAATAAACCAATTCAACAATCAATTAATCAATAAATTCTACAATCACATCGATTGACCAATTCCATAACCTCATTATCTCTTCAAGTTTGTGATAATGAGTTAACCAATTTCAATTACCCCAATTCAACCTTTTTCATTTCCACATGGAAATTTAATTCAATCAATTCAATTCATAATGAAATTAAAAAATCATGGATATTACGAGTTCATAATTACACATAAATAATAATATCAAGTATATGATATTTTCAATTTAGAACACCTACCTCATGATCATTTATGGACATTCGCCAATTGAAAGCCCCAATTGAAGCTGAAAATCCAAGGTCTTGATGAATAATGAGATCTTGATTCAAAACCTAGATCCATGATCAAATGGTTAATATCTACCAAAACTAAGACATAAATCCATTACTAAAAGAGTAAAAAATGCCTTCAAAGTATGAGAGAGAATGGATAGAGGGAGTAAATCACACTGGATTGAAATCTCTTATCGAGAGAGGTTTATATCATTAATATAGGATTTGATTCGTCAAGAACCAAGATTGTAAACCCTTGTAACATATTTGGGAGCATCCAAAAATGAGATAAATCAGTTTAGGGTCAATATAGGGTGTTTTCAAATATAATATAGGGGTTTAGGTAATTTTTAATGAATTTTTAGTGGTTTAAAATTCTACAGGCATGGTTTCCTTCATAGGGTGCATGATTTAACCTAGTAGTGCACCTCCTCTTAGGGATTCATTCTATTTTTACTAAAAAAGCACACGATTCGAAAAACCCTGCATATTCCATGTAAATCTCCTCTATTTGGGTTTGTATAATTTTCTATCCCAAGGGAATGGTTCAGGAAAATCATTCTCCAACCGTACACTTCCCCTTTTTCTTCCAAAATTCTCCAATTTCTCCCAAAAAATCACAAAGGTAAATCCCAAACAATATATACTCAATAAAAGTAATAGAGTGCCTAAAAATGATGTCAATATATATAGAGAAATTTTTTTCATCTTACAGAATCATTATTTAATTGGTTATTCTTTATGCCAATTGAAACTTTGTGAGAAGAATTTCGCTACACAAGATATTGATCTTAATGTAGTGGTTTTAGTGTCAAAAATTTAGAGTAATATTTTTATAGGGAGGAATATGAAATATATACTTACCATAAAAGTTTAAAGTATTAATTCACTCAAAAAAATTTGAACATGAGGTAGAGAAGATGGTTGTAACTAATAAAGTATTATGATTTGATGATTCACTATCATCTAGGTAAAGAAAAAAAATTAGGTAATGCTTTGAGTTTAAAAGATAATTAATTATTAATCATGAAATATCTGATACAAGATCCATTAGTTAAGGATTTAATAAATGTAGGACTGGAAATTATATAGGTAAAATTCATTCTATTTTAGTTCAGGTTTTAGCATAGTCATCTTTTTTAGATATAATTATGTATGCTAAAATATAAGATCTTGTTTTTCATGAAAATTTAGAATTATTGAAGAAGGTAATTTTTTATAAATTTAACATTGAAAAATTATATATTATGATATTTACAAAAAAATTGTACAAAGTGATTCCAATTTGAAGAAGGAATTATTGAGTGAAGCTCATATCTTTCCATTTTATACTCATCCTAAAAATAATGAAATGTATAGATACATTTAGGAATTTTATTGGTGGGATGGAATGAGTAAAGTTATTGTTGATTTTACCATAAAATCTCTAGCTTGTCCATTGGGTAAATCTATGTAACAACTACCAAAGTTCATTCTTCAACATTTATCTATTAATAATTAGCAATGGGATAATATATCAATGGATTTCATTGTTGCATTACTAAATAAATACCTAGGTAATAATGTGATTTGGGTTATTATTGATTGATTGAATATATCTTTTTATTTTCTTTATATTCATGATATTAGGTATTTAGAATATCTTTATATATACTATTTTAAAGATATAGTCAAATTACATGGAGTCCCAATCTCAATTACATTAAATCATTATATATGATTTACCTATAGTTTTTGGAAAGGGTTTTATAAGTCCTTGGGTACTAAATTAAATTTTATCAAGGATTTTCATCCTAAATATGATGGGAAGTCTGAGTGTAAAATTCAGAATATGAAATATATTTTTCATTCATACTCATTGGATTACTAAGGAAATTAGGATAAATATATTTAAATAGTCATCTTTTTATATAATAACATATTTCATTCTAGTATACACATGGAACCATTTTAGTAATTATATGTGAACCAATGTCATACTCCAACATGTTGGGATGATGTTGGTGATAAAAAGTTATTAGGACTAAAACTAGTAAATAAAAAGATGAGAATGAAAATATAATTCTACAGCACATGAGGATAGCTTAGAGTAGGAAAAATATTTATTCAGATATCCGGATGAAGTACTATTTATTTAAGGTAGGGGAACTTTTCTTTTGTAAAGTGTCTTCTTGGATAATTGTTACGTGTTTTAGAAGAAAATGAATGTTAAGTACATGGTTTATTGGTCCATATGATATTTTGGAAAATATAGGATTATTTTCTTGTAGATTATATTTCCCACCAAGTTTTCCTTAGTTGAATGATGTGTTATATGTTTTAATGCTATGAAAATATGAACCAGATTCTTCTCAGTTTCTGATCCCTGAGGTGGTACTATTGGAAGAGAATAATTCTTATGAGGAAAAACTAATTAATATTTTTTATTATAAAAATTAATTATTTTGGAATATGTATATTGTGTAGGAAAAGTTTTTATTTAATAAAATAAATTATTAAGTAAAAACATGGGAATCAAAAAATAGTTTGAGGGAAAAATACCATCACCTATTTATGAAATAAAACAAATTACGAGGAGGAAATTTATTAAGGGGCGGAAATATGAAAACCTAATTAATCATAGAAATATATCAATATAATCATTTATAAGTATTAATTTGTTTCGATTTGTATTCATTATAGCTTCATAAATAATTTTATAAAAAATTTCTATTGAAAGTTGCAATGTTTTATTTAACTAAATTGCTTTTCCATGTATTACTTGGTTATATTTAAAAGTGTAAATTAATTATTTTAGTATTTTAATTTAATAAAATGGGATTTATTTGTTATATCACCATATAGAATTTAGTTTATGGTGATTTGTTTTTTATTTTTCTAAAAATATTGATTTTTGAGTGACTAGTGAAAATGTCAATTTTTTTAAAAATGACATTTCTTTTCATAAATAATGTAATTTAAATGTACCTTTTAATTTTGGATTGATTTTAGAGTAAAATAATATCACATTTATAAAACATAATTGAATTAATTTTATATTAATCAATATTATATTTGATATTGGTATATTTACATTTTTATGCTTAAAAACGCATTTATATAAAAACACATTTTCGTTGCGTTTTACGCACCAATATTAAATTTAATTTATTCAAAATAAATATATTAAATTATAAAAACTAAATATAATATTTTTAATCATGTGTTTCAAATTTAATAATTATTTTAAATTCATTTTGGGTCATAATGAATAGTAACCATGGTAAATTATTATCACCTCAGTAAAGGGTAAAACAGGTTAATTTTGGTCAAAATAAAATGGTAAGTTCAAAAAATATCATCATGAATCTTATTGGATAATATTATTTTTATAATTATAATATTATATTTTAACATTAATTTTTAATGGTATACTTTATCATAATAGTAACTTAATGTTATTTTAAAACATTGAATAAGTAAAAAAATTCCACTTTCCTCACTTATAAAGGGACACCAACTCTATTCTCTTATCAACACAAAATGATCCATTTATATTAACCAATTCCTACCTAAATACCCTCACAATATATTTCATTAAGTCATATTGGTACCGGTCTAACCATGATACCAAACCTAGAATAATTAAGGTGTAATCCAAAACAAGTTTTCCAAAGATGATGTATAACCATTAATCGAGTGTTTTCGTGTTAGTCTCTTTTTCCACCTTCTTAAAAACAATCATAACCATGATGATATAATAAAATAATTATATAAAATATTAATATATTTTATTATTTTTAGTGTATGACCCTTTTTATTTTTATTTTATATCCTATGAGAAATAAAACCATTGTTCATGCGTGCATGTGGACTACCACCTACACGAAGCGATGTGTTTCTTTTTTTGTCACTCCCTATCATGGATGGTTATTATGATGGATTTAATATATAAATATTATATTTATGACATAAATATTATTTTTTAAATATAATATAATATCTTCCTTTTTACAATCCCATTCATTAAAAAATGGGAAATGTCGCTCATGTGTACATGTAGACCATCGCCTCCATGAACAACACATTGTGTTTTTTATTACAACCTCACATGGATTTCCATAATTATTGAAATAATGAATACATATTACATATATAACATAATTAAGATTTTTAAGAATTAAAATATTATATACATTATTTATTTTCCACCTAATAGAAAATGGAAATGGAAATAATGAGTGTGTACAGTCTACTCCCCCATGAAACAATTTATTTTATTTTTCATGACCACCTTATATGAATAATAATAAAGGTATATTAAATTTAAAAAAATTAAAATTATAACGTTTTTAATATTTTTATATTATTTAACCATTTCCCCTTTTGAACATAGTTAATCTAGTGATTTCATTTCGGACTTATAAGTTGAACGTCATCAAAACGTTCTACATGAACTTAACTGATTAAGTAATTTAATATAACATAGAGATAAATGATATAAAAGGAATAGTATTAAATTAATAAACATTTAAATGGTTCTAAATCATTAATAAAACTAGTATAACTTAATTATTTTTGAGTTAGATAATGTATGATGCTTGAATGGACTTATGGTATGGGATTTCTTATCTCAATTACCTTTCTTTGAGAATTATTCCATTTTCATCAAATGTTTTATTTTTTTGTGTATAAACTTACATATATATTTATTTTACTATTAAATTATAGAAACTAAAGTGGTTTACAAATCTATTCCAATTTCCCTCCTTTGAGGTTCTTTTGATTCCAAAGATACTAAACTCGTAAGGTGTTATCTTTAAAACCTTGTTTCAATGGTTGTAAAGTTTTATTTTTGATAATTTATCCTCCATATCAATAAATTAAATTTTATTATAAATATTTTATTATTTTTTAAGGTAATGTTATATTGCACTTTTTTAACATATATGGAATGAGACAAACATAACCCCATATTTTACTAATGTTTTAAATTGGGTTTTTTTAGGTTTTTATGTTACAAAAGTTCAATAATATAAATTTTTTCTTCATGATATAGTAGTTGATAATTATATTACCTGGTAGTTGATCCCAATATATATCATGATGATTTTTGATCCCAATATTTCTCTCCAATTAATTAGGTAATTATTAAGTCATAGAAGGAGAAAATGAGGGAGATAACCAGGTAGGTTACTCCTATAGAATTAAATAGATATTAGTTATTATAACATTGGTAAAAAAATGGGTGAACATGGGTAAATAATATTATTATCCAAGGTACTTAAATGTTTTTTCAATTCTTATGATTTAATGGAACCCTATTAATTTCCAAAAGTAGGTGATCCACACCTATCAAGGGGTAAGGTAAAAGTAAATTTCTAAATTTATCTTAGTGAAGCATAGTGGTTGACCCAGGTAGTCTCACTTGAATAGACTCATATTTTTATGCATACTTATTCTAATTCACCTACAACTAATTCTTTTTGGATTTTTATTATTTTATAAAAATAGTGTAATTTAAGTTTTTTGTTTTTTCTATATAAAATTAAATGAAAACCTAAATATTCACTAATATGTGATGCCATAAAAAATGAATAATAAATGAATCAACTTATCCTTTTAAGAGTAGGTTTTGGGTTCCATTATTATTCTTCTTTTTGTTGTCTAAATACAATTTTATAGCATAATTATGAAATCTCACTCTTAAACTACAATTATTTTATTTAGTGGGCGTGAAATTTCAAATTCCTAGAAAAGGTTAATTCCAAGTCCACTTATAATCAAGGTTGATAACACACCTAAATAATGAAGTGACACCATCCATGACCTAATCCTATCATATGTAATTTCATCCATTGAATTTATCAACTTCATCATATGAATAACATATGTTCAGTAGAAGATAGGGAATAGATTTAAATAAAAGAATATAAGTGAGTTTAAGTGTATTTTCATGGTGGAAAATCCCCAAACTCATGAACATCACTATTTCTCTTCAAAATATGAATACATAATTAACGAAATAAGTACAGAATTTAAGAACACCTAACCTCCCTTGATTCCAAGCCTTAGGTTATCCACCCATTATCGAGAATAAGATATCACTGGTGGTTGAATGAGAATAGAATAAGAAAAAAAATAATAAGAATGAGAGATGATGATAATTAGAGAGAGATATATAATTTAATAAAATAGTATGATAATAATAAAATAAAGTAATAGAAAGAGTGAGAAAAGAATAAGAAAATGAAAAAGGGTATAAGAAGAAGAATGGATCTCTTTAATAAAATAAATAATTCAGGAAATAAAATTAGATTAAAAGAAAATTCAAATAAAATTTATACAAGAAAAAATATAAGAAGAAAACAATAGTACATCAGCACATGGCATATCCCCTTATAGCGGTTTTACTCCATATCAATAGTGGATAGATCTATATATTTATAGAGGTAGTGATCCTCATTTCATATCATTACTTTTAATTAGGTCAAGGGTAAATTTTATTTTTCTTAAATCCCATAAAGATATGATAGGTAACATTAGCTTTCCAAATTGTGGCGTGGGAGTATGGATTTGAGCATCAACATGCATGGTGTATAGGATCGATTTAATGTAATATCTCTGTTGTGCACATAAGGTGAGTTAGTGGCGAAGGGGAAAGGGAAGGTGTCCTAATGATTCCTATAAAGCCTTTATAGTGGTTAGATAGATCTACTTATTGTATCCCTGGATTGAGTAGCTTCATTTTAGTCTCATTGTATTTATCTGAGGTCACACAGGTCATCCAGGGATATTTTGGGCATTGGTAGTGGTTCATGAGCTTGAATCAGATCTTTTAGGGGGTCAACCATGGTATTTCATTAAGGGATTAGACTAAAGTGGTAATGTCAAGCATCATGGAAATTTCTGAGGTCAATGGTTACATATGACTAGATTAAAAGGCAATGTTTATTTTAGAGTGAACATTTCTCACAAAAAACTCATCCCATATTGGAAATAGGGATGGGGCTATAGTCATTTATTAGTAAACTCTCCGCATCCCCAAAATAAATTCTTACTTCGTGGATAGTCTCCTGATACACACACACTCACACATGGGTCGGGCCTTCTCACATGGATCATGCGGGCCTTGGCCACCTATATTCCCTAGAAGACTCGTCATTTACGGGCTCAGTCCCCCCATGCAGTTCTCTCAACACCATCCTCTGGTAAGTCATTCCTGTAGGTTTTCCATTGCTGGTCAAGCTTACTAGGGCCTATCCAAGTGAATTTCAAGCCTTTGAGGCTGAGGGATAGCCTATTTATCCTATTTTTTAACCTATAGAAAAATAAAAAATATTAATATGATTTCCAAAAAATATATATTTGAAGGAAGATTAAATTTATAGATCCAAAGTTATATTCAACCAAATATTAATAATTAATTTCTAAATTTAAAAATTCCATATTTTTATTCATTTTAAAGAATTTGAATTTAGAGGATGTAAATTTACGCATATTGATAAAATAATCATTTATATAGGTATTATGATTAAAAACCACTAAAATTTATTAAAAATGTTATGAAATTATGCATGACATTTTGAGTGCATTAAATAGCAACACACTTAAACTATGCTTGTACTCAAGCATAAAATTGTAACATTGAATTTAAGTTGACAAAAATGCTTCCAATATTTAAATTTGAAAACAATAAAACAAAATAACCATCAATGGTAAACCAAATTTTCATGTTAAAAATAAAATATTAATTCAATTTCTCACTTTTTAAATAAATAATCAATTATTGTATTTTACTTTTTCCCATTGTAAATTATGGAACTTATTCTTTCATCCATTCAATATTCTTAATTTAATATTATTAAACATCCTAATTCATGATCTACCTCACTTTGAATCGTTTCTATCATAATTCATGTTAAAAATTCAAGTAGATTTATTATATTATCATAAGAATATGTTTCTTTTTCATAGTCTTGTAAAGTAAATAATTTATTCACATTATAAAGACAAAAGGAACATAAAATGAGGAAGAATTTACAATAAAGATCCATATGAATCTGGGGCTTATGGTTAGTAGGAATAGATGTTTATAAATAAATCCTAAAAAGAGGAAGTTAACTATAGATCATAAATTGTAATATCAAAAGTAAAAGATTACTAGTATTCTCCCCTAAATGAAAGTATAATTAATTTTTTATTCATCTTGAATTTTAAATGTTTTATTAATTTTTCCCTTAAACAACAATTTTATTTTATTTTTTGATTTTTATCAATTTCTTCTTAGAATAAATATATCAACCACAAATTAACCACATATGATAAAAAATCATTTTTATAGTAGTGGTGAATTTTTATTTTTCCTAGACCCAACCCATTCTTTTTTTCATTTTTCATTTTTTATGAAGGGAAAACAATAGAATTTCAATGTATGAATCAAAAATAATTCCCAATACCCATAAATAGAACCCCCAATATTTTTCCTTATAATTTATTTCATCTTTAAAAACCATAACCTCCATATCCCCCAAAATTTAACATTAAAATATACTAAACATACTATTAGTAGGGTAGGAAAGGATGGAAATATCTTTCAATATGCATCATCCCAAAAAAGGACATTCATGGTCTCTATGGGATAAATAATGAAAAATTTAAAAGTAGGTATCAAGGATAAGGCCATATCAATAAAAAATTACTCAATCATTTTAAATTTATTATTTATAGTCATTAACTTTTACAAGTTCAAATACATCTTCTAGACGGTGGAATGCCCTATGATCACTCAAGAAATATGATCAAAATAAAATAATAAATATTTAGTCTATAAATATTTCTGGGAAAAAGAAATATATCAGTTGAAAATCACTTGATGAATGAATAATATTAATAAATCAATTAACATGAATTTTATAAATTTAAATCATGAACAATTATAGGGAATTTTTATTTACATGAATCTTCTAATTCTCTCAAATCATGAATCCTCAATTTCATATCCATGATTTACTTAAATAATTCAATTCTCAACCTTAATCATTCAATCTTATTATCATTGAAATATAAAACATGGCATCATAGGGTTCCTAAGACACTCATGTCTCTAATATAAGTCTTGTAATGCATAAATTCAAAACATGGGTGTGCAAATTCCAGTTGAATGTTCAAAATAGTTTTTTATACAAATATGTAGGGTGTTTAAAAAAATAAACATAAATAGTGAACTCCCTTTTCTCATGAAGAATTATTCTACTTCCTCCACTATTTGGGATCTTCCATGTGTCATCATTGTCCAACAAAATATAATCAATCATTAAAATTCAAGGAAAATTTCATTAAAGATCAAAATGATTAAGGATCGGGGTTTCACTCTATACTAATTCTAAAAATAAAATTGTAATTTATATAATGTAAGTAAAGGTAAATCTTAGTTTAATCCCCCAAGTAGAATTTTAATTTTTTCTACCTCTATAAGGGAAGTATAATCTATTATTAATAATCCTATTGTCGGTGTATATTCATGGATTTTAACTAACACATGTGGATTTTTACAATATCCACTTCATCTTTGTTGGTATTGAGGACATGGATAGAGTACACCAAATCCATCCCCTTCACAATTATTTATATATTGAATAGAAGGGGTATGATTACATATAGATAAACATCCTTTCATTTTGTTACTTTTGAAACCTCATTTTCTTTTTCTAGTTATTTCTTAATATGGGATACATGAATTGTAATTTCAAAAGGAAGGTTAGAATGTATTTTTGTTCAGAAAAAAATTTAAACATGAATAATGAAAATTAGAATTCTCTCTTTAAAATGGGGAAGACTATATCTTTTTTTACGCTTGAAATATCACTAGTATCTCCTCATGTGATTCCTAAAAATTATGTTTAATAAATTTATAGAGCTCTATGTTTTCCTCGATAGGTGCATATTCTTCTTTATAATTTTCTCCTAAGGAAAAACAAGGATTGTCTGGATCTAAAAATTCAAAAAAGTAGGAATTAATAGTCAATTCAGATTGAATAAAATTAAAATGAGAGATAATTTAAGAATATTTCAACTCTCTATGTAGGTTTGGTTTAAATATATTCTTAAATGGTGAGTTCCTATTATAGTTTTATTTCATTGAGTGGAGGTAGGTAGTAAGGCTCCTATATATTTTCTTCTTATTCCACCACATGGGTGGTGTCTTATTCTCTAGATAGAGAGATATTCAATGTATTTGGATAATATTATTTCAAATGAATGGGTAGATCATTTTGTACCTCATACTCATAACAAATTTTGTCCAGATCTAGTTAATATCCCACACATAGTTCAGTACGCAAGTCTTCATCATCATGAATCCACTCCAGCTCATCATGATTAGCTTGGATCTAGATCTTCAAATTTATGTGTTTTTTATGGTCCTAGATTTGGACCTCAATTTCCTAGATCTCTTTAGTGAAATTCAGAAATACTAAGGATTCTTCCTCCGGTTCAGGTTTTGGCTTCTCTTTAGATGCCTTGACATATATAGTTATCCATTCTATTTTTTCTATATATTTTCTATGTTTTCTATGATATATTTCACTTTAGATCTTTTTTCATGAACTTATTTCTAATATTAAAATTGATGGAGTTCTTAAAAAAAGTCTGTATATAGAAATTATGGATTTACATGTGTCTTAACCACTTCATGATAAAAATCTTGGATGTAATTGAGGAGTTCGGTTAATTATTTGTCCAATCATTAAAAAAATTGGATGCTCAATGGTCTCATTAAGTTCTTGGATGAGGTATTTAAATTAATCCTCTATGATGATTTTCCTTCAAGCTACTAATATCTTTCTATATAAAAGAGAAAAATCATATTTTATAGACCAGGTTGATTCAATTATGGATTCTTTCACCTATAAGTTTTCATTCCATGCAGAATAACAATCATTTAAATACATTATGGTATTGTTTTTTATAAAATTATTTTATAATTAAAATAGTGAAAAATTATCTACAATGTGAAAATATTAAAAGATAAAAAAACTACTAATTAGATCCTCAGAAATAGTGCCTCTTTTGATGCGCACATTTCATGGGGTGTAGAAAAGGAAAATTTCTAAAAATTTCTAGTACAATAAAGTTGTTGACTGGGGTCACCTCACTTGAGTAGATTCACTAGACTCTACATAATAATTATAATTAAACTAAAACTACTTATTATTAGAATTTTATTATTTTAAGAAAATAATATAATTTTATTTTAATTTTTTTATTTAGAAATAATATAAAATTAAATACTAAATCTATACTAAAATGAAATTAAAGACATAATGAAGAAATAAAGAAATAACTTGTCCTTTTAGGGTTAGGATTTGGGTTCCTTCATTACTCTAATTTTTTTATTATATTTTGGAAGATTAATTATGAAATCTCACTCTTAAAATACTATTATATTATTGATCGTTTGTGAAATTTTTAATTCCTAGACAAACTTAATTCCACCACCTATTATAAATAAGGCTGATGAAACACCTCAATCAATAATTTGAAACCTTACAGGAACCAACACCATTATATTTCATTTTTTCCACTAAATTAATCAACCCCATCATATAAAGATATTTTCTTCATCAAAAGAGAGGTAAAAGAATTAAATAAAATCATAGAAGTGAGTTTGTGTTCAGTGTCCTGGTGGATAATCTCCACATCCATGCACATTATCATTTCTCACTAAAAACTTAAATAAATCATTAAATAAATAAGTATTCAATTCAAGAACACCTTACCTTTCTAGAGGTCAAGTCTCAAATCATCCTCCTATTACCGGGAGTAAGATATCAATTGAGCAATAATAAGTAGAGAAGAAGAAGATAAATAAAATAAAAATAATAAGAATAAGAGTGGATGAAAATGAGAGATATATATAATAAAATATAAGTGAGAGAGAATAAGAAAATTAAATTAAATTCAGAATAATAAAAGTAGTAGATGATGATGGTGAAGAAGGGTGGAAGAAGAATAATGGATCACTTGAATAAAATAAGTAATTCATGAATGAAAACTAGAATAAATGAAAAATCAAATATAAAAACAAAACAAAAAACTATAAGAAGAAAACATTATCACATTAGCACTTGGACCCTACCCTCATGGTCATTGAAATCCCCCTTGATAGGGTAAAGATCCCTCTACTTATAGAGGGATCATTCCTTATTTCATATCTTTAGTTTCATTTATTTCAAGGGTATATTTGATTTTTTTTTTAATATTATATAGATATTGTGTGTAGCACAGGATTTTCCAATTTTGGTGTGGAATCATGGTTTTGAGCATCAGGATGAATGGTGCATGGGCTTAGTGAAATGTGGTTTCTCATTGGTGTTTGGTAAGTGAGGGAGTGGTGAAATAGAAGGTTATGGTGGCCTCTCGATTTCCATTCGGCCTTTACAGTGATGGGATGGAGCTCCTGGGTCACCCACATAGTTTCAGGTCCTTTGAATTGGTTCATCATCTCAAGATAGTTCTTTAAAGGGGTCTTCCATGTATTATTCTAGCAGAAAAAGATGGAGGTTGTGATGTCGAGTGGTGACGAGAGGCATGAAATATCTAAGGCTAAGGGTGTCACACTATTGGATGAAATAGTGGTGTTTATGTTAGTGTGAACATTTCCTATCAAAAACTTTCCCCAAATCAGAAATATGTATGTGGGTCCTACTCATTTATTAATAAATGCATCACATCCTCGACTCAGAATCCTACTCCAAGGATGTGCTACGATTAAACATGCACTCACACATGGTTCGTGCCTCCTAAAATGGCCCACAGAGGCCTTGGTCCACCTATACTCTCCACAAGTCCTCATGCTAAATTGTCCTAGTCCCTCATTTGGCTCTCTCAACACCTTCCACTAGGAAGTCCTTCATTTAGGCTTTTCTTGGCCATCTAGGCCTACTTTAGTCAAACCAAGTGTCCTGTAAGAATTTGAGGTTTAGTACTAGCCTAAAAGGCATATTTTTAACCTATAGAAATAATAATGTTTCTTAATAATTTTTCCAAAAATTATATTTGAAGGTAATTTCATTTTCATATTTCAAAAATTACATTTAACCAAACCATCATAATTAATTTCCAAACATCAAAATTTCACATTCAGATCCATTTTAAATAATTTTAATTTATCTATTTTAAATTTTCACACAATGGTAAAATAATGATTTAAATGGGTATTTTAATTAAAAACCATACAATATTATTAAGAAAATGTTTGAAATTATGTAATATATTCTGAGTGCATCAGTATGTATATGAGCTTTTAAAAGTGAATGATTTATTTTTCAATGAAATGATTTTACGAGTTCTCACTGTCCTTAGGATGCCGTCATGGATTTATTCTTCATAATAATGTGTTCCATAGGTTTTTTTGGTGAAATTTGTATTTTATAATGTGGGTATGTTTTATTTGTATGATAATATTTTATTGTAAAAAAGTTAAACATTTTCATGGGTTTTTATTTTTTTCACTAGACTTTTAGGTTTAATTTATTTTTATTTATCTTAATAATATTTTTTGGACATACCACATTTTAAAATGGTGTTCACATGGACTAAGGATGAGTAGGAACTATCTTTAATTATATATCTAAAAAAAGGAAATTTTTATTGAACCAAGAAACTGTATCATGAAAGAAATAGGAGTGTGAAGTTAATAATATAGTTTCTATGGAAAAAATACACTTTTTTAAAGTAATCTATAATTTATGTAATGGTTTTACTAATTTTATAAAAATCATAACCTAAAGGATCCTAGAAATGTTATAAAGTCTAACACTTTTGATAAATCATGTAATTATGTGTCGTTTAAGTTCTAAGGTGTTATAGGGCAAATAACTAACAACTGAGCATTCTAGATCTATATTTTTTTATTACACAATGTGAGTATTCCACTAAATTACATATAATTTCATATTATTAATATGGTTCTAGGGTTTTATGGTTTAATAAATATAACATAGTATGTGATTTTATATCCCATACTATATTTATTAGACCCTAAGACTCTGTGAGTACCATATGTGGCTCTATTTTTACATAGTTTTACCATGTATTTATACTTAATTTTTAATGATTTAATTAATTATTTAACCACTTTTTACTAAATAATTGTACTTTTTTATTTTTATAATTAAATTTGGTAATTAATAAATTTTAATAATTAATTTTTTATTTTTATTTTTTAAAATAACAATTTTAATCCTACTAAACAAATTAAAATTAATTATTTCTTTTTTAGTTATGTTAAGTTAAGTCTTCTTGACTTTTTAACAATTTATATATTTTTTTAAACAATTATTTAATAAACATAATATTATTTAATTAAATTAGTCTATATTTTATTATTCTATCTATTATTTTAGTTACACTGAAATAGGTTAACAATTTTTATTAACATGTTTGTCATACTGATTATTATTTAAGTAAATAATTTGTGTTTTTAATTAAATTGAATAGTTCGCTTTTAATTTTATATGTTCAATTAGTTAATTAATTATTTATTTATTTTTTAGTTTAATTAATGTGTGTGGTGGTGATTCGCGTATTTGCGGCTACCGGTAGCTCATTCTCACTGTTATAATTCATTCTTTCTCCCTCACTATTAGGTTTTTTCATGCCCCTCCTCACTCATTTCCCCTGCCTCTATCAGTTGCTCACTCACCGTTTGCACCTCTTCCTCACCGTTACTTTTTTCTTATCTCCCTACCTCATTGTTATACTTCCACCTCACCATTTTGTCTTTCTTATTTAAACCCTCTTATCACCTCACCATAATTTCCTTTGTCTTCTGCACCCTCACTGTACAAGATCCATTCACACCACTACGATGTTGCCATGTTCAAAGGAGGAGAAGCCAAGGAGTTTGTTGCCGCTACAGTAGATGATCCTCACCACCACGAGAGGTTCACCAGATATTTTTTCCACTTTTCCATTGAGTGGAGGAGACTTTAGGGCAGTAGAAGATTCGAACCGATGTGTGTGTGCTTTGCTGGAGCCAGACCACTTGCTGGATGTTGTTGGACCAAAGGGCTGGATCTAGACCACGCCGCACCTGCTAGTGATGCCGCGAAGAGGAGCTGCCGTGAGCAGGAGAGCCACTTCTTTGCTGATGGAAGAGGAGAGCCGTCTCTGTGGAGATGTTGTGTGTTTCCTGGTTCAAGGGAGGGATTTACCGCCGGAACTAAGGAGGTCCGTCAGAACTGGTTCACCGCCGCCTAATGCTCTCTCAAGGAGGAGGCCGAACCGAGCTGTTCTGCGGGATGAGGGTGCTGTCTTCGAGAGGAAGGAGGATCCCCTGCTGTGCGCCAATTTTGGGAGAGGGAAGAAGAAGATAGAAGAAAAAATAATAAATAATAATAAAAATAATAACAAAATCAAAGTAAAACAAAAATAATATAAAATAATAAAAGTAAGTAAATTTAAAGTTAAGTTAACTTTACATAAAAGTTAACTTTACGAAGTCAAATAAATATAAAATAATTTATAAAAGTTATAAATTTAAAATAAATATAATGTTAATAATTATATTAATTATAAATTAAAATATAAAACTAACTAAATAAAAAGTGTTTATAATAAATTAATAGACTGTTTATAGTATAAATGTATAATTAATAATAATTATAAATAAAATATAAATTTATATAATAAATTAAAAATAATTTAAACTAAATCTCTAATTATAATTACTAAATTAAAATAAATAAATTGAAAATTTAAATTTCTTAAAAAGTGATAATAATAATGTCAATTAAGTTATTAATTAATACAATCTAAGTTATAAATTTTTAATTACTTCTTTACTTGTGGTGTAAACTTTAATAACTTACTTAAAAATGATAAAATTAATAATTAAGTCACTATAACTATTAACTTAACTAAATTAATAACTTTTTAATAAACTTATGTTTTACCGTAGTATTATTATGTAAATAATTTTATAAATAATATAAAAGTAAATAATTATCAATCAACTTGTTTAAAATTTCAATGAGTAAAAATGACACTTAACTAAAAAATAACTATTTTTCTTTCTTCACATTCTCATTTATTTAATTTTCTAATCTATATGTGCAGGTTCATTCAAGAGACAAGTTTACGTCTAGGTGCATGTAAATGACTCACCATAAGTTAGTTATGAGGGAAAAACTAGCACGACGTGCTTGTCACAGATAAAACGCACGTGTGCAGTGCTAAATTGAAGGACTTTTTGAAGTAGGTGGAAGAATACAGTTACGTGTAGCATATGACATATGGTATTTTATTTAGAGAAAGCAGCAGAATTTGGACTCTCATTCTCATTCCACGCCACACATAAGAGAGAAAAACTCTCGGGAGACACTAAGAGTAGTACCAACGATAGGAGTTGCAGGAGCGAAGCAGCAGTACATGATCTTCATCTCAGAGGGAGGAACTCCCTCTTACTCTATTTTTATATTTTTTACATTGTACTTCCTGCTGATATTTTGATAATGATATTAGTTTAATGTCACTTTCTCGAGAATTTTTAGTTTTATTATTTAAAACTTTTATCTCCTTCAATTAATTTCTTCAATTAGAATCTGATTCTTTTGAAGAGGCTGAATCTGGTTCTTGAACTTATAATTGAATTAACACCTATAAGAACTTAATTCTAAATCGATGATCTTTTGGCGAGATCGATAATTGAGATAGTCTATAAAATTATTAAATTTGAAATCATCATAACCCTCGGCGAGATAGTTTTCTGATGATAACCTTTTATCAATTTGTTGTATGTGGTTTTTGTTGTGGTGAACTTCAAGAAATATATTACAGAGTGTTATTTCTTCTGGTGAGGAAGAATTAACAACTAACTTTTAAGGTGTGAATTTAATCAAATGAGGATCATTCATTTAAGCCAGTAAGGTTCAAATCTCTTGAGCATACTTCTTGATCTACCCCCAGCACTCAGGTTTCCTTCTATAGTTATTTTAGTTTACACTATTTCATTTTTGTTGTATTGTTTCTGATATAGGTAATATGGAATTTCCAAAACTTGTTTCATACTTCTTTATTAAAAATAAATAAAAATATAAAAAAATGAAAAGTAAAAAAATGCCTCCCTCACTGCTGACAACAGTGAGGTTTTTAGTTTAAAACCCTTATAATTCACTTATCTGCCTTCTCTGTGGATCAACCCTACACTGCTATACTAGTGTAGGAGTACTAAATGTAATTTTGGGGGCTGTGATGACCTCCGGCCTGTTCAAAAATTTGGCACCGTTGCCGGGGAAGGCACACATTTAGAAGCTATGGTTTTAATAAAAAAACATAAAAACACACATAAAAATCATATAAAAAAATCTGAAAAAAAAATTCCAAAAAAAACAATTTGAACTAGAAACTACTACTTTATTTTTCCATTAAAAATCTGCATCAACTTTGAAACTCTGTGTGTTTAATCTTAAAATTTAAAAAATGGAATGTTATGAAAGCTCAAACTACTGTACTGGACCTTACGGTGTTTATTGTGGTGATTATGGACATACTGAATGGCAGTGTGTCTATAATCAGCCACCATAGGATGTTTACATTGAAGAAGATGAAAATTTTGAATCTAATCCTAAATTCCTAGCAAAACTAGAATTAATTAAAACCAAACTTGATGCTAGGGAAAATAATTGGAATAATTGGTTAACTAAAATCCATGAAATTCAACTTAGAGATTCTTAAGAGCGAGATCAAAGACTAAAAATATTAGAATCCATGATCTCAGAATTAAAACAAAGGGTTAAAGAACAAGAAGAAATTTTACAAAAGGAAAAAAAGAAAGTGTTTATAAAAGAATTGAACATAATGTTTAAGAGGATAGTGATTGTGAAACTGGGAAACAAAATTTTTATTTTGAAGAATCTGAAACTGTTGAACCAAATGTGGAGATAACCAACTCACTTAATGAAGAACACATTAATGATGGTCCTAAATAGAACATTAATGGTGTTGAGTTGGATAATTCTGAAGATGAATTAAAACAGATTGAAAATCAATTTCTAGTTCTCTTCATCATTCCTACACTTGAGAAAAATCACTATTTTTGAAGCTTTGAGAATGAAGTCACTCGGGTTGAAGTTATTCTTGAAACTAAAAATTTAAAGGTTAAAGATTCTTCTCCCAAAATTTATGAAATTATGAACTTTGTGCCTAAAAATGATATTGGGTATAATCTAGATGAGAACATTAAATAGGAAATCACAAAATCTCAAATTTTTGAACCTAAATTGAACACTTCTCTTCCATGTTTTGAACCTGTTAACCAAATAATTTCTGAAATGTTGTTGGAGGATAAGGATGAGGGAATGACATTTGAAGAAAGACTAACTGATGAGTTTTAATTTCCCTATTATCATAGTAATGACTTTTCTGAAACTTTGTGCAATGAAATGGAAATTAGTGTTGCCCAACTTGATGAGATTTTTCTTAATTTGAACATTTTGGAAACTAAATTTATTGATGCTGAATTGGACATTAATCCTCTTGATTTAAACTTTTTCCAACACTCAAATGACTTGGTTTTAGAAAGTGAGCCTTTTGAATTTGAATATGAAAAATAGGTTGATCACACACTTGATTTAGGCAGAACTGATTTGTTTAAAGCATTAGATGTTGAACGTTCATTCACAGATGAGGAACTTTTGGAAGAGATTTACATCATTTTTAAACTTTAATCTGTTGTTGTTAAAATAAATTCACTTCCTTGTCTATCACTTTCATCCTCAACTGTGAAGGTTGATGATCCTTCTTATGTTACTGATAATGGTCTAGAGGGGGAATCACACGTGAGTTCCATTGTACATAATTCTGTTCAGCACTCTAATGAATCTCCTCTTGAACTTGCTATTCATAATTCTCCCAAGTGCACCCTTGATTTTGAATTTTTTAATGTTGAGGTTAAGAGAGATAGCTCTAAGGTCAATGCTACACCCTTTGAAGCACCTAGTTCTATGTTCTCCCTTCTTGTGTATTCAAATATTCAAATTTCTGAACTTATTCTGGACATGGAAGGCACTATACCTACTTCTGTTAAAGGGTGCTACTTAGGTATTATTTTAGGTAGTGAGAATTTAGTTATTAAGGTGTTGATTCCTATTGCCCACATAATTCAATGTTCTGTTAAAAATAATTGGGCCAAACACATGTGGTGGTTCCTAATAAGGAAACACCATCCACCTAGTGATTACAGTTAGTTGCTAGGTGAGTCTGGCTGGGGACTATAAGTCTAGCGCCGTATGGGAAGAAACCCATGGTTATTCTCTTGTTAATAAATAAACAATTTTAATTAAATAAATTCTAACCGAAGACTTTAAAATCTGTACTTCATGGGAGGAAACCCATGGTTCTTTTTGTCTTTATGTTTTTTCTTTTTAACCTTGTATAAAGTGTTTTTTTTGTGCTCTGTTTTTGTGAAATACATTTTACTATGTGTTCATTGTTTCTTGGTTCTGTGTTTTAGGTTGATGATGTTGTGTCAATAATGAAGTGGAATTCCCATGATAATTTTTGGACAAGAGGTAGTTAGGGAAGTATTCTAACTTTCTGCATTTATTTTCTGCTCCTATTTTTGTTAATAAATCTGCTTGTTTAAAGAAAATTCTGCTACATATTTGTTGAAAATCTGTTTCATAGCTTGCATCTAAAAAACATTTGTTGCATGTCACTATGTTGTGCTTAAAAAATTCTGCATGAGCCTCCTTGTTTTAAATTGGAATTGCATTGATATTAAAATAATCTTTCACTTCTTGAAACAAAGTGTGGGGGGGTACATGCTGCTTCTTTTTTTAATCTTCTTTGGGTTGGGATTTTTAGCTTGAACTTTGTCTACTGTGTGTATTACCTAACTGAATTAATTCTGATAAACTTTATTTCACCCCAATTCATAGTATACTTATACTTCACATTTACTTTTGAACTGAATTGTAAATCTGTGTCACTGGACTTAGATGTTAATGCATGAATTTGGATATGAACCTGTAGATTATTATTTTTTATTATGGAAAACTAAATTTTTGAACTTCAATGAGACCCTTTATACATCCATATATCTACTTAATTGTAAATATTTTTTGAGCCTTAATTGGTTAATTTTTCTACTCCATATTTAGAAGTCATCTTTGGGGACAAATTTGGGTTTTAAGTGTGGGGGAGGGGGTCAACTCTTGAATTTCCTTAACTGTTCTTAATTGTGAGCCCACCAATTCCCACAGCAACTTCAAACTTTTTTCAAAAAAATGGATATTTTTTTTCAAAATTCTTTCATAATTTTAGGCTTTAAATTGTACTCAATTGGGTCTTGCCTTAGGAAAAGTTCCTTTTTGATAGTTAAGAACTGCTTTGAACCTGAAATTGTTGATAATGGATAATTTCTTAGTGATCTTACTTAGTGATTTGATGGAACCTTGGTTTAGGAACTACTTCTGAAAGTGATATGGGTTACATGTTTGTGGGATTAGGATCATATCCTTGGAACTGGAAGTTTGATTCTGATTCTAGGGGCCTTTTTCATCTTTTAAATTATTAAAAGTAATTTCTTTAATGAGACAATGTAAATGATTTTTGATATAAATCTTTTGAAACTGGAGTAATTTGGGCATCTGGGATCCCACGGTGAGTCTATGAGACCCTGGATGTTGGGTGTGTTTTTTTTTACTATAAGCCCTCTGTACACTTTGAATAAGTGCATTGGACAGTGCTTATCACTTGATACATGGATTGAGAAAAATAAATAAAGTGTTTAGCATCAAAAATGATCTCATTAAGGTGAGGGGAATGATGAACATCAGATAAATAAGGGATCAATTGGTTTATATGGGAGTCATTTAGTTTGTATCATTGAGGTGATTCACAAAAAAAATTATTATTTTTATAACCGAGGATTCTATCAAAGTACAAAGTTCCTTTGTTAAGATCTTAATTCCATTGATATTTTACCTCATGTCACTCTTAAAATTAGAACCTGAGTTTGGATTGAAATGATTCACTAAGTTTTGTCATTTATGAGGCATGACATTTTCATTTTTTGATGACTTATAGCTTTCTTAACTACCATTGAGTATTTTTTATAGGAAAAATTCATATGAGTAAATCATTTTCTAAAAGCCTAGTGTTATGTTTCATCCTCTGTTTTGAGTGTTGTATATGTTTCAGTTTGATCTTAATCATAAATACATTTCAATGTTTTTTAAAGATAATAAAACATGAGATTGTTTGAGATCAAACAATGCTTAAGTGTGGGGGAATTTGATGTGGATCTATTTTTACATAGTTTTTCCACATCTTTTTACTTAATTTTAAATGATTTAATTAATTATTTAACCACTTTTTACTAAATAATTATAATTTTGTGTTTTTATAATTAAATTTGGTAATTAATCAATTTTTATAATTAATTTTGTATTTTTAGTCTTTAAAATAACAATTTTAATCTTACTAAACCAATTAACTTTAATTATTTCTTTTTTATTTAGGTTAAGTTAAATCTGCTTGGATTTTTAATAATTTATACATTTTTTTAAATAATTATTTAATCAAAATAATGTTATTTAATTAACTTAGTCTTTATTTCAATATTTTATCTATTATTTTAGTTACACTAGAATAGGTTAAAAATATTTATTAACGTGTTTTGTCATCCTGATTTTTATTTAAGTAAATAATTTGCGTTCTTAATTAAATTTAATTGTTCTCTTTTAATTTTATGTGTTCAATTAGTTAATTAATTAATTATTTTAGTTTTAGTTTATTTAATGCATGTGGGGGTGATTATCATATTTGAGGATACCGGTAGCTCATTCTCACTATTATACTTCATTCTTTCACCCTCACCGTTAGGTTTGTTCACGCCCCTCCTCACTCATTTACCCTTCCTCTATCAGTTGCTCCCTCACCATTTTCACCTCTTCATCACCGTTACTTTTTTCCATCTCCCCACCTCACTGTGATACTTACCCCTCATAGTTTTGTCTTTCTTCTTTAAACCCTCTTATCACCTCACCGTTATTTCATTCGTCTATCGCACCCTCACTATACAAGATCCTTTCACGCCACTACATTGTTTCCCTGTTCAAAGGAGACGAAGCTGAAGAGTTTTTTGTCGCTATAGTAGATGATCCTCACCACCATTAGTGGTTTGAAAGATCCCATTTCCACTTCGCCGCTGAGTGGAGGAACCTTTAGCGCAGCAGAAGATCCGAGCTGATGTGGGTGTGCTTTGCTGAAGCCGGACCACTTATTGAATGATGTCGGATCGAAGGACTGGATCCAGGTTGCGCCCCATCTGTTAGTGATTCCACGAATAGGAGTCGCCGTGAGTAGGAGATCCATTGCTTTGCTGATGGAAGAGGGGATCCGTCGCTATGGAGCTGCTGTGTGTCGCCTGGTTCAAAGGAGGGAAGTACCGCCAGAACCTAGGAGGTCTGTGGGAACTGGTTCTCCACCTCTTGTTGCTCTCTCAAGGAGGAGGTCGAGCCGAGCTATTCCGCTGGATGAGGGCACTGTCTTCGGGATGAAGGAGGATCCCCTGTTGTGCGCCGATTTGGGGAGAGGGAGGAAGAATATAAAAGAAAAAAATAATAAATAACAAAATAATAACAAAATCAAATTAAAACAAAAAGAAGATAAAATAATAAAATTAAGTAAATTAAAATTTAAGTTAACTTTACATAAAAGTTCACTTTACTATGTCAAATAAATATAAGGTAATTTATAAAAGTTATAAATTTAAAACATATATAATTTTAATAATTAGATTAATTAAAAATTAAAATATAAAATTAAATTAATAATAACTTTTTATAATAAATTGATATACTGTTTATAGTATAAATGTATAATTAATAATAATTATAAATAAACTATAAATTTACATAATAAATTAAAAATATTTTAAACTAAAGTATTAATTATAATTTCTAAATTAAAATAAATTAATCAAACATTTAAATTTCCTAAGAAGTGATAATAATAATGTAAATTAAGTTATTAATTAATACAATCTAAGTTATTAATTTTTAATTACTTCTTTACTTATAGCATAAACTTTAATAACTTACTTAAAAATGATAAAATTAATAATTAAATAACTATAAATATTAAGTTAATTAAATTAATAACTTTTTAATAAACTTATGTTTTACCATAGTATTATTATGTAAATAATTTTATAAAGAATATAAAAGTAAATAAATATCAATCAACTTTTGTTAACTTTCAACGAGTAAAAATAACACTTAACTAAAAAATAACTACTTTTCTTTCTTCATGTTCTCATTTATTTACTTTTCTAATCTATATGTGAAGGTCCATTCAAGAGACAATTTTATGTTCAGGTGCATGTAACTAACTCAGCAGAAGTCAGTTACGAGGGAAAAACTAGCACGAAATGCCTGTTGCAGATAAAACGCACATGTGCAGTGCTAAAGTGAAGGACTTTTTGAAGAAGGTGGAAGCATGCAGTGAAGTGTATCAGATGACAGATGGTATTTTAAACAGATCAAGTATCAGAATTTGGACTCTCATTCTCATTACACACCACACATAAGAGAGAAAAACTCTCAGGAGACACGAAGAGTAGTACCGGTGATAGGAGTTGCAGGAGCAAAGAAGCAATACACAATCTTCATCTCAATGGAAGGAACTCTCTCTTCCTATATTTTTATATGTTTTACATTGTATTTGCTGCTGATATTTTGATAATGATATTAGTTTAATGTCATTTTCTTGAGTATTTTGAGTTTTATTGGTTAAAACTTTTCTATCCTTCAGGTAATTTTTTCAATGAGAATCTGATTCTTTCGGCGATACTGAATCTGGTTCCTAAACATAAAATTGAATTAACACCTTTAAGAACATAATTCTAAATCGATTATATTTTGGCGAGATCGATCATTTAGAAAGTCCATAAAATTTTAAAATTTGAAATAATCAGAACTCTCGGTGAGATATTTTTCTGATGATAACCTTTTATCAATTTGTTGTATGTGGTTTTTGTTATGTCGAACTTTGAGAACTATATTACAGAGTGTTATTTATTCTGGCGAGGAATAATTAACAACTAACTTTTAAGGTGTTAATTTAATCAAATTAGGATCATTCATTTAAGCCAATAAGGTTCAAATCTCTCGAGCATACTTCTTGATCTACCCTCAGCACTCCTATTTCCTTCTATAGATATTTTAGATTACACTGTTTCATTTTTTTATTTTGTTTCTAGTATAGGTAATAGGTAATTTCCAAAACTTTTTTCATACTGCATTATTAAAAAGAAATATAAATATAAAAAAATGAAAAGTAAAAAAATACCTCCCTCACTACTAAAAATAGTGAGGTTTTTAGTTTAAGAACCATATAATTCACTCATATTCATTCTCTATGGATCAACCCTGCACTGCTATACTAGTGTAGGAGTAATAAATGTAATTTTGAGGGTCGTGATTGTAACACCCCAAGATTTTACGAAAAATATTCTTTTTAATTTCATTAATGTCTTGTGGTGTACACTACACCAAAAGAAACTTGCACAACACGCATCCCTGACTTGGCTTGCATTACACGCAAGTGCGACCTTCCACGATAGCGTGTGTTGTATGCAATACCGAGTTTCGCTAAACAATGATATGCTATTAAAATATTATTAAAACTAGCCGTTATGAATAGTAATACCCACTTTTTGAAATTTTATAAATTTTATTTTTGAAAATGGACTTCATTTTTGGATTCGAAATATTGAAATTATCCTAGGGTGAAATTTTGGTATTTTTCTGAAAACATTCAATTTTTGATGAATAGTGAAAACACTAGGTTACTATTTAAAAACCGACTTTTTATTTAAATAATTATTTATTTTATTTAAATGTATTTTAGGTCAAAATTGATATATAATACCTATATAAGTTCAATGTAATTCATTGGAGTCATTTTATAATAATTTTAGATATATAAAAATTTTATTGAACTTTTGACCGTCTTTTACCCACCTCCTAGGAGAATTTGCAAATTTACATAAAACTTAATTTTACCGCTTTTGTGAATGGAATTTAAAAAATAAGAGAGACAAAGTTGATGTCAGTAAGTAAAATGTGGTTCAATGAGATGAAAATAATTTTTGTTGAATAGTAACTTTTTACTTTTTTTACCACGGTTAAAAGTTAATAGGGTAATTAAGGGTAAAAATGATATTATTATAATGCTAACACATGTCTTAATTCTATTGTATAAGTGTAATTAGACCAAAAACAACCTTAGGAATAAAATATTACCATTTAGGCCCACTTGGATTAGATTAGGACATTTAATATTAATTTATTCAATGAAGGGTTAAAATAGTTAAAATCAATGTTTAATAACTAAATCATTTTTAATATAGGGGTAAACATAAGATAAATTCGACTATAAATATTAATTAGAAATATAAAAATATTTCCTACATAATAATATTTTATTTGTTATTTTTAGACATTAAATAATTTAATTTATTTTTGACACAATGATGATGCAGTAATTATCTTATTAATGAAATATTGACACAATTGATGTTATAAATACCAAAATAAATGTAATATGACACTTTTTATGAATTATAATAATTTTCTATGTTAATAGGACATGTTAGTATTGATTTAGTTAACTTTTTTCGAACTAATAATTCTGTTAGGATTTTCACAAAAATCAATTACCAAATAGTGCCAAAATTGACATAAAATAGTTTTTTAAAAAATATTATATTATTAATTGTTATTTTATTCCTAAAAATCTAAGGTTTGTCCAAATGACTTAGATAAGGTTATATATATTAATAATAAACAACTTGGGGTTCGTTTGGCTTGTTATTGTAAGTTTATTAACCATATAGTTTAAGAAAACAAGAAGACACGGTAAAACTAAAATTATTTAACTTAAAGTTAAATCTAAATAATAAGGTTAAAATAGAAACCTAAACTTGTCTAAATTCTATTTTATGAGAGTATTTCGACCCATACTCACCTTAGCTTCGAAATAAATCAATTTTGACCTATTAAAAACTGAATATGACTTTATAAAAAAATAATATGTTTTGTTATTCCAAAGGTGCCCCTCTCCTCCCTTATAAAAGGGCACCTCCTCCCTCTCTTCCTCGCACCACTTTTAGCCTTCCAGCTCGGCCAACCCCTGCTAATTTCTCTTATAAACTTCCCTAGAAACATCCTAGTGGTTTTGGTCTTCTTCAAAGACCAATCTTGGTGCCCTAAGAGGAGGTTTCAAAAAGGCTCTTCAAAGAAGAGGTAATGTCTGTTACCGATTCTTTCAACTTTATTTCTTCTTCCACTTCTTCTTCTTTAGTTGTTTCATTATGAAGTAATAAAATCAGTATCAATCATATACTGATATGTTATTATAATTATTAAACAAACCTATTCCACCATCTATCCATCCTATGTAAAAAGAAAATCACCACGCATGCATACGTACGGAATACCGTCTCCACGCCGTGGTGTAATCTGTTTTTCCACCACCACCTTACATGGATGGGTATAATGGTGTAAATAAATAACTATATATGATTATTGAAAAGTGATATTGATTCTGAAATAGTATAAATACACTCTAATAGAATTCCACGATCTTGGGAATGATATCATCGCTCGTGCATACATACGGACTACCGTCTCCACGAACGCGATGAGATTCATTTTCCATGATTAACCATTCAAGAATGATTATAAAGTATATATAATGAATAATAATGAAATATATGACATAATAATGCTACTGGATTTATGTATATATATATTTATGTCATATACTCAATTCCATTCAATTCAATAAGGAAACGAAAACAGCGTTCATGCATACGTACGACCTACTGTCTCCATGAACGGTGTATTTAATTGCTTTTATCGATCTATAATATATATGTATATGATAAATATATATATAAATCATGTTTTACATTATGGAATTATGTAAATCATGATATAAGTAATAATATCAAGAACTACGAGTCGAAACACATATGATAAATGAAACGATTTTACCCAAAACGCTCTTTAACATGGAATTTACAAAAGAACGGGTAATATAAAGTCCTAAGTGAACCATATATGATATCATAACAATGAATATGATTCTGTAATAAGTCAATGAAATTATTTAAATCATTATACATGAGTTTCGGATACATACTAAGAATATCAGACATAAGTTAAGGGATAATTATTCTAATCTCATTCTTATCCCAGATTGTTTACTTGTAAGTATTTACGGGGGATTATGTTTATTATCCATGTCCATATGCTCTCAAAATGTTTTCATAAAATGTTTACCTTACTTCCATGTATGTTTAAGACAATTTTACCCATTTCTTACTTTTACCAAATCGTATGGAAGAAATCATTCTTTTTTTACCCTACGAGGTACTTTTTGACTTTTCTGACAAAAGTACGAGGAAATTTTTATTTTTTTACTTATACGATGTGAATATATTTTTACGGTTTCATAACGCCTCATTTTCATGAAGCTTACTCTACATGATTTTTTGATTATTTTCAACAAAAACCTTTCCTTTTCAAATTGAATGGAATTTTGTGAAAAGAAAATGATTTTGAAGAAGAAATGATATTTTCCTCAAGAATTAATTTCAAATGTTTTATCAAAACCATTTTCCATCTAAGATGAAATTATTTCATATGTGTATGTTTTAAGTTTAATGTCTCTATGATTTACATGCTTCAAATTTTCTTATGATGAAATATCCATTTGTTTTATATGGATTATGTGATGATGATATGATGTTTATGAAACCCATTTTATTCTTTGGGTTATGATGAATGTTTTAAGTTTATGTTGTGGCACAAGTAAGAATGATTTAATTATGAGATGGGTGGGACCTATATCTCCCTCAAATGCATTGGGTAAAGATTTATATCTCATGAGATAGACATGGCTGGAACAGTAAGTTAATCCGGTTCAGTATTACAGGAATGAAACGAGGAGTGAACTCGATCTAGAAAAGGACTTTGTCCACTAAGATGGTCTTGGCAACAATTCCTTGGCTACTATGGAAATCATAACATGTGATTAATGGTTTTCAAAATTACATGTTTTATTCCCATGCTATTTTATAATTATTAATGTTTCTTTATGATCTATGCCTTACGTGCTTCCATGTTTTATGTCATTGCTCAAGCTTTTGATGTTTAAACATTATGTTCATGTTTTTAAGGTCAAATGTATATGGTGTGTTTTATTTTATCCATGATTAACCTTACTGAGCATTTGAGCTCACCCTTTTGATGTTTTCTTTTCCCCAGGATATAAAGAAAGGTTTTAGGTAAGAAAAAAAGTGGGGAAGATCTTTATGGGAGATGTTAAAGATCTTTCACCACGATTAGAAGATTACGTTCCAAGTTTCCAAAGACATTAAACTATTATGGTCCTTGTTTGTCTTTTTTTGTTATGTATTAAGTATTCTGCAAAAGTAATGTAATTTCCATATACATCAAGATTTGAGTCTCTACAGTTGGTATTTGAAGTGGGGCATTATGCTAATCAATGCCCTAATCCAAGTGTTAATGGTGATCGACATGAGCAACCACTTAAGGGAAAGGACAAAGGGAAGTCACATGCGATCACTATTGGCGATGTTGAAGATGACAACGATGTGGTGGAATGATTAAGTGTTTATGTAATGGGATTCCAAAATAATGTTGTATATAGTATCGTGGAATATTGGAATATTTATGTATTGGTCTATTGTGGTTTTCAATAATTTTATGGTACCAGTAACCATGGAAAGTGATTGAGATATTTTTGGTAAGCTGGTGATATGCGCATAATGAAGGGATAAGAAGATAATGAGATGTTTGATTGTATTCATGAGCTCATGATTGATATAAGGACTAAGTGATATCATGGTTTGAGTATAAATAATTTTCAGGATTTTGGTATGTAGAAAGTGTTAAGTTTTAACTACATTCATGTTTTCACTAAGGTTCAATGGGTATTCATTCTTCAAGAGAATACATGATTAAGGTATTCACATATTTTTAATTTGACCAACAAGATATGTCTTATGATATATGGGGGATAAATGATGGCATTCACATGATTTTTATGTGACATTTCAAGTAATCATTTTCATTATACTATGAGCTTGGACCGAAATATTTTAGATAAGCCTAAAGATTGGAATGGATTATGTTGGACATAAGTTAGTATTGTTTAAGGATAGAACTATTTTTGATATTATTGATGGGATGTTATAGTAATATAGTCTTAGAAAAAGGACAACTTTCATGACGGGTGACAGCCCATCGCGTCGGACAAGGCTGTGGGAATCGAACCCACAACCGAAGTGCGACTGGCCTTTATCTCCTACCACTGGCCTACAGGAAGTCCCTGGTTAGTAGAAAGTAGTTTTATTTTATTACGTGGTATGATATATGAAGTATAAGTTCATTTTTGGAATCATATATGATTAGCCTCACTATAGATGGACTTATTATATTTGATAACTTTTGTTAACCTTTTGTTTGAAATAGATGGAATTACCCATCATTCTATCACATTATCTGTTAACACTTCACGAATAACAAATTCAACTTCATTTCTTTAAAATATGAAGTGGAAATTGTTCAAAGCATGAACAATAGTGAGATTGTACCAAAATAAAGTAAGTATTTATTCTAATTCAAATTCTTCAACTTTAGGGAAATGATCTTGAAAACCAAAAATGTTGTCCTAGTGCCCTTATATCTGATGAATCAGATGGTACATTAGATCATCAAAAATTTATGGATTTGTGATTGTTGGATTTTTCATAGCCATGTTCTCTACCACTCTCCATCAGAACATGATGGTTAGATTTCTCTTCCATATCCATATTTTAACCTATGTTCTCCTATGTGGAAACCCAGTGATTAGTTAATTTTGATAACTGTTACATTTCATACTTAAGTTTTTAAAATCCAAGTTTTAGTATTCCTTTTTACGATTTGGGTTTCTATTAAAGAAACTTTCGAGTAGTAAACCATTTATAACCCTGATGAATTTCGAGGGCGAAATTCATTTTAAGGGGGGTAGAATGTAACACCCCAAGATTTTATGAAAAATATTCTTTTTAATTTCATTAATGTCTTGTGTTGTACGTTACACCAAAAAGAGCTTGAAAAAAACGCATCCCTGACTTGGCTTGCATTACACGCAAGTACGACCTTCCACGATAGTGTGTGTTGTACGCAATACCGAGTTTCACTAAACAACGATATGCTATTAAAATATTATTAAAACTAGCCATTATGAATAGTAATACCCACTTTTTGAAATTTTATAAATTTTATTTTTGAAAATGGACTTCATTTTTGGATTCAGAATATCAAAATTATCCTAGGGTGAAATTTTGGTATTTTTCTGAAAACTTTCATTTTTTGATGAATAGTGAAAACACTGGGTTACTATTTAAAAACTGAATTTTTATTTAAATAATTATTTATTTTATTTAAATTTATTTTAGTTAAAACTTTATACATAATACCTATATAAGTTTAATTTAATTCATTGGAGTCATCTTATAATAATTTTAGATATATAAAAATTTTATAGAACTTTTGACCGTCTTTTACCCACCTCCTCGGAGAATTTGAAAATTTACATAAAACTTCATTTTACCACTTTTGTGAATGGAATTTCAAAAATATAGGAGACACGGTTGATTTCATTAAGTAAAATTTGGTTCAATGAGATGAAAATAATTTTTGGTGAATAGTAACTTTTTACTTTTTTTACCACGGTTAAAAGTAAATAGGGTAATTAAGGGTAAAAATGATATTATTATAACCCTAACACATGTCCTAATTCTATTGGATAAGTTTAATTAGACCAAAAACAAACTTAGGAATAAAATATGACCATTTAGGCCCACTTGGATTAGATTAGGACATTTAATATTAATTTATTTAAAGAAGGGTTAAAATAGTTAAAATCAAAGTTTAATAACTAAATAATTTTTAATATAGGGTTACACATAAGATAAATTAGACTCTAAATATTCATTAGAAATCTAAAAAGATTTCCTAAATAATTAAATTTTATTTGTAATTTTTAGACATTAAATAATTTAATTAATTTATGACACAATGATGATGCAGTAATTATCTTATTAATGAAATATTGACACAATTGATGTTATAAATACCAAAATAAATGTAATTTGAGACTTTTTATGAATTACAATAATTTTATATGTTAATAATGATGTTATTATTGATTTATTTAACTTTTTTCTAACTAAAAATTCTGTTAGGATTTTGACAAAAATCAATTACCAAATAGTGTCAAAATTGACATAAAATAGTTTTTAAAACAAATATTATATTATTGATTGTTATTTTATTCCTAAAAATCTAAGGTTCTTAAAAATTACTTATATAAGGTTATATATATTAATAATAAACAAATTGGGGTTCTTTTGGCTTGTTATAGTAAGTTTATTAACCTTATAGTGTAAGAAAACAAGAAGGCACGGTAAAAGTAAAATTATTTAGCTTAAAGTTAAATCTAAATGATAAGGTTAAGATAGAAACCTAAACTTGTCTAAATTCTATTTGATGAGAGTATTTAGACCCATCCCCACCTTAGCTTCGAAATAAATCAATTTTGAGCTATTAAAAACCGAATATGACTTTATAATAAAATAATATTTTTGGTTATTCCAAAGGTAGCCCTTTCCTCCCTTATAAAAGGGCACCTCCTCCCTCTCTTCCTCACACCACATTGAGCCTTCAATCTTGGCTAACCTCTGACAATTTCTCTTCTACACTTCCCTAGAAACATCTTAGAGGTTTTTTTCTTCTTCAAAGACAAATCATAGTGCCCTAAGAGGAGGTTTTAAAAAGACGCTTCAAAGAAGAGGTAATGTCCGTTACCGATTCTTTCAACTTTATTTCTTCTTCCACTTCTTCTTCTTTAGTTGTTTCATTATGAAGTAATAACGTAAGTATCACTCATATACTGATATGTTATTATAATTATTAAACAACCTTATTTCACCATCTATCCATGCTACGGAAAACTAAAATCACCACGCGTGCGTACGTACGGAATACCGTCTCCACGCCATGGTGTAATCAGTTTTTCCACCACCACCTTACATGGATGGGTATAATGGTGTAAATAAATAACTATATATGATTATTGTAAAGTGATATTGATTCTGAAATAGTATAAATACACTCTAATACAATTCCACGATCATGGGAATGATATCATCGCTCGTGCGTATGTACGGACTACCGTCTCCACGAACGCAATGAGATTCATTTTCCATGATTAACCATTCAAGAATGATTATAAAGTATATATAATGAATAATAATGAAATATATGACATAATAATGCTACTGGATTTATGTTTATATATATGTATTTCATATACTCAATTCCATTCAATTTAATAAGGAAACGAAAACAGCGTTCATGCGTACGTACGGCCTACTGTCTCCATGAACGGTGTATTTCATTGCTTTTATCGATATATAATATATATTTATATGATGAATATATATATAAATCATGTTTTACATTCTGTAATTATGTAAATCATGATATAATTAATAATATCAAGAATGACGAGTCAAAACACATACGATAAATGAAACGATTTTACCCAAAATGCTCTTTAACATGGAATTTACAAAAGAACGGGTAATATAAAGTCATAAGTGAACCATATATGATATCATAACAATGAATATGATTTTGTAATAAGTCAATGACATTATTTAAATCATTATACAAGAGTTTCGGATACATATGAAGCATATTGGACATAAGGTAAGGGATAATTATTCCAATCTCATTCTTATCCGAGATTGTTTACTCATAAGTATTTACTGGGGGTTATGTTTATTATCCATGTCCATATGCTCTCAAAATGTTTTCATAAAATTTTTACTTTACTTCCATGTATGTTTAAGGAATTTTTACCCATTTATTACTTTTACCACATCGTATGGAAGGAATCATTCTTTTGTTTACCATACGAGGTACTTTTTGACTTTTCCGAAAAAAAGTACGAGGAAATTGTTATTTTTTTACTTATACAACATGAACAGATTTTTACGGTTTCATAACACCTCATTTTCATGAAGCTTCGTCTACAAGATTTTTTGATTATTTTCAACAAAATATTTTCCTTTTAAAATTGAATGGCATTTTGTGAAAAGAAAATGATTTTGAAGAAGAAATGATATTTTCCTCAAGAATTCATTTCAAATGTTTTATCAAAACCATTTTCTATCTAAGATGAAATTATTTAATATGTGTATGTTTCAAGTTTAATGTATCTATGATTTACATGATTTCACTTTTCTTATGATGAAATATCCATTTGTTTTATATGGATTATGTGATGATGATATGATGTTTATGAAATCCATTTTATTCTTTGGGTTATGATGAATGTTTTAAGTTTATATTGTGGCACAAGTAAGAATGATTTCATTATGAGATGGGTGGGACCTATATATCCCTCCAATGCATTGGGTAAAGATTTATATCTCATGAGATAGACATGGCTGGAATGGTAATTTAATCTGGTTCAGTATTACAGGACTGAAACAAGGAGTGAACTCGATTCAGAAAGGGACTTTGTCCACTAAGATGGTCTTGGCAGCAATGCCTTGGCTACTATAGAAATAATGACATGTGCTTAATGGTTTCCACAATTACATGTTTTATTCCCATGCTATTTTATCATTCTTAATGTTTCTTTATGATCTATGCCTTATGTGCTTCCATGTTTTATGTCATTGCTCAAGCTTTTGATGTTTAAACATTATGTTCATGTTTTTAAGTTAAAATGTATATGGTGTGTTTTATTTTATCCATTCTTACCTTTAATGATCATTTGAGCTCACCCTTTTTATGTTTTATTTTCCCTAGGATATAAAGAAAGGTTTTAGGTAAGAAAAAAATAGGGGAAGATCTTTATGGGAGATGTTGAAGATCTTTCACCACGATTAGAAGATTACGTTCCAAGTTTCCAAAGACACTAAACTATTACGATCCTTGTGTGTCTATTTTTGTTATGTATTAAGTATTCCACAAAAGTAATGTAATGTCCATGTACGTCAAGCTTTGGGTCTCTACAGTGACGACCTCCGGCCTGCATCAGTACCCAAGTGAAAGCTTGGGTAACGAGCATTCCCCACACATTGTGTGGGCCAAGACACACACTATGTAAAATGGAGAAATAGATCATACTATTCTATTAGCATATTCCATTTATTATATATATCTCATAATCCGTATACCCTATTGTACAGGTAATGCAATTCAAACACACTCAAACTGACAATATCAAAACACAGCTAACTTCTGTATAACACCCCTTGATTTTAGTACTTATTTTCCATTAAATAAATATTGTGTTTAATAGCTTGTCACATGGGATACAATAAACTAAAACAAGTCAAAAAAAATTAAAACTATATGAATTAATCAATAATAAACATAAAAATAGTAATCGATTATGGTACTTTCCTTGTACTATTTTGTTTGGATTCATTAAATTTAATGATTTTAAAATAAATAAATAATATGATGTGATTAAAATCATTCCATTTTAAAAAAGAGTTTTTAAAAGAAATTATTTTCGATGTGTTTTTTATTGATCACTTTTAAAATACTTCTAAGAATGGATTAATAAATTAACAACTCTATTGATTAGAAATTTATATGGAATAAAATTAAAAAAATTGATGTCTAAAACTAAAAATTTTTTATTAAAGATTTTTTTTGATATTGTTAATATTTTTATTTAAAAGATAAAATTACACATAATTATAAAAATAATTACAAAAAAATTTAATTTTTTATATCCATAGATAATTAATTTTCAAACATATATGAATTATAGAATAATAAAAAAAATATATAAGTATTCAATCATACCAAAATAAATAGTTTTATTTTTAAATAAATATTTTCCCACATATTATATGATAATAAATAAAAGTAAAATTCCAAAATTATAAAATTTTAATTAGAAAAATTAATATCATTTTTTAGTTTATAAGGGAAATTTTTTCTTTTTGTTATTTTTTGGATTTTTCAGAAAAGATTAATTTTTGAGTGGTGAAAAATGAAACTTTTTCAAATACTATTATTTCATTTCATTAAAAAAATTAATTTAAAAGTAAAATTATGTTTCTTAATTTATTTTAAATTATAATAATTTCAATTTTAATGAAAATAATCAAATTAATTCCATATTAATAAGCATTATATTTAATTTTTGTCCTAATATCATTTTTATGCTTAAAACGCATTTTCCCAAAAAAAGTTTTTTTTGCACACTTAAATTAATATTAATTTCTATAAATTATAAAAACTAAATATTGATAAATTTATTTAATATTTTAAATAGGGTGTTTAAAATTTTTTAATGAGTTTAATGTATGTTTTTGGTTTTAATGAATTGTGATCGCGGTATTTTTCTATCACCTATGTAAAGGGTAAAATGGGTTCATTCAGATTAAAACTATGTGATAAGGCCACAAAATGTAATACTAAATCTTATTGGATGAGATTACATTTACCCTTATAACCTTATATTTATAATTTAATTTATTTAGGTCTACTTGACCATGAGTAAGGCATTTATATTATATTGAAAACCACATATCCTTACTTATTCAGAAACATTAAGTACTCTAGCTCATCCAAACCACACCTAAATACCTTCTTAACACCCCTCCCCTTAACCTATAATCCTTGGAATCTCTATAATACCAACCTTTTAAGTATTAATGTGTAAACGAAATGTGGTTTTCTAAAAAACTGGTATAACTTTTAACTGACTGTTTTCATGTTTATTTCTTCTTACACCCCCTCTAAATTCTCTATAACCATGATGATATAATAACATCATCATATTACATATAAATAAATTTTATTATTATTATATAACAACACTTATTTATCTCCATTCCATCAAATGGGATATCAAATCATCACTCTAGTGTACATGCAGATTACCGCCTCCACAAAATGATGTATTTTGTTTTATCATCACTATAATTTTGGATTGGTTATTATGATGTAAGTAATATTTATATATGATATTAATGATGTAATTATTCTTCAGGAATAATAATATCTTATCTACCTTCTTACTCCTATATCCAATGAAATGTTAAAGTGTCTCTTATGCATACATATTGTCTACCATCTCCATGTAGAAATATATTTCATTTTCCATCACTTCCCCTCATGGATGGATATAATGAAGGATTTAATGATTATATATAAAATTTATAATAAACAATTATTTTTCAATGATATAATATTATTTAAATTTATTTTATTCTTTTAATTATAAATTGTAAAGGTTCTTCATGTGTGCATACATACTAGTGTCTCTATAAACGGTGAATTTTATTTTTCTATCACCTTCATTAGTGTATGGTAATTAAACTTTATTTTTTAATATATATTAAATTTATATAATTATTATGATTTTGGAGATAATTAAACCATAACTAATTTGAAAGGACCAATTATTTTCAACTGAAACACACATGAAAAACATAACAGTTTACACCCAGAAAGATGATGTTAAAGAAGAATTATAAATAAATTGGAGATAAGATGTTATAAGTAAATAATATATGGTATGATTTGTATTAATAGTTTTTGGTATAGATGCAAAATAAACATATATTTATTATATAAGAGGTTTAATTGATATAGTGGTTTATTTCAAAATCTCTTTCTCATTTGGGATTGTTTATGTTTAAGATTTCATTGAGAAAATTATGTGATATTTCTCACTTAAACCACATATAATTTCTTAAACTATGGTTATTTATAAGGTTTTTATATTTTAATTTCAATTTCCCCTCTTTAATAATAAATAATAATAATAAAATATTTTAATAAAATCTAACCTTATTTATCCTCTTTGGTCGGTGAACTTTCTCTTCTGTGTTCATGTTCTATAAAATGTTTTAAGAATTATATTTTCTATACATTAATGATTTTGTAAATTAATTTTAACTTATATTTTAATTTCTTATAAAAATGAAAAGCAGAATCTTTATAATGTTTACCAAATGAGTTATATTTTACTTTTTACAAAAATGGGAAATTAATGTAATTATAAACATTTACCATCTGACTGCCTTTTCTAGCCATTATAACCATTATCCAACATTAATTTTCCTTTATGAGATTATATTTTTCTCTAAAGAAAATCATATTCTTATTATTATGATAATTTTTAGTTTTAAAATGTTTTCAAAATAAATTGATATTTCTTCTTATATTCAAAGATATATTATAATGTATTTATAAAGGTGTTTTCCAACTATGTCAACATCTATTATAGATTATTATGCCTCTCTATGGATATACTATAATGGTACCATACAACATATTTGTTTATATACATTATGATCATGATTTTCTATTTAATAATAGGGTAAAAATATAGATATTCTGTATACTAGCTTTTAAATATGAATATTTATGTTAATTATGTATTTTATTGATTATTCATTCATTTTATATGATTAATGAATTAGACATTGTATGTTATGGGAGGTACCTATTTTATCCCCTAAATGAATCATTAGGTCTCATGGGAAAAACTAGCTTGGGTATTTAGTGTATTCCTTGAATATTTATATATGATGTCTTACCATAATTCATTGATGGTAGTATTACGATGTCTTACAATATGCATTCTATCGTTATGAAACCATTTATTATTAACCATGTGATAATTTTTATTTTTATTATATATATTGATATAATCTTATTTTATGATATTAGTTATATTCCATATTTTATTGTTTTTATATCTTTCATATTATTCATGTTTTACTTTTTTTATGATAGCTTTCATTTTACTTTTTCCCTTAATGAGCATCAGATCATTCCCTTTATTAGGTTTTACATTACTTAGGGTATCAAGAAGTGATCTTTGAATGATTTTTGGGATATACTAAATGAAATAATAATGTTTTCACTATAATTTTTAGTTTTATTTCATGTTTTTAAATTTAATGTGACATTTAGGTATGTATCTAGTCTCCTAAGACTAAAAAACAATTTGATCACATGGGATGAGATCTCTTGTCTCATGTACATATTTAGTATAGTAATCATTGCCTCTAGCCTACTAGATTATGGTTTGTTGTAGTTGTGATAATAAATAATTTAATAGGACCAATGGGAACTACATTTACGAAAAAATTGATTAGAGAACATAAAACTATGACAGACTCTATTGATAAGTCTATGTATAGAGTAACACTCTAATGTTTCTTTAAATTATAGATTATGGGGGTTTCTAGAAATAAAAAACATGTTTGGATATAAAATAGTGGATAAAGAATATGAAACAAATTCACCTAGGGGTAGTAACCAAAAAAATGTTGGTTGGGAATTAACACAATCATTACTTGGTGAACAACAAGTGGTCTTAACTACACAATTAGTTTTTTACTCCATGGGGATGTGATAAATTTTATTTATAGACTATTTGTGAACCATAAAAAATATTTGAAAATATTTTTATGATTTAATATATTCCCAAATATGATAACATTATGATTTTGAGATTACATATACTTGAATATTCAATTTATGATTAGTATTTCATAGGATTTATAATTATAAAATATAATTTAAAATTCATAACAGTATGATATAATCTATTTTCTTAAATTATTTAGAGATAGATCCAAGTGTGAGGGATTGAAAATTTATCTAAACCCATAGTCAATGTAAGGGATTACCTCCAAATAAGTTCGTCATGGTTGGTGTTTGTGTTACGAATATTATTCCTATATTAAGGAAATTTAATCCTATTATGACCAATATAATTTCTTATATAGAACAACCTATTTCTTCACGACATAATGTAATAATGTGGGGCTTATTTGTGTAGAGTAAACCTCTATCCTTTAAAGGTAATACTAATCCTTTAGAAGATGAATAATGTATTAAGTCCCTTGAAAATATATTTAAAACTTTAAGAATTTATAAAAGGTATAATGTTATTATGGAAGTTTTTTTTAAATGTATATAATGATCAATGATGTTCATTGATTAAAACTAAAAAGGAGTAGGATGATGTAGTGAGAATAGAATGGAAGAAGTTTAAGGTAATATTATTTTATAAATATTTTCCTTGAGAGAAACAAGCGGATATGGAATATAAATTATTTAATTTAAGATATAAGGAAGTATAATGTGTTAATGAGTGTGGAAAACTTTATGAGATTATATAGGCATGTTATGGGATATATATTTATTCCATAAATTAAGATTTAACATTTCTTTTATAGACATGATCCAAGCCTCTGAAGGGTATTAGTCTCTAAAATTGTTTCATCATATATTGATATGGTATCAAGTTTCATCAGGATGGAGAAATAATTATACAATTCATATATTTTCAAAGTAAATCAGTAGAATAAGATGAAGAATGGTCACTAAGGAAAAAGATGAGGTAGAAGAAAAAATGTAAGTATAGAATTTACAGAATGATATAATTGCATATTGAAACACCAAGATACTTTCTTGAAGGGAATGAGGGTTTTATTCAAGTGTAGAGAGAAATATAATTGGGATCATGAACATAATGGAAAGAAATAAGCTAGAAAAATCTGTTGATTTAACTGTATGTAGATAGAGAACTATTTAAATTAATTCCCCAATCATCAAGGGAATTTAACATCGAAAAGGAGTATGTAGAAATTCCATGTTTAGGAAATTACTATAGCTCAAGTTGAATTCCCTTAGATTTTTATAAAAGTTACATTGATAAAAACTCACGCATTATTAAATTTCAAATTTATTCCTAATTTTAAATTTTTTAGGGATATTAAATCATCCCTTGAAACACTGAGGAAATAATTTTCAATCAACAAAACTGAATGTGAATCTTGTTCTAATGATAATATATCTAGTGGATTCTATTAAGATAAACAATTATTCCCTAGTTTCAAACATGGTTGTTATACCGATGATTAACCATAACATAATCCAAATTATTTGAGTTTAATTCCTTTTTTGGATTGAGGAGTTTGTATATGAAGCCAAAATAATCTATATTGAATATGTGGTATTATTTATAATGAATTTAAATGGTAAATTATTGTTTCATTTATATGGGTTTTATTATTTAAGTTTTATAAATTAATGTACTACTTCTTCATAATAAGTCTTATTCATATTGAGTATCCTTTTAACATGTTCTAATAATTTTTATTTTTTATTGGTGAAAAAAATTTATTATTTTATGGATCTTATGATCCAATGATGGTTGATTTTAACGGTTCAGGCATTAAAAATCCCTCTTATTCCTTCATCACTATAACTAGGAGTGGAATCTGATTCAAACACTCAATCAAATTTAAAATATATACTTAGGAAATGGAAAGGAATCATGTATATATTTTTATCATATCCCTTAAATTCAAGAGGATGATAAATATATTATATAGAAAACATAGCTGAACTAAGCACATTGGGAAACTCATTCACAATTATAAGTTTTTTAAATATACCCAAATGGTTTAAGAAATAAGTTTCCTAATATTATAAAAATAGTGAGATTTATAACTTTAAAAAAAATTATATCTTCAGACACATATTTTAAATGGATACACTTAGCTAATTTCATTATTATGTAAGAATTAAAATTGGAATGCTTCAATTTATATAACATTAGTATAATATAAAATCCAATGATTTTAATACTTATTTTTCTTTAAATATATATGATATTTAATAGTTTGTTACACATGAAAAAATAAACTAAAATTAGACACAACAAATTAAAATTAATAAAATAAACCTTTATTAAATAGAAATATAGTAATCAATTATGATACATACCATATATTATATCTTTTTGAATGATGTAATTTAATGATTATATGATAATTAATCGATGTGATCTGATAAAAATCATTCAATGTTAAACAAAGTTCGAAGAAATACTTTTTTATGTTTTGTGTATTAGTCCATTTTAGAATAATTAATTATATCAACTAATAAATTGAAAAATAAATTATTTACAAATTTATATTGAATAATACTAAGAACACGTGATGTTTAAAAGGTAAATTTTTCTATAAAATTGGTCTTTCCTTATGTTTAATATTTTTTTAAACAAAAAACTACACATAATTAGAAGAAGTATTTCATAAAATAAAAATGTTTTACATTTACATATAATTAATTATTAAAAAGAAAATAATTATATAACAATAAAAAAATATTAAGGTTTTCACTCATAATAAAATATATAGTTTTACTTCTAAATAAATTTGTTCCTGATATAGTTAAGGTGGATGGTAGGGAAGGCTACAGTAACTATGGATTATTTTGGGAAGCCAGTGTTGCGATCCATTTTCCATTGTTCATTTAGGTCCATTGTTTTTTTCTTGGGACATTAGTTTATATATGGGACTTTGGGTCACTACACGTCTACCAAATTTTTGGGATGGAGGTGATGTAATGAGACCAGGATAATGTCTTGGCTCATTTGGCAGGTGGTGTATCATTTTTCACAGGTTCTCAATAGTGGGATACCTTGATTGAGGGGTGGGTGTTCATGAACACATAATTCTTCTATAATTATTGAGTGATATATAGCTTCCCATCATTAGGTCTCCCTACTATGGGTTTCATCCTTATGGTGAGTTGCAACCTGTTGATGATGTAGAGTGATCTATATTCACATCATCAGGTTTGAGGCTTGAAATTTTGATGGTTTTGCTGATACTCGTCATCCAATCTTCCCCCATTCTTTATTGTAGGATGGAAAAGTTCCTTTTCATGTTGTGTTCCCAACATTGTGCGGTTTTTGAAAGTGTGTGACAAAGAATTTTTCACTCGAATCGCTAGTGTAGTTTTTCTAGTAGGGGTAATAGATACATCTGACTGGTTCATGGAATGAGACATTCTTAATCTTGTAAATTTTGGGCATCCACTATTTTGAGGTGGTTTTTGTAATTCTAGTTGCTTCGGTCCTTTGGACTATGTTTATTACTTGGACCTTGTTTCTCACTGGCTTAAATTCCTCTAAGATTATTGACCATGTATTGAGTTTCCCCTCAACCCTGTTTAAAAGATAATTTACATTTTTTTAATGTAAATATGTATTTTCCCCAGACCTATTAGAATTATCTCGAGTTTAATTCTTTGAATATTTATGAAAATATTAATTATTTAAAAAATAGTGAAAATGATAAATTTTTCAAAACTATAATTGCGTTTCTTTAAAAAAATTAATTTAAAAGTATAATAATTTTATGTATTTGGTTTTAAAGTAACATAATATCCATTTTATTGAACATAATATAACTAATTTTATATGAATAAACATTTTATTTGATTTTTTTATAAGTTTATTTTTATGCTTAAAGTCACATTTCTCAAAAAAAATGTCTCAATGTTTTTTTCAATTATATTTAAATTAATTCATGAAAATTATATAATGTTAATATAAAAAAATGAATTTAATTTTTTTAATTTTTATTTTAAAATTTTTTAATGAGGAAAATTTCATTTTTTGGATATAATGAACAATAATCATGGAAAATGTTGATCACATCTGTAAAGGGTATAACATGTTAATTACATTTAAATATAATGGATAAGGTCACAACATATAATCATAAATATTATTGGATGAAAATATTTTGAACCTTATCACCTTAGATTCAGAACTTATTTTATTTACTATCAAATTCCCTTGAGTAAGATATTTATATTATTTTAAAACATTAAATAATTACAAGAGTGTCACTTCCCTCACTTATAAATGGGTGCCTACTCTCCTAACTTATTCACAAAAATTGAGAACTCTATTTTTTCCAATCCTTACGGATATACCTTACTAAAATCCTCACCAATTTTTTAGAATCCCATGTATCACCAAAAGACCAACATTTTAATCCTTAAGGTGTACAAAAAAAGAGTTCTCAAAAAAAAGATGTATAATTCTAAACATAGTGTTTCCATGTTTATTTTTTCTTCAAGATCTTAAAAATATTAAATAATCATGATGATATAATAACATCAGTTTATCAAATATACTAAAATGTTATTTTTTATATACAAAACATATTTTCATCACTGTTCCATCAAATGGGATATGAAAGCATTGCTTTTGCGTATATGCGGACAACCGCCTCTAAGAAAAGATGTATTCCATTTTTTCATCACCGCCATTCATGGTGGGATATTTTGATCGATTTATTGTTTATATAATATATTAATGATATAAGTATTCTTATGTAATAATAATATATAAACTAATTTTTTAAGATCCTATTTAATGGAAAATGAATATGTCGCTCGTGCATACAAACTGTCTACCATCTCCATGTAGCGAAGCATTTAGTTTTCCATCATCGACTTGTATAGATGGATATAATGATATATTTAATGATGATAAATGAAATTTATGACATAAATATGATTTTTTAATTATATAATAACATTTACCTTTCTTTTATTCTTTACATTATAAAATAAAGATAGCATTCGTGTGTACATACAAATTTACATCTCCATGACTGTTATATTTCATTTATCTATCCCAAAATTTCAGGGGTAATTATAGAAAAATATATAAAGAATATATAAGTATTTATATCATAATTAATATCATATAGAGATTGAAACAATGAAAAATATTCAAAGGATAAAACTATTAAACTAAAAACTTACATGATAAACCGAACACTTAACTCCAGGGATGATGGTGTTAATGATGAATTGTTTATAAATTGGTGATTAGTTGATAAAAATAATTCCAAAATGGTATTATATGTATGAATATGGTTCTTTAATATATTTTTATTTAATATATATTTAATATGTAGTAGGTGTGAACATGTACAAATCAAGGTGACACTTGAGGTAAGGATTTATTTCACAATCTTATTTTCATTTGGGATTGATTATGTTTATAATATGATTAAGTGAATTATATGATCATTCTAACTTAAAACATGTATAATTTCATATACTATGGTTTTTTAGGAGTTTTTCATTTTTTTTCTTTCATTTTACTATGTTTTATACTCAGGAATATCAAAATAATGATTTAATGAAAATATAAACTTATTTACCTATTTGGTCAGAAAATTTTCTCTTCGAAATCCATGTTCTATAAAATGTTTCCTGAATTTTATTTTCTTTAATCCAATTATTTTTTAAAGAAACTATCAACTATATTTTACTTTCTCAAAATGGTTTAAAGGAAATCTCTACAAGGTTTTCCAAATGGTTTATATTTGATTTTTTTAAAAATGGGGAAAATGTTTTTTAATGGTTTCCACTTGACTACCTTTTTTAGAATATGTGGATGTTATTAATTAGAAATATTACTTTAAAGGATTGTATATTTTTTCAATTAAAACATTATTCCCATTATTATGATATTTTTTTAAATACTTTCAATAGAAAAAATATTTCTTCTTGTTTTCAAAGTGTCTATCTGATTACTTTATACAGATGTTTTTCATATATATAAATACCTTTTAAAGATTATTATAATACCATCCACCTTATTTATCGATATGATTTTTAATCATGTTGTTCTATTTATTAATAGGGTAAAAATATTGATATTCCATATAAAAATTTTCAAATATAGATATTTATGATAAGTGTTTATTGTTTTGATTATTCGCTCCTTTCATATGATGAAGGAATTAGATTTTTTAAGTGAAAAACAGGGTCTATTATATCCCATCGATGGATTTTTTGATTTTATGAGACAAAATAGCTTGGGTTTTTTATGTATTCCTTATATATTTATGTATGATTTCCTAGAAAAAATCATTGATAGTAAAATTATGATGTTCGATATTATGCATCCTATCATTATAAAACCAATTATTATTATCCATGTGATTATTAATGTTGATATGATATTCCTAGATATATTCACCTTTTATGATATTAGTAAAAATGAATGTTTTATTATTGTTTACCTCTATCATATCATTCTTATTTTACTTATTTATGATATCATTCATTGTACATATTCCCTTACTATGAATCAGATCTCACCCTTTATTATGTTTTCCTTCACACATGGTCTAATGATGTGAACATTGAATGGATTCAAAAATTTACTAGAGGAAATAATATTGTTCTAACTATATTTTTAAGTTTCATTTCAGGGTTTTAAATGTAATTTTAGAATCATGTAAGTATATTTCATCCCAAAACTACTAAACTATTTGATCCCATGGGCTTTGATCACTTTTATCTTATGCTAATATAGTATATTAGACACCATCTTTGGGATACTATAGAAAGGGTTGTAATATATCATCCAAGGCTTACATTCTATATACATATGATCACATAAAATTCACTAAAAATAAAAAGTCTTTTTAATATATTTTTTCCTATGTGTCAAAATTAGAGAAATTAGTCGTCTATTATAAGAGATTTTCTATATTTATCACATGATCCTATGTGACATAAATTTCCATTGATGTGGTGTCTTAGTAGTCAATAGTATTATTCTCTATATAAATTAACATTCAGATAATACATGTCATATAGAGAACTCGTGGAGTTTAGCTACACCCATGTGTGTCGGGTCATGGCCCTCTATGAATGGGTTTTAGGTACTACCCTTAAAAATTTCCATAAAGAGTCCTTAGTCCACCATATAATAGATGGAGTCTATACTCCCCCATTTTTTTGAGGCAAAATTCTCCATTTTTGGAGTGATTAATCACTCATTTATTAGGGCATGTTCCTCCACATCATTTAGGTACTCCATTGATCGATGACTATATTCCACGATGAGGTACGGTCCACCACTATAGTCATAGAGAAGTGAATTAATGTTTCTAAAATTTGTATGATAGGGCCTAGTGCTGTTATGGGTATTCCTAGTTCCATTGGAGATTATTTTCTATGTTAATAAGCTATAATCATTGTGACTTAACCTACCTTTGTTTATCTTGAATCATAAATCGTATGAAAGTTTATCATTTTTTAAATCACTTTTTATATTTTTTGCGTTTCAGGGAATCCTATTATTTATGTTTATACTCAACCCCAGATGGGCCTTTTTCTCACACATGCTATGTTTAATTAGACAACTCACAAATCATTGGGGACTTTAGTGGTTCTAGTTCTAGAGTCATTGATTCATAAATTATCATTGTGGTGATTGTTTACCTGAGTTATCATTTTGCTGTTGTCATGAGGTAATGTAAATCTATCCTATTAGTTTATATTTTTATTAACCATGTGATATTGGGCCTTATTTTTTACATTATATTATATTGTGTCCATTTTTATACTATTGGGAAGTTTAGTGTGTGTTAAATGTATGTTACTTTATAGATTTATCTATGTCCAATTTTCATTATTTTATATTATTTAAAATACATGTGATTATATATCAGTTTTATAATATTTTTCCTAACATGTGAATGATATGACTTCATGTTGATAGAATCCATCCTATAACATCTTATAAGTGGGACAGATGGAATACATGGAATAAATTCATCCTATGTGGGTTCCTAGTGGGTGAGGTCATGTTAGAATGGTATCATAGTTTTTCGAGTCTTAAGAATAGAGTTTGGAATTAGTATTCATATAAGGATTAGTTTGGAGAAACAATGTTAAGGGGTCGTGAGTTTGGTTAAAAAAACTAAGAATCCAATGTATGGTGAGGGTTGTTGATGTAACATTTCCCTAGTTCTATGAAAATATTTTAATTACATCATAACACTGAGATACTAATTATAGGGTATAATAATATTTTAAATAAATTATATAACATATAATTGTGTTTTCATCCATGCATATCTTGATTCATCTCTTATATATTTTCTTTAATGACTATGGGTTCATCTTTTAAAATTTAGTATTTAGCCCCATATATATCCATCATAGTTACAGAGGTAGGTTCGTGATAATTTTCAGCCAATGCTTAAACCTCTAATTTCTAATTAATTGAGTGAAAAGAATTCAATATAGGGACTTTATAAAGATTTATTTACATAACTGGTGTAGTATAGGGCTGATCCTCTACCTATTGATTATAGATCAAAAAAACTATAGTGAAAACATTAGTCCCTATATAGAAATATGAGACTTCACATAGGTTCAGTTCCCTTCATGTGTTATAGAGATATATGTCTCCCAAGTGTCAATGAAAGATAGATCTTTAGGAAGTAGTGGATTGGTTGGATTTTTCTATTCATGTTTTTCATATAGTTTTAACACCCATAAATCAGATCATTTTTTTTCTTTGAGTATTCTTAATAGAACAAGTGACCATTGGTGTATTCTAATCAATTAAACATGTGGTAAGAACACCTTATATTGAACTAAGATTGAGCACTTGTTCTGGGATGAGTATTATCCAATTACCTTGAGGATGGAACAAATTCATAAGTTATAAGATATTCAATAGTGTAGTATATCCATATTTGAGTATGATTCAAGGTTTACATACTTCTTGAGGTCCTCTGTGGATATAATTCATGATGGATACCATTGACCTCAAAACATTTTTCACATTCTTATGTAGGACATTTCAGTTTGAACTGTTCACATACTACTTCCCACCAATGATGTAGTGTTATAGCATTCCTTGTTAATTTAGTATTTTATTTGGGATATACAATTATGGACTATTTTAGTTTCTACTCTTATAAAGGAAAAGTCATCAATAGAAAGTTGATGATTTCATGCATTATGATATCATTGATGGAGTCATTAGAATTTTTGGTCCTGGTCTACGGGATCGAAGGAATGTGGCTAGAGATTACATAATTATAAGAGTGGATGATGGTATCCTAGTTGTTATATTGGATAAACCTCCCCAACCAATAAAACACAGAGATCAAACACCACTATGAGGAGTAACCCCCCCCCCCCACACACACACACACACAAAAACACACGAATATAGATTCATACTGGATATATTGGTGTGGTATAATATATTTTTGGATGTAATTATTATCTATTTTCAATACTACCCCTAGGTGTTCTACCTCTGGTATAAAATATTTTTGGCTATAAATGAGGTTTGATGCAGGTGATTGAGGGTTTTGATCTCGTATTTCCTAACATTGTTTAGGGTATGATTTGTGTATTCTCTAAATTGGTACTCATAATCATCAATACTATAAAAATACATTATTTTATTGATACATATTTAGTTTGGTTCATAGGGATAATAATAAAGCCTTTGGTATGACCTCTTCAGATAGAGACTCTAACTATACTCAATAGCCATCTCACACACATATATCATCAATATAAGAATACCCTTAGCAGAGAGAAATTTTACTAGGATCTCATCATAGTGGTGATGAGTAATGATGAATTTATCTTTAATATGGAATATTTATCTATATTCATGGATTGGTTCACCCACTGGAATTTTAGGAAAACATGTCATCAAGAAGAGAGGCCTATATTCACCTTCACTAGTGAATGAGAACCTTGGACTTAATGTGTGGGTATAACCCTTAGGGTATTAATTTTAATTATGCATTTGTTAGTGATCATTGATATTAGAGCCACTTAAATTGTATAGGATTAGCTAACTTCCATAGGGAAGGATTATATAGAATTTTCCCTTGAGGAAGTATCAGTTTTTTCCGAAATGAGAGGTTGATTTTATCATCACTTTGTACCCTTATAATAAACTGATTTTAAATGTATCTTAATAGATTGACCTAGATGAGATTAGAAATATAAATTTGTTTTTTGAGGATATTTTATATAAGGTCATTATTAGACCCACTGTGTCCCCCTATGTATCATTTGTATTATTAAATAGTAAGATAGATGATTTCTTGAGAAATTGCATTGATTATCACTATCGAAACCAAATGAAGATAAAGAATAAAAAATATTTATAGGGTATTTATTATCTATTTGAAAAATTAAAGTGAGAAAATTTGTTCTACAAAATCTATCTCATGTAAGGATATCATTCATGCAATGTTTTTTAGGAAAATATACTAAACATAGTATGAACGTGTCACTAATATTATTATGACTTCTTTATGTTGTCGTTTGGTAGGAAAAATGATGCTACATTATTAATGTGACTTATTAATTAAATCTTACAACCCAAATTAGAATGGTTTATAGAGATTTTTATTGAAGAAAAGAATCATTTATTCCTAGATTCAGGATGAGTAAACTAAGAATTTTTTGATTTTTATAGACTTAAATCGTGGTTATAAAATATATGGAAAGTTCTAATATTTAAGTGATAGATTAAAGATATTAATTTCTTGGGAAATTTTATATTATAGAAGATAGTATTCATTTATCCCATAAATGATTATTTTGTAATGGATTTTTTTCCACCAAATATGAACTTTAAGGTGTTTACTTTCCATAGGTTGGTATGATATTTTCACATATTTTTTGTTTATTTCTCCATTATTATCTTATGTCCACCCTTTCCCAAAAGGGGTGTCCATTAATATGGTTTAACTATTATTAGAAGGATTTTTAGGAGTTAAATAAGAAGATGGGCCATGATCTATTCTGCAGTTTCTAGATGTTAGAGTGTAGTACGAGGTGCTCTATGATGCCTCAATGTTTGGGTCTAGTTTTGTGATGATTCAAAAAAATCATGACTACTTATAGGTCACGGATGTTGAGAATTGACAAGTAAAAATTTTTTCCCCAGAATTTTGGGATTAAGATAGTGGTGTTCACCTTGAATATGTATAGAAACTATCATCTCAGTGAAGGATTTTTAGTATTTCCAAATCATTAGATTATCAAGTATATCATCTCCCAAAGAGATCTTAACTTGAGTCTAAGACATTAGACGAAGTTCCTATAGGGATATGACTTCAAGATAGTATAAAAGTAATAAATAGAAATGTAGTGGTTGATTCACATAGAAATAAACCTTATGCTTAACTAATTGAGGACGTGTCTGAGTAGTTATCCTTTATGTGGTTAGTTTTGGTGGAAGAGGGATATGTTTCCTATCTATGATTAACAGAGGTTTTCCTCACACTCTTCACTGGGTAAGGGAGTCCCATTTGTGGATATTGATTGTAAGATGTTTTGAGATCAAATATTCCCATGGGATGCAATATATTGATTCTATAAAGGTGGGGAACATGTCATCCACATCTTGGGGTGAATAGTAGTTTCAGTAGTAATGCATGAGGAGGTGTTGTGTGAGTTTCACACATCTCCCTTATAGTATATCTATCCATGAAAATGATATAACAATAAATTATGAATAAATTTTTGTGTCCAAGAATAATTTAAAGTGTCAACGAGTTCATATCATTGTACCTTACTAGTCATTTAGTTATGGCTAAGCACCAGGTTCCCACCAGGTTAATCCAACCCTTTAAGGTTCTAAAGAAGAATTGGGAAAATATATAAGAGGATTTAAGGGCTAAACATTTATGGTAGGTTAGGGTTCATGTTTTTATCTAGGTAATCATTTATTGACTGACCAAGTCAATTCACTTTCACCTATGTTTGGAGAAAAGTGTATTAGAGATCTTTGGAAACCTGTACATGCATGAGATATTATTGTTTCTTGGGGTTCCCTCGTAGATTTTATTTTTACATGAAACTTTATTTTTATTCTTAGTTATGTATAATCTTGAAAGAGTATTTTAGGAATTGTTTTTGTTTATGTATAGAATTTCACCAAAAAAACATATCGTTAGAACGAGACGACTACTCAGGTTCTCAAGAATATGTTATGGTCTTTCTTACTTGATTTTGGTAGGAGTGAGGTTTATTAATTATCCTTAGTTGATTTGATATACTGTAACCACTACCATTCCATTATTACTTTAGCAACCTTCTAGGCCCTATATGGGTGAACTTGAATTTTACCCCTTTTTTGGATGAAGATTCATGAGTCACCACTTATGGGGCTTGAGTTGGTGTATTTGATGATATAGAATGTGAATGTGATCAAAAAGAATATGTAGACATCTCAGGGATATCATAAATAATTAATGGAAAAAATATAGAGACCCTTGGAGTTCAATAAATAAGATCACATTTTCCTAGAGGTCTCACATCAATAGGGTTTTATGAGGCTTAGTCGAGGAATTAAACTATCCCCAAGATTTATTAGTCAATTTTAAATTCTACACATGTTCTAAGAGGTTTCCTAATTCCCAGATTTACCCCTACAAAATCACTAGGTTCATAATTTTTTCATGCGTTAGACATAAATAAGAAATTCCTTGATATGTCAAACAGTATCGACAGGTTGCGTGGGATGCTGAGTATGGAACCTAATTTACTGAGTTCATGGTTTCCATTAAGAATTGGATATAAAATACCCTTCTTGGTCTATTGATTCCATTATTATGTGTTTTGTGTTATCTCGTGAATCTTTAGTAGAACTGATGGGATCATGATGATCAAATTTAATATTAGAACCTCACCTTCTTGAGTTAGTTGTACGCTTTGGGATGAAAATATTTAAAGGTGAGGTGGATGTAGAAACCTAAAAGTTTTTCTAATAAATATCTCCCGATATTTTTTATAATATTATGAATAGTGGTTGTGAGGATTGTTATTTTTTATAGAAGTTTCAAGAATTCAAGAAAATATATTTTATAATCAAATATTATTTTTATCCATGTGAATGGAAATGATTAATAACTCCCAAATAAAATCTCTTATAGAATTCTATTATCCTTTTTTTTCACCATAATGAGGGAATTTTCTTTTGATAGGTACTATTTTTTGTGTTTGGTCTTCAGAACTCGAATCGATAATGTTCCTATTTTTATTCAGTTTATTTTTCTTTCAGATACCCATTAATAAACCCCTATATATAAATGTATCATTATTTAATTTTAATTGAAAATGAATCATAGAGGAGGTTTATCATTATTCTTTATGATTTTAAATGATCACTTTCCATAGTGGAATCAATGATCATTTAGAACAAAGTCAGGATCCATGAAGCTTCAACATTATCACCTCAGGGAGAAAAAAATATTTAATCAACATCCCTCCATTATTCATGAAATTAAAACGTTTTTATTATTTAATTTTTTTACATAAATCAATATATTTGGATGGATTATAACTAACAAGTATTCATGTTTTAAACTATATGATATATTATATTGTTTATGATGTTTTTTTTTGTGGTAAAAAATTTTCATTGCGGAAATATAATTAATGTTCCATATGAATAGAGGATGTGATCATTTATTGAGCTAATGGAATATTTTAATTCTTGATGATCATTTATTGAAAACATTTTTCATATTTCTTATATAATTTCTCTTTGTAGAATCAATCCCCTTTGAAGAATAACCTTTTATTCATCATTCAGCATCCTTTGAGGGAATTCCATCACTCAAATCCTTTAGTAATTACAATTAGAAACTCATTTTTGGGTGCTACAATTTTCTATGCACCATGCTTATTAGTTTTCTTATTACCTATCCATCTCACTAAGGTTAGATCACGGTAAAGTTTAATCATTATTAATGGTGGATGTTAGTGCAGTTTTTTAGAAGTATTTGATGTTGCAATATGGTTTCAAGTTGGTTTTGGGCATGGTTTGAAAGATAGAATGAGAGCTAGGGTTTAAATATCTATTCAGGGTAATGGTGATGACATGTAACAGTGACAAAACTTTTATGGGAAATGGTGGTTACCCATAGAGTTGTTGGGAACAGGAAATAGCGGAGGCATGTATAGAGGAAAAAAATGCATTAATGGCCATGGCATGAATCATGGATGATTGAGAATTCTAAATCTATATTTTTTATTAAATAGTTTGTAGTCCTCTAGGTAACACATTATGTTCCATGCTTCTTATAATGTTATTGATTTCATTATTTCATAAATATTACTTGGGGTGTGATTTAATATCACACATCATGTTATTCAAACCCCAAGGATAGAAATGTATTGATTGTATGTTTGTCTAACTAGCTTTACCCACACACTTTATGAACCCTGGAACACACCATATATATTGGATACATGATTCGATTAGTTTTTACAGTACATGTCAAGTAGTTTGTTAGTCCAACACATCATGTACCCAACTGTACACATTTTTATGTTACCCCCATTAAAACTAGACAAAAAAACATTTTTATCTACTAGAAAGGTCTCCCAAATCTTCTACATAGGATTACATTCCATGCACTGACTAATCCATGGTGTTTTTCATATCTTCTCACCTGGGTGTCAAAGTGAGAAAAATAAGTAGTACATTCTATGTTATTTTCTATATAGATTGTGTTGGTATGATATTATATGATATCATAGAATATTTTCTTGGAAAATTATGTAGATTAATGACTTTAGATCTATAGAGATGATCGCCTAGTTGAGGTAAGGCATACAGGGTATTCATGGAGTTTAGGTACTCCTCCATCTGTCAGGGCACAATTCTCTATGCATTAGTTTTAGGTACTCCCGTGTATTAATTATCATGATAGGTAATGATCCCTTATATTATATATGAACTTAATATTCCCCCATGTTATGGGGTATACTCCTCCATTCGTAGCATATCTACTCCCCCATGTGCTAGGATACAATCCTTCATAAGGATATGGTACTCCCTTAATTGATGTCTTTACTCTTTGATGAGTTTTGATCCCCCACTATAGTTATAGATTGGTGGATTAATGTTTTAAGAATATGTGTGATTAGTTCTGGTAAATTTTTGGATATTCCCATTTTAAAATATTGTATTTTTTCATTAAAGTTAAGCTGGAAGGATTGATACATACCCTACCTTTTATTATCTTTAATATAAAATAATACTGAGATTTACCATCAATTAAGATAACTTGTTATATTTTTTTTATTCTGAGGTATCCTACAAGGTATGTTTATACTAACCCAGGCATGGTAATCATGCCCACATTTGTTTTTTTTGTTCATATAATGCCTAATTCCATAAAGTCTTTAGTGGATGTGGTGATGGTGGCATCATTTCATAGAGTATCCTAGTGGTTATTTTTTCTAGTGGTTCTTGAGTATATGTTGGAATGATATAGAGTACACCATTCCTAGTTTTTTAGGTTAGTCGTTACGATGGGATATCGGACCTTTTATTCCTTATTTATAGTCAAATATTATCATTTTGTTTTTTGGGATGTTTATTGAGTATTTAATGCATGTTACATTATAGTTGTATATATTTCTAAATCTTATTATTTTATATTATCCTAGAGACAAGTTTTGATATCTAAGTTTTATAGGATATGACCTATCATGTGAGGATATTAATTATTGGTTCTGGATTCTATCCATTGTATAATTAGTTTTATTATTTGTGTTGCACACTCAACCTAAAACCAGCCTAAGTAAGGTCTGGGTGGGCCAGGTCATGTTAATGTGGGCACAGTGAATTTAAAAGTTCTGCTAGAAAATATTAATCTCAACATCCTTGGAATTATATAAAAAACATGAGGTTACATGATCGCCTAATCATCCTAGATATAAATGAAGGATTATCCTAAAACTCTATTTTCATGATAAATTTCTCTTAAATGAAATAAAATGAATCCACATAATCAAAAATATATATCCTAAAATATATAGAATTAATAATCTTCAACCATCTCTAAGATACTCCACTTTTCTATAGATGAGTTCCATCTCCTATTATTTTAATTAGACACTAATTTTATTAAAAAATAGTGAGTGATAAATATATTAAACAAACCAACACCTTGTTATCTTCTTCACTGTGTAATCATGATTAAAGAGAAATCTCTTAACTTCATTAAAAATTTATTACCTCAGAAAATCATTGTACATAATATAGAAGTTTACTTATTATTCAATTGTATCTCTATCTTTGAATCGAATAACTAAAATATTATGATATTATTTTTAAAAAGATCTTCTTAACTTGTCTTTTATCTTTTTGTCATCTTCTTATCCTTCCTCTATAAAACAAAACTAAATTCATGATACAAAATATCTCTAAACTTTCTTTTTTTTACACTACATTTCTTAGAAATATACAACCAGTTTTATTAGAATATTAATTTCAAATTAAAAATATAAATCCAACTACCATTTATAACATCTCTTAATTAAATTCAATTCATTATATTAATCTATACTATCTAGTCACCCTTGATGTGTTTTAGAGACTCTAATGATTGAGTTTAACTAGCCTATAGATCTCCAAGGTTTCCACATAAGAAAACTAACACAAAACTATATTTTGGAACTAATCATGATGTTAACATGCTTATTATGGTGTGTGGATTAAAATCATTGTGAGATGAGTTATATTGTAGATTTTCAAATTTGGATTTCAAAATCAATTACATATAACTCCTCAACCACCAAAGTAATTTTATTATGAACAATCTCTATTATGGAATGACCTCATAATCCTTCAATCCAATAGAGCATCAAATTTCCACAGCCATCTATATTGTGCCTTGGCCATGAGTCTTCATGGGGTAACTCACATAAATTCAAAAAACATCCTTAACATAGAAATATCAGGACACACCTATTTCATTATTAATTTTATGTCACGAGGAACTAAAAAAATTATTAATGGAATGAGATTACATTGAAATCCATATCCGTAGTATTTCTATTACTTTTAAACAATAGTATCATTGCATATTAGGGTCATATCTATAGGAGATAACTAAACACTTAGTATTCATTTAAAATTACAAATATTTATTAAATTTATTGATTTATATTGACAATCAATAAAGGAGGGGGTTGTGTGGTGGTGATAGAAAATTATACATTGAAAATTGATATTACTAATACACGATTAGTAGAAAAAGAGTTGGTGTTCCTAGGTTGACTCCTTAGTGGTGTCACTTCCTTATCCTATAACCATTTTACTCTAATATATATCCTTAATTAGTGGTCAGAATAAATAACAATCATCTCACTATCCATGACTAATTTATAATGTAAGGAGTCAATACACCATTATCACATGTGCATATATTTTCCATTAACAAGTGGCGTTCATTGTAAATTAAAACTCAATCTTCCACCCCATAACCTCACCCAGACTAATTCAAAGTGTTACTATTCCTTATTTTTGTCCCCCTGATCACTAATGGCTAGTAATAAATTACATTTTTTGGACTATACCATTGACGTATGGTTTACCCTCAAATAAACTACCTTCCTTATTCTGAAGAATTACAAAAAAGATAGTGTGAGGAATCCTTAGATCAAACATGATAAATATATAGAAATTAAAATATATATAGATAAATCTTACAAAACTGTTAACTAAGGTCACATGGTAAATGATAGAACTCGTTTATTTTAAAACCAAATAGTTAGTTACTCTAAAATCCAAAATTAATAAACAATACAACCCCAAACATAAGCTGATAAGAGTTTTCATGACCCTCCCTCAATGGTACCCTTCTTGGGTTAGCAATGAAGGTAGAAGTGACCACCAAATCCCTTATCCAATTGAACATGGGTTCTTTAATAACACCATGTGTATAGAGTAAAAAAATATAAGAGGAATTGCCCTTAAAATTCATACACAATACAACCCAAAACAAGGGAGGATAAGTCTTTTCAGGAACACCACACACATTGAACCTTCTTAGGTCAGTAGTGGAGGTAATAGTGACCACTAACTCCCACATTCAATAGTCCATAGGTTGGAGACTAGTACCAAGGGAATAGAGTACACATATATAAGAGGCCTTACCATAACCATCCCAAGAAAATATAAGAATCCACCAGTCCAATCCAAAATTATTAATAAATAAACCCATTCCCAATGAAATTAATGTTATACAATGCAAGAAAAAAAATATTAATATTATAAAAAAACACCTATTAAAGTTACCATGATCACCATAACCCCTTGAACAACCTCCAAAAACTAGAAATGACAATATTGACCACCATATCCCTCCTACAAAACCGAAAAATGGTTTTATATATATATATATAAGTGAGTGTAAAAGTGTACTTAGTAGGATCCCCCAAAAAACATCTTGTGAAATTGTAGAGTAAGTATACTAACTCCCCCAATGAATAAATAGATTAAATCAACTCTTTATCTAAAATAGGTTAATTGTATTCCCATCCTATATAAATTTCAATAAAAAATAATGCATAGAAGAAGGTACCGTAATATCAAAAGAATATATAGAAGAATGGCAACCCACTACCACTTTAGCACTGAACTAGTCACTTTAAACCCCATCGATGTATGAACTAAAAATCACATCCCCTCTATGAGTCATAAAGAACACTCAAGAAATCAAATCATACCCACATCCACACCATCCCAACCACATCACCATCACATACCCATAATCACATAGTAATACTAAGAGTTATTATATCCTATGTAAATATACACTAAACCATAATCAGTCACAACTCATGTGTAGGTGCACCTGTAATAACCATAATTCATTATATCTTGGATAAAAGTCTATATTATTGCCATATTACACCACATACTTTAAATACACATATGTTATAACCATGAACCACTATATCACATATGGGTACATATCCTATAATAGTAAATTATCATAAATTGGATATGCCTACATGCAATTCATGTATAGAAGAGATAGAGGGGTATAGGGAGTAGTCAGCCTTATGTATCATTGAAATACTAGATATTAGGAAAAACCAAAAACCCATGTCTAAGTATTGGCGTAAACTACCCTATCTGAATCAGGTGGTAGTGTTTAAGAAATGATATAACATAATGAATATAATAGCCCACAACCATTATAAGTGAAACTATCATACATAATACTTGAACTAAAACAAATTCCCTACATAACAACCCAATTAGAATCACTAAGGACTAAAAGGTAGACATATTTCTAAGCAAGCAAGAATAATGGTTTAGTAATATCTTCAATAATTTTTTATCATCTCGTTAATAATCAATTAATATCATCCCTTCATCAATTATTAATTAATATTCACATTATTAATCTAAAGACAAGTTCCATTCATTAAAAATTTAAATTACATATGTTAATATCCATACTCTTCTTAATAATTTGAAAATACATAACTTTCACTATAATGACTGATTATTGACATTCATTAATGCTACATAAAATTTTCATAATAATTAAAATATTACACAAATAGATGCCTAAAGATAGTACTGCTCTAGTGCCTTTAGAAACATGGAAACATGAAAACTGGTACAAAAATGAGCTACATTATCTATCACATGGTTATTTTTTACTATCTCCCTTCTTAGACACGTCAAAAAAATACATATATTTATATCCTAGGGAAGGAAACATAAAAAGGGGATGAGCTAAAATTCCCAATAAGGGTAAATAAGGGAGATGTGTAAGAATAAACAAGAGGATAGGGCTATGAGAATATGATCATGAAAATGGAAGATCTTACCCTGCATATCCAAGATCATAAATAGGAATCATGGAATAGATATTGGAATTTTATAAGACATTAATCATAAGGAAATAAAGGACCTAAGACATGAAATCATATCACATGAATATAACATGGAATCCTAGAAAACACATAATCATATAATATGATTTCCATAGTAGTCAAGGAATCACTTACAATTCCATCTTAGAGGAAAAATTCCTTTATTGAACTGAGTTCACTCCCCATTATAGCCCTATATTACTGAACCAAGTTTACTCCCCATTCTAGCCCTATAATACTGAACCGAGTTCACTCCTCATTCCAGTCATCTCTATCTTAGGAGAAATAAATCATTACCCAATGAATTGTAGGGAGATATAGGCCCCTCTAATCTCATAATGAAATGATAGATACATGTGCCACAAAATTATTAAAAAAATATCATAAACCATGAAATTAAATAGGTTCCATAAACAAGTAATCATATCTAGACTTTTGGAAAAAGAGACAGGATTCACAATCATTTCATCAAAGCATAAACTATAAAAAGAAGTGGGTTTCATGAGCATATAACTTGTGAAAGAGAAATAGTTTTCTTAAACATCATGCCATAAAATGTAAACCATTTAGATTAATAATATGATTGGAAACATTGAATCACTTCACCATAAAGGAATGAGTAACATGAATGTATGTTATCTTATAAGTGAAATAATTTTTGATGATATTTTAAAAAATACCTCAAGAGGAAATTAGCCTTTCTCATTTTATAAATTTCTTCTTAAAACATAAAACCTTTTGAGAACCATTTTCATGAATATAAACTTGAAAACTTATAAAATAATCATTGAAAACATTTTTAAATTATTTTTACTTTGAAAACATGTTGAGGGGCTTGAAAGCCTTTTGAAAACTGTTTTCCTTGAAACTTATAAAATAAGATTGAATAACTTTTAAAAATAATTTCATTAAAAATTTCATTTAGAAACATTTTCTTAAAAATTAACCTTTAAACCATGAAAAGGAAGCTTAACAGAAATGATGGTGGGTAAATCTGAACATGTCAAACATTTCTTTTTTGCTGTAAAAAGTTTAGAAAAGTTCCTCAACCAGAAAATGAAAAGATAATTAATTTTTAAAAAGAAGTTTTTTAAATGGTAAAAAAAGGGTAAAAATGTCTTTTAATGATAGTTGGATAATATTATAATATTCTTATAAACCTTTTTAGAAACCGACTTTTAAGGAACATAGATTTTTTCTGAAGAGAGAGGTATAACCATATTTTCTTAAAAACATTTTCTTTATTTTATGTCACGAGGAAATAAAAAAATTATTAGTGGAATGAGATTATATTGAAATCCATATCAGTAGTATTTCTATTACCTTTAAACAATAGTATCAGTGCATACTAGGGTCATATCTATAGGAGATAACTAAACACTTAATATTCATTTACAATTACAAATATTTATTAAATTTATTGATTTATATTGACAATCAATAAAGGAGGGGGTTGTGTGGTGTTGATAGAAAATTATACATTGAAAATTGATATTACTAATACATGATTAGTAGAAAAAGAGTTTGTGTTCCTAGTTTGACTCCTTAGTGGTGTCACTTCCTTATCCTATAACCATTTTACTCTAATATATATCCTTACTTAGTGGTCAGAATAAATAACAATCATCTCACTATCTATGACTAATTTATAATGTAAGGATTCAATACACCATTATCACATGTGCATATATTTTCCATTAACAAGTGGCATTCATTGTAAATTAAAACTCAATCTTCCACCCCATAACCTCACCCAGACTAATTCAAAGTGTTACTATTCCTTATTTGTGTCCCCCTGATCACCAATGGCTAGTAATAAATTACATTTTTTGGACAATACCATTGACGTATGGTTTACCCTCAAATAAACAACATTCCTTATTCTAAAAAATTACAAAAAAGATAGTGTGAGGAATCCTTGGATCAAACATGATAAATATATATAAATTAAAATATATATAGATAAATCTTACAAAACTATTAACTAAGGTCACATGGTAAATGATAGAACTCATTTATTTTAAAACCAAATAGTTAGTTACTCTAAAATCCAAAATTAATAAACAATACAACCCCAAACATATGCTGATAAGAGTTTTCATGACCCTCCCTCAATGGTACCCTTCTTGGGTTAGCAATGAAGGTAGAAGTGGCCACCAAATCCCTTATCCAATTGTACATGGGTTCTTTAATAACACCATGTGTATAGAGTAAAAAAATATAAGAGGAATTACCCTTAAAATTCATACACAATACAACCCAAAACATGGGAGGATAAGTCTTTTCAGGAACATCCCACACATTGAACCTTATTGGATCAGTAGTGGAGGTAATAGTGACCACTAAATCCCACATTCAATGGTTCATATGTTGGAGACTAGTACCAAGGGAATAGAGTACACATATATAAGAGGCATTACCATAACCTTCCCAAGAAAATATAAGAATCCACCAGTCCAATCCAAAATAATTAATAAATAAACCCATTACCAATGCAATTAATGTTATACAATTCAAGAAAAAAAATATTAATATTATAAAAAACACCTATTAAAGTTACCATGATCACTATAAACCCTTGAACAACCTCCAAAAACTAGAAATGACAATATTGACCACCAAATCCCTCCTACAAAACCGAAAAATGGTTTTATATATATATATATAAGTGATTGTAAAAGTGTACTTAGTAGGATCCCCCAAAAAAATCTTGTGAAATTGTAGAGTAAGTATACTAACTCCCCCAATGAATAAATAGATTAAATCAACTCTTTATCTAAAGTAGGTCAATTGTCTTCCCATCCTCTATAAATTTCACTAACAATAATGCATAGAAGAAGGTAACGTAATATCAAAAGAATATATAGAAGAATGGAAACACACTACCACTTTAGCACTGAACTAGTCACTTTAAACCCAATCGATGTATGACCTAAAAATCACATCCCCTCTATGAGTCATAAAGAAAACTCAAGAAATCAAATCATACCCACATCCACACCATCCCAACCACATCACCATCACATCCCCATAATCACATAGTAATACTAAGAGTCATTATATCCTATGTAAATACACACTAAACCATAATCAGTCACAACTCATGTGTAGGTGCACCTGTAATAACCATAATTCATTATAGCTTGGATAAAAGTATATATTGTCACCATATTACACCGCATACTTTAAATACACGTATGTTATAACCATGAACCACTATATCACATATGGGTACATATCCTATAATGGTAAATTATCACAACTTGGATATGCCTACATGAAATTCATGTATAGAAGAGAGAGAAGGGTACAGGGAGTAGTCAGCCTTATGTATCATTGAAATTCTATATATTAGGAAAAACCAAAAACCCATGTCTAAGTATTGGCGTAAACTACCCTATCTGAATCAGGTGGTAGTATTTAAGAAATGATATAACATAATGAATATAATAGCCCACAACCATTATAAGTGAAACTATCGTACATAATACTGGAACTAAAACAAATTCCCCACATAACAACCCAATTAGAATCACTAAGGGCTAAAAGGTAAACATATTGCTAAGCATGCAAGAATAATGGTTTAGTAATATCTTCAATAATTTTTTATCATCTCGTTAATAATCATTTATTATCATCCCATCATCAATTATTAATTAATATTCACATTATTAATCTAAAGACAAGTTTCATTCATTAAAAATTAAAATTACATATTTTAATATCCATACTCTTCTTAATAATTTTAAAATACATAACTTTCACTATAATGACTGATTATTTACATTCATTAATGCTACATAAAATTTTCATAATAATTAAAATATTACACAAATAGATGCCTAAAGATAGTACTGCTCTAGTGCCTTTAGAAACATGGAAACATGAAAACTGGTACAAAAATGAGCTACATTATCTATCACAAGGTTATTTTTTACTATCTCCCTTCTTAGACACGTAAAAAAAATACATATATTTATATCCTAGGGAAGGGAACATAAAAAAGGGATGAGCTCAAATTCTCAATAAGGGTAAATAAGGGAGATGTGTAAGAATAAAAAAGAGGATAGGGCTATGAGAATATGATCATGAAAATGGAAGATCTTACCCTGCATATCCAAGATCATAAATAGGAATCATGGAATAGATATTGGCATTTTATAAGACATTAATCATAAGGAAATAAAGGACCTAAGACATGAAATCATATCACAGGAATATAACATGAAATCCTAGAAAAGACATAAGTATATAATATGATTTCCATAGTAGTCAAGGAATCACTTCCAAGTCCATCTTAGAGGAAAAATTCCTTTATTGAACTGAGTTCACTCCCCGTTATAGCCCTATATTACTGAACCAAGTTTACTCCCCATTCTAGCCCTATAATACTGAACCGAGTTCACTCCTCATTCCAGTCATCTCTCTCTTAGGAGAAATAAATCATTACCCAATGAATTGTAAGGAGATATAGGCCCCTCTAATCTCATAATGAAATGATTGATACATGTGCCACAAAATTATTAAAAAAAATCCTAAACCATGAAATTAAATAGGTTCTATAAACAAGTAATCATATCTTGACCTTTGGAAAAAGAGACAGGTTTCACAATCATTTCATCAAATCATAAACTATGAAAAGAAGTGGGTTTCATGAGAATATAACTTGTGAAAGAGAAATAGTTTTCTTAAGCATCATGCCATAAAATTTAAACCATTTAGATTAATAATATGATTGGAAACATTGAATAACTTCACCATAAATGAATGAGTAACATGAATGTATGTTATCTTATAAGTGAAATAATTTTTGATGATATTTTAAAAAATACCTCATGAGGAAATTATCCTTTCTCATTTTATAAATTTCTTCTTAAAACATAAAAACTTTTGAGAACCATTTTCATGAATATAAACTTGAAAACTTATAAAATAATCATTGAAAACATTTTTAAATCCTTTTTACTTTGAAAACTTGTTGAGGGGCTTAAAAGCCTTTTTAAAACTGTTTTCCTTGAAACTTATAAAAGAAGCTTGAATAACTTTTAAAAATAATTTCATTAAAAATTTCATTTAGAAACATTTACTTAAAAATTAACCTTTAAACCATGAAAAGGAAGCTTAAAATAAATGATGGTGGGTAAATATGAACATGTCAAACATTATTTTTTTGCTGTAAAAAGTTTAGAAAAGTTCCTCAACTAGAAAATGAAAAGATGATTAATTTTTAAAAATAAGTTTTTTAAAAGGTAAAAAAAGGGTAAAAATGTCTTTTAATGATAGTAGGATAATATTATAATATTCTTAGAAACCTTTTTAGAAATCATCTTTTAAGGAACATAGATTTTTTCTAAAGAGAGAGGTATAGCCATATTTTCTTAAAAACATTTTCTTAATTTTATGTCACGAGGAACTAAAAAAATTATTAATGGAATGAGATTACATTGAAATCCATATCAGTAGTATTTCTATTACTTTTAAACAATAGTATCAGTGCATACTAGGGTCATCTATATAGGAGAAAACTAAACACTTAGTATTCATTTACAATTACAAATATTTATTAAATTTATTGATTTATATTGAAAATCAATAAAGGAGGGGGTTGTGTGGTGGTGATAGAAAATTATACATTGAAAATTGATATTACTAATACACGATTAGTAGAAAAAGAGTTGGTGTTCCTAGGTTGACTCCATAGTGGTGTCACTTCCTTATCCTATAACCATTTTACTCTAATATATATCCTTACTTAGTGGTCAGAATAAATAACAATCATCTCACTATCTATGACTAATTTATAATGTAAGGATTCAATACACCATTATCACATGTGCATATATTTTCCATTAACAAGTGGCGTTCATTGTAAATTAAAACTTAATCTTCCACCCCATAACCTCACCCAGACTAATTCAAAGTGTTACTATTCCTTATTTGTGTCCCCCTGATCACTAATGGCTAGTAATAAATTACATTTTTTGGACTATACCATTGAAGTATGGTTTACCCTCAAATAAACTACATTCCTTATTCTGAAGAATTACAAAAAAGATAATGTGAGGAATCCTTAGATCAAACATGATAAATATATAGAAATTAAAATATATATAGATAAATCTTATAAAACTGTTAACTAAGGTCACATGGTAAATGATAGAACTCATTTATTTTAAAACCAAATAGTTAGTTACTCTAAAATCCAAAATTAATAAACAATACAACCCCAAACATAAGCTGATAAGAGTTTTCATGACCCTCCCTCAATGGTACCCTTCTTGGGTTAGCAATGAAGGTAGAAGTGACCACCAAATCCCTTATCCAATTGTACATGGGTTCTTTAATAACACCATGTGTATAGAGTACAAAAATATAAGAGGAATTACCCTTAAAATTCATACACAATACAACCCAAAACATGGGAGGAAAAGTCTTTTCAGGAACATCCCACACATTGAACCTTCTTGGGTCACTAGTGGAGGTAATAGTGACCACTAAGTCCCACATTCAATAGTCCATAGGTTGGAGACTAGTACCAAGGGAATAGATTACACATATATAAGAGGCATTACCATAACCTTCCCAAGAAAATATAAGAATCCACCAGTCCAATCCAAAATAATTAATAAATAAACCCATTCCCAATGCAATTAATGTTATACAATGCAAGAAAAAAAATATTAATATTATAAAAAACACCTATTAAAGTTACCATGATCACCATAAACCCTTGAACAACCTCCAAAAACTAGAAATGACAATATTGACCACCAAATCCCTCCTACAAAACCGAAAAATGGTTATATATATATATATAAGTGAGTGTAAAAGTGTACTTAGTAGGATCCCCCAAAAAACATCTTGTGAAATTGTAGAGTAAGTATACTAACTCCCCCAATGAATAAATAGATTAAATCAACTCTTTATCTAAAATATGTCAATTGTATTCCCATCCTCTATAAATTTCACTAAAAAATAATGCATAGAAGAAGGTACCGTAATATCAAAAGAATATATAGAAGAATGGAAACCCACTACCACTTTAGCACTGAACTAGTCACTTTAAACCCCATCGATGTATGAACTAAAAATCACATCCCTTCTATGAGTCATAAAGAACACTCAAGAAATCAAATCATACCCACATCCACACCATCCCAACCACATCACCATCACATCCCCATAATCACATAGTAATACTAAGAGTCATTATATCCTATGTAAATACACACTAAACCATAATCAGTCACAACTCATGTGTAGGTGCACCTTTAATAACCATAATTCATTATATCTTGGATAAAAGTATATATTGTCGCCATATTACACCGCATACTTTAAATACATGTATGTTATAACCATGAACCACTATATCACATATGGTTACATATCCTATAATGGTAAATTATCACACATTGGATATGCCTACATGCAATTCATGTATAGAAGAGAGAGAGGGGTATAGGGAGTAGTCAGCCTTATGTATCATTGAAATACTAGATATTAGGAAAAACCAAAAACCCATGTCTAAGTATTGGCATAAACTTCCCTTTCTAAATCAGGTGGTAGTGTTTAAGAAATGATATAACATAATGAATATAATAGCCCACAACCATTATAAGTGAAACTATCATACATAATACTTGAACTAAAACAAATTCCCCACATTACAACCCAATTAGAATCACTAAGGACTAAAAGTTAGACATATTGCTAAGCATGCAAGAATAATGGTTTAGTAATATCTTCAATAATTTTTTATCATCTCGTTAATAATCAATTAATATCATCCCATCATCAATTATTAATTAATATTCACATTATTAATCTAAAGACAAGTTCCATTCATTAAAAATTAAAATTACATATTTTAATATCCATACTCTTCTTAATAATTTTAAAATAAATAACTTTCACTATAATGACTGATTATTGACATTCATTAATGCTACATAAAATTTTCATAATAATTAAAATATTACACAAATATATGCCTAAAGATAGTACTGCTCTAGTGCCTTTAGAAACATGGAAACATGAAAACTGGTACAAAAATGAGCTACATTATCTATCAAAAGGTTATTTTTTACTATCTTCCTTCTTAGACACGTCAAAAAAATACATATATTTATATCCTAGGGAAGGAAACATAAAAAAGGGATGAGCTCAAATTCCCAATAAGGGTAAATAAGGGAGATGTGTAAGAATAAACAAGAGGATAGGGCTATGAGAATATGATCATGAAAATGGAAGATCTTAACCTGCATATCCAAGATCATAAATAGGAATCATGAAATAGATATTGTCATTTTATAAGACATTAATCATAAGGAAATAAAGGACCTAAGACATGAAATCATATCACAGGAATATAACATGGAATCCTAGAAAACACATAAGCATATAATATGATTTCCATAGTAGTCAAGGAATCACTTCCAAGTCCATCTTAGAGGAAAAATTCCTTTATTGAACTGAGTTCACTCCCCGTTATAGCCCTATATTACTGAACCAAGTTTACTCCCCATTCTAGCCCTATAATACTGAACCGAGTTCACTACTCATTCCAGTCATCTCTATCTTAGGAGAAATAAATCATTACCCAATGAATTGTAGGGAGATATAGGCCCCTCTAATCTCATAATGAAATGATAGTTACATGTGCCACAAAATTATTAAAAAAATATCATAAACCATGAAATTAAATAGGTTCCATAAACAAGTAATCATATCTTGACCTTTGGAAAAAGTGACAGGTTTCACAATCATTTCATCAGAGCATAAACTATGAAAAGAAGTGGGTTTCATGAGAATATAACTTGTGAAAGAGAAATAGTTTTCTTAAAAATCATGCCATAAAATGTAAACCATTTAGATTAATAATATGATTGGAAACATTGAATCACTTCACCATAAAGGAATGAGTAACATGAATGTATGTTATCTTATAAGTGAAATAATTTTTGATGATATTTTAAAAAATACCTCATGAGGAAATTAGCATTTCTCATTTTATAAATTTCTTCTTAAAACATAAAACCTTTTGAGAACCATTTTTATGAATATAAACTTGAAAACTTGTAAAATAATCATTGAAAACATTTTTAAATCCTTTTTACTTTGAAAACTTGTTGAGGGGATTGAAAGCCTTTTGAAAACTGTTTTCCTTGAAACTTATAAAAGAAGCTTGAATAACTTTTAAAAATAATTTCATTAAAAATTTTATTTAGAAACATTTTCTTAAAAATTAACCTTTAAACCATGAAAAGGAAGCTTAAAAGAAATGATGTTGGGTAAATCTGAACATGTCAAACATTCCTTTTTTACTGTAAAAAGTTATGAAAAGTGCCTTAACTAGAAAATGAAAAGATGATTAATTTTTAAAAAGAAGTTTTTTAAAAGGTAAAAAAGGGTAAAAATGTATTTTAATGATAGTAGGATAATATTATAATATTCTTAGAAACCTTTTTAGAAATCATCTTTTAAGGAACATAGATTTTTTCTGAAGAGAGAGGTATAGCCATATTTTCTTAAAAACATTTTCTTAATTTTATTAACTACCAAAGAGTGGAAATGGTAATAATACATGAAGACATAAAGACTAACCAGAGTATTAGAAAAATACTTAGTGTTATTGATATATAGATCATAATATTTCCTTAAAGAATATGTGACCATAAACAATCTCGATAAATGGTGTGATTGTTTCAATAAACTCTTACCACATGGTGACTTTGAATTATACTCCCCATGTTGGAAAATTATATTACATGGAGATTTAAAATTTCAGTAAAATAATTAGATTAATGTTATAACATGTCATAGGTATTTAATACACCTCAAATAAAAATATTGGTGTATAACATGGCTTGTGTCTCAATGAAGGAAAATTGAGACAATATTACATTACCAATTTGTAACTTTTGAAACTTAAACCCCATGAAAAAAAATTATATAATGGTTATTTCGATATACATATATTTAATTATAATAGGATATAATAAATTAATTGAAAATATACACACCACACAAAACAAGTGAGTGGTGAATAAGGCATGTATCTCATGAAAATAAAGAGTGTGATGAAATTCCCATACCTTGTGTCTTGACTCTCATCATACACATTAAAACCTCATGTATAATAAATAAAATTTTATTATAAATCTATCACAGAACAATATTCTTAATTATAATACCATATATTTTTTGATTATGAATTTATATTACCCGCTAGTTAACAATTATATGTTAATATTTCACTCCGGGTAATATCCAATTTGTTTTTCACATGTGTCTTATTTTTTATATCATTGGTCCTGAAATTCATATCATGATTTCCATAATGTAAAAAATGACTTAAATATAACTTATATTAATTATATTTGTATTATAATAATCCATAGAATATATAATTGTGAAATGGAATACACCGTTCATGGAGATGGTAAGCCATATGTACGCATGAACGTTATTTCTGTTTAATTGTCATGTGGAAAGAAAGAAATTAAATGTATGTATTTATATGTATATATATCATTATTAAATTAGATTTATTATATAATATATATCATAGATATTCACTAAATCCATTCTTAATACATTACATGTAGTGTATGAACAAAACACATCACTTTGAGGGGGTGATGGTCCACACTTCCCCAAACGAAATTATCATATCAACACAAAATAGAAAGTACAAAGATATGTGCTGTAAAAGAATTATATAAGACAAAAATACACAATAAATATAATATATAACATAAATAAATATATCGTTCATCATAATTTCTACCATGATAGTCAGTAAAGGAAAAATGAACCGAAATCATTTAGTGAGGCGGTAGTTTGTCGTACACGTAAGCAGTATGTTTTTTACCCATTAGATGGAAGTGTGTGTAAGTTTAGGTAGAAACGTTAGCATTAAAACATCCTATTATATTGAGGATACTGATATTGTTATAAAATCATGTAATAATAATATTTTAGGGGGTTTAGAATGAAAATAAAATAAAGTAGTTTGAGAGAGGGTGTTACCACTTAATCGGGTTACTCCTTTTGGTTTGCACCAAAGGGATTATTTGGAAGGCTTTCTGAACATAGGAGGATTAAAGTGTGGTGTGAGGGATTTTGGGTATCTATTTTGGTAGATTTATTTGATTTAATGTGTCTTTATAGTTGTGAGGATGTGGGAGGATAGAATGACCTTCATAATGGAGGAGGAGTGCCACTCCAATAATGATTTGGAAAAGGGAAACCCCACAGACATTTTTTTATTGGAATTGGATCAAATAATGTTGAAAAGTATATAAAATATATTATAGGGTATAAAATGGCCAGAAAGTTTCTTTTGGACAAGTTTATATGTTGTTTTGGGCCTTAAGGTTATGTTTTAGTCCCTTATTAAGCATAATTTAACCTTAATCATTGTAATTAATCTTAATTACATTCACTAAACGTTTTTATAAAAAACTTGAGTTGAAATTATTAGACATTATAAATTATTTTTATTCCAAATATTGAATCAATTTTTAAAAATTCTAATCATAGAAGTGTCATAAAGTGCCAACGAGCCCGTACCTGAGTGTTAAGGGCTCCTTCTTAGCATCCAAGAGACCCGGGTTCAAAACTGGGTGGAGGCGAATTTCCAGGTTACTGTAGTAGTACTGTAGCAGTTACTATTCGGTACTGTAGAAGCAAGAACTATTCACCTGATTTGGGCATTCAGGCCACCGGTTTGGGCCTACGGGTCTCCAGGGCCTTCGAGGTCATTAAAGGCCTTCGGGCCACAGGACCTTCGGGTGACGTAGACCATGGAGTAGCCCAGTTCACACAGAACAGTCCCCAGAAGAGGATCAGAGCAATAGGAGTAGCAGCCACCAGATGTAGAGCTAACCGGATTGGAAGAATGAGAGGGTATGGCAGCCACCATTAGGACCAGGAACCATATTACTTTGTACGGGGAAATTCTAGCCGATCAACAATGCAAGGTGGGTAGCTAGGTGATCAGTGACGTAGAAAGCTGGGGAGGGGCAGTTCAAGTGGGTTGGGCCTATGGGTCATGGATTGGGCACGGTATGCCTCTAGGACTTCAGATCATGTATTGTAGGTTTGTCTGGCCTTGTGCCTTGGGCCTACAGGTCATGTAAGGGTTCCCCTAAAACCCTTAAAAGGGGGATTATCCATAATAAAATAAACAAATAAGGCCTTCGGGCCATTTAGATAAAGATTTTCATAAATTAATTTAAATTTAATCACATATTTGGGTCAACAATGTGGGTTTTTTAAGTAAAACCATTCAAAAGATTGCTATGTTTTTATATTCAATTTCATATTTGAATTAATTATAATGAAATAAATTGGATTAAGTGTTAAAAATATTTTATAATTAAACTTTTAAACCAATTTTTATAAATAATTTTTCCTTAAAAATAAATTAGATAAAAAATCAGTTTTGAATTAAAATCCTGTATTGAAAACTATTCATTAAAAAATGAAACCTTACAGAAAAATACCAAAAAATTATCCTAACTTAATTTTTATGATTATATTCCAAATATGAATTTTATTTGTACATATTAAATCTATAAAAGTTACCAAAATTGTATTTAAAATGGGTTTCCATTAAAATTTGGTAAAACTGCATTTATAAAAATATAGGTTTTTAAGCATGAAATTGGGTTTGTTCTTATCACATTTCTACCAAATATATTGGCTGAAAATAAAAATATATATTTTATTGAATATATAAAATTTATACTAATAATACCGCTTACTAGTTGTAATTAATTTAACTTATTGAGACAAAACCTTTTGGTACATAAAAATAAAAATATATCCTTTATATTTAATTGTTTATTTGATTTTCATTTCAAATTAATTGGTAACCTGTGAATTAATATAATATTTGTGTAAACCATATATTTTTTATAAGTTAGTTAATATTATTAATAACCTCTAATTTATCATCTAGGTTATATCTTATTATATTAAATAATTAGGTTTCAATAATATATTATTGTTCGGTAAACCTCGGTCATGCGTGTTATGCAAGCCATCAAGGAAAGTCATTATTTTGTGTAACACAATATAACATTGGTGTTTCACATAGATAAAGATATAATTTATTTTTTATGTAGTTCATATAAGCCATAAATAGTTATTTAGTATGAAATAAAATATTTTTAGTGTTATTTGAAATGAAAACTATCAAAAAGATTAAATTAATTCTAAAAATAATAATTCACAAACTCTCAGGGTGTTACATTCTACCCCCCTTAAAAATAATTTCTTCCAAAAAAATTTAATACTTTAAAGTTTAATTTATAGAAACCCACATTGAAAAAATGAATACAAAAAATTCCCTTAAAAAGGGAAAGTTGGAATCACAACGGTTGCCCAAATAACATATAAGTAGGTTTCCACATAGAAGAACATAGGTTGGGAGTAAAGATTTGATGAAGAGAAAAAAGTTTAAATATTTATAAGGATTGACTAATGTAATCAATAGAAAACAAGTTAATGATCAAAGAAAAGTTTAGGGCCTTAAAGTCATAAATTAGTGACGAGATAAAAGAGCATCAATTCAAAAAAAATAAGGCATTAGGACAACATTCTTTCTTATCACTTTCATAACATTGAGTAATTCTTAATATATTTCTATAAACCAAATTTCATACTTTGGTTGTGCCTTGATCAATTTATAAAACATCCATTACCTCAAGGAATGAATGTCTAGAAATTAATTTTGATGCATAAATCACTAAAATACACTTTTAACGGATCTTAAGGCCCATAAAAAATAAAAAATCTAACTATTTGTCTATTAGAAGTCAGTATTCCTTAATATTTAAACATAAAAAGTAACACTAATGATTCATAATTAATATTTATTCATTAAAAATAATTATACATTAACCAGGACGTCATGTAGGCAAGTGGTGGGTGTGAAACCCTAATCGTCCTTCAGTCTTGGGTCCAATACCTGCAGCCTTTTAAGACTTGATTGGTTTTCACCCAACAGACGTGATTTTCTTTTCTAAACCCCCAATAATATATTTTCCAAAATATTATGGATATCCTTGAAAAAAGTTTAATTTCTAAATATCATTTTAAATAGGTTTATCAATACAACCTTAATACATAAATAGTTTATCCAAAGTTTAAATTAAACTTTTTTATAAATAGTTAATATTATAAACCTTTTGAAAGATGAAAATACAAAATAGTAGAAAGAATGTCACAAAATCGGCTTAAAATTGATACCCCATATATCACAGAATATCTCTTGGTTTTCACATTCCAAATATGTGAATAACCTAATTTTATATTCTCTGGAAACATGGTAATAACCTGAATTACCATTAATAAATCTTGAAAACATGCATGCTTCCTTATTCAAAAGGTTACTATATATATTCCTTAATTCCAATAAGTTGTAAACTTCATTCATGATAACATAGAATACTTTTTCAACAAATCCTTTATTATTTCGTAGGTAATTAATACCTTCTAATTTACTTTTTCATATCCAATATGTCTTTATACAAACGAAATTGTCTTAACATAATGAACATATTAAGGTTTATCTCCCCTTAGTCAAAATTTCACCTTGTAATTAAATCACATTTCCATTCCATTTAAAGTATTCAAAAAAAACTTCTAAATCCTTATCAAAAAATAATCCTTTTATATCATTCATATAAAATAATTTTTTTATCCAAATAAATAAAAAAATATATATTTTTCCAATTCATACATAAGACATGAGAAGGCTACCTCATCATTTTATTTATTACATCTTTCCTTTCATATTTCATCTCTTGTATAATCATCATCAATAATATAACCACTACTTGTAACGCCTTGTTAATTTTATTTGGGAGGTTTTCCTTTATGGATGTTGATTTTCATAATTTCCATTCATCCCACACTTAAATAATTTTACATTTGATGATGCCTTAGGGAGGCCAATATTCTCATCGATCGCATCAGTTGAACCCTTCATTTTTTTATTAATGTTACTTGATTTGTGTACTTATTTTCCACAGTCAAAACACCTTCTTATTCCATTGAGGAATTCACTTAGGTGATTCTTTCCACATTCTTAACACAAATGAAACCAAATATTCTTTCCTCTATGGTATCCATTACATAAACTCCCAGTGAAATCCTTTCTTCTCTTCATTGGTGAGTCTGAGAGTTGGTTAAGGTAAACATTATTGATCCTATTTCTTTAAAACTTATTATGGATGATCAAAATATCCTTCACTCCTATGATTATCTCATTTGACTTCTCATCCACAAATTTTCCATCATATTTAATGTTAATCCAATTACTTCGGGTTCCATCCATTTATGTAAACTATAAAGAATTGAGTAAGAAATGAGTATCATAGTGAGGAATCACATAATCATGAAAAGTCACCTATATTATGTGTAACTTATGGAACATTATTTAATCTATGGCACCATAAGTTTATTCTAGGTTATTCACACTGTCAAAAAATAGCTTTGGTCAACCTCAAACTGGGTACCTGAACCGATCTGTGGCATGACCCAAATGGAATTCCCGATCCCTATAGGTTTCAAACTAGTATCTGGCATCATCAGAATAGACAAGGAAAGGATTTCCCAAAATTATAAACAACTACCAAATAGTGGAAAGAAAAGGACAGCCCAATAAACATTTATATAAACTTAAATTGAACAACATTTGTACAAGAAACTAAAAATAAAACTGAACTTGAAAACTAAACCAACCAAAACAGAAAACTAACTCCATGTTACCCTGCTAGTCACTCTCCAAAAAAATGATCCCAAGTTTCTCAAGGTGATCAAACTCAAGTTGAAACCCACACAAGGTCTAAATATAGAAAGTAGTTATAGGCGTGAGTATTAAAACTCAGTAGGCTATCCAGATAATATATTCCAAATGAAAATACTTTAAAATAAAAGAAAAATCAATTTAAAGTTTGAACTAATATATATAAAAGTATGGTTTTCTACATGTTTACTCAAAACAAAGTACAATCCATTTCCCTTATTCATTTCCAAAACTAGTTCATTTCACTAGTGTGTCATTAGAATTTTCAAGGGGAAAGTGATACTTATATTATTTAGATTTGTACAAGGAGGATAAAAAAATTTCATTTGAAAACCATTTTCAGATAACATATTAAAATAATACCATCATCTTCCAAGGAAAACAATACAAAAGAAGGAACAATTATAATCACACAACAAGGGCAATGTAAATATACATACAAGAATCATATTCATCACTGCAAGAAACTAAAATCCAATATACATGGGGGAACCTAGAAGATCAAGAATAATCTAGAAGACACAAATTCCTAAGACCTCATCCCCTGTGACATGTCTCACAAGATGAAATCAAAATTATCAATACTCTTGGGCTCCCTTTCTCAGGGCAGGTTGAGGTAAAATCCTAGAGCAACAAACCCAATATATCCACATACTATGGGCAACGGGTTAGTACCATGACCTACCAGTGCAGCTCTCATTCTTAGAATATTCATTCAATATTCCAAGTTTCCATGTCTCAAGTATAAAAAGGGGGTAATCTAATCGATTTCAGTCGAGCATCCAATCAAAAAATATATATAATGATAGTTCACAACAAACATTACCTCGAGTCACTCCAAGGACCTATCTCATGCCATTAATCAAAAAAACATATAAAGAGTCCTACCTGATGTACTCTCATAACGGATAAAAAATGTTACTTAGTAGGTACATCCCATCCATTATACAAATATAATCATGTCATGAGAAACATTTATTGGAGGTTTTCATAATAAACAATTTCACCATTTTTTCACAAAGCTTCCAAACAAGCCTTTAACCGGTTCTCAAAACTAACATTTGAAAAAGGTAAACATTTCTCTTTTAATAAAGAGGTGTATGAACACCATTTATAGTAGTAGACCTCTATTTTAAATCCCATATAACAATCATGTTACATATTGAAAATAAAACCATTTTCATAAAGATGTGAAACATGCCATTTTCTAGAAACCTGTGCCAAAACAAGTTATAACCCAAAAACCCATTTGTTTGTAAAACCAAAGACACATTGGAAATCCTCATAAGGACCCAAAAATACAATTTTTCCTGATTCCCATGCATTTTTTAATCCAAGAAAATAATTTAAAATCACACTTAACACATAAAATCTTACAAGGCAATTTACCGAACACATGGAATAAAACACCAATTTCATGCCATAAATTTTTTTAAGCTGGTGAACCATGTTAAAAATAACATAAAATAGGTTCTAAACACAAAAAACTAGGTGATAAAGATAACATAACATTTAAACAAACACATGGTGTGCACTTTTATAACCAAACATCACTAATTTTTACGAAACATGGCATAAACACACTTTTTCATGAAAAATAAATCCATTGAAGGCTTATAAAACAATACTCAGAATATGTAGAGGGTGAAAATACCATGAAATATATTAATCTTAAATAAATAGTACATGTTAAATGGGAAACCTACCTCAAATCCTTGGCGGAATGGAAACACACACATGTAAACACTCGATGCGGGTTTCGAAATAGTAGATCTGTGAAGACCAACCCTAAAAGAACAAAACCCCCATCAAAAATAGGGGAAAATAGAAACCTAGGTCAAGAATGATCAGAGGATAAAAGAAAACCAAGAAAAATTTGAATAAGAAGGAAGTGGGAAGAATAAAGATAAAGATTTTATTAACAAACTAAGAAGAACCACTCACCTTTGGTGAGAAATCGGAAAAAAAGGGCCCAAAACGAGGTATAACAAAGGGGGTCACCCCTTGGCCAATAGACAACACCTAGTTCTTCAAATGAGAGGTAGAGTCACATAAATTGGATTTCATAATTAATTTTATTATGATTTTAAGTGGATGCATGGTTTTGTTTCAAGGTTTGGAAAACCGTACGCAAACTGTGTGAGAGATACAGGAATGAATCTACTACTTCACATGGTTAGGTTGCACAGTTTGAGAGAACCATACTCAGACCATGCGGCTTGAAAAATTGGTTAAAACCCTCAAATGACACCCCCAAACACTAGGGAACCCCACCTAATGATTCTGGAATGTTTTAAACACAAAAGGTGACATCATGGGTGTCCAAAACTCTCAAACATGACACTTTCTCCAAACACAAACCAAGGACAACCAAGATTGAAAATTTTTAAAATAGAAACACATAAAAACTCAACCCCCATCACACCCATGACCCAAGAAAAAGACCGGTATCCCCCATGAACTGGACCATATACCAAAACTTGAAAAACTGGGTGTCTCCCCACCGTTAATACTTTCTTCCCCCAGAAATTCCTAATACATTCTAGCTAATTGATCAATTCCTAAGGATTCCACATCAACACAATCCTACCTCCTCAACCAAAAACATTTCACTCACCAAAAATGTTACTTAAGAATGTTTCCCAAAAATAACAACAACTCAAAACCACTTCCCAATAATCAATCAAAGGATCAAGCCACCACATCCACACCCAATTCGACAACAAGACCATTGGGCCTTCACCCCATAAACCAAATGCTCACCAAAACCAAATAGGAAACTAAGAAATAAAAAACTTCAAAAGAATGCTACTTCTCCTTAACAAACACCAAAACCAAACTTGACATAGATCCCCAGTAGAGGGTATACCCAAATGGACTCTCCCCTATTAGAAATAAACTGGCACCCAATGACCTCTTAAGTGAAAACTCAATGAGACCAACAATGGGTCTCCCCACCATTAAGAACCAACTGACAATGACCAAATAATAATTCAATATGAACTAGAACTGGGCCTTTCCCACATAGGCCAATCAAAACTCTCACACATAATACTTCCCAAACTAAGAAGGGCACAAATTAAGTAGAACACGTTTATAGAATTTGAACTACCCACTCCCAAACAAATGGAATAATAACTGTGCCAAAACATATAACACGGACTAGAAACACCCACCACATGGGGAGGGGAGGGATGGGTGTGAATGATTAGACAGCTAGAACCATAGCTAATGACCACCCACCACTATTTACCTATGAATGGATAAAATACAAGACCACACCTGATTCACATGGGTGGTCCACATACGTACACTGATTGGAAACCCAGATTTTTGAAGGAACACTCACAAACATTGTGTGAGGGATAAGTCCACATCGCACATTGAAAATAGAGGAAATATTTCATTGATAGAGGACTGATGATAGAAATACTGAAACTACCTCGCCATAGTTGTACAGGCACCAACTTAACCAAACTTCCCACACAATAATGATTCAAGACTACACGCTAGCTCCACTCCGTGACCTATGCCTGTAGATATGATGGTTGAAGAATATACAGCCTCACAATCATCATTTTAGGATTACAACACCCCATGAAACTCACTAGATCAAGAAAGACACCATTACCTAAATAGATACATAGAAGATACACATCACCATTCTCTCTCACTAAAAATGAGGAGCGCCATGAAAAATGAACGCGATAAAGAACATCAATATCACTGATCACTACTACAACAACCAAGAGAATCACCATAACAGAAAGGGACTTTAAATCAAACCCAATCATTTCTCTAATCCCACAACAAGTTGATGCATCATTCGAAGATGTGGATTTAATATTTTAAATGAATCCTCATGCTGATAAATTGGAAAGGATTCCAACATAGAACTATCTATAGCCACATAACAACATCCAACACATCTTCAGAAACCCACTAAACATTACTCCTGAACCAAGACACCAACAAGATCCCATCTCAAGACACAATAAGAGTATGCCTTCCAGATCACAAGGAATCATACTGAATAAATAACCCTTCTGAGACATAGGAAAAACTAGCCACATAACCATCAACTTAAAAAAAATCCACAATGTTTCTGCTACAACCACTTTTGAAAAATAAACTAACATGGTGGATTTTCACATTCACCATTGGTACTTCATAAATTCTCACTCACATGAACATTTCTATGCCACCTTGGGCACCCAACCACCATTCCATACAGGCTATATATCCATATATCCATAAAACCATACATGTGAGCACCCCTGAAAACATAAATGGCCAAAACAAAACAACATCATTACAAAAATCATATACATTACAAAGGAACACTAACCAATAAGTTAAAAACCATTTTAATATTTCACAAAACAACCCACACTTCATCAAGAACCATTTGATTAAAAACTCATTCCCTTACATATAATACAACTTCCAAAACCAAAATTATATTCTATACATCCCTTTCCCATTTTCAAAAATTCAGCAAGGTCTCTTTTCATAATTTGATAAACACAAAGGCCAAAACCATTTCCATAAAAAACACTAACCACTCAAAACCAATTTCCAAAACCAATTCAAATGCTTTTCAACAACCCAAAACACCCCATTTAAAACAAATTTTTAGAATCACCTTAAAATAATCCATACTTTCAAAACATTTTATTTTAACAAACCAAAAGTTTAGATTAGGGAAAACCAAATCCTATTAAATCATTTTCTCTTCTTTTTACCAGCACAACCACTACCAATCATAATAACCATACTCATCACCACACCTTACAAATGATTCCTCCTCCGCAGTGGCTGATTCCCATTCATAGGTTGGCTTATACTGCCTCCAGAGATTATCACCTTGGTCCTGACTCCTCATTTGATCTAAAGAGGGCTGCCTCGGACAAGACTGCTTGGATATGCTATCTTTTTTGAAAGCAAGGATCACCCTGCAATCTCACTTAGATGAAGCTCTGGTATTCACCAGACACATCATGTAAGAATAATCCTTCCTTGTTTTTCTTCTTGGGTTAGCTTACAACATTCCTACATATTCATTCATCCACTTTTCCCCCACCTTGTACAGTATCACTAAAGGATAGGGTGGCCAAGCCACTCAGGTTTTCTTTATCACCCCTGGAAATATACCCCCTCTTGTCAAAGAGAATATCTGGAACAGGTTCCTTGAACCCCTTGTCATTTCCCCTCCTCAGGTCAGGTGTGTTTCATTCGATCACCGAAAGGCACCTAACCGCAGCTATATTGTCTTTATGAGTTTACTTTCCCTCCCCCTCTTCCGCTATCCTAAGTTCATATTCTTTTCCTTACAAATTTTTGATGTCTAGGCTAGGAAGCCCCTCCGATGGAATAGAGACCTCCTCGCGACCCCACCCTTCATTCATTTGGTTCTCATGGTATCCCCCATCAACATCTCCGGACTCCACGTGGTCAGTGATAAAACCTTCTTCTGAGAGACCATTTAACTTGTTGGTCATTTGAAGTAGAGGCCTCACTGGGAGATCAGGACCCCCAACTTCTCTAGTCCTAACTAAGATGGCCACATCCATGGAAGAAATAACCCCCTCTCCTTCGTCCAGTTTCACTCTCTCCTCTACAACTCTATTCCTATGTTATTCAACATGATTCTCCTCATGATTGAAAATAGCCGCATTCCGTAAACACTTCCTGGAAGGTCCCTCCAAGTCCTGCCTCAGACTTCGAAGCACTTTAGACAACTTTGGGTAATCTTTGGGAACTGTTGCTTCCATCATAACAGTACCATGAATGCTTACCTCAGACACCTTGTGAACACCCTCCAAGACTTCCTACTCCAACGGGTGTGGTGACTAAACCCCACTGCAACCATTTGAACCAAGCTCCCTCTGTTCTAGACCAACTCCCCTGTAAACCAAAATTGCTTTACCTTTTGAAATTTCCTCCTTCCATGCTGAGACCTGAAAACCCCCATGATGAGTCTTCCCTTTCAAGGTTGAAGGTATCCTTCGGAAAACCTCCAGAGAGTGTCCCAGGTGATTTCATGACGAACAAAAGTCAGTCCAATTTTCATAAATCACCCTTTTCTTTCATATATATTCCTCTCCAATAGTAATCCAAACAAAATCAAAAGGTAACCAGGATGCATCAACTTCTACACAGACCCAAGTATTGATCGAATGACACATTGCCTATGTGCGGCTATCCGTTCATAAGAACCTCCAGATGATATTACCCAATATTTTGATAATAGATGGATTTTGAAAAGGTAATGGAAGGTTAGGGAAGCTTACCCAAACTACCACAGAGGGAGAATCACAGTCCATATGAATGTCGAAGGACCAGCACAGTAGGAAAAATCGAATCATGTTGCAGCAACGAGGGACCCTCGACCAGGATTTGATGAGGTCCACCTCCGATTCAAACCGAATCATGATGTGGTGGCTATCAAGTAACCCTACTATCTCCCTTTCTTGGATGTCCTATGAGGCAAACACAGATCTGTCAAATGCATCGACTAAAGGTATCTTCTGCTTAAATAGAGCAATCAGGGTGAGGTTTAGTAGCGCTGAGGTTTCCGTGAACTCAAAAGTTGATATCTGGAGGTTGGGGGTTCCATCAAGAAGAGCCGGGACTTTGGGACTTATGGACACAAATCATTTTCTCTTTATCACCATGATTTGTTTCACAAAAACCCAACTTTCCAAAACCTTTCTCATATTAAATTTTGAAAACCCATTTTCCACTTTTCAAAATCCAATCATTCCTTTAAAACCGATTTTCACAATTCTTACACAAGGATATCAAAAATAATTTTTATAATTCATGAAAGTTATAAGAGGCCCACAAAAGGGAACCAGTGTCAGTGGGTGACTTGACCATATGGTTGGGGGCCATATGTCAAACCCCCACCAACAAGGACAGACATCTTAGGACCATTCCCCGGATCTGCATGGATTTCCAAACCCTACGATCTCACTGATACCATTAGTCCAACTCCCCTTATTGTATCTCAATCACAAAACAACACCTAAGGACCAAGAAACTAAGAAAACGGGACCTACCAAGGAAACTCAAGGATCGAAACATGAAAGAATTCATGATGCTCTTCCCTCACATACCTCTCAAGTCCCGAAAATCCTACTTCATTTACCTTGGAACCCCCAAATAAAAAATAGAACTCTAAAATGCAATTTCCATTAAGATCCTACCTCCTCTGATACCATTTTTTTTACGAACCAACCCGATTTAACCCTAAACATGGCAACCGAACTCATCTGTGGAAAGGCCCAAAGGGAATTCTTTATCCCCACAAGCAGGAAAATAATTTTGGGAATCATCAGAGTAAAAAAGGGAATGATTTGTCCAAAATATAAATAGTAACCAAATGGAATAAATAAATAGAAATCCTGATAAAACACTATATAAAATTAAATTGAACAATGTTTGTACAAGAAACTGAAAATACAATGGAACTATAAAACTAAACTAAACAAACTAGAAAACCAACTAACTCCATGTGACCCTACTGGTCACTCTCCTAAAAAATGATCCCAAGTCACTCAAGGTAATCTAACTCAAGGTGAAACCTTCACAAGGGATAAAAATAGAAAAGAAATATAATCATTAGTATTAAAACTCAATAGGATATCCCGATATCCTATTCCCAATGCACATAATTTAAAATAAAAGAAACATCAATTTCAAGTTTGATCTAAAATATATAAAATTATGTCTTTTTTAAATGTTTACTAAAAACAAATTATAATCCATTTCCATTATTCATTTCCAAAACTAGATTCATTTCACTAGTGTGTTGTTAGCATTTTAAAAGGGAAAGTGATGCATAAATTTTTCAGATTGTACAAGGAGGATAAAACACTTTCATTTGAAAACAATTTTCATAAACCTTTTTAAATCATACCATCACTTTCCAAGGAAAAAACACTCAACAAGGCACAATAGTAACAACACAATAAAATAAATGTAAATATAGATACAAGCATCATTTTCATCACTATATGAAACTAAAATCCAATAAACATGGGTGAACCTTGGAGATCAAGAATGATACCAAAGACACCAAAATCTAAGACCACGTCCCTGTTTAAATGTCACACATGAAGAAATAAAAATTCTCAACACTCTCAGCATCCCTTTCTCAAGGATGGTCCAGGGAAAATCACATAGCAATAAGCCCAATATATCCACCTGTTATGGGCCACTGGTCAGTACTAATACCTACCAATGTAGTAAGCATTCTTAGAATATTCTCTCAATATTCTAGGTTCCCATGTCTCAATTATAAAAAATGGTGTGAGCCAACCAATTCCAGCTGAGCATCCAATCACAACATATATACAATGACAATTCACAACAGATATCACCCTGAGTCCCTCCAACAACCGATCTCAAGCCATTAATCAAAAAGAACATAAAGAGACCAACATGAGGCACTATCATAATGGATCAAAAGAATTCCTATGTAAGGAAATACAATCAATTATATACATACAATATTGAAATGAGAAACATTTATAAGAGGTTTTCAGGATAAACAATTTAACCATTTTTCACAAAGATTCAAAACGGTTCTTTAAGCGTTTCTCAAAACTATCATTTGACAAAGGTAAAGATTTCACTTTTAATAAAGAGTTTTATGCACACAATTTAAATTAGAAAACCACTTTCATAAATCCCATAAAACACTCTAGTAACATATTAAAAACTCATCCATTTTCATAAGGATTCGAAATGGTCCATTTTACAGCAACTCGGGCCAAAATATGTTATAACCCAAAAACCCATTTGTTTGTAAAACTGAATCTACATTGGAAAACCATAGAAGGACCCAACAATACCATTTTTCCTACTTCCCATGAATTTATAAATCCAAAAAGGTAATTTTAAATCACACTTCAAAAAAATCCAACAAAGAAATTTACCAAACACATGCCACGAACTTTTAAACAAAAACAATTATTTTATGCACTTAATAAAGAATAATACAAAAATTTCATGCCATAAATTTATTAAAGATACTAAATTATGTTCAAAATACCATAAAATAGGCTATAAACATGACAAAATAGGTGAAAATATATCATATAACATTTAAACAAACACTTGGTGTGTATATTTATAACAAAACAACACTGATTTTCACAAAACAAGGAATAAACACCACTTTGCACACCAAAAAATAATTATGGATTATAAAGAAATACTTATAATGTTTATATGGTGAAAATACCATAAAAAGATTAATATTAAATTAAAAGGATACGTGCAATGGGTAACCTACCTCAAATCAATTAAGGGCTGGAAATACACACTCGAAAACACCCGTTGCGGGTTCTGAAACACTAGATCTACGAAGAACAGACCTAAAAGAAAAAACTCCCTATAAAAACTAGGAGAAAATATAAAACTAGGTCAAATATTACAAGGGAGAAGATAAAACAAAGAAAATTGGAAGAATAAGGAAGAGGTAAGAGGAAGGAGAAAGATTTGAAGAAGAAATTAAGAACCAATAACCTTTGGTGAAAAATTGGCCAAACAGTGGTCCAAAATGAGGTAGAGCGAAGAGGGTATCCCTATGATATATGTATAACACCTATGGATTAAAATTAGAGGTGTAATAATTTAAATAAAATTTTTGGAATAAAATTTATTAAGCACATAAGTGGCTGCACAGTTTTGTTTTACTGTTTAGAAAACCGTGCGCAAACCATGTGAGGACTACTAGAATGAGCCTGCAACTTCACATGGTTAGGTTACATGTTTTGGAAAAACCATGTGGCCTAATAAATAGTATAAATACCCTCAAATGACATCCCAAACACTATTTAACCTTACCCAATTATTCTAGAATGATTTATACACAAAAAGGTGACATTGTGGGTGTCCAAAACTCTCCAACAAGCCACTTTATCCAAACACAAACCAAGGACAACCAAGATTGAAATATTATACAATGGAAACACTTAAAAAATCAACCTCTGTCACACTTGGGAATCCAGAAAAAGAATATTATTTCTAAATATCCAGACCATAAACCAAAACATGAAAAATTGTTTGTGACACAAAGTCATCTTCTATTAAAAACATTTATAATGGTTTGTGAAGAGTTTGTGAATTTCCAAAAAATATCCCCTCAGAGTGTCAAAAAAGTTATGTAAAAACGCTCCTTGTCATGTACCATTTTACCATGAGTTAGGCAAGGAACATCTTATTATATTTGTTACTCCTAGGTACATCTGTTTCATAGCCACATCCACTTTTAGTATCCAAATAGGGATATATTTCTAGGAAATCACTCACTCTATCCTTTACCAAAATTATAGTAAATTATCCTATGATTTTTCTTGTCTGTTAATTACCCTTATACATGTAAAAAAGTTTATCACTAAGGTTGTATCATCCTAATTTCTAATGGTTAACTAAACCTTTTCTCAAATATCAACTATAACGACCCAGCTTTTACATATATTAATGTTACATAACATTTTCCAAATACATAAAACATTACACAAGAAGACAAAAAAATGACTTACTAGTATAGTGAATTTATAAACATAAAAACATGAGCACTAATTCATAAATGATCTACATTATCTCCCACTAGGTTTTTCTTGACCAAAACCCTTATTAGACACATCAAAAATAAAACATATCTTCATATCATGGGGAAGGAAACACAAAAATGGTTGATCACGGATACTCAGTAAGGGTAAACGAGGGAGAAATATAAGAATAAACTTTAGAATAGGGGTATGAGAATATGATCATGAAAATAGAAGACCATACCTTGTATATCAAAGATCATAAATAGGAATTATGGTATAAATATTGACAGTTCAGAAGACATGAATCATAAGGAAATAAAGGAAATAAGTCATGAAAGCATAGAATAGGAATAGAACATAGAATTATGGAAAATGCATAATAATATAACATTATTTACATAGTAGTCAAGGAATAACTTCCATGTCCATCTTAGTGGAAAAATTAATTTACTGAACCAGGGTTCATTCCCCATTCTAGTCTTGTATTAATGAATTGAGTCCACACCTCATTCCAGTCCTATAATATTAAACTGGGTTCACTCCTCATTCCATCCATGTATATCTCATGAGATATAAATATTTACCCAATGCATTTGATGGGGATATAGGTACCATCAATATGATAATAAAATAATACATAAATATGCCACAATATCATTGAAAACATATAATAACCCATGAAATGAGATGGGTGTCATAAACATGTAATCATATCTTAACATGTGTAAAAAGTTAGGTTTCATAATCATTTCATCAAATATTAACCCATAAAAAGAAGAGGGTTTCATAATAATATAACTCGTGAAAGAGAAATGGTTTTCATAAACATTGTGCCAAAAAATATAAACCATTCATATAAATAATATGAATGAAAACATTCAATCATTTCCCCAAAAGGGCATGAGTAACACCAACACATGTTATATTATATGGGAAATAATTTTGGAAGATATTTTAAAAAAACATCATGAGTAAATTATCCTTTCTAATTATGAAAAAAATATTCTTAAAACGTAAAACCTTTTGAAAACCATTTCATAGAAATAATCTTGTAAACTTATAATGGATGTACTAAAAACATTTTGAAATCATTTTTTACTTTTTAAATTTGTATAGGGGGTTAAAAACCTTTTGAAACCCATTTTCACTTGAAAACTATAAAATAAGAACCAAAACCTTTTAAAAACCATTTCTTTTAAAATATCTTTTAAAACATTTTCTTAAAAAATAACCTTTTAAACATTAAAAGTAAGCTTAAAAGAAATGATGGTTAGTAAACTTGTACATGTCGAACATTCCTTTTAAATTGTAAAAAGTTTATAAAAGTGCCTTGAATGAAAAACAAAAATAAGATTCTTTTTTAGAAAAATAATTGTTTTAAGGAAAAAATATTTAAAATTTCATTTAAAGATAGTAGGATAGTATAATATTCTAGGAAACATTTTTAAAAAAATTTGTTTTTAAGGAACACTGATTTTCCACCGAAGAGAGAGGTAAGGTCATATTTTCTTAAAAACATTTTCTTAATTATATTATATACCAAAGAGTAGTAAAATGGTACTAATATATTAAGGAATCAAGACCAATAAGAGGAAAAGAAAATTCATGAGTGTTCTTGAGATTTGGATCATAATATTTCATTAATGAAAACATGATAAAAATTCTCAATAAACGGTGATATTGTTTTAATGAACTTTTACCACATGGTAACATTGAATAATAGACCCCAAGTAGGAAAATGAAATTAAATAGAGATTTAAAATATCATGAAAATAAGTATATTTATGTTATAACATGTAAATTTCTGTTTATGCAGCTCATATAATGATATAGGTGTATAACATGGCATGTGTCTCAAAGAAAGAAAATTGTGTCAAAATTACTTTACCGATTTGGTAACTTTTGAAACTTAAACCTCGTGATAGAAAGATAAAAAATGGTTATTTAAATACCCATAGGTTTAAGTATAATATTAATATTATAATTCCATGGTCAGTATATACACCACACAAAATAATTGAGCAGTGAATAAGGTATGCATCTCATGGAAATAATGAGTGAGATGAAATTTTCTTACCTTGTTTCTTGACTCTCTTCATACTCGTTCAAACCCCATATATAAAAAATATAAATTTATTATACATTTATCACAGAACCATAATATTTCTTTTAATATAATATATGGTTTTATTATGTCTTTATATTACCCACTTGTTAACAATTATATGTTAAGGTTTCACTTCGGGTAATATCCTCTTTGTTTTTCACATGTTTCTTATTTGTTATATCTTTGGTCCTTATATTTATATCACTATTTCCATAATGAAAACCATGATTTAAATATAAATTATATTCAGTATATTTGTATTATAATAATTCATAAAATACAGAAGTATAAAATTTATTACACAATTCATGTAGATGATAAGTCATATGTGCTCATAAATGATATTTCTGTTTAATTTTCATGTTAAAATAAAGAGATTAAAACACATATGTGTCTGTGTGTGTATAAATATTTATTAACTTTGATTTATTATACCATATATAATCATTTAATACATACTTAATACATTCCATGTGGTGTATGAACGAATCACATCACTTGGAGGGAGAGGTAGTCAACACTTCTAAAAAATATATCATATCAACGCAAAATGGAAAGTGTAAATATATGTGTTGTAAAATAATTAAATAAGATTAAATAAAAAAATATAATATATAACATATATAAATATATTTTCTATAATAATGTAGACTTTGAGAGGAGTTAAAGGAAAAATGAACAATCATCGTTTAGTGAGGCGGTAGTTTGTCATATAGGTAAACAGTGTGTTCGTTACCCATTAGATAGAAGTGTGTATAAGTGTAGGTAGAAACCATAGAAAAAAATAATATTATATTTAGGATAATTTTGTGTTTATAAAATCATGGAATAATAATATTTTAGGGAGTGTAGAAAGAAACAAAATAAAGGAGTTTAAGGGACGGTGTTACCCCTTAATTGGGTAACTTCTTTTGGTTTAGACCCAAAGGCTTCATTGGAAGGATTTATGAAAAATTAGGATTAAAGGATTAATTTAGGGATGTTTTGGATATATTTTTTTATAGTTTTTTTGAACCAAAGTGTCTTGAGAGGTATGAGTATGTGGGAGGAGAGTAGGCCTTTTATAATGGAGGAGGAGTTGCGCACTTGTAATATTTTGGAAAACGGAAACCCCACCCACATTTTTTATTGAATGTGGATCCAATAATGTTTCAATGTAGGGAAAATATAGTATATGGTTTAAATATTTACATAAAATGTATTTTTGTCAATTTTATAGATCATTTTGGGCCTTAAAGTTACAGATTAGTCCCTTATTAAGCATAATTAAACTTTTATTGTTGCAATTTATTTTAATTACCATCACTGATATTATTGGTTAAAAACTAATTTAACCTTATTAGAAATTATAAATTATGTTAATTAAAAATATTTAATCATTTTCTCCAAATTCTATTCACAGAAGTGGTAGAAATTAATTTAAATTTAATCCCGTAGTCTGATCGACAATGCGGGTTTTTAAAGTAAGAACTTTCAAAAGTTTGTTATGTTTTTATATTCAATTTCCATGTGAAATTGATTATAATTACCTAAATTTAATTAATTGATAAAAATATTATATAATTATACTTTTAAATAAATTTAAAATATAATTTAACTTTATAAATAAATTATATGAAAAATATGTTTTAAATTAAAATCCAATATTTTTAACTACTCATTAAAAATGTATCCTTACAGAAAAATATCAAAAATTTATCCTAAAAAGATTTAATATTATTTATACAAATAAAAAGTTTATTTTGACATATTAAATCTATAAAATTTCCCAAAATTATATTTAAAATGAATTCCCCATTAAAAGGTGGTAAAACTACCTTTATAAAAAAATATAGGTTTTTAAGCATAAAATTGGGTTTGATCTTATCATATGTCTATTAAATCTATTGGATGAATATAAAAAATATTTTATTGAATATATAAAATATATATTACAATAAAATAACTTAATAATAGCAATTAATTTAATTTATTATGAAAAAAACACCTTTGGGAGCATAAAAATAAAAATATATCCTTTATATTCAATTATTTCTTATATTTTCATTTCTAATTAATTTGTAACCTATGAATTAATATTAGATTTTTGTAAACCATATACATTTCATAAGATAGTTAATAATATTAATACCTGCTAATTTAATATCTAGGTTATATCTTATTATATTAAATAATCATATTTTAATAATATATTATTATTCGGTAAACCTCGGTCATGCTTGTTATGAAAGCCATAGATGAAAGTTATTGTTGCATGTGATGAAACATAACCTTGGTGTTCCCTATAAAGAAATATAAAATTTATGTTGGTTGTAGCGAATATAAGCCATACATAGTTCTTTAATATAAAATAAAGTATTTTTAGTGTTGTGTGAAATGAAAAAGATCAAAAAGATTAAATTAACTAAAAAAGTCACAAAATCTCAGGGTGTTACATTATCTTCATATTTAAAAAATAATTATTATAATTAATTCATTAAGAACTATCCATATTTATTTAATTCTTCAATTATTAAAATCCATGATTTTGAGTACTAAAACTCAATTGTAACCACTCAAGGAAGGATAAACCGAAGTGAATAAGAAATCAATAGAAGGAAATATGAAATTAGAAATCAAGAAAGCCTCAAATACTAATATAATAATCCTAATATCAACCCCAACGCCTTTCTATATCATCCATACCATATCACCATTAATAACATCAACCTTCCACTGCAACAACATCAATACAACTCAACCCTCATTATATCAACTAACCATACCATGTTCTTACTTAAATCACATAAAGGGATCTATAATTATAATATACAAATATATATGGTATAAAATTATAATTAAAATAATAATAAAATATCAAAAAATATTATCCTTGGTTTTTACCATGGAAAAAACAATTAGAGAATTTGTAAGAAGGATTAATTATAGCCTGAAATTAATTTTATTATTCAACATTTTCCTTGACCAACTTATTTAATTTATTCATTACGATCGGGTTTCACAAAGCAATGAATACTTAATAGAAACTAATAGAAATAAAAAACATCCTAATAAAATTTTAAAATAAATTCTCTATCATTATAAGAATTTTTAAGGAAGAATTTGAAACTCAATGAATGACTCATTCATTATCTTTCATTACTTACCATATTTATATTGTTTAACCAGTTTTATGAATTTTAAACATTGAATTAATCATAATTAATCATATAAAGAATATTTTATAAAATTTATAAGATAACATGGAAAACTATTTGAATATAACAACCATAAGAAAAGTGAAAAATTCATATTTCATAATTCATTAATTATATATTATTATATTCATTAGTTAAATCTACATTATTTACTCATTAGAAACCAGGGAACTATTATCCCACATATACAGATAATTAAATAGTAGACATCTCAAATCCCTGAATATGATATGAGGATTTAGTAGCTGTGGAACTAGAATATAATTATGTATAAAAAATGCCAACATGAAACCTCAAAACAAAACCTTGAATCATAAAGACATCATCCCACCAGGAATCCCCCATCAATCACAAAAAAAAACCTCATAGACTTGAGAAGGTATAACTACCAAAATAATGAAAGATGAAAGAGGATAATAATAATAGAAAAAAGGATCAGATAGATACCTTGTATTGAATGTATTCTTCATGTAATGATAAGGCCAAAGGATAAATAACAGAGACCTAAGTTCATCTGAAATTATCCCACAACATCCTAAGGATTGAGAGAGTAAGGAAGAAATATAATGAATTCAAGAGGCACCATAAATTTATAGAAAAACTAAGAAAAAACTACATCATGATGTGACTGGGATTTACCAAACAATGATGGGCCTAGATCTAAATATCATGGTGTGGTTACCCCCACATATCTCACCCTTACTATTATAATTATTGACTGTCTCATTAATGAAAATAAAGAGATTTACAATGTGCAAAATGGTGTTAGAATAAAATTGTAAAATTACTTTAAATCATAGAATTAATCTCCCAACCTCTTCATCATCCATACCAACACTTGACTAAAAATATAGTGAGTCCTAATAACCTTGATTGATTGTTCCCAAAATTATAAAAATAAAGGAACTCAGTCTCCAATTCATGTTAGTGTTAAAAATATTCCTCACATCACGACCAAAAAAAATAAAAGGAAATCATAATATTAAATCTATACATAATTATTATTATTTTGATATGTAAGGGTTCCTCCTTTCCCAAAAATATCTTTTTCCAAAATTCCCCTCATGACATGACACATACCATCACACCATGTCACTCCTTTTATAATTGAAATCTAAAATCTAGTAAATCCTTTATTCCATCAACTCCAATACTATCATTAAGAACTCCATGGACACCCTCATCTCTTAATAAAGGATAAAGGAAGGGCTCAGGAACTTTTTTCTCTTACATTAGATACATATTAAACTTTTCTCTTTTTCATGAATCAAAGCCAAAATTAGAAGGAACTGAAAAGGATAAATCATAAATTAGACACCTTCTAAGATACCTCTAAAAACTAGGATATCTATAAAAAAATATAATAACCAAATCATCATATGGGATGACTATAAAATCACACAACATCATAAATATTTCATTAATCAAACCAACGACATACATATCATCTCAAAAAATCAATCTTTTAAAAACATGGGATATTGAGTGTACATCTATGACCCATGTTACCAAGTCTGATCTTATAAGACATTTGGTTTCCATTGGACATGAACCAAAAGATTATATCAATAATGAAACACCTTCTCCTGGTGGTCTTGAATCTCAACAAGTTATTCCTAAAATATCAGAAAATCTTCAACATCTAACTCACACTAGTCAATGAAAGGGGATCCATCATGAAGATACATGTAAAGTTGTATTACATAAAAAATTTCATGGATCTACTACATCTATTTAGAAAGAACCAACTGATACAAAACTTCATCCATGCACTCTAACACCTTTAATGGATCAAAAATCAGGGGGACTTTTCTTCTATAACCAAACCTTTACTATACATAATGATTATATACCATCAAAAATATATTATCTCCAATTTCGAACTCTAGAGGCCTCTATTTATGATAATCATATGACATATTATAATCTTATTCCACCTTTATCCACTCAAAAATCACTTACAACTTCTATATCAGGATTTTCACCAATACTTATCCGAGAATAGATGACTCTCCAACCTCAGTCCAACACAATGGAAATCTATAATTTTGGACATGTAGATATTTGAATAGACCCATTCCAATGGATAATTAATAGCTATTATTATAGAAAAACTCAACCTAGTGTAGTTGTTTCATCTAAAAACCTCCAAAATATAGAACTCATGCATGCAACAAGTCTACCAATGTTAGGATAGTCAATTATGTATGATGGTACATTTGTGGATGAAAATATTTACTGAGGCATATCTTGGAAACAAAAGTATATTGGAAACCTCTTCACAGCTGAGAGGTAAAATGGGTATCATGATTAGATATGATAAACCTTGGAACACCATGGAGCCTCATAATATCCTAAAAATATTTCCATGACAATGAATACACTTTACTTGAGTCCTTTATCACCAAGATGTTATTTAAATTCTTCAAAAGGTCTGTAACTACCCATATAAAATCATATCCACCATTTTCTTAAGGTAAATTGGTCAATAAATCCATTAAAATGTACTAACATTTCCACTGAGGTCCATCTAGTAGTTTAATCAACCATCTAAGAACATGATGTTTAGTCTCTACCTTCTGGAAGACCAAACACTAGTATAAAAACACTATGACATATCTCTTTATCCCTAGTCACCAGAACTAACTCCGAAATTCATGAAATATCTTGTCACACTAAGATTCATGACCAAAGGTGAGTTAATAAACTCATGAAGAATGACCTCATGCATTATTTAGGGAATGAAGATTATCCCTTGGAACAACACCTAATGTTGATTTTCTTTAGACCATCCTGATATATCTTTATAGATCATCATATGATAATTTGGTAGTGGAAGAACACAAAAAATATGAAGTATATACCCTCTAATAGAAGAAACATACAATGGATATAAAAATGATCCTAAAATAGAGGTTACCCCATTCACCTATATGTATCATACTTCTACATGGATCTTGGTAGAATTATTGTAGAATATCACAATGTGTATTTAATCTATGCCTACTATCTCCAAGGGGGGTACACTGGTGGTTGAATCAATGAATATTTCATGAGGATATCTGAATTTTTGAATTGATTATAGTGTATCCACTAAAGGTGATAAATGATTTGTGGTAAGTAAGAAATATTTAAGAACATTTCATGAAACTGATGATTATAAACAACATCTAATGAATACAAAAAACCACACACATAAGGAAGATAACCACTTCTCCCTTTTTAGGTAAGGTCTCAGTGTTTCTCATGAATGATGAACATATCAAGTGAGTTGGTTTTCATCAAATGGAACCCATGATTTTTTCTTCATTGATGAATGCATTCGAATATAATAATGAAAATATTTTAATCAATTTTTATTGGGATAAAATAATAGGAAACCACTTAGAAGTGTTTTTATTGTTATGTGGGAATAAAATGATGTGTGGATATGTTTTTGAGATTCATTTTATACAACCAAGATATGCATATATATGCATCTCATGCATAAATTGCAGGCATTATATGCATGAGAACAAAAATGTATCACCTATATGTATGATAAGTTCACTGTATACATATACATACACATTATCATATACTATATATTAATATACTATATATATATATTATATGAATATATATATATATATACTCCTTGTATTATTTACATGAATTCAATGTACATGCATCCAAATTCATGTATATTTTAGTACACATTCATAAATCCTCCACATTCACTGAAATCACATTGAAACTTTATGCTAAACTTCAAAAATCTTTGTCAATCCATCAAAACTCTTTTGGATATAGTTTCATCAAGCTACCTTTATTTTGAAAAAATAATTTTTCCAAAACCTTATCCTTATCTAAGGTCCTAGATGTGTGATTATCTAATACGTAGAATACCTGATAACAAAAATGAAATCTACATTTCATATATATATATATAGAGTCTGATCTCTCGTAAACATCAGTGCGACTCAATATACTATGGAATCTATTGTGATCTCAACAAACCTTACTCAAATCTATATAAGGAAAAGTCCAACACTAGATAGATCATATACATTTTATGTATACCTATAAAATCCCTTTTTCTATGACATATAGTGACCACTAGACATAAAACCTTTCAATATCTTATAGGCCAATTCATATTTTATTGATTCTCTAAAATATAGTAACCAAGTTAATGAATAAATCACTTATCATTCATATTATAGGTGAGTGCATCACATATTACTTATATCAATAGTTGACACAATACATGTGACTTAACTAGTAATTTACATGAATTTTTCCAGTTTAATTCAATCATGGGATACATATCTTTACTCATCATACAAGTGGAAAAATGACATCTTGATTGTGCTCCAACTTAGTACGTGATCAGTAACAAACAAATCCACCCCCATATTCTCTAAGTTCATATTTAAACTTGTTTAAGTACAATATAAAATTATGGAGTTTCTCATTCTAATTATCTCACCAGCCTCAGTTAATAAGGATTGACAATAAGCACACATCCATAAGTATATCAATGACTCTATGATATTCCATGATATATACAATGTTAGGTTAGTATAACTGATAAGTATTTTCTTATTACCTTATGAATATTTTCATTATATATCAATGAAAATATTCTGTAATGAGTATATAAATATATTCAATCTAATATTAACATACCATAACAACCTATAACACTCCTTAGTGATCATTGATTATAGAAAATTAAAATATGGTCTTTAGTAGTTATATTATCATTAAAACATTCATGTAAAGTAAGTTTTGGCATACATGAATGAAGGATAAATGAATATTTCATTTATAGAAACATGATGCATTTACAGCCATTATAATCATTATCTAAAGTATTTAACATTCATAGATTCACATGAATCTCATGTTGTCACTATAGTAATGATTTTTATAAATCTATTTGTAATTTCTTTCCACATCTCCATGTGACAATCTATTAATGTACTCCAACTAACCTCTTATTGATTAACATTTATAAATTAAGATTAGTTTGAATAATGGTGAGATTTGGGAATCAGACTTTCAATGTTAAACTCCTTGAACATTTTCAAACTCAGTTTGTTCATAACATGAAACATTAAATTTAATTATCTACTTAGAACTATTTCTAATCTTAGAATCATCATTGCATTTTAAACCATTTCAATGAAATATTTTCCTTGAAATAAATTCATAAATTATTTAAATATTTTCATTATTATTTTAACAGTATATCCAAAACACATTTTTGGATTATGTGATATGAAATTTTTTATGGTAACTTAAATATTACTATTTAAATTTATTTTTCTATCACATCCTAAACCTATTTTAGGATATCAAGTGTAATTCACTTTTTAATTTTACTAGTATAGTCCCTCATGTGATATTCTCTTATTCACAATAACTAAATATAACTCTTTATATTTTTCATTATCAACAAATGTCCTAAACTCTTTAGGATATTGAATTAAAGATATCTATAATCTTATACTAGTGTAATCCCTTATTTGTTAAATTTAAACTTCACTAATTTTAAAAAAAATCACACTAGACTCTTAGACACTATATTCTCTTCGAAACATCTTGTTATGATCTCACAATATCTTCTTTGTGTTAGGAAATAATGATTACTTCCTTTTACTAGGAATGTTAAAAAAATAAATTATTGTTTTCATAACACGTCTGGTATTCTATGTGTTTATATAATATTCCTTCAAAAAAATATTATACATTAAAGATAACCAGATAAACATTTTATCCTAGTTCAAACACTTTTATCTATTTCTTCTTTCCAAACATGTTATAGAATCTAGGGGAAAGTTTTCATCAATAAAATAATCTCATTTATTGAAACCTAAAATTATTTTCAAATTAAAATGATAAAAACAAATACACATCAAATAAAATTTCACTCTACATGAAATAATATGAAGAAAACTCTTTCTATATATCTTCAAGATGGATTCTTCAAATTTTTTTCTACTTTTGAAATCATGTATTTTTACAACATTTATAAGATATAAAGTTAGTATCCCACACTATTCAAAATTTAAAAATTTAATTCTATAATATTGAACCTAGGGTAGACTCTACACTTGATTTCTTATGAAATTTTAGGTATTTAAGACAACTCCTCCAAAAATACCCATTCTTTCCATAATGATAGTATTGTTCTTTTTTATTCTTCATCAATGTAATGGGTGGTGTGAAATCGTCATGGCCTATTTTTATACTTTGTATGCCAAAATAGTTACCATTATTTTTATGTAACATCGTAATGGTAATAAAGACTAGCTTGAACATGTCCTATATAGTTATCCATAGTAGATTGAGAAGATTGAGTAATGGTTTATAGAGTTAATTTATGTTTTAATTAACCCCAAACATCAAAAACCTTTATTGTAGTGATTTTGGAATGAAATATATGGAAATATATAATTTAATAGGTGAACCCAACCTCCCCGAATCATTAACATACCTATTCATATTGATAACATGGGTCGATACCTAAGTTTATTCCACCATTTTACTTAAAAGAATATCCTTTGATACTTCATACAATTTCTTTATTTCATGTTCTTGATAAATCTTTTTTTGGGTTTTTTATGATGTATTAAGCATGAATATTCTAATGTTTCATTTACAATATACAGTCCATAATAACAACCATAAGAATTGAAACCTCATGTTTATCTTTAATATTCTTAGGGGGACATTTAAATTCTTTTGTGGAGTATCATCCCTAATGGATTTCTTTGGTAGTGGTTGTTCCAATAGATAGAATATTTCCTCTCGGTTGAAATTTATTCTCTTGTTTCTATTCCATCAAGAAATTTTCTTTCATTTCACTTTTCATTATCTAGAATGGATCTTAAGGTTGATCTGGTTAATGCTGTCACTATCTATAATATAAATTTTTAATAAATGACTATTGAGTTTTATATAATTTTCATCAAAGACTTCTAATGAAACTCCTCCTAATTAAATTGATTATCATGTATATCATATCCATTTTGAAATCCAAGATCCATATTTCACTAAGAAATGATTCTATTTTATCATTTATCTCACCACTTAATTATTTTGGTAGAGAATCTACCCAATCATAACATTTATGATTCTTGGATAGTTGAGAGGATAACCCTTTATCCAAAATGAATCATATGGATATAATAAACATTATTCCTTCAGTATCCTAAGCATTAGAGATTATTATCTAGTGTAACCCATTTCAAATTCTAATAATATACTAACAAAATACAATCTAGGGACACCAGACTTTAGCATTAAAAAGCCAGTTAGATGATCCATAGATACACATTTCAAGAATACCTTCTACAAAAAAGTAAAGAGGTACCCTGTCACGACCCGAACCAACCGGTCCTGAGCCGCAACTACCTCAAGCCTACCTCCATAGGCCTGAGGCTAGAGACTAGCGCCGAAGGCGTAACAATCATAGGGAGTCCTTCGCCTAAGTACCTGTACACACGCACACACGACCCACTCGATGCAGAAGTGAAGAGTAAAAAAGAAAACCACAGGACAAATAGGTATAACCCAACCACAGTCATGCATCAACCACTAAAAAAGAGCAAGTAAAGTGCTGAAAGTACTGACAAGTAAACCGAATAGTAAAAAAGGAAAAACACACGCCCAACCACAAAGGTTCCACAACCCGGCAATAGGTAACAAAAAGAAAAGAACATGATAGATCCCCACCTAAAAACTCTAGCACGACCATGGAACATTGTCCGAGCTCTCGTGACCTCTATGCTCCTCTGTAGTCATGATCGACTGTCCGTTGTCTATAAGGGCACACCAGGTGTGGGCAAAGCCCAAGTAGGGGTGAGTATAGATATACTCAATAAGATGCCTTGAAAGCTCGAGGGAGAAACAAATGAGGCACTAAATAGGTGAGTAGTAGATAGAACCAGAATAGTAAAAGAGTGCAGTAAAGAGAGTGCAGCTCAACCCAACAAGAGGAAGGAAGTAAACTCATCCAAACACGAGGAGCTAGGAACGGTGAGAAGAAAAACTTCTCACCGAGTCTTTGCTACCTATAATAGTAGATTGGACTCATCCAACCAAGAGAAGTTAGACACAGAAAGTACGTGGCATACCCCACGCATCTTTTCCCTTCCTAGAAGGAGAGTAACTGAACCCAAGGAGTGGGAACCGAAGTCAAGTGTATATATATATATATATATTCTCAATAAGGAACCCGAACGAGTGTGTAAGGGGAACTCTATCTCAAATCTCAACCCAGGAAGAGTCGCCAACAGTTATAGCGATATCCAACGCCGAACCCAAACTTCCTGCACATCAACCTAGGAGGTACAAGTCAAAGGGGATCGATCCCTGCACCTCGATACTATCTGATTTGGGCGGCACTGACTCGCCCACATGGCTTTTAGGTCTCGTCACAAGTACGTGTCTCAGTGGGAAAAGTGCCCCTCGTCCTCGTATGTCCTAAGGTCACGTCAAAGTTGTCACATCACCAATCCATATAACCAAGGATCTTGATCTGGTAGTTATAGATAAAACGTCACTGACTAGCCTCATCAAAAGGTCTGAGTCTAAAATAAGTCATCGGGTAACCCACTGCCCAGCCCAGTTGGAGGGTAAACCCCTAAAGGTCATCAGGTAACCCACTACCCAGCCCCGCTGGAGGGTAAACCCTGATAGGTCAATGGGTAACCCACTTCCCAATTGCGATGGAGGGTAAACCCCAAAAGTTGTTGGGTAACCCACTTCTCAGCCCTGGAGGAGGGTAAACCCTAGTAAGTGAACAGGTAACCCACTACCCAGCCTGGCTAGAGCGTAAACCCTGACAGTTCGACAGGTAACCCACTTCCCATACCTACTAGAGGGTAAACCCTAAAAGTCATTGGGTAACCCACTACCCAGCCCAGCTGGAGGGTAAACCCGGGACTGGTCCGATAGCTCTGCATTGCTCGTGCTGTCACTGGGTGTCGATAACATCGCGACCATGAATTGGTTCAGAGTGCATTAAAGGATCCTCAGACCAATGACCTTTTATATTTACACATTTAATAATATCACATAAGAGGCACTGCTCTTCCAAATAGATAACCCCATTGTAATTCTCGCAGAAAAACACGCGAGATAGACTACTTACTCACTAGAAACAGCCTCCCGATTGAAAAGTTGTTCACCACTACTTTTGGCCCGCTCAGTGTCTCCTAGGGCCCACTCTCAATCCCGAAAGAGGTCATGTGGACTGCACCATTGTGATGGCCTCAGAAAAACATGTCAAATCGACTATTCATCCACCCTGAACGGGCGCCTGATGAAAACATCGCAAAAAGCTGCATGACGCTTACAAGACGGCCTGTAGGTCCCACATCTCAACTCATACTTCAATGTCCAAAACCATACAGGAAATTTCCTCCTCGATTCTAAGATTGCAATGCCCTAACGGTGCTCAAATCATACATTGGATGTGTCTACCCCATCCAAAACAAGAATCCTCGGAAAAATTCCAATCCACTTAATGGGTGTGTCGCGCCACCGAGTCCCCGATATCGAGAATTAAAAATCCCTGAGACCATCTCAAAACTTTCTTCTTGATGCCCGGAATGCACTGATATATATGGCACACAAAATGGACACGCGTAGTGAAAATTACGGGTGTCCGATGTTAGAGGGGGCGAACCCCTTGGGATGGACCGGCCTGGTCCGGCCGGTCTGCCTGGTCGGGGCCGGCCGGCCCGGCTCGCAGCACCGGCCCACGGCTCATCTGCACGGCCCGGCCATGGACCCTGGGTCCATGCAGTTCTGACCATTCACAAGTTCCAGTCACGATCTTGCGTGGAGACCCGCCTTCGGCGGGACTCGGTCCCCGAATGGGGTCGCGCGCCGTGACCCCGCCTCATTGTGCCCGGTGCTGACAGCTTCGCCTGCGGCCTGGAGCCGCCGCATGGATCTGCCAATTGAGGCCACCACCTGGAGCAACACTGCTCTTCATGGGTCCACCACCACACTACCTTACCATAACCCCGCCACCACCACCTAAAAGCAGCTGGACCACCGCGCCGACCGCCGGAAAACAAAGAAACTGCCAGAAAACTTCACGGGGCCACCTCGGACGCCCCGTGACAGAAATATTCAATCAGAAAGAATCGTTGGGAAGATAAAATCAAGACCTACGTAACCAGGGGCTTTTCCCGACCATCAGATAGCAATTCTACATATAAAATTAAATTTAAAGACAAAATGGAAACCAAAACGAAGAACAAAAACCTCCTATCTCATTGGGTGTAGCCCGATGCTACACAATTGGTCCGCCGGAGCTTCCGTGCCTTGCCAGAGTGGTGGAAGAGAGAGGAGGATCTCATAGAGAGGGAACTTCTAGGAAATAAGAAAAGGGAGGGGAGGAGGAGAAGTGGGGGAGTTTTTAAATAGAAAAACACTTAAACCCCTCGCCCGAAGGCCCCGTGCCCGAACCCTCAGTGAAGTCAAGATTAAGCCTCCCCTCGGGTAAACGTCATACCCTGAGCGCAATGGAGGTCTCGGAATTTTAATCTGAGCCTCTGTTCGAAATTTATAAAGCTCACACCCAGGGCCACCAAATTACAAAAATTCCCCTGGGGGAATTTTTCATAGAAGGGATGCACCCGCGAAAGTTATACCCCTCCTAAGGTAAACGGCACATTCCAGACTCAATAGTGCCCTTGGTTTTCCCATCCGAGCAACTGTTTAAGAGTTATTCTGTTTATTTAGCGTGTCCAGTGTGAGTGTGCATCAATTTTAATTTCAGGCACACTGGGGCTCAGAATCGCACGTCGTCTGAATGTCCTGCTTTGGAATAACATCAAGAAAAACTCAAAGCCTTACAGGATCAAAAATCAGGTTCTTACATCATTACCTCCTTCACGTTTTTCATCCCAAAAAAAACAAAACTACAAAAACAACTCGGGATACTGATCCTGCATCTGGCTCTCCCACTCCCATGTGCTCTCCTTCACCCTCCTGTGCTACCATAGCACACGAACTAGAGGAATGGCGCATCCATGCGGAGTCCGCTCTTATAGGTCCTCAATCGTCACTGGGTGATCCTCAAATGTGGCTCCATCCTCAATTTCCAACTCCCCCCAGTCGAAAACATGTGTGGATTCATGCACGTATTTCCTCAGCTGCAACACGGGGAAGACTTCGTGCACTCTCTCCAGCTACGAGGGTAGAGCAAGATGGTTGGCGACCTCACCAACCCTACGCATGATCTCAAAGGGCCCGATGAACCGTAGGGACAACTTGCCTCCCTGGCTGAACCTCTGCATTCCATGTCGTGGGGAGACTCTCAAAAATACATGGTCTCCCTGCTCAAACTCCAAAGGCCTGCGACGTCAGTCTGTATAAGACTTATGTCTACTCTGATCCATCCTCATCTTCTCACGAATGACCTGCACCTTCTCCGTCATCGCCTGCACCAACTCTGGACCCACAAGGGAGGTATCCCCATCCTCTGTCCAACATAATGGTGACCTTCAGGGTTTCCCATAGAGGGACTCAAATGGTGTTATGCCAATAGTTGAGTGGTAATTATTGTTATACGCAAACTCTAACAAGGGCGGGTGATCCTCCCAGCTCCAGCCAAAGTCTAACACGCACGCCCCAAGCATATCCTCCAACACCTGTATAGTACGCTTGGTCTGCCCGTCAATCTGGGGGTGAAAAGCTGTACTCATCCGCAATTGAGTCCTGAATTCCTCCTTCAAGCCTCTCCATAATCACGATGTAAATCGCGTGTCAAGGTTGGAGACGATCATCAAGGTTAATCCATGAAGGAAAACGATCTCTCGAACATATAACTTCCCTATACTCTCCACTGAGCTCTGCTCCTTGATAGCAAGGAAGTGTGTTGACTTCGTGAGTCGGTCTACTATCCCCCAAATGGAGTCATGGCCCTTCATTGTGCGTGGAATCCCTGTGAAAAAATCCATATATATTCCATCCCACTTCCACTCTAGGATATCAAGTGGCTGCAACAACCCTGTTGAAACCTAGTGCTCTGCCTTCACCTAATGACAGGTAAGACATCGAGAAATGAACTCAGCTACGCTCCACTTCATGCTAGACCACCAAAACTGCCGATGAAGGTCTATGTACATCTTCCCCACACTAGGATGTACATCCAATGGAGAAGTGTGGAACTCCTGCATCACCTCCTCCCGCATCTCCACTGGTACTATAGCTCTCCCCTGGAACAAGATCTCGTGATTCCCTCCTTCAAAATACCCATCGGGTGCGTCGCTCATGGATATCTGATCACGCATTACCTCGCTCTTGACATCCCCCAGCTGTGACTCTCTCACACGCTCAAGGAGCAAAGGGGTCAACACCATAGACTGCAGGAAAGTGATGCCCTCCTGCTCCACCAAGTTCAGTCATAGGGAAGCCAACTGGTCTAAAGCTTCCCACACTAACTGAGACTAGGACTTTCTACTGAGAGAATCTGCTACTACGTTTCCATTCCCTGGAGTGTAGACTATCTCAAAATCATAGTCCTATAGAAACTTTAGCTAGTGAATGTGCCTCAGATTCCAATCCCACTGAGTGAAGATATACTTGAGGCTCTGGTGGTCTGATTAAACCACAAAACGCTCATCCAAAAGGTAGTGTCTTCGTAACCTCAAAGAGAAGACCACCACTGGAATCTCCAAGTCGTGTGTTGCATAATTCATCTTATGGGGCCTCAAATACCTCGACCCATATGCAATCACTACGTGTTGCTGCATCAGCACGCACCCAAGCCCAAATCCTAAAGCATCGCAATATACGACGAACTCAACGCCCTCCTATGGCAGCCTCAACACCGGAGCACTAGTCAGCCTCTGCCTCAACTCCTCGAAGGCCTTATAGCACTAATCAATCCAGGTAAACTGTCTTCCCTTCCGTGTCAATGTGTTCAAAGGTGCAGCAATCCTGGAGAAGTCCTCCATGAACCTCCTGTAGTACCCTACCAAACCAAGGAAACTCTACACCTCAGAAGCATTCTTGGGTAGCTCCGAAGAAATAACTACCTATATCTTTGCGGGATCCATAGCCAAACCATGTTCCATAATGACGTGCCACAAAAAGTGAACCTCGTGAATCCAGAACTAGCACTTCGAGAGCTTCCCGTACAGCTGGTGCTCTCGAAGTAAGTCTAGAACCATCCTCAAATGCTCTGCATGTTCCTCCTCTTTCACCGAGTGAATGAGTATGTCATCAATAAAGAGAACCACAAACTGGTCCAAGTACTGTTGGAAAATCTGGTTCATCAAAGCCATAAAGACAGCAGGGGAATTTTTCATGCCAAAGGGCATCACCAGAAACTCGTAGTGCCCATATCGACAATTGAAGGCTAGCTTCGGAATATCAGCCTCATGAACCTGCAACTGGTGTTAGCCGGATCGAAAATCAATCTTTGAGAACCACTTCGCACCTCTCAACTGGACAAAGAGGTCGTCAATCCTTGGTAAGGGGTACTTATTCTTTATCGTGGCCTAATTTAGGTGGTGATAATCCACACAAAGCCATAGACTCACATCTTCCTTTTTCACAAACAAAACTAGAGCTGCCTAGGGGGACACACTGGTCCTGATGAATCCCTTCTCATGAAGGTCGTCCAGCTGAAGTCGTAGCTCCTAAAGCTCTGTGGGTGACATCCGATAAGTTGCACATGATATCGGGGCAGTCCCCGGATGAAATTCAATGCATAACTCCATCTCTCGCCTAGAAGGTAGTCCCAGAACATCCTCGGGAAAAAAGTCCATGTCGTCCTCTACAATGGTAGGGATCCAGGTGCCTATAGTGTCTGCTTCTACAAGAGCCATGCTCGCTAGCTGGTGCGAAAAATGTCAGGGTCACTTGCTCAGAGTACCCATATGCTCTTCCATGAGGTCTCGTTCACCAAGGATGGTGAACCTCATCTCGTCAGAAAACACGCCTCTGACTCGTCTGTGATGAAAGTCGATCTGAGCATGAACCATAGAATTCCAATCCATGCCTAGGATGATGTCGTAAGGTTCCATCATGATGAAGAGTAGGTCCCACATTAAACTCCCTCCTCTGAATGATAGTTCACCCTATCTGCAGATAAAGGTCACTAACGAGGCACTTCCCGTAGGAACCTCAAGGCTAAGTGTAGGTTTCAGCACCTCTACTGGAAGCTCCAACTCCCGTACTTATAGTGGTGATATAAATGAATGGTTAGAGACTGTGTCTAATAGTACTAAAGCAAGTGTGGAGTAAACACCAAGTGTACCTCAGGACATCTCGTGTGCTGGAGGGTCTCAAACACCCATGGCCTGAAGCTGCTCGCGACCTCGACCACCAGCTCCCTGAGCCTGGCATGGGCCGCCTGGTGGTGGCAGTGGAAGGATCTCAAAACGTCGTCCTCCACATCCTGGTCCTTCCGCTCTGCCTGCGCCACCTCCCTGAGGACCACCCGATCCCCAGCTAGGTGACCCCTAGTCACGGCGCTACCTCTACCTCTGTGGTGCACCCGCTGCCTTTCACGGCTAATCTGTATGCCTGGTTAGGCAATCCCGTGCTATATGGCCCCGACTGCCACAAGCGTAACACTGGTTCTCTCCCATCTCCCATGGTGCCCTATGGTACCACTGATGTGTACGACCCTGGCCCTGGGTCTACTCACGGAAGGGTCTCCTCAGCTGAGGCCCAGCTCTCTATCGTCTGCCTGCTGAAGACTCTGTTCTAAAGCGGCCACTGCTAGGTCCTGCCCGCTGGCGCCCCTCGTCCAGGAAGCTCTCAGTCACAAGCTCCCTCTCTAGCACCCCTAAGTAAGTGGGGATGCACAAGGGTACCACGCAAGCATGGATCTTCTGTTGAATACCCTTCTCGAACTTCCATGCCCAGATGTAGCTGTCGCGGATCATGTCCTGCGAGTAGCATGTAAGATTAGTGAATCGGTCTGAGTACTGAGATATGGACATCCCCCCTTGCTTTAGCTCCAGAAGCTCCTGGATCCGAATGGATCATAAACACGAGGGGGGGTACTCCTCCCGGTAAAGCTGCTAGAAGTCATCTCATGTGAGGGAAGACTCGTCATGGGTCTGCATCACCAAACTCCACCATCGCCCGGCTGTCCCAAGGAAAAGATTGGCGGCCTCTGACGCTGGAAGTCTCATAGCGCGCTCAATCTGCATGCAACCTCATCCTGATATGCCAGTACTAACTACCTCTCTACAGATGGGGGGGTACTGCTGAAGCACTTAGTGGAATGGGATCACATGAGGGTCCCTGAACTGACACCTCATCGCTCGCCTGGTCTTCGTCACGAACCGAAGAGGGTAGCCTGGCTAGCTACTGTCGTGGAGGCATCCTAAAAATTATCAAGGGATATTGCGATCAGATGTGCATATATATATATATAATAGTTATAAAAAAAGGGGAGCAGACTCAAACAAATACAGTCAAAGACTTAGTCCTACAAGATGCATGTTCCAAAGTTCCCTGCAACAATTGTCTCAGCATGTCGAGTCGACAAACGGGTTATCAGGGTCCTGATGAATGGATACTTTGGCCACCCGTACCATCACTGGACTCCCTATCCTGAGAGTCTCTCTTGAGCCATGTCGACATCATTGCCCTAAATCCCAACCAATTCCGTTTTAGGGATGTCTGAACAACGTTCCAAGGAACGAACCACCTTTGATACCACTTTTTCACGACCCGACATTACCGGTCCCGAGGCGCAACTACCTCAATCCCGCCTCCATAGGCCAGAGGCAGGCGACCAGCGCCGAAGGCGTAACAATCTTGGGGAGGCCTTCTCTTATGTACCTGCACACACACACACACGACCCACTCGATGCAGAATTGTAGAGTAAAAAAGAAAACCACAGGAAAAACAATTATAACCCAACCACAGTAATGCATCAACCCCTAAAAAAAGATCAAGTTCTAAAAGTACTGACAAGTAAACCAAACAGTAAAAAGGGAAAAACACGTGCCCAACCACAGCGGTGCCATAACCAAGCAATAGGTAACAAAAAAGAAAACAACTAGATAGATCCCCACCTAAAAAATCTGGCACGACCATGACACGCTGTCCGAGCTCCCATGACCTCTACGCTCCTTCGTAGTCACGATCGACATGTCTGTCTTCTGTAAGGGCACACCAGGTGCGGGCAAAGCCTGAGTAGGGGTGAGTATAACGATACTCAGTAGGATTCCCCAAAATCTAGAGGGAGAAACAAAGGAGGCACTAAAGAGTTGAGCATTAGACAGAACCAGAACAGTAAAAGAGTACAGAGAGTACAGCTCAACCCAACAAGAGGAAGGAATTAAACTCATCCAAACACAAGGAGCTAGGAACGGTGATAAGACTAACTTCTCACCGAGTCTTCGCTACCTATAGTAGGAGAGTGGACTCATCCAACCAAGAGAATCTAAACACAGAAACCATGTGGCATACCCCATGCATCTTCTCCCCTCCTAGAAGGAGAGTAACTCAACCCAAGGAGTGGGAATCGAAGTCATGTGTGTGTGTATATATATATATATATGATCAACAAGGAACCCGAAAAAGTGTGTAAGGGGACCTCCATCTCCAAGATCAGTCCAGGAAGAGTCACCAACAGTTCTAGGGATATCCAATGTGGAACCCAAACGTATTGCACATCAACCTAGGAGGTACAAGTCAAAGGGGCTCGATCAACGCACCTCGATACTATCCACTTTGGGCGGCACTGACTCGCCCGCCTGGCTTTTAGGTCATGTCTCAAGGATGCGTCTCGGTGGGAAAGGTGCCCCTCATCCTCGTATGTCCTAAGGTCACATCAAAGCTATCACATAGCTGATCCATATAACCAAGGATCCCGCTCCAGTAGTTACGGAGAAAAATTCACTGACTAACCTCGTCAAAAGTTATGAGTCTAAAAGAAGTCACCGGGTAACCCACTGCCCAGCACAGCTAGAGGGTAAACACCTAAAGGTCATCAGGTAACCCACTGCCCAGCCCCACTGGAGGGTAATCCCTGATAGGTTGATGGGTAACCCACTACCCAGCTGCGCTAGAGGGTAAACCCTAAAAGTCATCAGGTAACCCACTGTCTAGCCCCGTTGGAGGGTAAACCCTAGTAAGTGAACGGGTAACCCACTGCCCAGCCCAGGTGGAGGGTAAACCCTGATAGTTCGATGGGTAACCCACTAACCATCCCAGCTGGTGGGTAAACCCGGGACTGGTCTGATAGCTCTGCACTGCTCGTGCTGTCACTGGGTGTCGCTAACATCGTGACCCTGCATTGGGTCAGAGTGCGTTAAAGGAGCCTCCGACCAATGCCCATTTATATTTCCACGTTTTATAATATCATGTAAGAGTTTCTACTCCCCTGAATATATTACAACATTTTAATCCTAATGGAAAAACACGTGAGATAGACTACTTACTCGCTGGAAACGGACTCCCGACGGAAAAGTTGTTCGCCATTACTTTAGGCCCACTCGGTGTCTCGTGGGTCCCACTCTCAGTCCCAAAAGAGTTTGGGCGGACTGCACCATTGCGATGTCCTTGTAAAAACACATCAAATCGACTATTCATCTACCCCGAATGGGCGCCTAACGAAAACGTCGCAAAAAGCTGCATGACGCTTACAAGACGGCCCGTAGGGCCCACATTTCAACTCCTACTTCAATGTCCAAAACCATGCTGTAAATATCTGCCTCGACACTAGGATCTCAATGCCGATGATGTTGCTCAAATCGTACATCAGATGTGTCCACGCCATCCAAAACCATAACCCCTATAAAAACGCCAATCAACTTAATGGGCGTGTCGTGCCACCGAGCCCTCATCTCGGGGATTAAAAATCCCCAAGACCATCTCAAAAGATTTGTATCGACTCCAGGAATGAACTTACATAGACGGTACACAAAATGGACACCCGTAGCAAAAATTACGGGTGTCCGATGTCAGAGGGGGTGAACCCCTTGGGATGGACTGGCCTGGTCTGCCCGGTCTGCCCAGTTTGGGCCGGCCCGCACTGGCCGGCCCGGCTCGCAGTGCCAGCCCACGGCTCAGACGCACGACCCGGCCGTGGTCCCCAGGTCTATACATCACTGACCAGCCACGAGGGCCGGTCTCGGTCTTGCACGGAGACCCGCCATTGGCGGGTCTCGGTCTCCGCATGGGGTCGCGTGCTGCAACCCCGCCTCGTCACGCCCGGCGCCGACGACCTCACCCGCGGCCTAAAACCACCACCTGGAGCTACCACCAGAGGTCGCCTCTTAGAGCACCGCTGCGCTTCCTAGGTCCTCTGTCATGCCACATTGTCGGAACCCCACCGTCGCCGCCTGAAATCCGCCGGACCGCCGTGCCGACCCCCAGAAAACGAAGAAACGGCTGGAAAACTTACCGGGGCCTCCCCGGACACCCTGGGACTCGAGAATTCAATCCGAAAGGATCTTTGGTAAGATAAAATCAATATCTATGCAACCAATGGCTTCACTCGATGATCGGACAAAAATTATATGTAGGAAATTAAATTTTAAAGACAAAACGGAAACCAAAACGAAGAACGAAAACCTCCTACCTCATTGGGCGTAGCCCGAAGCTTCACGATTGGTCCGCCATAGCAGCCATGCTTTTACGGAGTGGTGGGGGAGAGGGGAAAATCTCATCGAGAGGGAACCGCCAGGGAATAAGCAAAGGGATGGGAGGAGGAGAAGGGGGAGAGTGTTTAAATAGAAAAACACTTAAACCCCCCGCCCAAAGGCCCCGTGCCCAAACCCTCAGCGGGGTCGAGATTAAGCCTCCCCTAGGGTAAATGATATTCCCTGAGCGTAGTAGAGGTCTCATAATTTTAAACCGAACCTCCGTTCAAAAGTTATAAATCTCACACCCGGGGCCGCCAAATTACAAAAACGCCCCTCGTGGTGTTTTTCAAAGAAGGGATGCGCCCGCGGAAGTTATACCCCTCCTAGGGTAAACGGCACGTTCCGGAATCAACTATGCCCTTGGTTTTCCCATCTGAGAAACATTTTAGGACTTATTATGTTTATTTAGTGCATCTAGTGTGAATGTGCATCAATTTTAATTCCAGCCACACCGGGGCTCAGAATCGCACGCCGTCTAAACGTCCTGCTTTGGATAACATAAAAAAAACTCAAAGTATTATAGGTTCAAAAACCAGGTTCTTACATACCCAAATTTAGTAAAAAAACCAGTTAGATGATTAGGTTCTTGACAGGTTTCTATTTGGAAGTAATATTACACTTACTATTTGATGGGTTTAATTTTAAAACTATAGCAAACATAATATACATTATATACATATTAAATTCATAATTATTTTATCTTACGAAATCATTACCTTCTCATGTTTTATTCTTATGTGTATGAGTTGTTTTAATGGTTTTGTTTTGGAATCCAAATTCCTTCCACTAAATTAATGTGTTCACACCACTTAATGTTTAACTATTTACACAACCTACAAGTTTTTGTCACTCACACAAAAAGTGAATATAAGAATATTTATACATATATGAATACATATTATACATAAGGAAATGAACTTTTAACAAAAATTCATAAAGTTATATGAGATTGATAATCACCACATGGGTAAGCATAAAGTTATAGATTTCTAACCCCTCACCTTTCTAGAATAAGGCATAAGCCTCCAGGGTGGTTCAACCATAAGTCCCTATCTGCATGGAAACTTTACTAAAGTGAGAATTAAATTCATGATTTATCAAATGCCTAATATTAAAAAACTATAATCAATAACTATTCTCTAGATCATAACTCTAAAAACAAACTGAGGTCAAGATATATGAAAAACTAAATGTTATTGAGTTGTACAGAGCATGGTATGAAAGACTTTATCTCATAAAATAAATATATCATTTAAAATAATCATAAATAATGTTAAAAATATTAACAGTTTTATATATATGAATTAATAAAGGAATAACATAAATAAATGAACATTTAATAAATTTAAATATAAATAAAAATATGACTATAAACATTTTATGATTAAGGTAAACATTGTGGATATTACATCATATTATACATAAACACCTTTAAATATATTTTCAATATAAACCCTTTCATATTTTACATTATATGTTATTTCATTTAAACATGTGATGTTTTATGAATTAAAACCATTTTATAATTAAGTTTCTATAATGAAAACCTTTTACATTATCTAAATATCATTTATTACACATTATTTAAATATTTCTTCAAATAATTCATCAAAACAATTGATATGGTCCTAAATAATGTTTCTAAATAAGGGACCCATTAATTTGAATAATTAAAATTAAATTATTATGAAAACTCATAATTTCAAATATAAACATATTTTTATTTAATCCTTATATATGTTATTTGTAAACTCTTTATAAATTATCATTGTAATTCTTAAATAAAAATTTTATTTAAACACTAAAAAGATGAATAATTTTTTAGAAAAAATTTAATAACTTTTAATTATAATTTATAAACATTTTATAAACCATATAAATCTGAAAAGGATATTTATAATATCAACTCGTTAATATCAAAGTAGTATTAGTAAGAAATGCTTCAAATACATTTATTCCATTATCCATAAACATTTTATTGTTAATTAATTTATTAAATACCCTTTTCAAAATTTTAGAAATACTCTAATATACTTTTTAATTATTTATAAACTATTTATAAATAATATAATTCAATTATTAATTGAATTATTTTTTAAAAATAAATATATTTATTATCTTCAAAATAATGAGTAATAAATATGAACTTTTCATATTTGATGTGGGATAGTAAAAGAATTATTAAGCCAATATAATTTATCTTATTCACATTATATAAACCATTATATAGATAATAATACCTTAAATGAATAAATAATTAAATAAAACATTATTTAATTCTGTAATATAAATATGAATTTTGATTTTATTTTTAGGCTTATTAATAAAATTTTAATAAATCCATCATTTTTCATTTATACCTAATTTATAAATAATAATCATATCATGTTTTTTTATTTAGCAGAATACATATACAAGATAGGTAGTCCATGTGAAAGTAAATGCATTAACCATTATGAAAATTCCCTACCAGAATAGGAGTAACATTTGTACATTCTAGTTTTGTAATAATAAATTTGGATTACATTTACATAGACCCATCTATGTAAAAGTAATTGGATATGACCTTCACAAGGATCCCTCTATGTAAAGGTAAAACATGGTCACTTTTTCACAGACCCATCTATGTAAACGTAACCTTCCATGCATATAGGTAACTTTCCATCTATGTCAATGTAACAAAATTATAATAATTATAAAATTTGGTGATTTTTTTCACACAAACCACATTCTAAGAAATATTATCATATAATACTATTGTGTTATTCCCTTAATATCATGTAAGAACATTAATAAAAATATATTTTATAGAGTAAAACAAATATTATCTCAATGTTATTATATAACATGATTTTGAAAAGAAAACTAATCCAGTTAATTTTCGTATATCAAGTTTTTCATAAACAATAACATATGCATGTTGATCCGATTAGGGGGAAACCTTTGATACTAATATTAGGGATTTATAAATCATTGTATGATCCTTGGGTGGTGTATGAACTCTTAAACAAGATGAATCTACCCTAAAATGTAAGAAAATTGAAAAGAATATGAAAAATATTCCAAAAACATAGCAAACCTAGTTCGCCTTTTATGTACTCCTTCTTCCTAGATCTTGGGAGAATTATTAAGGAAGATCACGAGGAACAGTTGATCTATTCCAACTAGCTCCGAGGGGGATACACCAAACACTACATTCACAAATGTTTCACAAGAATACCTATATAGATGAAGGGATGCAATTGCATCCATTGGAGGTGATGAATGAGCTATGATAAGGAAGAAATATTCAATAAATTTGATATAAACTAGTTATCAAGATCAGCATTAAATAAATGCATCAATTGATACACACAATGAGGAGAACCACTTTTCCTTGTTTGGGAAAGGTCCCAGGGTTTCTCATGAATGAGGAATGCATAGGGTGATTCATGTGTCATCAAATGATACCCCTGATTTGGGCCTCACTGTTAAATGAATTCAATGATAGAAATTCAATTATTTTAATAAATTTTTAATATATTAAATAAGAGGAAACAAATAAATAGTGTTTCTATTATTGTGTAGGAATAAAATCCATTCTGGATACATTTTCAAGTTGCACAGCTTACAAACAAGCCACACGTGCACACACATGCACGCACACACACACACAAATAGATATATATATATATATATTCATCTCATTAAAATAGTAAATGCATCAAATGAATGATAACATACATGCATCACATGAAAGTATGATATGTGTACCGCATATATATACACACATATAAACAATATCATATTATTTATATTGACATACAATGTATATATGAATTGAATATATATATATATATAATTATAATCAACGTATCATATACATGAATTAAATATACATACTTCCATATATATGTATATTTCAGTTCACATTCAACACATCCCATAGAAGAATCATAAAAAACAACCTGATCCTGCCAAACTTACACTTTAAAATTCCCCAACTATGATTCCTCCACCCGATGGACTAAGTAAAACTACAAGGTCATCTAGTAGAGACTCCCTATACTACTAAATTTCTCTATATAAAGGCACATAACTGAAATATCCTCTATCACTCTCCAAGCATCCATATACTCTTGAATAGAATCTCCATATAACTTCTTAGCAAGTGTATCTGTGACAACATTGTTTCTTCTCAATGTATAGGAAATATCAAAGTTATAATCCTATAATAATTCTATCCACTATAATCTTCATAGGATTAAATTACACTAGGATATCATATGACTCAAATTTTTATGATCTATGAAGACCGTAAAGCACTTATTGATAAGGTAGTGTTTCCATAACTTCAAGGAAAATAGAACCGTGAAAATATCAAGATCAAGGGTGGCATAGTTACATTCATTGTATTGAAACTATAAATACCCATATAAGATTATTTCTCTCTACTAAATCAAAATACCACACAATAAAATGTTTGTATCATAATAGAAAACCTAAAACCTAACCCCTTCCTCCAGTAAATGGAAAACATGAGCACTAAACATCTTCTCCATACAATACTCAAAAAAATTATTGAAATTGGTCTATAAACATTAATGTATAATCCTTATCAATTTTATTATGGGAGTCTAAATCTGATATAAATCATGCACAAACCTCATATAATAGCCTTCACGATAGAAAAATTTCTAAACCTCCCCATCATTTTTAGGGACTACCCATGAAACAACCGCCTTAATCTTTAAAGGATCCACCAATACTCCTCACTAAGACATTACATGTCCCATAAAATGCAGCTCATAGGCCCAAAAAATACACTTAGAGAGATTGAAAAATAACTTATGATGCTAAAGAACCTCTAAAACTTCTCAAAAATTCTTTGTATACTCTACCTCAGACTCAAAAATACATAAGGATTTCATCAAATAACACTTCAATAAATTGATCAATAAACTCATGGAACACATAACTTATCAATCCCAGGAATATGGTTGGAGAATTTGTTGAAATGAAGGACATTATCATGAACTCATAATTTCAATTATGACACTTGAATTTACTTTTTGGAATATTATTGTCTATACCTTCATATAATTATATACTGACTATAAATAAATCTTAGAGAACCAGATAGATCCCTTCAGCTGACTCACCTTATAGACCCTCCCACTAATGAATATTGCATTCTCTATATTAATATCAGACAATATAAATATCCTCTTAAAGTAATCAACAATACCTTATAACAAATATATCCAGTCCATGCTGATGATGTCATTTTATGGAAATATCAACAGCCATATGAAATATATGGGAGACTGATGTTTCAATAACATCAGCTCAAAATCTATGCATATATCATACAACCTAAACCAGCCTTTAACTAGAATAGTTAACACCATGGGAACTGAATGTCTCTCTACCTCATGTCTAAAATCTGGACTATAGTGGGTACAAAGAAGGAGTGCATCTCCCCATACACCAATGTAGAAAATAGATTGATGGTACATCACACGATGCATGGATCACTTGAAACTAAAAACTCTAAGGCATTCATCTGGTTGTGTCTTTCTCTATGACTATTGAGTATATCCTTATCATATTATTTATATTTTTATAATTAATAAAACCCTCACTTTATTATTATTATTATTAATTATTATTTTTTTATTAATTTTTACTTCTTATTAAATGTTAATATTTTATATTATTTAATATTTACTCTTTTCATTGTTCTTATATTTATTATTATTACTCATTTTATTCATGAAATATAATTGTGTTTCTCTAATATTTTATGTTTAATAAATTTATCTATGTATAAGAACAATACTATATATTATTAGAAGAGGGAGAATATAATTGGTATGGTTTTTATGGGATGAAATATATTTGGTATAGAAACACCAATAATGATGGTGTGGTATCAAAAGTCGCACCCATATAGAAAGAAACTTGCATACATGTATACATTATGTGAAATCAATGTAAAGGGATGAGATCGAGAAGATTTTAAAATGCATCTCTTTTCATAAACAGGATATCATATGAAAAATGATAACTTGAGAGAAATTTATCCCATATAGAACTTGATGTACATAACTCTCATGTAGTATGAGATAACACTATTACAAATATATTCATTAGATAAAACCATTGTTTATGATATGATTACATTTTAGTACACTCTTATATAATGACAACAAGATCTGAACTACAAGGTTATAAGAGTAGGGAAACAGTGTTGGGTGATCTTGGTGAGTGAAATTGGCCAGGTAAGACCGGCTAGGACACGGGATTTTAGGGAGCCCCGTGATCCGACACAAGGACTCTAGACCTACCGAACGACCATTGAGGCTATACTGATTACAGGTTAGAGACCCTAGGAAAGGTGCATGCATCATAATGACTTTTTTTCTCATGTTTTTTGGGTGTTTTTGGGATTTGAAATGAATCAAAAGTCTAAGAAAATTTTAAGATCCATATTCTGCACTACTCATGCTTAAGCATTCCTTGTTTACCTTGCAGCTATGGCACCTGGGAGATGACCACGAGTTGTGCGGGCGATCAAGACCCAGGAGGTTGACTCGGCTGATCGACGGAGGGCTGACCGAGAAGTAGAGGATGGCCAGTGGTAGAAGATTCTTCGTGCCTTTCAGCGATAGACCCTCGGGAAGTATGAGGGTAGCACCTTTGACATGGAGACGGAGAGCTGTCTAGAGGAGATGGTGATAGATTTCGGCTTGATCTAGGCTCCGGTAGAGTATTGGGTTCCTCTGTCCATGAGTTAGATGCGGGGAGAAGCACGTCAGTGGTGGACGCTTTATTTGGGGGGAGAAGAGGGAGTCTGAGGTGACATGGGCTTATTTCTGGAAGGAGTTCTGGGCGGAATTCCTCTCTTCTACGATGAAATCTAAGAAGAGGCATGAGCTACTCTCCCTCCAGCATGGGGTATGTTAGTGAGAGAGTTGGGGATAAAGTTCAAGTATCTACTCCAGTTTGCTCCGGACCTCTTTCCAGATGAGGAGTCTCGGGTGAGACGTTTGGAGGAGGCACTCCGACCTTCCCTCCAGTATGTCGTTACTCTATTCATCTTACCAACATACTTAGAGGTACAGAAGATGGCTGAAGTGGTGCGGAGGATGCACACAGTAGGAGGTGTATCACGAGAGGGAATCCCATCAGGCTCGTCAAAGGGGAAGGCCGTCAGCAGCAGGCCTCCAGCATCAGGACCCTCTAGGTTTCGACCGGCAGGAAGCAGGCCCCAGCAGTTCTAGTTCTGATATCTTGGCCCTCGCACTTTCTTTTCAGGCCCAGGGCAAAGATTCTTCATCTTTGGAATCCATAGGCACCTTCAGAATCAGTGCCTGGACAGAGTGCAGTATGGCGGTGGTGGGTAGGTCCAAAACCCACCTCAGCAATAGCAGTTCCCAGCTAGGCCCTTTCATCAGCAGCAACAGGAGCAGTGGGCTCCCGCTCCACCAAGGGAAGACGTTGCAGGAGGAGGCCAAACTTAGGGCGCTCCTTAGGTACCTCGACCTGGGAGTGGTCGGGGAGGTGGCCGACAGCTGAGAGGTAGAGGATCTGGGCGTGGGCAGTTGAACACCGTGGAGGCAGCAGTTCCAGCAGGACCGGAGGTCGTTCGAGGTACGATCAGCTTGTTTAGTACCCTTTCTTATGCGTTGTTCGATACCGGAGCTTCGCACTCTTTTGTTGAACCCAGTATGGACCGTGCTCTGGGTTTAGATGCTGAGAGACTTCCAGTGCCCCTGGTGCTGATCACACCAGTCGGAGGTCAGACCGACTTATTATATGTTTTTTGAGGATGCAGATTGATGATAGGGACACATCAGTTAGTCAGGGATCTTCTACTGTTGCAGATACAGCCATATGATGCCATCCTAGGCATGGACTGGTTGTTCTCTGCATGTACCATCATTGACTGATTCCGAGGAAGGGTCGTGTTTTCAGACTTGAGCGGCCGATGTGTGACCTTCATCAGCGAACGGGGATACCAGAAAGGAAGCAGGTGGGAGGAACCCCTCCTCTCCTTTTTAGCGGATCTATCAGTGGAGTTGGTGGATGCAGAAATGGTGGGAGTTCCAGGGATTGTCAGTGAGTTCATGGACGTCTTCCCTGAAGAGGTGACGACTCTACCCCCTCGACCTGATATCAAGTTTGGGATAGACTTGCAGCCTAGTTCTCGTTCGATTTTGATGGCCCCCTACCGGATGGCACCTTCGGAGCTTCGGGAGTTGTGGATTCAGATTGACGATTTGATGAAGAAGGGTTTTTTCCGACCAAGTGCATCACCATGGGGTGCTCCAGTCTTGTTCACCAAGTAGGCGAATGGTGGTCCCAGGTTGTGCATAGAATACCGGATACTGAATCAGGTGACGGTCAAGAATCGCTACCCTCTTCCAAGGATAGACAATCTCTTTGACCAGTTGAAGGGGGTAGGATGGTTCTCTGTGATCGATTTGTGGTTGGGATATCACCAGTTGAGGGTGAAGGAGGGTGGGATCTCAAAGAAGGCCTTCAGGTGCAGATATGGCCACTTTGAGTTCGTGGTCATGTCATTTGGCATTACGAACGCTCCATCCGTGTTCATGAGACTCATGAACTCCGTCTTCCGGGAATACCTGGATTGGTTTGTAGTTGTGTTTATTGACAACATCCTGATCTACTCAAGATCAGAGGAGGATCACGCCGAGCACCTGAGGATGATTTTAGAATTCCTCCAACAGCACCAGCTCTATGGGAAGTTGTCCAAGTTCAAGTTCTGGATGCAAGAGGTGAACTTCCTTGGGCACATGGTGTCCGAACATGGGATATAAGTGGACCCATCGAAGGTTGAGGCGGTTTTTTCTTGGGCAGAACCCAAGAACGTGGCAGAAGTTCATATTTTCCTTGGGCTAGCAGGTTACTACCGGAGGTTTGTTCCCAACTTCTCCCGAGTTGTAGCACCTTTGACAGCCTTGACCAAGAAGGGCCAGGATTTTTTGTGGAGTGGGAAGTGTGAGGTGTCCTTCATTTATCTGAAGGAGAAGTTGGTTGGTGCCCCAGTGCTGAGGTTTCCAGAAGAAGGGGCAGTGTATGAGGTGTTCTGTGATGCTTCAGGGCAAGGCCTCAGATGTGTGTTGATGCAGTGGCAAGGGGTGATCTCTTATGGGTCTATGCAGTTACGTCCTCATGAGATTAATTATGCCACCCGTGATCTGGAGCTTGCGGAGGTCATTTTCGCACTAAAGTTGTGGCGGCATTACCTCATCGGGGAGTGCTTTGTGGTCTTCATGGATCACAAGATCTTGAAGTATGTCTTCTCTCCGCGAGACCTGAACTTACGATAGCAAAGGTGGATGGAGTTCCTTCAGGACTAAAAATTTTAGATTTCCTACACCTAAGGAATGGAGAATTTAGTGTCTTATGCCTTGATTAGGAAGTCATATAAGGATGTGGTTCAAGAGTCGGTAGATACTTGGAAGGTGATGGAGGAGTTGGTTGCCCTGCACCTAGACGCGAGGATGGATAGTGGTAGACGTTGAATGTATGAGATGAAAGTGGAATCCTCTCTTCTACAGCAGGTGGAGGAGTCCCAGTGTGGATGTAACGACCCAAAGTATTTCAATAGAAAAATACCTTCGTATATTTATGTCATAAAAACACAAAATAATGAACTACTAAGTGATAAGTGACCTTTAAACATAATTTTGTCACCCCTATGTTTGGAATTTTAAAAATCCGACATACACGGTTGTGTTCAAGACAGTTTTTGGAGTCTAATGAAACAAAAATAATTTTTGGTGAATAGTAACCTACCTTTATGAATAGTAACCTACCCTTATGAATAGTAATATGACCCTTATGAAGAGTAAATAAGATTAACATTACCTATGAATAATAAAATAAAATTTAGACATCTTAGAAAGTGACAATTTGACCTTAGTAAACGTTTTTGGTATTTTATAAGTCATAAATAATTAATTATAATTAATTAATTTAAAAGAATATTTATTTTCCTGTAATGTATTCATAAATTATTTAATCAATGTCTAATATTTTTTAGAAAATTTAATAAGACCCTACATAATTTTTGAAAGAACTATAAAACCAGTTTTAATCTTAAAAACTGTTTTTTTAAGTAAATTATGATTTTATTTAAATATTAATTTAATAATATTTAGAAAATTATTTTTGAAAAATGGACTTCATTTTTGTATTCTACACGTCGAAAAATGGATGGGGTAAATTTTTGGGATTTTTCTGAGATACTTGATTTTTTTTTGTGAATAGTAGAATACATTTACCATATAAATACATTTTAATTAAAACCCACTATTCATGGCATCACAAGTGATGTAAGAACCCAAATCCCGAAATCACATGCCTTTTTTACTATTCTTAATCATCCAAGGCTCACTATTCCTTGTCTTAGGTGAAATTAATAAACTAATCAATTTTATATTAAGGAAATCTCTCTCCCCTCCACTATAAAAGCCACCCTTCACTCCCTCTTTTCCTCACACCTCTCAAGATCCAAACCTTCTCTAAACTCTGCCCAAACACCTTTACTAGATCATACCCCACGTCCAAAAGCTGCTGGTCTCATCAAAATACCAATCCTAGATTCCTTAAAAAGGATCTCAAGAGAAGAATTCTAGAGGTAATTTCCCTCCCTCTTCTCCTTAAATTTCCTTTCAAGTTCAAGTTCCTTTCTTGATCTCTCCCCACCTATCTTCATCCAAATTGTTTTGTAACTCCAGTATTATACATATAATGTAATATTATGATTCTAATGGTATATTATATCACCCCACACCCTTTCCCTCTTCCTTTTATATTATTAAAGAGAACGTTGTTCATGAGGTGTTAAATTTATCACCTTCAAAAACGACATGTTCTCTTCTTCCATTTCTACCTTCAAATCTGGTCATGAAACTTTTTTTATGGTTGAACTAGAATATTTTATATGTATCATGTTCTATTTTAAGTTCTGGAATTAACCTATGGCCATATTACTAAGTGAAAAGTTAAAACAAGTTTGTTGTGATCCAAAAAAACGCTCAAATTAACCCAAATAATCTTCATTTAATTCTTATCTAATGATTCGTCCGCATGGATCTAATATAACTCATTATAAAATCATTAAATATTCTGTAATATCATAAATAACATGTAATATCAGTTCTGTATGTTTACCCATGATATACCCAAACATCAATTTAAGAATACAAGTGAACCACTCAAGAAAACCATGAAAACGAGCATCCCCGATCAATGTTTTTAAACTCTATAAGTCATCCAAAGGAACATAATATAACATAATGAAACCAGAATGAACCCTATTAATGTACACATGGTTTTGGATTTCTAATTAATGAATATAATTTCATTATACAGGACATTAAAGAGAAGGAAGCATTTGAGTACAAGGTAAGGGGAAATCTCGAACCCAATTTTCTTCCTTCGGGTTCTCCCTCTTTCACTCCATTTTTGATATGGTTACTCATCAAAGATCATTTTTTCACCATTTACTTTACTTTTCTGGGATATACATGTTTTTCACTGGTTTTTATGTCCATCAAAATGTTTTCCAAAAGAACTCTTCTTTCAAGATCTCACCTTTTACCTCTCATTCAAGGTTGATGGTTCTTATATCAAGTATGTTGTTCCCTCTTTCTTTTGGGAACCCAAAGCTTATGAATGTGTTATTATGAGATGAAACCCATTCCTTTCAATGGGTTATTTATGCACATGTTTGATATGTGTTCTATGTGGCAATCATGATAATGATAATGTTATGATGTGACGGGTGCGCCCGGAATTATATAGCGCAATATGAATGTTTAAATGTGACAGGTGCGCCCGGAATTATATAGTGCTCCAATGCATTGGGTAAAGTGATGAATCTCATGAGTAAATGTGAAATGATGTGTGAACATGATTCTATCTTTGTTCACAAGTATGTGTGGTAGTTAACCACTAAGACATGATGTTTCATTTTTATGCATTGCCACATTTCAAGTTTATTATTTATGCTCCTCTCATGTTCATGATTCTTTGCCTATGTCATGATTATGCTCACCCCATGATATATTATTCTTATCTATCATCTTACTGGGCTTCTAGCTCACCCCTTTTGATGTATATCCTCAAGTGGATACATGTACTAAGGATAGGACAAGTTCCACTAAGAAGCTAGTGAAGAAGAAGTTAAATAAATTTTTATGCTTGATGTTGTATTTGTTATGTATTGTCCTAGTTTTCCCAAGACACTAAACCTCTGGATCCTCCATGTGTAATACTATTATGTTTTTTATCTTTGAAATGATGTAATAGTACAGTAAGAAAAGGCTGGGTCTCTATAGTTGGTATCAGAGCAATGGTTTAGTTAATTTGGGGATTAGGATTAGTGAACCTTAGAGAAAACCTACAACATGAGACTAAGTACAAATATGCACACAAGGATATTTACCTAGGGATACCATATGTTATGTTTTTGGTATAATTGTTTAAATAAATAAGTTATTCATGACTTGTTTACTTATGTTTTGTTCTAACCTTTTCTATTTTAGAAAATGGTGGGAACCAGGAGAAATCAGGCCAACAACTCTTGCGAAGGCCAATGCAATGATTGCCCGAACGACATCCCCAATGATTTTGGAGGTGGAGTTCAAAACTTCATGGAGATGCTTACCCAAATATCTCGGGTTATGAATAATAACCATAATAATGGGGAACGTCCTCCTTCACCAAATAGGGAGCAACTAGATATCGAATGTTTTATGCGGCAACGACCACCGATGTTTTGTGGATCTTCTGATACACTAGTTGCGGAACAGTGGGTCAACTCCATGGAGAAGATCTTTTCTGTTCTTCACTGTTTCGAGACGGAGAAGGTGACTCTAGCTTTTTATCATCTAGATGGAGAATCTGATCAATGGTGGTCTTTTATTAAGAACACCAAGCCAAGTGATGAAATTAAAGAGATGGAATGGGAAGACTTTAAGATAATGTTTCTTAATAAGTACTTCCCATGAACTCTTCGCACGAAGATGGAGAGAGAATTCATAAAGCTCAAGCAAAAAGAAGGAGAATCTGTCACAACCTATGAAGCAAATTTCACAAGGCTCGCAAGGTATGCTTCGGGTTTTGTTATCAACAATGATAGCAAAATTGATAGATTCTTTAGTGGATTAAAACCACATCTTCGAAAGGCTCTTGCAATTCGAGACTTTGGGAGTTATGAAGAATTTTTTCGGTGTGCTCTCAAAGTGGAGATGGAGTTTGGAGAATGGTCCCATGGCTATGGTGATAAGAAAAGAAAGATGGAGTTTCAAGCTGGTGGATCTAGTGATAAAGATGGGAAGAAAACACAACGACCCACATGCCAAAAATTTGGGAAGTTGCACCATGGGAACTGCCTCAAAGGTACGTCGAAATGTTTTAAGTGTGGGAAGGAAGGACACCAAGCTCACGAGTGTCGAAAAGACATGAAAAGGAAGGATAATGCAGCCGATGAAAGGAGATAACCACTCGTGGTTCAATGCTACAACTGTAGGGAGCTAGGGCACTATTCAAACCAGTGCACTAAACCTCGAGCTCTTGAGGGTAATCACCGCCAACAACCACCAAAGCCAAAGGAACAAGGGAAGGCTTATGCCATCACTACTGCGGAGGTGGAACATGATAATGAAGTCGTACAAGGTACACTTCCTATTCACTCAAGAATGGAAAAAGTCTTATTTGATTCTGGTTCTACGCATTCCTTTATATCTTGAAAGTTTGCTAGAACTATAGAATCGAAGCCCCGAAACCTTGAAGTAGAGATATCTATAAAAACACCAAGTGGTGCAATCATTGCAACCCAAGTGTTTGATTCTTCTCCTGTTGACGTATGTGGGAAGATTCTTCTGGAAAATCTCGTAATACTTCCCTTGGTGGAATTCGACGCTATAATGGGAATGGATTGGCTCTCGTTATATAGGGCACATATCAACTGTCGGGAAAAGGAAATATATTTTCATATTCCGAACCATCCCATACTCCTTTAAAAATGCAAGTAAGATCATGAATATCCTTTGAAAAATCCTTCAATGGTATGGGTGATGATTCCCTATGAAGAAGCATACCTCGCCCAAATGGTTGAGTCAAAGGAAAGCACCAACCTTGAGGAAATGCCCATCATGAGGGAATACAGTGATGTATTTCCCGAAGAGTTACCCGGAATTCCCCCGGATCGTGAGGTAGATTTCTCAATTGAACTCATACCCGGAGCTACTCCTATCTCGAAGTGCCCCTACAGGATGGATCCTATCGAACTGGAGGAGTTAAAGAAGCAGCTGCAAGAGCATCAGGAAAAAGGGTTCATACGCCCTAGTGCATCACCTTGGGGTGCGCCAGTACTCTTTGTGAAGAAGAAGGATGGAACCATGCAGCTGTGTATCGATTATTGGGAACTCAACAAGATCACCATAAAGAACAAGTATCCTCTCCCAAGGATTGACGACTTGTTCGAATAGTTAAGAGGAGCTCAATACTTCTCAAAGGTGGATCTTCGTTCTGGATATCATCAAGTAAAGGTGAAGAAGGAAGATATTCACAAGACTGCCTTCCGTACAAGGTATGGGCACTATGATTTTTTGGTGATGACCTTCGGACTTACTAATGCCCCTGCAATCTTCATGGATTTGATGAATAGAGTCTTTAGACATTACCTCGACAAATTTGTGGTAGTGTTTATTGATGATATTCTCATCTACTCCAAGAGAAAGGAGGAACATGAAGAACATCTAAGACTTGTGTTGGTGACATTGAGAAATGAGAATTTGTACGCCAAGTTTAGCAATTGTGACTTTTGGATGAATCAAGTCACGTTCTTGGGACATGTGATCACAAGCGAGGGAATTTCTGTGGACCCTTCAAAGACAAAGGCGATTGAAGAATGTCCCAGGCCCTCTAGTGTCACAGAAATCTGTAGTTTTCTTGGATTAACTGGGTACTATAGAAGTTTTGTGAGAAACTTCTCACGATTGTCAAGCCTGATAAATAAGTTAACAAGGAAAGGGGTAAAGTATGTATGGACGGATGAATGTGAGGGAAGCTTCAAGGAGCTAAAGAGAAGGCTGATCACTGCACCTGTACTCACACTACCGAAAAGTGGAGAAATTTTTGTGATATACAGCGATGCTTCAAAGAAAGGCTTGGGTTGTGTACTCATGCAAAATGATAATGTGATAGCCTACGCCTCACGGCAGTTGAAGATCCATGAGCAAAACTACCCGACGCATGATCTAGAGCTGGCAGACGTGATTTTTGCCTTGAAAATCTTGCGGCACTACTTTTATGGTGAGAAGTGTGACATATACACTGACCACAAGAGCCTAAAGTATATATTCACACAAAAGGATCTCAACATGCGTCAAAGAAGATGGTTAGAGCCAATCAATGATTACGATTGCTCTATTCACTATCATCCTGGGAAGGCGAACAAGGTAGCTGATGCTCTAAGCAGGAAAGAACCTTCTACTCTATCCATGTTGAGGATTGAGAAAGACCCTATCTTCTTGGATATGAAAAGGATGGATTTGGGAATTGTAAGGGCAGGGGATACATCCTACCTTGCCCAAATTATTGCGCAACCATCCATCCAACAGAAGATTAAGGAAGCACAAAGGGATGATGTGGAGATACAAAATAGGGTGAATGCAGTAAAGGAAGGGAAGCTGCAAGAGTTCCATATCGACGATGATGGTGTGATTCAGTTTGGAACGCGACTTTGTGTGCCTTCATCACCCAGAATAAAGAAGGAGCTATTGGATAATGCACATAGCTCAACTTTCTCTATTCATCCTGGAAGTACCAAGATGTATCGTGATCTCCGAGAACACTTCTGGTGGGATAACATGAAAAAAGAGATTGTAGAATATATATCAAGGTGCTTGGTATGTCAGCAAGTTAAAGCTGAGCGACAAAAGTCCAAAGGTATGATGCATCCATTGCCTATACCCATGTGGAAATGGGAAAATGTTACTATGGACTTTGTCACAGGTCTCCCGAAGACGTCAAAGGGGAATAATGCGATATGGGTTGTGGTTGACCGACTCACCAAGACTGCCCATTTTATCGATATTTGGGAAGACCACTCACTTGAACAACTTGCAAGGATATATGTGAAGGAAGTAGTGAGATTGCACGGTGTTCCTCTCTCGATTGTCTCTGACCATGATCCAAGGTTCACATCTAAATTCTGGAGGATCCTTCAACATTCTTTAAGTACTAAATTAAATTTCAGCATGGCCTATCACCCCCAAACCGATGTCCATTCTGAAAGGACTATTCAGACACTTGAAGATATTCTAAGAGCATGCTCTCTAGAATTCAAAGGTGGTTGGGATCAGCATCTCCCATTGGTTGAGTTCTCATATAACAATATCTTCCACTCGAGTATTCAGATGGCTCCGTATGAAGCTCTTTATGGGAAGCGATGTAGAACTCCAACCTGTTGGGATGAATTTGGAGAAAGAAAGCTACTTGGACCCAATCTTGTGCAGGAGATGACCGAGAAGGTTCAAGTCATCCAGAAACACATCAAAGCTGATCAAAGTCGGCAAAATAGTTATGCTGACAATCGTTAAAGGGACTTGGAGTTCGACGTTGGAGATAAATTCTTCCTTCGAATATCTCCATGGAAGAGAGTCATGAGATTTGGGAAGAAAGGGAAGCTAAGCCCAAGGTACATTGGCCCTTTTGAGATCCTTGATCGTATAGGAGTCGTGGCCTATCGTCTGGCACTTCCACCAAATATGGCTCAAGTTCATGATGTGTTTCATGTATCACTACTGAGTACCAGACCCCTCACATGTACTAAACTCAGAGGTGGTACAGCTGGAGGATGATATCTCCTATGAGGATCAGCCAGTAAAAATTCTGGACCGAAGTGATAAGGTTCTATGCAACAAGACAACCCGCCTTGTCAAAGTGTTGTGGAGGAACCATAAGTTTAAGGAAGCAACTTGGGAACCGAAAGAGGCAATGAAGGAGAAGTACCCTCACCTGTTTGTGTAAAGTGAAATTTCGGGGGCAAAATTTCTTAAGGGGGGAAGAATGTAATGACCCAAAGTATTTCAATAGAAAAATCCCTTCTTATATTTATGTCATAAAAACACAAAATAATGAACTACTAAGTGATAAGTGACCTTTAAACATAATTTTATCACCCCTATGTTTGGAATTTTAAAAATCCGACATACACGGTTGTGTTCAAGACAGTTTTTGGAGTCTAATGAAACAAAAATAATTTTTGGTAAATAGTAACCTACCTTTATGAATAGTAACCTACCCTTATGAAAAGTAATATGAACCTTATGAATATTAAATAAGATTAACATTACCTATTAATAATAAAATAAAATTTAGACATCTTAGAAAGTGACAATTTGACCTTAGTAAACGTTTTTGGTATTTTATAAGTCATAAATAATTAATTATAATTAATTAATTTAAAAGAATATTTATTTTCCTGTAATGTATTCATAAATTATTTAATCAATGTATAATAGTTTTTAAGTAATTTAATAAGACCCTACATAATTTTTGAAAGAACTATAAAATAAGTTTTAATCTTAAAAACTGTTTTTTTAAGTAAATTATGATTTTATTTAAATATTAAATTAATAATATTTAGAAAATTATTTTTGAAAAATGGACTTCATTTTTTGATTCTACACGTCGAAAAATGGTTGGGGTAAATTTTTGGGATTTTTCTGAGATACTTGATTTTTTTGTGAATAGTAGAATACATTTACCATATAAATACATTTTAATTAAAACCCACTATTCGTGGCATCACAAGTGATGTAAGCACCCAAATCCTGAACTCACATGCCTTTTTTACTATTCTTAATCATCCAAGGCTCACTATTCCTTGTCTTAGGTGAAATTAATAAACTAATCAATTTTATATTAAGGAAATCTCTCTCCCCTCCACTATAAAAGCCACCCTTCACTCCCTCTTTTCCTCACACCTCTCAAGATCCAAGCCTTCTCTAAACTCTACCCAAACACCTTCCCTAGCTCATCCCCCACGTCCAAAACCTGCTGGTCTCATCAAAAGTCCAATCCTATCTTCCTTAAAGAGGATCTCGAGAGAAGAATTCTAGAGGTAATTTCCCTCCCTCTTCTCCTTAAATTTCCTTTCAAGTTCAAGTTCCTTTCTTGATCTCTCCCCACCTATCTTCATCCAAATTGTTTTGTAACTCTAGTATTATACATATACTATAATATTATTATTCTAATTGTATATTATATCACCCCACACCATTCCCCTCTTCCTTTTATATTATTAAAGAAAACGTTGTTCATGAGGTGTTAAATTTATCACATTCAAAAACGGCATGTTCTCTTCTTCCATTTCTACCTTCAAATCTGGTCATGAAACTATTTTTATGGTTGAACCCGAATATTTTATATGTATCATGTTCTATTTTAAGTTCTGGAAATAACCTATGGTCATATTACTAACTGAAAAGTTAAAACAAGTTTGTTGTGATCCAAAAAAACCGCTCAAATTAACCCAAATAATCTTCATTTAATTCTTATCTAATGATTCATCCACATGGATCTAATATAACTCATTATAAAATCATTAAAGCTTCTGTAATATCATAAACAACATGTAATATAAGTTCTAGATGTTTACCCATGATCTACCCAAACATCAATTTAAGAATACAAGTGAACCACTCAAGAAAACCATGAAAACGAACATCCCCGATCAATGTTTTTAAACTCTATAAGTCATCCAAAGGAACATAATATAACATAATGAAACCAGAATGAACCCTATTAATGTAAACATGGTTCTGGATATCTAATTAATGAATATAATGTCATTATACCGGATATTAAAGAGAAGGAATCATTCGAGTACAAGGTAAGGGGAAATCTCGAACCCAATTTTCTTCCTTCGGGTTCTCCCTCTTTCACTCCATTTTTTATATGGTTACTCCTCAAAGATCATTTTTTCAACATTTCCTTTACTTTTTTGGGATATACATGTTTGTCACTGGTTTTTATGTCCATCAAAATGTTTTCCACAAGAACTCTTCTTTCAAGATCTCACCTTTTACCTCTCATTCAAGGTTAATGGTTCTTATATCAAGTATGTTGTTCCCTCTTTCTTTTGGGAACCCAAAGCTTATGAATGTGTTATTATGAGATTAAACCCATTACTTTAAATGGGTTATTTATGTACATGTTTGATATGTGTTCTATGTGGCAATCATGATAATGATAATGTATTGATGTGATGGGTGCGCCTGGAATTATATAGCGCAATATGAATGTTTAAATGTGACGGGTGCGCCCGGAATTATATAGCTCTCCAATGCATTGGGTAAAGTGATGAATATCATGAGTAAATGTGAAATGATGTGTGAACACGATTCTAGCTTTGTTCACAAGTATGTTTTATAGTTAACCACTAATACATGATGTTTCATTTTTATGCATTTCCACATTTCAAGTTTATTATTTATGATCCTCTCATGTTCATGATTCTTTGCCTATGTCATGATTATGCTCACCCCATGATATATTGTTCTTATCTATCCTTTTACTGGGCTTCTAGCTCACTCCTTTTGATGTATATCCTCTGGTGGATACATGTACTAAGGAGAGGACAAGTGCCACTAAGAAGCTAGTGAAGAAGAAGTTAAATAAATGTTTATGCTTGATGTTTTATTTGTTATGTATTGTCCTAGTTTGCCCAAGACACTAAACCTATGGATCCTCCATGTGTAATACTATTATGTTGTTTATATTTGAAATGATGTAATAGTACAGTAAGAAAAGGTTGGGTCACTATAGTGGAGACTCAAAAAGTGAAGTGATGCATGACCGGGTTACCCAAGGTGATGCCCCGGAAGGATGGGCGGAGGATGGTCAGAATCGGATGCTTTTTCGAGGGAAGTTGGTTGTTCCAGAGGCGATGTGCGAGAGAGTTCTTGGTGAGTTTTTCAACGCACCACTAGCAGTGCACCCGGGAGTTTCCAAGATGTATCAGGGTCTGAGGGGACAGTTTTGGTGGCCCGGGGTAAAGCAGGCGGTGGCAGAGTTCGTGGCCAAGTGCCTGGTGTGTCAGCAGGTGAAGGCTGAACACTGTGTTCCAGGCTGTTTTTTTCAACCTTTATATGTCCCCGAGTGGAAGTGGGATGACATCTCGATGGATTTTTTCACAGGGCTACCCAGGGTTCAAGGAGGTTGCGACGCTATCTGGGTGTGGTGGACCGGTTGACGAAGTCAGCTCACTTTCTGGCGATCAAGGAGTCGAGTGCAGTGGATGCTTTAGCACGGAGATACATAGATGAGGTGGTGCGATTTCATGGAGTTACGAGGTCCATAGTCTCGGATAGGGATGCATGGTTTACCTCATGATCTTGTAGGGGATTGCAGCATGCTTTTGGCACCCAGCTACGTCTTAGCACTGCCTTCCACCCCCAGACAGATGGACAGACAGATCGCACCATCCAAACCTTGGAGGATATGTTGCGGGAATGTGTCCTGGACTTTGGGGGATCATGGGTGCAACCCTTTCCACTGGTAGAGTTCACCTATAATAATATCTATCACTCTACCATTGGCATGGCTCTATTCGAATCCTTGTACAGAAGGCCATGTTTCTCACCCATGTGCTGGACAGAGGTCGGGGAGGCAGGTGTTCTTGGCCCGGAGGTGGTACAGAGCATGACGGAGAAGGTTCAGCTTATACGAGAGAGGATGAAGGCGGCTCAAGATCAGAAAAAGACTTATGTCAATGATAGGAGGAGACCCTTGGAATTCGAGGTTGGGGACCACATGTTCTTTAAGGTCTCCCCTCGACGTGGGAAGCGAAGGTTTGGAAGGGAGAGTAAGCTTTCTCCCAGGTTTTTCAGACCTTTCGAGGTGTTGTAGTGGGTCGGAGAGGTGGCTTATCAGCTAGCGTTGCCACCACCGCTGAAAAGGGTGAACCATGTCTTCCATGTGTCCCAGATCCAATGGTATCTGCACGACGATTCACACTTCCTCGACTGGGGAGAGCTAGATATCAAGGATGATGCAATGTTCGCAGAGTGACCAGTGATGACTGAGGGTCGTAAAGAGAAGTTGCTTCATGGGAGAACCATTCCCTTGGTTCGTGTGCTATGGAGGCATGGTGGGCTTGAGGAGAGTAACTGGGAACTAGAGACGTAGATGCGTGCCCAGCACCTAGAGCTGTTTTGAGTTGTTCTGTTTTGTTTGTACTTGGTTGATGGAACACTTACTATATTGACTATGGAATGTGTGGTTTCCTTTTTATATGGATGTGTTTGAAGTGTCCTGAAATGTGGGGAGGGGAGGACCTGATCCCTAATTAAGACACATTAAAGTGGATGTGCTTAAACCTATGAGGGCGAGTCAATGACGCCCAATGTGGATAGTATCTTAACATGGAGGAAGGGAAAACTCTCACCCACATGGCTGGACAGTTTGAATCTTTTTTTTTGAACGATTGCATGAGGAAGGGGGAGTTCCTTGGTAACAAGGAGGTCTACTCCTGAGAGGTATCTTTCGAGGTGGTTTTTTGGACCCCTATCCTTTCTTTGGGTCTAGTTTTAATTCTCGAGGGCAAGAATAGTTTGAGAGGTATCTGATGTAATAGCCCAGAACCCCCCTGTCCATTACTTTACCAAAAACACGGTTCCACCATGAAGGTGGCACTGTGACGGTGGAACTGGTGACGGGGGCACCGTGACGGTGGCACTGATCACGGCGGCACCGTGACGGTGGCATTGGTCATGGTGGCATCATGAGGGTCACACCGGTCACGGTGGCACCATGACAGTTGCACCGGTCACGGTGGCACCGTGATGGTCACACCGGTCACGGCGGCACTGTGACAGTCGCACTAGTCACGGTGGCACTGTTACGGTGGTTCCGTGACGGTGGCAATGTGAGGGTGACACCGTGACGGTGGCACCGTGTCCCCTCACCGAGACTTTCGTTTTTTTTCAGTACCTGACTTTTCAGCCCCAGTAACATATCTTTTGACGTAAATTAATCTTAATACCCTTTTTAAAGTCATTTAAAGCCCAGAATTGACTCCTAAAACCCTCAAGAAACATCCCCGATGGGGGTTATTAAATAACTCCTTGATATCATCGTGTGTAACTACCCACCCACGTAGGAAACCTCGATCCTTTTTTCCAGGCGTTCAAAATTCCATATCCCAATCTCCTCTTTATATCTCCTGCTAGAGTTCTCCTTTTCTTCTCAGTTGAATTTCTTTCTTCTTCTTGGCGCGCTTGGAGTCCTTCTTCCCATGGCTTTTGGTGCACCTCTGCTGGATCCTTATGCACGTCTTCCACGGATTTCTTCTAATGCAGGCTGCGCATCCCATGTTCCTGGAGCGTGAATAAAAACTTCGATCTTTGATCAATCAAGTAGGGATTTTCTTTCCTTCATCTCTCCTTGTTTTGTATCATGCGGGGTGGGTGTGATATTGTTTCTATGGTAATGGGCTAACCAAACCTTAACAAAGATAATAAACGGGCTGTTAAAGGATGATGGGGTGCGTTTGGATTTCTGTTGTACTCTCTTTAATTGCTATATGTTGTGAACTGTACAAATTTATGCCTAGAGAAAATCATGTTCATTGGTGCTCTTTATCTGTGAACTAATAAACTCTTGTCTCCTCTGGTTATTAAATGGTTGTAACATGGAAATTTTTTAATCACATGAACTCGGTGGATTAAATGGATGCCTTGTAAACATATGCCCTTGTGTGGTCACCCCGGTTAACTAATAGAAAGAGGAAATAGATAAATTATGTGCTTAAACCTGGAAGTTTATATACTTTGTTTTGGTAGTAGATGAATTGTTCTGTTTGTTTGCATATGGGGTGACGTGGGTGAGGATGGGATCCTCTGATGTGGCATGTTTGATGGTTGTGAATCTAGGGTTATGGTTGCTCTACTTATATCATGAATTGGGGCGGAATCCTCTTCTATTGTGAAACCTTTTGTTCTGGGGATGTGGGGACTGTATCTTGAAGCCCGCTTTGGTTTCAATACTTGGAGGGATCTCACTTTGACGTGAATTTACAAGAGAACTAGGTGTGAATGTTTAAATTGTTGTTTATTGTAACTTATTCCCCTAGGCTTATGCTTGTGCCTGTTAGTTTCCCATTAGTGCAGAATTTACATAAATGGGATCACTTGAACAAGAAAACAAGAATGGGTTAATTGGTAAATTTGATTCTGGGAATGATTTGTGACTCGGTTGTGAGTATTATGCTTTCTATGAGTAATGACTAGGATATCCGTGCTTAGGTTAGGTGTGGATCCATAGTTTGGGTTGAGTGTTTGTTACCTATATATATATAATTTTAGTTCTTTTGTTTTATATTTGCTCCCCACCCAAGTTGAGAATTTAGTGCCGAACACCCCCATTTCATGGGGGAGGGTGTTTTTCCCAACACTCCTATGAGTGTCTGGTTATTATCTCCTTTTCTGCTCCCTTTCCCGTATAGCCCAAGACTCTCCGGGCAGGCTGTGATGGCCTGAATTCCATTATTATCCCAAGAATCTTTGGGCAGGGTAGTTGTGGTGGTTGGCCTAGGTGTTTGCAGGTAGGTTGTTTCCCAAGTGTCTTAGGGATGAGGATTAGGTGTCTTCGGGTGTGGCATTAGTTGTTCTGGCCTAGGTGTTTGTGGGTGTAGTTACGCGTGGTTGTTGTGGCCCAGGTGTCTACGGGCGGGATAGCGGTTATGGCCTAGGTGTGTGTGGGCGGGGTTTGGCAGTGGGACTATGGTGAGAATAGCGGGATTGGTTCGATGCGTAGGATGTCTTCAATAACATGTGGTAAAGTGGCGCAGGGTACCCAAACATCGATGTGCTATTACTATACCTTAATCGACTTGCATTATTTGGGGAGTGTGACTTGGTGAGGCTTGGGTGGATAGTTTTTCCTAATTAGGTGCTTCGGTTATCTCCTTTCTCACAGGGCATTAGAATGCCTCCCCACTTGTGCATGAGAGTCTTTGGTTTTCCCTACTGAGTATACTTGTATACTCACCCTACATATATAAAACTACTTTCAGGTTTCTAGGAGGACTTCAGGGATCGTGCAGGGTCATACTAACTTGGGCGTTGGGACCATTGCAGTTGTTGTTTTTCTTGATTTTGGTACTTTACCATTGTATACACCTTGTACTTTCTGGATTTTACTTTTGCAGCATGCATATGGGAGTGGTTTTCTTTTTCTTTACTCTTACTTCCAGTTTTGGCGTTGTTGGGTTTCATCATCTTATCTCCCGATCCTATTAAAATAAAAGGGTAATGCCTTCCTTGGTGTGAGATTTTATACCATTGGTTCTGGTCGCCACTCTGGGAACTATTGAAGGCGGGTTTCGGGGGTAATTATCTCTCCTTCAACTTAAAAAAGGAAGGGCTTGGAAATCTGTTGTCCCATCCCTCCTTTTGGTGAAGGCGGGTTGTGAAAATATGTTATTATTTCAGTTGAGTAGTTCACATACACATACCCTACTTTTACTGGATATATATGGTACCACATTGGTGGCGCCCTATTGAGTTTTTTACTCACACCCTACTCAATCCACCATTACACTGGGGTACTCAAGAAGATGTTCACATGGTTATAGGCATAGTTTGGGAATAGTACTAAGGATGATTGATCATGATTTCTCATATGTTCATAGGTAGATTGGTATATGATATGACTTAGTGTGGTCAATAGAGGAAAGAGGCATTTGTCTATGCATCGTATTTATAATTTAGAGTCCACATGTTATAGGCCTACTAGTGCTTGATTTTTTTGGTGATTGAGGTTAATTGTTTAAATTGCCAACAACAACCTAAATGGGGTTTTCCCATATGGTTCATTGGTAGAATTATACTCAATAATGATATTTTGTTTATATTCTTAATGAAAGTCTTTGAATAATATATTATGATGCAAATTGGTGGTGGTGATTCTAGTACATATCTTTAGCAGGTGGAGTGACCCTTAGCGTATTAGAATATGTACTTAGTGTCTCATTAGTCAATATGATGGGTATCTAGGTGAATTTTAAACCTTAGAGAGTTAATTTTAGGAGAACCATGTTGATCTAGGCAGTTAATGACCTTTTAGTAGACCCTTTGTGGGTGTATCCTTTTTAGGTACAGTTAACCATGTTGATTCTCAAGTCCTTCAGGCCACCTTAAGGCCTTAGGGCCACCCCAAGGCCTTTGGGCCACATGAATGTAGGCCCCAAACACATTACATAAAAGGAGCATCCCCAGAAGAGGATTCAGAGTAGGTGCACTCACCAGAGCAGAGTCAAATGGATTGTCAGAATGAGAGGGTTTGGCTATGCCATCGGTACCAGCTTGTGCTTACACGAGAAGCCTAGCCAGACGGTCATGCAAAGGTGGAGAGCTACTATCAAGATGCAGATGCTGGGGAGGGGCAGTTCTTTGTGGATAGTATGTTTGAATTCCCTAAGACATTTGGGTCATGTAATCTCCTAAGCCTACCGGCCATGTAATCTCTGAGCCTACGGGCCTTGTAAGGGTTCCCCCCATCCCTTAAAAGGGGGGTTATCAAAAAATCAATAAAAATGAAGGCCTTTGGGCCATTCAGGCAAGAAACCTATATAACGAAACCCATATGACCATTTTTTACCAAATTAGTTTGATTTAATCTTTACTTTCCTTAGATAGGGTTGAAATGCTTGTTAGATTATCTATAATGGTTCATATGGGAGCATTGGTGACACCCCATGACATGTGACCTTAGTGAGAGGTTTCACCTTAGGTCTAGGTGGGATACCCAAAGGCCCTTATTTTTTTACTCAGACCATGGTGATTAGTTCTTAGATTTTATTTAGGGAAACATGTAACATGGGTTATTCTAGGTTTATAGATACTTTTAGAGGCAGTGAGCTTGGTGGTATGCTCCTAATGAGGTCATTGCACATAAGGTTTTACCAAACACATGACCTATGTGTGATAATACCTTTGGTTTCTAAGGAATAACCTAGGGTACTGAGGGATTGGGACTATCTTCAATGGGCATGATTTTTTAGATGCCTAGCCCTATTGACCATTGGGTGTTTCATTAAAAGGATGGTTAGAGCATGGCTGACACTCATGACTGAAATGACACAAAGTGGTGGCTAACATGTAGATAATGTTGACACATTTCAAACTGAGGATGTGTATATGTGGTGAAAAATGATTCAATTAGGTTATCTGTCATTGATGAATAATGTCATAGGTAGGTTCCCAACTTTATAGAGGATTTACCAAGGAGCTCCTAGATTGAAGAGACTGATGGGATGAAGATCTTGGTTGGATTGGATATTGTAACATGCCACTTAAGGGTGGTGAATTGTGTGGTGTATTATTGTATACCCACTACGTATAGAAAGTTTAGTTCACACTAGTTGTGTGTGGTAACTAATTATAATGGAATTTCGGTGAGTGGCTAGGTGATGGTCGGGGATCAATGGTTTAGAGTCTGATGCTAGGTGTAATAGAGACCTAGATCTTCGGGTAATTCAATGGAAATGTCCTATGATGAGAGACATCTTGGAAATGAAACAGGTGTAGTGATATGGTTGACCTAAGGGTGGACCTTGACACGAATATTCTAGAGATGTAGTGTTAGGGATTAGTTAAAGGAAAATAAATACAAGCTTGATGCGGGCATGGCTTATACGGATCAAAATGCATATAATGGTAAAGTATTCTAAGGAACAACTCAAGGGTGTTGGACCCCATTATTTGTCAGAAATCAACATGCATTTAGGATTCTATTTATAAAGGTTGGTAGAATTTGATAGGTGGTTTTTTCATTGGTTCTCGAAAGTGATTAGTTTTCTATCCATTCCAATCATTATGATTGTGAATGGATGTGGAATAGGTTTTGGTAATCGTAAGTTGTTTCGAGGGTGTGATGACTATGATGATACTAAGGTGGGTAGTGAAATGTCAGTCACTGGTGGGAAAACCTCATGTAAAAAGGGTCATATGACCTTGAAACTGATCATTATATGGTCATTTTGTCTTTTGAATGCCACTAGAAAAATTTAATTGACTGCTACTGGATTTCATGATGGATTCCAGGTATTGGTTTGAATACAGACTTGGGTGGAGTCCAAGAGAGGTCGTTGGGGTCGAGATAGCTTGTGATGATCTAGAGGTAATGGATCAGGAATGTGTCGGTGTCATGCTATGGCACAACAATGTAAATGGATAGGGGATGGTTTTTTTTAGAAACATCATTAGAAGTTGGTTGTGGCATTTTTTAAGCATTCTAGGAATGATCTCGGTGTGCCTTGGGATAAGGGAATCTAAATCGGGTTACGGTGTCATGTTGATGGGTGAAGCTGGTTATTTTTTAGATTATCATCCAGAGGTGGTTTGAATTGTGTTTTATTGTGTATTTAGATGTAGTTGGTGAGAATCTACATCAACCATGCCATTGGGATTAAACGGGTGTAGTCTAAGGGTCATTTGGGGATTTTATAGGAAAAGCAAGCACAACCAGGCTAATCTTAGTCGATTTAAATTTAACCATTTAGATCAAATTGAGTAATGAGAAAAATGTTTTGGTGTTTTATTGGGATTAGTAATTAGAGAAATATGAAGTAATTGTAAATAAGATATTATTTATGTGCTTTAGTAAAAAAAATTGATAGTGTAGGAATCATGGTTCGGAAGTATCCATTGAAAGGAAGAACCCATGGTGGGGACTGGCATAGGATGGATGATGAAAGAGATTATGATTTTTTCATGTATTTGGTTAAAATAAATTGATTAATCATTATATTGGTTTTTTGTTGGTGGTTACAACTGCTGGATTAGGTTTTAGCAGTTTATGCACTTTTTGATCAATGTGGTGTTTTAGGAGCACGTTGGATGTTCAGAGATGAAACACGACTATTTTAATGGAATTTCATGAACAACTTATTTCAAGATATTAATTTAAAATCCTATATAGGTTTCTCATGGATGATAATTATTATTGTGGGGAGGTTTTATAAACCCATTTCTATACAAGTTGAAAATTTCATAAGGAAATTGAATTTTCAATTACTAGATGGGTATCTTTTTTATCAAATATTCATAATGGAATTCCAAAGTTGGAATTCCTCACGATGATTTTTTTAGAATTATTTTGAGGATTATAAGGTATATTTAAGGTTTTGAGAGAATATTAGGGGGTTTAGGGTCCATAGAATGTGTTTTAGAAAAGTTTTCCCTAGGTTTCACGGTTAGTGCTAATTGTAAAGCCTAACCATGAGGCTCAGTTTGTATTGATGCATAGGTGGAGAAACTATGTAGAAGACCAAGGTAAAACATGTGTGGTTCCCATCCTAAGTGTGTGCCTTAGGTAGTGGGGGAACATGGTTTGGCTAACTATGAGGCCAAACTATGTGACTCATTAAAATAGAAAAAAAAATACTATTTTCCCTCTCAACATTTTACGAAGAAGGCCCCACTTTTCTCCAATATTTCTCCCTCACAAAAACCGGATCCTCTATCCCTTAATTCAATTCTCCAGGCCACTTTAAGGGGGTGTTCTTGGTGGACTTACATAGTGTTTTGAGGTACAATTTATCCTCTAGTAATATTCTTAGGTCTTCTCCTATCTCTATTTCTAATTTTGGTTTCACCAGTTAAGGTTTTGGTCTTAATTCCACAAAAGCATAGTATAATCAAATACCTAGTTTTTGTATTTCACTCTACATAGAGAGAGGGTGATCTAAGTGGCCATTTATGTTTTTCCAAGATATATTTCATTGAGGTATTCCTCTGTTATGAATTTTCTAAGGTTTTTGTCATAAATTAAATTAATTTAATAGTTTTTTGATGTTGTTATTAGATATTTTCCTGAAAATGGAGTCGAGGGCCCCTTGGAGACCTCTTGTAGGTTGTTGCTCAGATTTTCCACTGAGTGGTGGGTTTTCGGTGAGATATCGCCATTATTCCTTTTCTGGTTTAATTTTATAATTTATTGTTGAATGTTTGAGTTGATCTTTTGATGTGTTCATGGCCCATCATTTGTTATCTAGGGGGTATTGTTCTAGCTTGGATTAGATATCTTCCTTCTGAGATGATCCATAGCAAGCTTGGATGGAGCTTCTTAGAGCTATGTATAAAATGATAAAATATTCCTTCAGGTGGGTATTCTATTGTACTTAACCTATAGAATTATTGTAACACCCCAAGGATTTACAAATAAATTTAATATTGAGTGCATAAAATACTGAGTCTCTACAAAACAACACTTTGTTATAACTGATCCAATATAGAGAATTATTCCACCTCTGTGATTTGAATTTTGAAAAACAGACATACACGGTTGTGTTTAGTAATATATTTAGAGTCTGATAAGATAAAATTAATTTTTTTGTGAATAGTAACTTGCCCTTATGAATAGTAATGTTACCCTTATGAATAGTAATGTACCCTTATGAATAGTAAATTGACCCTTATGAATAGTAATACACCTTTATGAATAGTAACTTGGCCATTATGAATAGTAATATACCCTTATGAATAGTCCTTGAATAGTAATGTACCCATATGAATAGTAACCTCGCACATGTAAGTAAAAATATAATTTAGGAACCTTATAAATGAGAGTGAATATTTTAAAAATTAATAATTAAGTGTTGGTATTTTTATGAGCAATAAATAATGAATTACAATTTTTTAATTAATAGATTAATATAAAAGATAATTCATTTTCAAAAAAATTATTCATGAATATATATTTTTTTATTATAAGATAATTTTATAAGTCCCTAGTTAATTTTTCGAAGTGTCATAAAATCAGTTATATTATTAAAATTTGTATTTTTTGAGTAAATTATGATTTTAATTAAAAATTAAATTTATCATATTTAGAAAATTATCTTCTTAAAATGGAGTTTTTTTTACTCTAAATTTCAAAAAATGGTTTGGATGAATTTTTGTGATTTTTATGAAATATTTTAATTTTTGTTGAATAGTAAAAAAATACAGTTTTTTTTTAAAATACGGCATTTTTCGTGACATATTCATGAAATTATTATGATATAAAAATACGACTTTTATCAGCACTACAAATACGGCTTTAATCAGTGCCAAAAATGGCCTTTCATAGCGCTAGAAAAGTGTTGTTAATTTCGGCGAAGATAAAGGGGGGGTCCCCTTTATCATCGCTCCAAAAAAGCATTGATAAAGACCCCTTTTATCAGCGCTCAAAAAAAACACTGATAAAAGGGGCCTTTTATCAGTGCTAAAACAAAGCACTGATAAAAGGGTTCTTTATCAGCGCTTTGTTTTAGCTCTGATAAAAGCCCCCTTTATGAGCACTTCCTTTATCAGCACTTTCGTTTTAGTACTGATAAAGGTCCCCTTTTATCAGCGCTTTTTTAAAAGCGCTGATAAAAGTTAAAAAATTAAAAAAAAATTAAAAAAATTAAAAAAATACTGCCAATTGGGGGGGCTTTTATAGTGCTTGAGCCCCCCACCCGTTTACAACGCTTTTCCGCCCCCTACAGCACCCCACACACCCCTCTACCCTTTATCAGCACTTTCTCCCTTATTCCCCCATGCGTGCGTGCCCCTACCTCCACCAGGATTTGAACTTGAGACCTCCCCCCTGCGTGCATAAGCCCTTACCATTCCTCTATTTTGATTTGTTTTCCATTTCATGATATCTCTGTTGAGCATTGTATTGTTTTCAAACAATTCAAAATAATGTTTTTTAAAGGGGGAGATTATTTTAAATAATACTCTGTCTCTTTATGATGATTTTGATGCTCACAAATACCCTTAATTATTTACTAATTATTTCGTTGAGTATTTTGCAGGAATTTATTTTATTTATTTATTTCATACAACGAGATTTCATACTTCATTTATTCCAAGATCAATTTTAGCGTGTTCTGGAATCACTGTAGCGCAAGATCAATTTTAGCGCGTTCTGGAATCACTGTAGCGCGAGATCAATTTTAGCGCGTACTGGAATCACTGTTCATACCCTACGTTGATGAACGTAACGTATGGATGAAAAGTTTACTTTTTATGTTAAAAGAAACGTATGGTTAAGGAACCTTTCGTTATTTTGAAACGTATGGTTAATGAACCTTACGTTGTTGAAAAGTATGGAAGAAGAACATTACGTTTGGAAGGAACCTTACGTTTTCGTTGTTGGACAAGTATGGAAGAGAAACCGTACGTTAGTTTTCAGTGTTGAGTTTGTTTCTCAAGAGTATGGATCATCAATCTTACTTTTATAATCAACCGTACGTTCTTTGAAGAGTTGAAGCGAGACAAAGTATGGATGATCAATCCTACGTTTGAATGCTGAAGAGAAAGTATGTACGTTCTGAACCTTACGTTTGTGAGCCTTACGTTTGTGAACCCTACGTTTGGAGCCACGTCATCAACCCTACGTTTGGCGTCGGGATATTTTTGACAGACGATATTTCCTTTTGCATTGATCAAACAAGCGGATTATTAGGCGGATTTCGAGCCGATTCTTAAGTACGACTTTGACTGAATCAAAGACGATTTTCAACGGATTACTGATTGATTTAAACGGAGCTTTTTATGCCGATTTCTCAGGGGAATTACAACGGCTCTGTTATTTCATTTAATATCGCGAATCTAAAGGAGATTTTCATGGATCTATTTATGCGGAAGATTTTCTCAGATTTGAATATATATGTTCTATCTTGGAAACTTCGGATATATATATACACAGGAAAGTGTGTGAAATATACAGATTGATCTTTTAACGAGCAAGAAACAGAGACTGTGTAAAGGCGTTCTTTTCTGGTGATCGAGAAGAAGTGTAAAACCTTTATTACCGAAGGAAGATCTTGATAGCAGATTCACGTGTTCTACATCGACTATCTGTTGTGAATCTATTGCTGCTGAAGTTGTGAAGTTTCTGGTAATATCTATTGCAACTGGATCGACTCAGAACTGTTTTGATTACAGATCTTTATTTTCTGAAGACAACGATCTATCTACTGTCAATTGCATTCTGTTGCAATTGTGAAGAACAACTGGAGAAGTGTTTTCTTTATCGAAACTCTTTTTATTTTTGAGTGATCAGCTTCTCGTTCTAAGCTGTGTGGGTTCGTGTTTGAACCAGGAAGGCTGTGTTTGCCTGAATCTTGTAAAGGTGTCAACTGCCTGTACTCAGTTGTGGACAGGTCTGTGGAAACGAGGACCAGATAGTGAAAATCGCCGAGCTCGTGGATTTGAGCGTTGGTGGAGTGGACTAGGGGCCTTCTGTTCCCCGAACCACTATACATCCGTGTGTTCATGCTTTTACTTTTTCCGCTGCATATTTAATCGTGCAAAAGCATAGTGAACAGAATTTGTCTAAATTGAAGAGATTATAATATTTTTGAAAAGACACAATTCACCCCCCCTCTTGTGTGTAATCCGTAGATTCAGATCCAACAATTGGTATCAGAGGAGGAGCTTCTTATTTTTAAAGTCTTATCAAACTAGAAGTATTTAAAGATTATACATAGTGTATCATGGCTGATATGAGAGAGGGAATGTCAATGGTCAGAGCACCTTACTTTAATGGAGATAATTATGGCTGCTGGAAATCACGTATAATTATTTATCTGAAAAATCTTGGTTACAAAGTCTATTCAAAGATTCTGACTCCCTATGAAATTCCTGAAAATCCCGATACATGGAGTGCTGCTACAGAGGCTGAGTATGACATAAATTCAAAAGCTATGAATGCAATCATCTGTGGTCTAGGAACAGATGAATTTAACAGAGTATCTCAATGCCCGACTGCATATGAAATGTGGCAAACAATAGCTGTTGCTTATGAAGGAACAGATAATGTAAGACAGATGAGATATGCAACTGCTAAGTTAAAATTCGATACTTTCAGAATGATTGAAGGAGAGAGCATCACTCAGATGAATGGAAGATTGACAGAAATTGTCAATAACATAACAGCTCTAGGAGAACCAATCAAGCAGGCTGATCAAGCGTTGAAGGTACTGAGAGTACTTCCTACTCGATGGAATGGAATCTCTGCAGCAATCAGACAATCAACTTCTGTTAAAGATCTAACTATGAGAGAACTGATTGGTACATTGATGATGTACGAGGCTGGAATGCAAGATGAGGTAAATGAGCATAAAGTCTACATAAAAAGGGAAAATACTGCTTTGAAAGTGACTTCTCAACAAAAGGATAGAAAGATGAAGAACAGAGAAGTAAGTGCTAAATCAGAAAGCTCTGATTCTTCAAATTCGGATGAAGAACTGGCTCAGCTAGCCAGAAAATTCAGAAAGTTCTATAGTAAGAAGAAAGACTTCAAGAAATCCTTCAAAAAGGATAGCAAGGAAGTGAGATGTTATGAATGCAAAAAGATGGGACATATCAGACCGGATTGCCCAAAATTGAAAGATGCAAAGAAGAAGAAATTCTTCAAAAGAGATGATTATGAGCAGAAAGACAAGAAAGCTATGAAAACTACTTGGAGTGTTTCTGAAGACTCAAGTAATTCTTCTGAATCAAGCTCAGAGAAGGAGGAAGCCAATTTAAAAGCAAATATGTGTTTCATGGCTGAAACTGATGAGGTACACTCATACTACTCCTCTGACTCAAATAATGAATCAAACTCTGAAACAAGCTTCTCAAATAAAAAACTTGCAGCTTACTGCAATATGCTTGAAGAAAGGTATGACTCATTATTTAAAAAATATAAATCTATAAAGAACTTGCATAAAGCTATTTCAGATGAGAGAAATACTTTGCTAAAACAACATAAGGAATTAATTGACAAATACAACTCTGCTGACTCAAATAAAATTGATTTTCAATCAAAAATAAAAACTCTACAGGATGAAGTAGAATCTTATAAAAAGGCTGCTTTAGTTTTTACAAAAGGAGAAAACGTCTTAAATGAGATACTTGGAAAAACTGTAATTAAAAAGGAAAGGTTTGGAATTGGAAGTAAAGGAGAAAAACCTAAGTTATACAAAAATTATTTTGTTCCTAGCACTAAACAGGTTATTTGTAACTTCTGTGGAACAAAAGGTCATATAGCTAAAAACTGTTTTCTAAGACAACCTCAAATATGTGGAATTAAGAAAGCTTATATTTCCAACGATCTATATGATTCAATCAATTTTAAGAAAACAAAGCAAATCTGGATACCCAGATCACTGCTTGCTAACACTCCTGGACCCAACAAAATATGGGTACCAAAGCAATTTGTTTGAATATCTTTGCAAGTAACAGGTCACCAAAGAAAGAAAGAAATATGGTATATGGACAGTGGCTGCTCAAGACACATAAGTGGAACTTCAGCTAATTTCTCTTCTCTTACTCGAAAGGAAGGAGGACTTGTCACCTTTGGTGACAATGCCAAAGGAAAGATTATTGGTATTGGAACAGTTGGAGATCCAGAGACAGTCTCAATCAACAAAGTACTTTATGTACAAGGGTTAAAACACAATCTGATAAGTATCTCTCAACTCTGTGATGATGGATACACTGTTGATTTTACTAACAATAGTTGTACTATTTCTAAAGATAAACTGTTTAAGTTTAGAGCACCCAGAACTGATAATGTTTATACTTTGGATTTGTATTCCTTGTGTAAACAACAAGTAAACTGCTTAACTGCTAATATAAGTGAATCCTGGATCTGGCATAGAAGACTTGGTCATTGCAATATATATGCTTTACATAAATTATCTAAGAAACATCTAGTTTCTGATTTGCCTAGTCTCAAATTTGAAAATGACAGATTCTGTGATGCATGTCAGCTTGGCAAGCAACACAAATCATCATTCAAATCTGTTAATAAAGTTGCTACAACTAAACCTCTAGAACTTATCCATATGGATTTGTTTGGACCTTCAAGAGTAGCAAGTTTAGCTGGTAAACTGTATGTTTATGTATTAGTTGATGATTATTCTAGATTTACTTGGATTTTCTTTTTAAAATTTAAAAGTGAAGCTTTTAGTTTATTTGAAGGTTTTTGTAAATCTATTCAAAATGAAAAAGGTTTTAATATAATCTCATTGAGAAGTGATCATGGTGGAGAATTTGAGAACCAGGAATTTAATTCCTTTTGCTCAAACATGGGTATTAAACACACCTTCTCTGCTCCAAGAACACCTCAACAGAATGGGATTATAGAAAGAAGAAATAAAACTATTCAAGAAATGGCTAGAACTATGTTAAATGAATATAGCCTACCTATATATTTCTGGGCAGAAGCTGTTAATACAGCTTGTTATATAATGAATAGAATTTTAATAAGACCTATTTTGAAAAAGACACCCTATGAACTATGGAATAACAGAAAACCTAATGTAAATTACTTTAAAGTTTTTGGATGCAAGGTTTACATCTTGAATACCAAAGATAATCTTGGTAAATTTGATCCAAAATCTGATAAAGGTATTTTCTTAGGATATTCTGCAACCTCCAAAGCTTATAGAGTCTATAATAAAAAGTCAAGGATTGTTGAAGAATCAGTTCATGTGAAATTTGATGAATCTGATCCTTTTGAGAAAAGGATAGAACAAATAGATGAACCTGATTCTAATGAAAACATGAGACTTGAGAATTTAAAGAATGATTTTGAAAATGATATAAAAGAAATTCAGTCCAGTTCAGAAGAACATGACACTGAAGAACCTTTGAATATAATGCCTAGACAGTCTAGAACCTTAAAGAATCACCCTTTAGAATCTGTGATAGGTGACTTAGAGACTGGTATTCAGACTAGAAGAAACTTTGGAAACATAGTTGAATTCTCTGCTTTCCTATCCCAACAAGAACCTAAGACCATAGAAGAAGCCTTAGATGATGAGAGCTGGGTAATAGCAATGCAGGATGAATTGAACCAGTTCAAGAGAAATAAGGTTTGGGAATTAGTTGAAAGACCACATGATTATCCAGTAATAGGAACTAAATGGGTCTTTAGGAATAAACAGGATGATCAAGGGATAATAACTAGAAATAAAGCAAGATTAGTAGCTAAAGGATATAATCAAGAAGAAGGAATAGATTATGATGAGACCTTTGAACCTGTAGCCAGGTTAGAAGCCATTAGAATTCTTTTAGCCTATGCATCTTATATGAATTTTAAATTATTTCAGATGGATGTTAAATCTGCCTTTTTAAATGGTTATTTAATGGAGGAAGTTTATGTTGAGCAACCTCCTGGTTTTGAAAATTCTCAAAAACCAGATTCTGTTTTCAAACTTACTAAAGCTCTTTATGGCCTTAAACAAGAACCTAGAGCTTGGTATGAAAGACTAATTTCTTTTCTTTTGAAAAATGATTTTACTGTTGGACTAGCAGATCCAACACTCTTTAAGAAAACTGTGAAAAATAATGTTTTGTTGGTTCAAATTTATGTTGATGATTTAATTTTTGGATCAACCAATAAAATTCTTTGTCATGAATTTTCAGAATTAATGCAAAAAGAATTTGAAATGAGTATGATGGGAGAATTAAATTTCTTTTTGGGTCTTCAAATATTTCAAAAAGATTTTGGAAATGTTTTAAATCAATGCAAATACATTACTGATTTACTTAAGAAATTTGGACTTGAAAACAGCAAGACATTTACAACTCCTATGTGTACTAATATAAAACTTGATTTGGATGAAACTGGAAAATCAGTGGACAACAAGTTATATAGAGGTATGATTGGTAGTTTGTTATATCTTACTGCTAGTAGACCAGATATAATGTATTCAGTATGTCTTTGTTCTCGATTTCAATCAAATCCCAAAGAATCCCACTTAACTGCTGTTAAACGAATTTTTAGATATTTAAAAGGTACTATTTATCAATCTCTGATTTATCCAAAAACCTCTGATTTTAATTTAATTTCATATTCAGATGCTGACTTTGGAAGCTGTAGATTAGATAGGAAGAGTACTTCAGGAACATGTCACTTTTTAGGAAAGTCTTTAGTATCATGGTCTAGTAAGAAACAACACTCAGTTGCCCTGTCAACAGCCGAGGCAGAATATGTGTCTGCAGGAAGTTGCTGTGCACAGGTGTTGTGGATGAAAAACACTCTTATGGACTTTGGATTAAATTTCAATAATACGCCTATTTTATGTGATAATACTAGTGCAATTAATATTTCAAAAAATCCTATTAGTCATTCTAGAACTAAGCACATTGATATAAGACATCACTTTTTAAGAGATCATGTGTTTAAAAAGGATATATTTTTAGAATTTATAAATACAGAAAATCAATTAGCAGATATTTTTACTAAACCACTCCCCACGGCAAGGTTTGAATTTATTAAGGGGGAGTTAGGTTTATTTAATTTTAAATAGTTTTTTTTTTAATCTTATTCTGTTTTCGAATTCTGTTTAAATTTTGTTTCCCGCTATAAGTAATTTTATTTTGTTTTAAATAAAAGTAATGATTAGTGATTACATGGGAATCAAGGCTGTCAGAACCGTTTCACCTTCTAAACTGTTTCACCTTTTTCGGAAACCCTTTCGAAAACCTAAAACCGCACATCTGCTCCAAAACCCTTTTCTGAATCTTCAAACCCTAAACTTACGAACCTTCAGAAATCATTGTTGAAATGGAAAAGACTAAGCGTCCAGATGAAGCTGAGAGCAGTGCTGCAAAGAAACCTAAAGTAGTTGGTCGGAAAATACTGCAAGGTAAAGTCATAGATTTAGAATGGCTGTTTGAAACTAATTTACTGTTGAAGCAAGCGTTGTCGTTTCAAAGCCTTGAGCAAGCTTTTAATAGTGAAAATTCTGAGTTTCTTTATAAGGCAGAAATGAGACATTTCTTTAGAACTGTTCAGTTTAGCCTTGGAGATACAGAGGATAGTTTATTGGCTCAAATAGAGGATAAGGACTTTTCCATATCATCTGTAGAGATAAGTCAAATTCTTAACTGCCCTCGTGAAGGAGTTTTTCATTTCGATTTACGGAATATTGGAGATTCTGTACATAAGTCTGAAGACATTATGTCTTTTCTGTTTGGAACCAGAGTGATAAAGAATATGTTTATTAAAGATTTGGAGCCCGATCAGAAAATCTTGGTAAAATTTGTTCAGACTGGTTTAGCACCAAGGATGGCTGAGATGGAGAAAATCCTATACCCTGACATGTACATAATGTATCTTCTGATGTGTGATATTAAGTTTAATTGTCCTCGGTTTATGATAATATATCTAAGATACTGCTGTCAGAGTGAAGCAAGAATGACCTTTTTCCCTTATGGAAGGTTCATTTCTTTGTTTTTGCATAAAAGAGGAATGATCAGATTGGTAGATGTTGGGGTGAAATGTCACCACAGTAATGTTTTTAATGCTGGAACTTTGAGGAAAGTAGGATACTTCTGGAGCACAATTAAAGGAAAACTCTTACCTGTTGGAGCTGAGGAAGACTCGGAGAGTGCTCAGGCTCAACCGGCTAAGTCCAAGGAGGGACAAGCAGAATCAAGGGTTAGTACAGTGGCAAGGAGAATTCGTTTTGAGATGGAGGAAGTTGAGGAAGAGAGAAGTCAAGAAGGACTTCAATCTAGAAGGAAGAGGTCAATTGATGATGAAATTATCTCTCCTGCCTTGAAATCCTCTGAACCGGTAATTTCTTATTCATTTGTGAGAGAAGCTGTTGTGGAGCAGACTGCACCGATAGAGGAACCAGTAGCTCAACCGGCAATCCAAAAAGAACCTCAATCTGCTGCTGTGGCTGTTGAAAATGTAATACAACAAGAACAACCTATGGAGGCAGTGCCTGGTGAAGAAGTGGCCCGACCTCAAGATTTACATGAAAATATTGTTCTTGACCATTCAGTAGAAGTCATAGAGACTACTGTTCGTGATGAACATACTTCTGAAGCTAATACAGAAGTACTTCAGGAAGATTTTTCAGTGGAAGAGTTTCAAGCTTCAAAAGCTAGTTCAGTGGATCAACCTTGTCAGGACAAGGACAAAGAACAGTCAGATGCAGATTCTTTACCACTTGCCCTGCCTCATCAACCTATTTCTGGACATGAGAATAGAGCACAGGGTGCCCCTGATTCGAGAAAAGAAGAAGTTGTTGAGTTGTACAAGCGTATCTCTCAATTAGAATCTGAGAATGATAGTCTCAGAAATTCTCTGAACTTAGAGCAGTTGAAGTTTCAGAAGCTGAAAGAATGTACTGTTTCAAGACAGGAAGTAGATTTGTTTAAGACTGATATGTTGCATGCTGTTGATCAGTTAAAATCAGAGATGGTAAAGAAAGATGATATGTCTGAGTTGAAGATTTACATGGAGAATAAATTTGCGTCTGTTGCAAACAATGCTGTGAGTGGATCAGGTTCTTCACCTGATTTGATTCGAAGATTTCAAGCAATTACAGGAGCACTAAGCAATATGAGTGACAGATTACACGATCTTCAGTGTAATAGTGCCCCTTTGTCAGTTTTGCTAGATAATCAGAAATTTTTAGTGGATCAGTTGGCATCTGGAGAGCAACCGATTAGGATTCTTTTGAATCAGTTATCAGAGAAGCTGGCTCTTTTTGTTGAAAAAGAAGAAAGAATGCATGAGTTTTTCAGAGTTAATTTGATTGAAGATATTCATATGACTCAAGAAAACAGAGATCTTATCATCAAGTTAGGAGATGGGATGATGAAGAGGCTCAAGGAACAGTTTACAGAGATCAAGACCGCGATTCAAAGGAGATAGACACCTTTTTCCCTGTCTTATCCATGAACCTTGATTCCTCTGTATATCACAATCGTTTATATATATAACAGCTTGTGAATGAAAATTCTCTTCTTTTGTTTTTGTTTTGTTATTTATTGATTTATGATTAAGTTATCCAGTATAACAAATTCACTTATTCATACACAGTTAATTATAGCATTTACTTATAGTTCAGTGCAATATTGAATGTGTTCAAATCCGTAATTTTTTCATTCTTTTTGATATCACAAAAAGGGGGAGAATTTGGATAAACACAACATTTAAATTCATTTGTTTCCTATGAAGAAATTTGGATATATGGGAGAAGACATTTATCTTTTATTTATTTTTTAGCTGAAAATTTATTTTTATGGGGGAGAAATTTTATTATAGTTAAATATTGTTTTAATCCTTTCAGAATTCTAAAATTTTATAAAACTAATTTTTTCAATAAAGATTGCAATTAAATTAGTTCTATTATTTTATGGGTTTTGTGATCATCAAAAAGGGGGAGATTGTTGAGCATTGTATTGTTTTCAAACAATTCAAAATAATGTTTTTTAAAGGGGGAGATTATTTTAAATAATACTCTGTCTCTTTATGATGATTTTGATGCTCACAAATACCCTTAATTATTTACTAATTATTTCGTTGAGTATTTTGCAGGAATTTATTTTATTTATTTATTTCATACAACGAGATTTCATACTCCATTTATTCCAAGATCAATTTTAGCGTGTTCTGGAATCATTGTAGCGCAAGATCAATTTTAGCGCGTTCTGGAATCACTGTAGCGCGAGATCAATTTTAGCGCGTACTGGAATCACTGTTCATACCCTACGTTGATGAACCTAACGTATGGATGAAAAGTTTACTTTTTATGTTAAAAGAAACGTATGGTTAAGGAACCTTACGTTATTTTGAAACGTATGGTTAATGAACCTTACGTTGTTGAAAAGTATGGAAGAAGAACATTACGTTTGGAAGGAACCTTACGTTTTCGTTGTTGGACAAGTATGGAAGAGAAACCGTACGTTAGTTTTCAGTGTTGAGTTTGTTTCTCAAGAGTATGGATCATCAATCTTACTTTTATAATCAACCGTACGTTCTTTGAAGAGTTGAAGCGAGACAAAGTATGGATGATCAATCCTACGTTTGAATGCTGAAGAGAAAGTATGTACGTTCTGAACCTTACGTTTGTGAGCCTTACGTTTGTGAACCCTACGTTTGGAGCCACGTCATCAACCCTACGTTTGGCGTCGGGATATTTTTGACAGACGATATTTCCTTTTGCATTGATCAAACAAGCAGATTATTAGGCGGATTTCGAGCCGATTCTTAAGTACGACTTTGACTGAATCAAAGACGATTTTCAACGGATTACTGATTGATTTAAATGGAGCTTTTTATGCCGATTTCTCAGGGGAATTACAACGGCTCTGTTATTTCATTTAATATCGCGAATCTAAAGGAGATTTTCATGGATCTATTTATGCGGAAGATTTTCTCAGATTTGAATATATATGTTCTATCTTGGAAACTTCGGATATATATATACACAGGAAAGTGTGTGAAATATACAGATTGATCTTTTAACGAGCAAGAAACAGAGACTGTGTAAAGGCGTTCTTTTCTGGTGATCGAGAAGAAGTGTAAAACCTTTATTACCGAAGGAAGATCTTGATAGCAGATTCACGTGTTCTACATCGACTATCTGTTGTGAATCTATTGCTGCTGAAGTTGTGAAGTTTCTGGTAATATCTATTGCAACTGGATCGACTCAGAACTGTTTTGATTACAGATCTTTATTTTCTAAAGACAACGATCTATCTAATGTCAATTGCATTCTGTTGCAATTGTGAAGAACAACTGGAGAAGTGTTTTCTTTATCGAAACTCTTTTTATTTTTGAGTGATCAGCTTCTCGTTCTAAGCTGTGTGGGTTCGTGTTTGAACCAGGAAGGCTGTGTTTGCCTGAATCTTGTAAAGGTGTCAACTGCCTGTACTCAGTTGTGGACAGGTCTGTGGAAACGAGGACCAGATAGTGAAAATCGCCAAGCTCGTGGATTTGAGCGTTGGTGGAGTGGACTAGGGGCCTTCTGTTCCCCGAACCACTATACATCCGTGTGTTCATGCTTTTACTTTTTCCGCTGCATATTTAATCGTGAAAAAGCATAGTGAACAGAATTTGTCTAAATTGAAGAGATTATAATATTTTTGAAAAGACACAATTCACCCCCCCTCTTGTGTGTAATCCGTAGATTCAGATCCAACAATCTCTATATATATATATAGCTATATTTATTCGTATAGTAATATATATATATATAGTTATATTAATATATATATATAGTTATATTAATATATATATATAGTTATATTAATATATGTCTCTATTTATATATATATATATATATATATATATATTTAGTTATATTTATTCATATAGTAATATATATATATATAGTTATATTAATATATATATAGTTATATTTATTTGGATAATAATATATATTTATATTAATATATATAGTTATATTAATATATATATTCATAGTGATATTAATATATATATTTATAGTGATATTAATATATATATATTTATAGTAATATTAATATATATATATATAGTTATATTAATATATATATAGTTAGTTTAATATATACATATATAGTTAGAATAATATATAGGTATATAGATATTCATATATTTGTATTTTAAATAAAATGGATATTAGTTATTATTTAGATAAAGATAATATATTTTATATGTAAAAATATTTTATTATTTATATTTATATAATTAAAATTTTATGTGTGAATATATAAAAAATATGTATATATTGTAATATATTTGATTATAAATAGTAGTTCATTATAAAAAACGATGAAATTTCAAAAACATAAAATCAATATGAATGTAATACCTTGTAATAAATTTAGTCCCCACCCAAAAAAAAACCCAATAATATCCCCTTAAACGAGGATGAAAATCCACAAAATGTTAAAAAATCGCGGTACCTCGACTAAAAACTCAATTTTGGAGGCATTCTGGGCCTTTTTTGGCCTCGAAAAAACATTGATCGGGCTCCCTCACCATTAAAACGACGTAGAGCTGGTTGCAGGCTTCGATTTGATATGTGGTAGAGCTCAAACGGACACCCGGATCAAAAGTTATGGCCGTTTGAAGTTCGAGTTGCGTTTTCAACATATTTTGGATCTTTTTTTATTTTTATTTTTTTTTTAGTCTTCAAATTGTTATTAAATGACTATTACTCCATAATAATTAGAAAATTGTTAATTAAAAATATTTTTTTAATTTTTTTATAAGCTATTTTCACTAAATATCTTATATATTAGGTATATTAAGTGTAAATGTATATTTATACTTATCTAAAATATATTTAAAAATTACATATTATATTTATATCAATATAACTATATTTATATCTTTATATATTAATATATTATTTTTAATTATTTTTTTTTTGAAGTCCAACCTTTATCATCACTTCTAAAAAAGCGCTGATAAAGGCTCCCCCTTTATCAGCACTACTAAAAAATTGATCATAAAGGGGGTCCCTTTAACAGCGCTAAAAAAAGCGCTCATAAAGGGGGTACCTTTATCTGTGCTGATAAAGGGGTGCTTTTATCAGCGCCTTTTTTAGCGCTGATAAAGGGACCCTTTATCATCACTTTTTTAGTGCTGATAAAGGTACCCCCCCTTTATCAGCGCTTTTTCGTTAGCGCAGATAAAGGTTGGCGTTGGGAAAAACTATTTTTGTGGTAGTGGCAGTGCCTACGCAACACTGACAAAGTCAAAATTGGTAATTTATATATAATAATTGAGTGATAAAAATTACATTCATGAATTATTTATTAATTATTAGATATTATTTATCTCTTTTATTTTTAATTTCGAATTTTAGTGTTATATAACATAAGTATTATCCAAATGTCTCTATAATGCATGTGCAAGGCAAGAAAAGACAAAATAACAATTTAAGAATATGTCGTCTTTTGAATAAGAGTGAATATACATAATGAATAAATCCATAATTTTATTTTGAACCTAATTAATTTATCTTTATGATAGTATTTTATTTTTAATTTTTATATATGAAATAATTAACATCAATGCTTATGCAACGCCGATACTGCTCATGTGCAAGCATAAGAAAAATAAATAAAATGTTTTTAATAAAATTTAAAAGAATTACTAAATGACATATATTCTGGATAACACATTTTATATAATCAATATTAGACTATTATAATTTATTTATTCAAATTTGGGACATTTTGGGCCCACATGAATCACTTTAAAGCATTTATAATATTTAATTTTAAAAGGAAATCAATTTGTCACATTATAGTTTTAAATTTAATAATATTGTTATAAAAGATTTTCGAGAGGTTTTATTCAAACAATAATAGTATTTAGAAATATATTAAAATTATATTTCTCATGAAATTTTATTTTTAATTTTTATATAATAAATAAATACCATAATGGCTTCCATGAAGATGATCCAGTATTAATTTAATTAATGTATAAATAAAATAAATGATATTAAAAATAATAAAATAAATATACATTTTAATTTTAAAGATAATTCATGGATTCCCTAGATACATATGACATTTATATGATATAATTTAAAATTTTATTTGATTTGAAAACTTTTTTTGATGTTTTTAACGTCATAGATATGAATAGTTTTTATCTTGACAAAATTGTTTTTCATGAATAAAATATTTTATTAAATTATTTAGAAATAAAAAAATTATTTAACAAGTCCAAAAATGATAATATTACTTCTACAATGAAAAACTCTTTAGTTTTAGGTATTTTTGGGGTCTTAAAAACTATAATATATTTGTTATATTTTAATAATTGTGGTGATTCGTAAGTTACTCCTCACCTCACATATAAAAGGAGGTTCCTTACTTCACAAATTTCATATCCATAAGCCTCCTTGTTTGGAAAAAATCTACCAAAATTCCATCCTCCTTATCCCTTGACACATTCTAGTGCATCTGGTCTCACAAAAATACAACTTCCAAAATCCGTAAGGTGGTTTCAAAAGAGAAATATTCAAGAGGTAAGAATTTTTCTTCTTCTCTTTTCAATTGTTTCTCACTTATACCCTATACCTACATATTATCCAATAATTCATGAAAACTATTGTACCTTATATGTACTAGAATGTTTTTATGATAATGGATTATGTTGTCATCATCTCTTCTTTTCCCTCCTTTTATATTATCAATGAGAACATCGTTCGAGATATGTAAATTATCATGTTCAAGGAAGATGGATTTTAAATTTGCATTACTATCTTCATGTCTAGTCATTAAACCATTATAATGGTTGAACCAGATCAGAATATATTTATTTTATCTTATGTAATTTTATGGAATACTTACAGACTTTTAGTATAAAATAATAATACCAAACAAGTTCATCATGCACAAAACCGCCAAGTTAATCCAAGCATTTATCATTAACCTTTATCTAATGAGTCATCCTCTTGGTATATAGAAAAAATCATTATAAGATCATTTATATATTTTTAATGTCACTAATAATATATATTAACAATTCTATATGTTTAACTACATTTCAAACGAACTTCCATTCGTAAATACAAGTAAACCGGTCGTGAAAACCAAGGAAGAAAATGCTTCAAAAACAATAAAATTGAACCTATTAAACCCATCATAAATTTCATGAATGAACCTAATAAGGTTAAAATAAATCAATTAAATTTAGATGAGGTTTTTTAATTATTAATGTATGAATCTAAATTTTATTATTCAATTCATTATGATCAATGTAAGAACACATTCGTGCATAAGGTAAGAGGTTTCCTCGTCTCACTTCCATTTTTGTGTGATATTCCTTATTCACTAATATTACTTGTCTATGGTGTATGTATACTACCCATTGATTTATAATATCATGAATATATTTATTTTAATGTTATTAAATGTATCATTTTAATATTATTAATTTTTGGGCATACGAGCCGATTGATTACGAAGTGGTAAAGGATTTCTACACGAACCTATATTTTCTTTCAGGTTACTCTTATTCTCTACATACCTAAATGAAATTCTTATTTATTATTACTTAATCCACATAAATTTTTATTTAATGTTCTATATATTTTTACCAAGCATAATTATTCATTATTTTAAAGGCATTTACATGTTTTAAAAGGATCATTCAAAATTTTATCCTGATAAACAAACCTGATTCAAGGGAACTTCTCAAATTCTTACTCATTTTCAAGTGCATGCCAAAATCTATTTTAATCCACCATTATTTTTATAAAACCACTAATTTTATCATGAAAAATGATCTTGGATAATTTCTAGAATTAAGAGAAAAAAATGTTCCTTTCCACTTTAAAATTCTCCTTAATACTTTCCATAAAATGATCTAAAATGCTTTATTTCTAAAGATTCTTAAGAAATGTTTTTACATGATTTCTATTCAGTGGGACATCATTTATGCCTAAAATATAATTTCAATGTCCTAGAATTTTATTTTCTATGATATACATGTTTACAATCTAATTTCATGTAAAATACAAATGATTTTCTAAAAGAACTCTTCTTTCAAAAGTAAAAAGTATGTTTCTCATCTCACATTAACTTTTACAAGATATATACCTTGTTCAACACTTAATACTTTCTTGTGTTGTATGTAATTATCTTTGGTATAACATATCAAGAGTATCCTTATTATCATGATATTCTAAGGGATTATTATTTGAATGTTTTGAGGTGGTATGGGACACTTTGGAATGTTTAAGGATTATTTCCTCAAGAATTTTTCAATGGTCTCATTTAAAAGTATCTTCATCTATATCAAAATTATTTATTGAATCATGTACTTAATTTAAGTTTATCTATTATGATATCATCTACAATATTTTTTTGAACGGTTTTTGATTATTTTGGTTTTGGATGTGCTATCTTGATACCCTTCACCATATTACTCTAAATGGTTTGTGTTTATGTTAAATGACTGGGGAAAGTTATATACATTTCATATATTAGTTGTAATATGAATTTATATATTTACTATGTTCACCCATTTCATATAAGGAATGCATTATACTTATTATGTTATGGGTGGGTCCTTCTATAGCTTCGCGATGCATCGGTAGTTCTCATGAAACAAATAGATATGGACTTGGACGAGGCCTTGCCCATTTTGAAGTATGGTTTTGGTTGAGGCCTTAATAATTTTTAGACATCTTGTATGAGGCATTGAAAGTATGTTTAGAATGTATAGAATATGAATTTCCCTCATTATGAAAATAGTACTGATAGTTCATGTGGTTATTTTACTAGTAGAATACCCATGATTATGTTTTATTATGGCATTATCTATTCATCTCTTATTCCATCCATATTATGTTCAAGTTTATTTTTTTAAAGGAATGTGTTTTTAGTTATTCACCATGCCTCGTGTTTATGTTTATGATATCTTATATTGTATTTCATACCCTTACTGAGCATTTGAGCTCACCCCTTTCTTATGTTTCATTTTATCAGGACATGAAGAAGTTTTTTTATGAATGAATTGTATGGATAAACATATAGATGTGGATGTTCCCAATAAAACTTATATGTTGTATTTCTTTTCAAGTTGTAATGTTGGATGTATGTATATATCTGGTCTTCCAAGACTAATAAAATACTCAGTCCTTCAGTATTTGATTCCTTGTAATCATATCAATGTATTAAAATAATACACTAGCTCCAGGCTTATGGGGTTGGGGCATTATAGTTATTATCAAATGAAGTTTAGTAGAAAACTTAGAAACTAGATTTAGAAAACATGGATTAGGAAAAACTCCATAAGATATTCTATGAGGATAAACATACAAGAAACTCTTGGAATCTTGTTAAGGAATATATTATGGGGATATTTCTAGAAAATACATACTTGTCTGGATACTACAAGTGGACATTGTTCTGGAACAGATGTACCTAGGAGTGAAAACTCTAACAAGGAGTTTCGGGCTTGACCCGGGGTATTATGGTACATGATAAAGGGCCTTACTGCACACCTATTTTGACACTCCCAAGGAATGTACTTAGGATAATTCACATTTTATTTACCCACCATTATGAAGGATTTATGCCCCCAAAGTAACCAAAGTATATGGTTCTAGGATTTATGATGCATAAATTTATGCTATGTGTTATACCATGTTTAGAGTCATAGAGAGTTTATAATTTTGTGAGCTAATATATAATATATAATTTATTATAAATGGATCCTGGACGAAGGGATGTGAACTTCACCAATGCATGTGATGTGAAGAGTAAGAATGATCATATATCTAATGCTCTTAAGCCATATTTTCAAAGTAATATTGTCTCCCAAGTATCCTCACCATATGAGGAAATTGTATCATGTGTTAACAAGGTATATAAAGACTTCTCTGAGTCCTATGGATTTTAAGAGAAGAAAAATAATTAGAGGATGGAAGAGAAAAACATGGATAAAGAGAAGAAGGGAAAGATGTATTTTCCTACATGTGATAATTATGGAAGGAAATGCCATGGTATATGTTTGAGAGGAAAAGTAGTTTGCATCAAGTGTAGAGAAAAAGTCCACCATGCTCATAATTACAAGACAAGGAAATAATTTTCCTAAATTCAATGCTTCAACTGTAAGGATATGGATCACTACACAAATGAATGTCCCAAGAATCATGGAAATATAGCTTTGAAAAAGAAAAGGGATCAAGGTTAATCTTATGATGTTACTATGGTTGAAGTATAATAAATAATGTTTTTATGTTTTTGGATTAAATAACTATGTTATGATATTTTTGTTATAAGAATTATGAGATATATAAGGATTGTATTGAAGTAATATTTCATTAAGGATTTGAGGTCATATGATGAATCGTACAAAGGAAAAGTTATTTGGTATAAAGTTAAACTTTTTAGAAAAAAAATTATTTAGGGAAAGACACCCCTTAATATATATCTGATGTTGAGATAATGATGAAGAAATTATTGATTCGGATAAGTATTGAATACCTTGGAACTGATAATTGACTTGTCGAGAAGTTCTCTATGCTATCATCGATGGAGTTTAAAACACTTTCGGATTTATGAAATATATCCAATAACATGTATCTTACTTAAGGAATGTGGAAGAATTCATGTTTCCAATATGGTTTTTATGGTAATTAAAGTTATTAACATATTTCAAGAGGATACATGGTGAAGATATTCACATGTTTGTAATGTAAAAATTTAGGTCGGCTTCATGTTGATTAAAGGAAAATAATGTTGCAGATGCCTTGAGTGGGATAGATCATGGAGTCCTAAAAAAATGAGGATTGCCAAGGACCCTGTGTACATGGATCTAACAAGGATGGTTATGGGAATGATTCTTAAGTATTAGATCATGATCTTTTGGAAAGTTAAACCATTTATGAAATGGTTTAAGTTGATCATTTTATGAGTATTTAGAGTTTAATGTCACCACATGATGCAACCTATGCTAAGAGATGAAGTATATATAGTTAAAGGCACAAACAAAGGATAAGATTATGTTTATGAACTAGAAACGTATATTTATACTCTTATAGAGTGGAATAATTCCTGAACTCTATGAAAAGAGTCCTAAAAAGGAATTTTTTCCTATTATAATTTTGTATAACTATAGTTTATGGTTTTGTGGTAAAGATCTTTCATCAGATCGTGTTCTCTATCACTTTCCATCAGAACATGATGCTTTGATTATTCTTCCATGACCATGTAATCCAATTAGAATGTATAGTTTTTTAGTAACTAATGCATTTCCATTTCCTGCTTATCGAGAGGATATTTTAACCATATGTGGGTTTCCCACAAGGTAATTTTCAAGTATCAACCATTAACCTTTGAAATTCAATTTCAAAATTTTGAGGAAAAATTTTTGTAAGGAATAATGTAAGGCCCCAAGGATTGAAAAATAAATTTAATATTGAATACATAAAACATCGAGTCTCTATAAAAAAACACTTTGTTATAACTAAGCCAATATACATAACTTTTCCACTTATGTGATTTGGATTTCAAAAAATCTGGCATACACGGTTGCGTTCAGAAAGATATTTAGACTCTGATAAGGCAAACTTAATTTTTAGAGAATAGTAACTAACTATTATGAATAGTAATGTCACCCTTATGAATAATAATATACCCTTATGAATAGTAACTTGAATAGTAATGTAACCTTATGAATTTTAACCACACACATGTAAGTAAAAATAGAATTTATGTAACGTATAAATGAGAGTGAATATTTTAAAAATTAATAATTTAGTTTTGGTATTTTTATGAGCAATAAATAATGAACTACAATTTTATAATTAATAGATTAATTTAAAAGATAATTCATTTTCATAAAATGTATTCATGAATACACATTTTTTTATTATAATATAATTTTATGAGACCCAGATTAATTTTTCTTAGTGTCATAAAATTAGTTATAATATTAAAATTGGTATTTTTTGAGTAAATGATGATTTTAATTAGAAATTAAATTTCTCATATTAAGAAAATTATTTTATTAAAATTTAGTTTTTTTATTCTACGCAATGAAAAATGGTTTGGATGAATTTTTTGGATTTTTATGAAGTAGTTTAATTTTTTTTAATAGTAAAAAAATACAGTTTTTTATAAAATATGGAATTTTTTGTGACATCATCATGAAATTATTATGATATAAAAATTTATTCAAACTTTGTAATAACTAAATAATTATATTATAAGTGGAATATTTTATAGAATTAATTTGGAATATGAAAAGTGTATCTTTTCATGATAAGTATAAAAATCATTATTAATGTTGATGCAGTGCCTAGGCAACACTGATAAAGTCAAAATTGGTAATTTATATATAATAATTTAGTGCTAAAAATTACATTCATGAATTATTTATTAATTATTACATATTATTTATCTATTTAATTTTTAATTTTAATGTTATATAAAATAAGTATTATCGAAATGTATGTGCAATGATTATGCATGGCAAGAAAAGACAAAATATTAAAGTTAAGAAGATGTCATTTTTTCTATAAGAGTGATTATACATAATGATTAAATCCATAATTTTATTTTGAACCTAATTAATTTATCTTTATGATAGTATTTTATTTTTAATTTTGATATATTAAATATTTAACATTAATTCTTATGCAACGCTGATGTAGCACTCGTGAAAGCATAAGAAAAAATAAATAAAATGTTTTTAATTAAAATTATAAGAATTACTAAATGACTCATATTTTGGATAAAAAAATTTATATAATCAATTTTATAATATTATAAAGTTTTTATTCTAATTTGGTACTTTTTTTACCCACATGAGTCACTTCAAATCCTTTATAATATTTTATTTCAAAAGGAAATCAAGTTGTCATATTAAAGTTTTTAATTTAATAATATTGTTATATGAGATTTTCTATAGTTTTTATTCGAAAAGGAATAGTATTTGGAAATATAATAAAATTATATTTCTCATGGAATTTAATTTTTAATTTTTATACAACAAATAAATACTATAATGGATTCCATAAAGATGATTAAGAATTAATTTAATTAATAAATAAATCAAATAAATGATATTAAAAATAATAAACTAAATATAATTTTATATTTGAAAGATAATTCATGGATCCCCTAGACTAATATGACATTTCTATGATATAATATAAAATTTTATTAGATTTTTAAACTTTTTTTGATGTGTTTAAAGACATATATATGAGTAGTTTTTATCTTGATAAAATTGTTTTTAATGAATAAAATATTTTATTAAATTATTTAAAAATCCAAAAATTATAGAACAATTAAAAAAATGATAATATTACTTCTAAAATGTAATACCCCTTTAGTTTTTGTCCTTTTTAGATTCGTAAACCCTATAATATATTTGTTATATTTTAATAATTTTGGTGATTCCTAAGTTACCCCTCACCCCACTTATAAAAGGAGGTTCCTTACTTCACAAATTTCATAACCATAAGCCTCCTTTTTTGGAAAACCTCTGCAAAAATTACACCCTCCTCATCCATTGACATGTTATAGTTCTTCTGTTCTCACAAAAAATCACTTCCCAAATCCTAAAGGTTGTTTTAAAAGAGAAATATTCAAGAGGTGAGATTTCTTCTTCTAATATGTTTAATTCTTTCTCACTTATACATTATCCCTACCTATTATCCAATTATTAATAACAACTCCAGTACCTTATATTTAATATAATATTGTTATGATAATGGATTATTCCATCATAATCTCTTATTTTTCCTCATTTTATACTATAAATGAGAACGTCGTCTGAGATGTGTAAATTATCACGTTAAAGGAAGACGGGTTTTCAATTTTCATTACTATCTTCAAGATAGGTCATTAAACCTTTATAATAGTTTAATAAGATCCTAATATATGCATTTTATTGTATTTAATGTTATTTAATCAGTACACACTCATAATATAAAATAATAATACAAAACAAGTTCATCATGCACAAAACCGCCAAGTTAATCCAAGCGTTTATCATTAAACTTTATATAATGATTCATCCTCATGGTATATAACAAAAATCATTATAAGATCAATTATATATATTTAATTACACTAATAATATATATTAATAATTTTGTATGTTTAACCACATTTAAAATGAATTTCCATTTGTAAATACAAGTAAACTGATCATGAAAACCAAGGAAGAAAATGCTTCCAAAACAATAAAATTGAACCTCTTAAACCCATAAAAAGGATATGAATGAACCTGATAAATTTAAAATAAATCTATTGAATTTATATTAGTTTCTGTGATTTTTAATTAATGAATATAAATTTTATTATTTGGGTCATTAAGATCAATCAAAGAACACATTCAGTTATAAGGTAGGAGGTTTCCTCGTCTCACTTCCATTTTTATGAGATATTCCTTATTCACTACTATTACTTGTGTATGGTGTATGTATAATAACCATTGATGTATAATATAATAAATCTCTTTATTTTCAGGGTATTCAATGTATCATTTCATTATTATTAATTTTGGGTCATATGAACCGATTGATTACAAAGTGGTAAGGTATTTCTACCCGAACCTCCATTTTCATTCAGGTTACTCTTATTCTCTAATTACCTCAATGAAATTATTATTTATTCTTATAAAATTCACATAAATTTTCTTTACTATTATATATATTTTTACCAACCATAATCCTTATTTATTTTTGGTAATTTACATGTTTTAAAAGGATCAATCAAAATTTTATCCTGATAAACAAACCCGATTCAAGGGAACTTCTCGAATTCTAACTCGTTTTTAAGTGCACACCAGAATCTGTTTTAATCCACAATTATTTTTATAAAACCACTCATTTTATCATTAAAAATTATCTTGGATCATGTCTAGATTTAAGAGAACAAACACACCTTTCCACTCTAAAATTTCCTTTAATACTTTCCATAAAATGCTCTAAAATGTTTTATTTCTAAAGATTCTTAAGAACTCTTTTTACATGATTTCACATCAGTGGGACATAATTTATGCCTAAAATATAATTTCAATGTCCTATACTTTTATTTTCTAGGATATATAAGTTTAAAATCTTATTTCATGGCAAATACAAATGATTTTCTAAAAGAACACTTCTTTCAAAAGTAAAAAGGATTTTTCTCATCTCACATTTACTTTTATGAGATATATGCCTTGTTCACCACTAATTTATTTCTTGTGGTGTATATACTACCATTTTTAATATCATATAAAGTGTATCCTTATTCTCATTATATTCTAAGGGATTATTATTTGAATGTTTCAAGGTGGTATGGGATACTTTGGAATGTTTAAGGATTATTTCCTTAATAATTTTTCAATGGTCTAATTTAAAAGTATCTTCATATATGTCAAAATACCTTGTTTAATCTTGTACTTAATTTAGGTTTATCTATTATGTTATCATAAAAAATATGTTGTTGAAGGGTTTTGATTAATTTGACCGTGGATGTGATATCTTAATACCCTTCACCATATTACTCTGAATGGTTAGTGTTTTTGTTAAATGATTGGGAAAGGTTATTTACATTTCATATGTTAGCTTTAATATGAATTTATATATTGATTATTTTAAACCCTTTCATATGAGAATTAATTGGAATTATTTTGTGAGTTTGGGGCCCTCTATATCCCCTCTATGCATCGGTAGGTCACATGAGACAAATGGATATGGACTTGGACGAGGCCTTGCTCATTTTGATATATGGTTTTGGTTGATGCCTTAATTATTTTTAGAATCCTTGGAGGATGCCTTGATGTTATGTTTATAATGACTAGAATATTTATTTTCCTCATTATGAAAATAGTATTTATAGTTCTTGTGTTTATTTGACCAGTAGAATACTCATGATTATGTTTTATTATGACATTATTTATTCAGCTCTTATTCCTGCCATATTATGTTTGGGAATATTTTTTAAAAGGTATGTGTTTTTATTTATTCATCATGCCACATGTTTATATTTATGATATATTCTACTGTATTTCTTACCCTTAATGAGTGTTTGTGCTCACCCTTTTCTTATGTTTCAATTTCTTAGGACATGAATAAGTTTTTTTATGAATGACCTGCAGGGATAAACTTAGACTTGTGCATGTTCCCAATAAAATTTATATGTTGTATTTATTTTCTAGTTGTAATGTTGGAACTATGAATGTATCTAGTTTTCCAAAACTACTAAACTACTCATTACTTCAGGATTTGATTCCTTGTAATCATCCCAATGTATTAAAATAATGCACTAGCTTCAAGCTTATGGGGTTGGGTGTTACAATTATGCATGTTTATGGATGTATGTGAATTCTTGGGCTCACCCCTAAGGATGATGAAACCAATTTAAATTTATTCCACTAACTTGTTTAATTAATTTATTTTGGTTAATTATAATGTATGAACACCAGGGGTTGATAATAACACCAATACCCTATCCCCATTCCTTATCCCTTTATGGATGAAACTAAGACCCTTGAAAACCCAAGTGTACTCAAAACCTATTAAGAGGTGAGGATAGACCTAGTGAGGCATGTCTTCAAATATGAAAGACTAGGTAGATAGACCATAGCCAGATCAAGATTGGGTTGGGTGTGTAGATCATACGATAGAAAACATCTCACCAAGATGGGTTAGAACATATCTCATTATGGTTTACATAGTGTAAAGACCTCATGTATTATGTGAGGTCACACTACCTCATTTAAGATGTCATGGGATGTAATGTCCTATGACATCGGGTGTTGACCAGAGACTCTGATTGTATCTGAGGATCCCAAGAGGGATGCCTCTGCTTATGAGTGGACCTTGGGAATTCTATAATTGATACCTCTATTTTGTATTGACATATAGGGTGAGTGGGTTCCTTGGTGGTTGAATGACCCTGAGCTAGTGTGTTTTGGGTTTGGGTAGAGATGGTAGTATGTTTCAACTTAGAACTTGTAGAAAACATGTGATCCTGGGGGGAAGTGGAAGTAGTGATGGGATTATGAATTCATCCAACCTCACTCTTTTATTCATGTTTTCACCCAATTACTATTTATTTAGATTTTATTTCCATACATGCTTTTTAGAAATCATCTTATAGGCCTAATGTGATGCGATGGTATAGTGGGGATGCCCATAGGTACTTCCTGTGAGATGACTTATGAGTCTCATTGATTGAATGTTTTTGTTAATTGAAGTGAAATTTTCACTAGGATTCCTCTCTATAACAAGTTAATAGAGGAGGTTATTGAGTTCATCTTAGAGCCCCTCTTAGTTGGTGTCACACAATGGATGTCGAGCTTGTTGGATCCCAGTAATGCGAGAGGTTGTCAAGTTACTACATCTCACCCAAGCACTAGATTATTGTGACACCCTAGAGGATTAAGGATGATCTCCTTGATCAATGCTTGGGGTACTACTTATGATCAGGTTGACACACCATTACTGCATTGCCTATAATTTTCTAGGAATGGGTCATTCATCTAGTTATTGAATGATGAAAAATTGTTATTGAAAATCCAAAGAGTATTCCTTATATATCACCTAAGGTTTATCCCCCTTAGGTATTTATCCTACCTCCAATGTCTTGGTTTCCTATAGACTAGAATATAGGAAACCAAAATCAAAATGGAGTATGGAATTTTGAGATGTTTTCTTGGTTCTAATGAGTATGTATGGCTCGAGTGGTATGCTTATGACACATGGGATCCATATTTATTCATTATTTACATGGTTTACAAAAAATACATGGAGTCATACTTCATTTAGAGTGTATGAGAGTTTGGATTATCCCAAGGCTAGGACTTTTACCCCCATGTGGTGACGTAGCTTTCCCATAGACATTTGGGCACTCGCTGAAGTAGGTATGGTCAAAACTAGTTACCCATTGAACATATAATTTGTTTAGAATCATATATTCATCTAGGAAGCTCATTATATTCTAGTAGAATATCATTCAATATAGAAATTATTTTAGTAAAACTAGTGTCACTCAATCTGTTTCCATATTTTAAATTATATATCTTAATTATAGCTAACAATTTTGTATATTTAGTACAACTAGCATACAATGGAACCTTTGCACAACTCTTTAACTTCTCAAACAATTTAGGATAATCATGAAGTTCATCTTCAAATATCATTTTAATTTCTTCAATATGATCTTCATCATCATTCACACATGTAATCACATCCTCAATATGGTATTATTTATTTTCCACACTTATAATCATATCATATGATCCATAAAATGCAGTGTTATCTTAATCACTAACTACCTTCACTTTTCCCCTATTTAATTCAACGTTTATAACTTTTATCTATTCCATGATAGATTAAGTGTTCTTCCAACTCCTTTGGATAAATTAGTCTTCAATAAAAACACCATAAACACAAACAAAAGATTTGATAAGGGTTATATTAATGATATTTTTCAAACATGATGAACTCTTTCACCCCATATTCATACCCTTTTGTCATATGATTGGAATCTATACATTTTTTATTCATATCCATCCTATTTGATTTGGTAATATAAAAAATACACAAAAAATGGTCTTTCAAATAGTGTTAACCCAAAAATTGAATGTTTGAAATAAATTCTGCATGCTTTGAAGGAAATGGGTAATTAAATTTAATAAAAGAATTACTCCATTGGTGGTAGGTGTTATCCTTTGAATTCATCCACAATGATCACCGATACTTGGTATAGGATGAATACTGGTCAAATCCATTCAATAAAAATATGTTTATGTCCAAAAGAAATTGGGGTTGAGTCTCAATAAATAAAATATAATAATAACTATTCAATAGATAAAGCTAATGAGGATGAAAGTTGTCTCCTTAAATCAAAATGTTCCTAGGATGGGGTGTTGGTGAAGCACAGGACAAAATTTCTTAGTTTTCTATCTGAAGTTAAGAAAATCAGCAGTAGTGGTATGGTCCCCAAAGGGAATCCTTGATTGATATAGCCATGAGAAGGAACAGATGGATGGTATTACATGCACTCATACTGAGACAGTCATTACAGTTTCAACATTCAAAGAAATCCTTCAATTACTCCATGAAAAGGAAAAGGATTTTGGTCTAAGGATTGAATTTTAGTAGTGCTTAGCTTCCAATGAGGCCAAGGTTGCGAGATTGGGGTCATAATAGATATATTATAGTTTGGATAGAGTTATTGACATTACCTTTCCATGGTGTTATTATCAATCCATATTATATAGGAGGTGAGATTCACTGTATCTAGGAGGTCTCTTAAAGTTAATATGATCATATAAATATAGTACCACCCTTTTACCTTACACATATTATCATTTATAAATATAGATACATCTCACCCCATTGTATTTATAAATATGGATACCACTCTTCACATTCATATTATGCATGAATACACACCGCAAATCTCTTTTTTTTCATTTTCATAAGCTGGTTAGAGGGATCCGGTACCCTAACCCGGTTTGAGGAAAAACCGGGAACCTCACATGGTGGTTCCTCAGAATCAAATACGAAATTCAAACAACACAGGAGACATCACACGCAGACGCCTTGAGACACGAGCCACGTGTCCCGCCTCGATCCACGAACCATCATCATGCGTCAGTCGCCGCTCAGACGCCTCGAGCCGCGCCACCCATCATGTCACCGGCAGGGCTTTCCGAACCGACCACCGTCAACTTTACCGGTGACCGTCTACGTCTCCACCGGCTGCCGTCATCGTCTTCAGTGGCGAGCTTCACCGCTGTCAAAGAACTCACTGTCGGAGACACCATCTGACACCAGATCACCAACCACAACACCCGAATCACCAAGATAATAGAGAAAAGGCCTAAAACCTTCACCCCCATCTCGCATAACCGAATCAATCGCAGAACCTTCGCGATAAAACAACAAAACACACAGAATAACAAAATGAAACGAAAAACAGCAAAACATCCCTTCCTCCACAGTAGCTTCAATGGCGAAACGAAATCAGCTGAATCATCCCCAAAACAGCAGCCCAACCCCACCAAAAACCTACAACCAGAACCAGAACCCATCACCACCACCCTGGCAACCCGAGAAGACCGCACCCGACCACCAGTTGCTTGCCGACGATAACGAATGGCTCCCTCAACCCGTGGAAACTGGGACTCGGTCTCTGAATGAATGCACCTCCATGAAAGGCTGAATCAAGCACACCGTGAGTGACGACCGAGCCAAGAGAGCCTCCGCCACGTACATGAAATATGACTTATCAATCAGAATCTACACTGTTTTTTATGAATCTTTATATATTTAAGAGTAAATACGAATATTTCACATGTATCATTTATTAATAATTTTAATTTGTTCAATATGAATGTGAATTATTAACTTTGAAAATATGATTCTTTTAAAAAACTCAGTTGGTATCATCCCTTCAACCGATCGATAAACTTCAAAAGTAAATCCTTTACATGGTAGTTTGAAAATATAACTATGAAAGTAAGATATTAATTTTTCATAAAACAAGTCACATTAGGTAATCATTGAAATTTATTTTTACCCAATGTAAATAATCCATCTCATTCTGATCCTATACTAGAATGAAAATTCCCCCACTAAGAACTAACATCCTAGTGTTTTGGATTTTCATTTCACTTCAATTTTCCTCTATTAACCCGATGTTAGGAGAAAAAAAATTTTGATTAAAGATACTCCTCTTGGAATCCTAAAAGACTTGAGTTTAGATGGTACTCTTGGAAACACACAATCATTGATTCAAGATACTCCTATTGGAAAACTGAAATCCTTGAATTGAGATAATCCTCTAAGAAACTTAAAATCATTGATTTGAGATTCTCTTCTTGGAAACCAAAAAATCCATGAGTTGAGATACTCCTCTTAGAAACCCAAAAGCATTGAGTTGATATTCTCCTCATCAAAACTAGAAAAGCCTTAAGTCAAGATAATCCTCTTGGTATACCAAAATTAATAAGTTGATATTATCTTCATGGAAACAAAAAAAATATTGAGTGGGTATACTCCTCCTAGAAACCAAAAGCCCTTGAGTCAAGATACTCTTCTTAGAAACTCAAAAATCTTGATTCTAGATACTCATATTCAAAAACCAAAATCTTTGAGTTTAGATTCTCCTCTTGAAAACCAAAAAAACTATTTTTCAAGATACTCTTATTGGAAATACAAAGGCATTGATTTTATATTATCCTCTTGGAAAACCAAAAAAAATGAGTTGTGATTCTTATCTTGGAAACCCAAAATCACTAATTTGAGGTAATCCTCTTGGAAACCCATTATCCTTGAGTCAAGATACTCCTCTTGGAAATCCAAAATACTTGAGTTGAGATACTTATCTTATAAACCCAAAATAATTTATTCAATATACTCATATTAGAAACCCAAAATACCTAAGTTGATATTATCTTATTAAAAACCTAAAAAACATTGAGTCGTGATACTCCTCTGAAGTGACCATGTGTTAGTTGAATTTGTTTTCAATTGGAAATGTTTTCTTGATGATGAAAAGGATATCAATATGTGTTAAAGTGAAGGAATAAGATTTAATGATTGATAATGAATCCATGTAAGTCCATAAGATGACTAAGTCATTATCATGATTAATGGCATTGGTTTGTGAGCCTCCTATCTTGAAGAAATTGTTTGGAGAAGTCGATTACTAAGTGGAATATGATCTGAGGTTTGATTTTGAGTTGTTTTTAAAAGTCTATTTCATGTTCCAATGATTCCTAGAGAAGGAAAGTTGATTATATCAAAGTAATAATATGGATGTGTTTAAAAAATAAATTTCACTATGAATGGTGACATGTTAAATAGGAAATGATGATAAGACAACCCATTTTTTGATGAGGTTACACTTAGTATTTTACCATGTGGGTAAATACTGAGTTACCAAAAATACAAGCCAGGACTTCCTGAACTGGCCGCCCAAGAAGCCCATGACATGCCCAAGCCAAGTATTAGGGTGGCCTAGCTCTAGTCGGCATATACTAGATAAGTAGGTTCACATCCTACTAGAATGAGCATGTGGAGAAAGAAGGCCTCGCTAAGGGGTGACATCATATAGCGGATCTGGCATGGGGTGGTGCTAGTGGGAGGTTCCTAGAGAAAACTTGATTACTCACATATGGTCGATAGAGTATGTGGCTTTATATATTTAGAAGATGAAGGGTGATTGGATTTCCAATGTGGGATAAAATTATAAAAACACCATTACCATGTTAAGAATATGGAAACAAAAATGGGTTGCTTTATCATTGATGATACAAAACTACTTGTGCCACTATGAAATCATCTTATATGCCTCAAAGGGTTTTGGTTCTACACACTAAACGGTTGGTTAAGTGACCACACAAGTATTTGACCTACCATACATATAATTTCATACTAATCGAAAGAATGGAATTTGAACTGACCGCACAAACTAGATCTAACCGGTCATGCTCTTGAAACCAACTGGCCATATGAAGAGATTCCCCACCTACCGAATAAATAAGAAGAACTGAACACATAATGACCAAACATATTTTAATATTTTCATGGTCGAAAAACCATATGTGAGCTCTACATACCATAAGATTCACACAATAGATGAATTTAATGCATATAATGTAAGTGACTGTAGAGACCCGTATCTTGAATTACATGGACATTACATTACATTTGCGGAATACTTAGTACATAACAAAAACACACACACAAGGATCGTAATAGTTTAGTGTCTTTGGAAACTCGGAACGTAATCTTCTAATCGTGGTGAAAGATCTTCAACATATCCTATAAAGATCTTCCCTTTTTTTAGCTAAAACCTTTCTTTATATCCTGGGGAAAAGAAAACATAAAAGGGTGAGCTCAAATGCTCAGTAAGGGTAAACAAAAGAAATATCAATCACATCGTATTCATAAGAACATAACATTTTGGAAATCTTAACCTGCAAAAGAGAGCATAATTTCATAACATGGGATAAATTATGGTAGTGAAATGTAATCACAATAATCATAACTTAAAACATGAAACTTTGTGGCATTCACACATAATCATAGAGAATCATTTCTTGTTAGTCATGACTCATTGTCAAGACTATCTTAGTGGACAAAGTCCCTTTCTGAATCGAGTAACCCTCATTTCAGTCCTGTTTCACTGAACCGGTATAACCTACCGTTCCAGCCCTGTCTATCTCATGAGATATAAAATCTTTACCCAATGCATTGGAGGGAGATATAGGTCCCACCCATCTTATAATGAATCCTTTCTTATGTGTGCCACATAATCATAAACCATACATCATAGCGTAACCCATGTAATAAAAATGGGATTCTTAAACAACATGACATCATAAAACAATTCATATAAGATGAAGGAATTCATAAAAATATTTCCATCACAACATAATCAAATCCATGTAATAATAGGGATAAAAACAGAACCCTTTTATTATCTTAGATGGAAAATAATTTTGATAAAATACTTGAACTCCATTCTTGAGGAAAATATCCTTTCTACTTCAAAAACATTTTTCCTTTCATAACATGTCATACGACTTTAAAATATAATAAGTTGATTAAAAATAAACTTGAAAACTTGTAAAGGAATCTTCTTGGAAATAATGTTTTAAAAATCCATTCATTCCGTATAAGTTAAAAAAACATTCTTCGTACTTTTGTCAGAAAAGTCAAAAAGTACCTCGTATGACAAAAGATTCCTTTCAGAGATATTACTAAAAACTCACCGAAGGGTAAAAATGGATTTAAAAAATTGTAGGTGGATGGAAATAATATTACATATTGATGAAACATGGATGTGGATGATAAAATACACCCCAGTAAATACTTACGAATAAACAATCTCGGATAAAAATGAGATTGTGATATTTCCCTTACCTTAGGTCCGACTTGCTTTGTACGTGTCCGAACCTCCTGTATAATGATTTTCATAATGTTATTGACTTATTAAAGAATCATATTCATCGTTATGATATCATATATGGTTCTCTTATGGCTTTATATTACCCGGTCTTTTGTAAATTCATGTTAAAGTAGCATTTTGGGTAAAATCGTCTTATTTGTCATTCGTGTTTTTAACTTGTAATTATTAATATGATTACTTGGATCATGATTACTTATATCCAGAATATAAAACATGATTTATATATAATATATATTCATAATATACATATATATATTATATATTGATAATGGAATGAAATACACCGTTCATGGAGACGGTAGTCCGTACGTACGCATGAACGCTGTTTTCGTTTCCTTATTGAATTGAATGGAATTAAGTAGATGACATACATATAAATATACATAAATCCAGTATCATTATTATGTCATATATTTCATTATTACTTGTTATATATGCTTTATAATCATTCATGAATGGTTAATGTGGAGAATGAATCTCATCGCGTCGTGGAGACGGTAGTCCGTACGTACGCACGAGCGATGATATCATTTCTATAAATATTGAAATTAATTGGAGTGGATTATACAATATATCAGAATCAATATGATGTTTTAATAAGAATGTATAGTTATTCTTTACACCATTATACCCATCCATGTAAGGTGGTGGTGGAAAATAGATTACACCACGGCGTGGAGACGGTATTCCGTACGTACGCACGCGCGGTGATTTCATTTTCCGTAGGATGGATAGATGGTGAAATAGGGTTCTTTAATACTTATAATAACATATCAGTATATGAGTGATACTGATGTTATTACTTCATAATGAAACAACCTAAGAAGAAGAAGTGGAAGAAGAAATAAAGATGAAAGAATTGGTAACGGTAATTACCTCTTCTTTGAAGCACCTTTTGGAGACCTCCTCTTAGGGAACTAAAATTGGTCTTTGAGGAAGACCAGAACCTCTAGGATGTTTCTAGGGAAGTGGATAAGAGATTTTGGCAGAGGTTGGCTGAGCTTGAGTGCTCAAATTGGTGTGAGGAGGAGGGGGAGGAGGTGTCCTTTTATAAGGGAGGAGAGGGGCACCTTAGGAATATCTCAAAATATTATTTTATATTAAAGTCAAAATCGGTTTATAATGGCTCCAAAGGGTCTTATTTCGAAGCTAAGGTGGGGATGGGTCTAAATCCTATCAACCAATAGGATTTAGACAAGTTTAGGGTATTATTTTAACCTTATCAATTAGATTTAACTCTAAGTTAAATAATTTAACTTTTACCATGTCTTTTTGTTTTCTTTCACTATATGGTTAATACACCTACTATAACATGCCAAAAGAACCCCAAATTGTTTATTATTAATATATATATCCTTATCTAAGTCATTTGGCCGAACCTTAGATTTTTAGGAATAAAATAACAATTAGTAATATAATATTTGATTTAAAAACTATTTTGTGTCAATTTTGACACTATTTGATATATGATTTTTTTGAAAGTCATAACAGAATTATATGTTCGAACCAAGTTGATTAAATCAACACTAATATATCATAGTAACCTAGAAAATTAGTGTAATTCATAAAAAGTCTTAAATTATATTTATTTTGGTATTTATATTATCAATTATGTCAATATTTCATTAATAAGATAATTTCTGCATCATCTTTGTGTCATAAATATATTAAATTATTTGATGTCTAAAAATTACAAATAAAATACCATCATGTAGGAAATCTTTTTAGATTTCTAATGAATATTTACAATCGAATTTATCTTATGTATAACCCCATATTAAAAATGATTTACTTATTAAACTTTGATTTTAACTATTTTAACCCTTCTTTAAATAAATTAATAATAAATGTCCTAATCTAATCCAAGTGGGCCTAAATGGTCATATTTTATTCCTAAGTTTGTTTTTGGTCGAATTACACTTGTCCAATAGAATTAGGACATGTGTTAGGGTAATATTAATATCATATTTACCCTTAGTTACCCTATTTACTATTAACCGCGGTAAAAAAGGTAAAAAGTTACTATTCACCAAAAAATTATTTTTATCTCATTGAACCACATTTTACTTACTGACATCAACCTTGTCTGTCGGATTTTTGAAATTCCATTCACAGAAGCGGTAAAATTAAGTTTTATGCAAAATTCAGTTTTTAACCTACCACTTAGTGGTTTTACTATTCATCAAAAATTGAAAGTTTTCAGAAAAATACCAAAATTTCACCCTAGGCTAATTTCGATATTCTGAGTCCAAAAATGAAGTCCATTTTGAAAAATTAAAATTTATAAAATTTCAAAAAGTGGTTATTACTATTCATAACGGCTAGTTTTAATAATATTTTAATAGCATATCGTTGTTTAGTGAAACTCGGTATTGCGTATTACACACGCTATCGAGGAAGGTCGCGATTGCGTGTAATGCAAGACAAGTCAAGGATGCGTATTGTGCAAGCTCCTTTTGGTGTAGCGTACAACACAAGACATTAATAAAATTAAAAAGAATAGTTTTCATAAAATCTCGGGCTGTTACAGTGACCATGAGTGTGATGACTAGTTGTACAAGGTCTTGTGATAAACCATGAGTGGTCACTATAAAGTGAAGAGGGTATTTAGAAAATAGAGGATATGGTGCGACGCATAAAATAGGAGCAAACTCCATTGGCGGTCAGGGAACATATCCAGAGATGATGAAAAAATAAACCAGCACATACCATAGATTTGGAGATTGATTCATCAAGAAAGTCGAGTAGTGGTCGTGGTAGGCTTTAGCAAGAGCTGCGATGGTGGTCTGGTTCCATGAGATCTTGAAGGAACTGCAAGGAGACATTTCTATTAGGGTTATTTTTATAAAAACCCGTAAGGATTTTATTAGATATTTCAAAAAAAGTACTCTCAAAGAGTAGTTTTATCAATGCTAAAATAGAAAACTATGATAAAACTAATCTTTATCAGTGTGTTTTTAGCACGGATAAAATGATTATTTGTCGGCTCTAAATTTCTAGTGCTGATAAAGAGTAGTTTTATTAGTGCTTTTTTAGCATAGATAATGGGTTGTGTTTATCAGTAATAGAAATAATGCTGATAAAGATCTAATTTTAATAATATATTTATTTATTTATAATTATAATTATAAATAAATATATTTTTATATATTTTTATATATTTATAAATATGTGTATATATTTATAAATGTATTTATATTATTATATGTATTTATATTATTATATATATTTATAAAATTAAAAATATAATAAATATATTTATTATTTAAATATATTTATTATAATTTTATAATTATTTAAATATATATATATAATATTAATTTTAATTATAAATAAATATATTTATAAATATGTGTATATAATTATAAATATATTTATATATATTTATATGCAGTTGGGGTCTTAGCCTAGTGGTTAAGGCAAGCCCCGTAATTCGGCAAAATACAAGGATCAAACCATGGCTACCCTAAATTTGGGGGAATTTTAATTGCCATTTTGGCCAAAGGTGCAGGTGGAACTAGTGATGGAAGAGGCCGGTTTTAGGTAGGCTCGGGCTAGGGTTGGGTTGACAAATTTTGGCTTCTAAATAAGGTAGATGGTTTCGGCTATTGCGCGGTAGGTGAACGATGCCACAGGGGGCGGCCTATGTCGACAGGAGTTCTGACAGGGATGACGGGCATGTTGGGAAAGACGGGAAAGCGACGAACGCGCAAACAAAAGAAAAAGTGAACGCACAACGAAAATTGAATCTTTCTCCCCAAATAGAAGTGGATGTGCATCGACAAAATTAAATGTGTAGAAAGTAAATTTGACACCAGAAATTTTTACGTGGAAAACCCGAAAGGGAAAACCACGGGACCTAGTCCAGAAAGAGGGATCCACTAAAATCAAGAAGTACACGGTAGAGACTCCCCAAAATGGAAGGGATCTCAAAAGAAATACTCAAGAATAAAATTGTGGATCAAAAGGTGGAGAGAAAGAAAGATGATCTTCGAAGAAAGGTGATCACCAAATGGGATTTTCTCTCGGTGTTGTTGCTGCCGGTGATGTTGAAATGCCTTGCCTCTGCCTCCTTATATAGGAAACGAATCAGCGTCAAAATAATGCTGCTGCGTCAAAAGAGTGTCACCGCGTGAATTAATTCACGCGGTCTTGGCCTGCATTAAAAACAACCCATTAAAACAGAAACTGTGTGGGCACCATTTGACGAGGCGTTACCCGGTGCACCAACCAGGAAGGCGCCCAACAATCTCCCCCTCCGAATTAAGTGGGGATCACCGCCAACCCTACAATCTGTCGGCAAGTCTCAAATTTTCCTCTGGGTAAACTCTTGGTCAACATGTCTGACCCATTTTCATTAGTGTGGATCTTCTCAAGCTCTAACTGTCTCGAATCAAGGACAATTCAGATCCAATGATATCGAACATAGATATGTTTTGACCTACCATGAAATGTGGAATTCTTTCCCAAAAAAATAGCACTCTGACTATCAAAAAATAAAACACACCTGTCCTGATTTAAATTGAGCTCTCGAATAAACGTTTTCATCCACAACAATTCTTTGCACACCTCAATATCTGTAATAAACTCTAACTTTTTGGTAGATAAAGTAACACATCTCTACAATCTAGACTACCAAGATACAGCTCCCCCTGTAAAAGTGATCAAATAGCCTGATGTAGACTTCCTCGAATAGATATCTTCTTCCATGTCTGAATCTGTAAAGCCACAAATCATAGGTTCCCCTTTTCCAAAACATAATCTCATATCAGAAGTACCACGAAGATAACGAAAAATGTACTTCACTGATCTCTAATGCTCTCTACCTGGATTTGATAGAAAACGACTGATCACACCAACTGCATGAGCTATATCAGGTCTAGTACATACCATTGCATACATCAAACAGCCAACGACAGATGAATAAGGTATGTGATGCATCTCCTCTCTCTCTTCATCAGTAGAAGGTGACTGACTGGTAGTGAGCTTAAAATGTAAATCAAGAGGAGTACTAAACACTTTCGCTCTATCCATAGAAAATCTCTGAAGAACCTTCTCAATGTATCTCTCCTGAGATAACCACAACTTCTTGGCTTTCCTGTCACGGGAGATTGTCATGCCAAGAATTTTTCGTGTTGGCCCCAAGTCTTTCATCGCAAAAGACTGACAAAGATCCTTCTTCAATCTGTCAATTCTAGAAGTATCATGGCCAACAATGAGCATATCATCAATATAAATTCTCCCATGAATCATGTAAAGTGTTAAGCAACAAAAGAGATAAAACCTCATCTTTAAAATTGATACCCATGCTAGACAACTGATCAAAGCATCCTTGATATTCACTTAAATAATCAGAAATATATGTACCTTTTATGTACCTCAAGTTCATCATTTTCTTGAGAAGAAATAGTTTATTGTTTCCCATATTTGAAGCAGGTCATCTCAAGCTTCACCCATAAAGTTCTGGCATGAGAGATGTTGACAATGTGGTTCATCACGTTTTCTTCAACCCACTGAAAAATGAATCCACAAACCATCTCATGCTTGAACGCCCATTCTTCGTCTGACATACTCTCTGGCTTCTGGGTACTAAACACTAGAAGATGCATTCTCTTGACAAAAAGCAGATCCTTCATTTTAAGTCACCAAATATAGTAATTGGTACCATTTAACAAAATCATCCGACTGTAGTTAGCCTTCATAATAAATATGAAAATAAAAGAACCAAACCCTCTGATACCAGATGTTGGGAAAGATGGGAAAGCGATGAATGTGCAAACAAAATAAAAAGAGAACGCACAGCATAAATTTAATCTTTCCCCCAAAATAGATTTGGATGCGCAGCGAAAAAATTAAATGTGCAGAAAATAAATTTGACACCGGAAATTTTTACGTGGAAAATCCGAAAGGGAAAAACCACGGAACCTAGTCCAGAAAGAGGGATCCACTAAAATCAAGAAGTACACGGTAGAGACTCCCCAAAATGGAAGGGATCTCAAAAGCAATACTCAAGAATAAAATTGTGGAACAAAAGGTAGAGAGCAAGAAAGATGATTGTCGAAGAAAGGCGGTCACCAAATGGGATTTTCTCTCAGTGTTGTTGCTGCCGGTGATATTGAAATGCCTTGTCTCTGCCTTCTTATATAAGAAAATTATCAGCATCAAAATAATGTTGCCGCATCAAAAGAGTGTCACCGCGTGAATTAATTCACGCGGTCTTGGCCCGCATTAAAAACTCCCCATTAAAACAGAAACTGTGTGGGCACCATTTGAGGAGGCGTTACCTGGTGCGCCCACCAGGAAGGCACCCAACAGGGCAAGATCGAGTGTAGGGAGCTACATGTGGATGATGGGATGTGGTGGGGTTCATCAGATGGTGTTGTCGTTGACGAGATGGACCAAGGTAAATGGGTGGGTGGCTCGTAGTGATGGAGGAAGACTCCCATTATGTCGGATGGCACCTGGGCCTTTAGGGACAAGTGTTGGCGACCACTGTAGGAGGTGGCTATATTGGATGCAGGAGCGGGATGAGCGCAAGTTAGAGAAGGCCTTCGGGTTATGGGCCTCCGGGTCAGTTCACTTGGGCTATATCCCATGATGTAATGGGATTTAACGCTCATTGGGCCTATAATCCCTATAATGGGTTCCCTCTGCCGAAAAAAAGATGTGTTTCCTAGTGTTTTAATAAAGGTTTTTACTCCTACATATTATATATATATATATATAATGGGATATGGTAGGGTTTGTCAGACGGTGTCGTCGTTGACAAGATGGACCAAGGTGGGTGGGTGGGTGGCTCATGGTGATGGCGGCAAACTCCCATTGTGCTGGATGGCACCTGAGCCTTTGGGGACAAGTGGCGATGACCATTGTTGGAGGTGGGTGCATGGGACGCAGGAGCTGAACGAGCACAGGTCAGAGAAGGCCTTCAGGTTATGGGCCTCCAGGTCAGTTCACTTGGGTTATAGCCCATGACGTAATGGTATTTAATGCTCATTAGGCCTACGAGCCCTATAATGGGTTCCCTCTACCCAGGAAAAAGAGGTGTTTCCTTGTTTTTTAATAAAGGTCTTCCCTCTTAACTATTAAATATAAATATATATATATATATAATTATATATCTTTATTAATATAAATGTGTGTATATATATATAATTATAATAATTATATATTTTATATTTATTACTTAAATATAATAATTTTAATTTTATAATTATCTAAATATATATTTATTTATTTCTAATTATAATTATAAATAAATATATTTGAAAATGTTTCTATGTAATTATAAATATATTTATATAATTATATATATTTATATCAATATATAAATATATATAATAATAAACATAATAACTATATTTATTATTTAATTATACTTTTTATAATTTTATAATTATTTAAATAAATATATATTTAAAAAAATTATTTATGTAATTATAAATAAATAGATAAATATTTAAATAATTAAAAAATATAAAAAAATATTTAAATAATAAATATTTTTCATATATTTATAATTATATATTAATACATATATATTAATATAAATATATTTATAGTTATATATAAATATTTTTTAAATATGTTTATTTATAATTATAAATATAAATAAATAAATACATATTTAAATAATTATAAAATTTTAATAAATATATTTATAATATTTATAATTATATATAAATACTTTTAAAATATATTTTAGCCCATGATGTAATGGGATTTAATGTTCATTGGGCCTATGAGCCCTTTAATGAGTTCCCTCTACCTCAAAAAAAGCGGTGTTTCCTTGTTTTTGAATAAAGGGATTCCCTCCTACCTGTTAAATATATATATATATATATATATATATATAATTATATATATTTATTAATATAAATGTATATATACATATATAATTATAATAATTATATTTATTATTTAAATATATTAATTGTAATTTTATAATTATCTAAATATATATTTATTTATTTCTAATTATAATTATAAATAATAATATTTAAAAATGTTCTTATATAATAATAAATATAATAACTATATTTATTATTTAAATATATTTTCATAATTTTATAATTATTTAAATAAATATATGTATATAATTATAATTATAATTATAAATAAATATATTTTTAAAATATTTATATATAATTATAAATATAATAAATATATTTATTAAAATTTTATATTTCTTTAAATATATATTTCTTTATTTATTTATATTATAATTATAAATAAATATATTTAAAAAATATGTATATATAACTATAAATATATTTATATAAATATATATGTATTAATATATAATTATAAATATATAGAATATATTTATTATTTAAATATATTTTTTATATTTTTTAAAATATTTATTTATTAACTTATTTTTAAATTCATAAATACTTTTTTCTTTAATTATATATATTTATAATTATATAATTAAATATTTAAATTAAATAATTATTTAAAAAACATTTAAATAGATTAATTATAGCAATTTGAAACATATTTTAAATGGTAAAACTTAATAAATAGAAATGAATAAATATCACCAGGAAAGTTCATGTTCTGATCGTGTCCGACCATAAAAATTTATTAAATAGAATATAAATACAATAATGAAAAAGTATGTGACACATGAAATTCTACCAATATATGAATGTGGTTAACACACCCCCCAAAAAAAAGAGTCCCTAGACCCATTTAAAAGGCACGAAGACCCACATCAAATGGACCAAAGGCCTAAAAATACCAGCACTGTCTGAAGCAGCCATGATCTAGCTGAGAGCTACCAACTTCTAAGATCTCACCCACCCAACCACATCGATGAGGCTCACTGACATCACTCCACTCGAGGTCAAAATCATGGATGATAAATCATTCGTGTCGAGGAAATTTCCATTCCCTTCAGTGTCATTGCTCACATGATCTATGTCATCCTCAATGCCTATCGCTAGAGTTGTCGGTGTCATCACATCGTCAATGGGAGATGCTCACTGTCGGTGCCCCATACCATCAACTGCTCATGGTACCTGAGATCATCACCTCCAACAGTGTCTCATACCACCACAGGTCATCCTGCAACCACCTTCCAATTAACATGTAGGAAATATCCCACCAACAGAATGTTGGAACCAAGGCTGTTCTTTGCTGAAAATGGAGTATGATTTGTGTTTGTAGTCAATCCTTATTGGGTTGATCAAGGAGTTTGTAAGGAAGGTGGTCTTACATTTGAGGTTGAAAGCAGTATTGATGGTGGCATAGTTTCCCAGTGTTTGCCGAATTTTTTGGCCTCAAAATCAAGAATTTGATTGTGGAAATGGAAGAGTTTCGGTAAAGGGAGTGAACCATGAACCATGTAGTGGGAACAATTCACCGTTCATGAAGTATGGTTTGCAGAATGGCAAACTGTGAACCACTTACTAAGAACGGTTCACAAACCATGAACTATGGTATGAGGAATGGCGCATTAATCATAAAAGGAAGGGAACCACGAAGTGTAGTACATGGTCGCATAGGGAAATAGTTTTCAGGAAAAAAATGCTTCGTAGTAGAGTAATGTTGTATGTGTTGAGAAAGAGGTTCACGGGATGACTTGTAATTGGAGAGAACGAGGCAGATATAGGTTCACAGGAGAGGCCTCCATGTAGGGATAATGGAACTATAGGAACCATGTAGGGAAGACGGTTCACAAAATAAGCGGTACGCAGTGAAGTCAGTTCCGCATCGAAGATTTGGTAAATCTTGATTTAGCAGATTATATGGATCTATATTTCTATATAATTATAAGTAATCCCATCATTAGTTAATGGAACAGAGATTAAAAAAATCCAATAGGAATTCAGTGAAGTTTAGAAAGGTTTTCGGGTAGACAACCTCATGAAGGAGTTTCTGATTAGGAATTTTAAGGAAGCATTTAAAGTGTGAAGTGGTTTGTAGGAAGATATGTCAATGTAGGATAGTCAGTAAATAGAGAAATAACTCAGTCCACAAACTTCCTGTAGTTCACAGAGAGGAAGTGGAGATAATACACGTAGTGAAGACAATTTGAGGAGAGAAGCGATACGCATAGGTGGTTTGTGGAAATGGTTAAAGGATCACGGACAGTTTGTGGAGGAAGAAGCTCAGTACACAAAGGAACGAGTGTAGTGTGAGGAGGAAGCAGGCAGTTTATGAACTAATAGTGTGCAGAAAATTGAATTACATGCATGGGTGAATATGGTACTTCAAGAGAGAACCTATCCAAAGTTGAGGATGTGTGATTCAGTTTCAATCCATTGAAGCAACCCTCAAGCCAATAAAATAATTTCAGATTCTTCCCAATGCAGTGAGAAAGGAGGAGTCAAACAGAAGTGATTTGAGGGGTCTAGTGATCTATCCCTAAACTTTTGTAAAGGAAGTGTGTATTGCATAGAGTGACTATGCTAAACTTTTGAAATACAAAACTATTGAAGATTAGTGGACATTGGTACGACCAAAAACCTATCAGAATATTCTCTGTGGATGTAGCCCTTAGTGGTGAACCAAGTAAAATTGTTGTGTGGGCCTTCTGTGTGTGAATGTTTAAATTGTTGCGCATTATGAAAAGACACAGTTAAAAAGTTTCTACTAATGTGGGAAAAAATCTATCACTTAAAAAAATTGACACCCCGGTTCTCCCCTCCCATCTAAGGGTGTTCAGGGGTCCTTCATGTGGTATTATAGGGTAAAGGTTGTTGGTGCTAAATATTTCCTTCTTTGGTGTCATGGAGAACACAGTAAATGTCAGGGGTGCCCCCCAATTTGATGGAAGAAACTTCTAAATTTGGATGAATAGGATGTGATATCATATAATATCTCTAGGAATCGAATTCCTCTTTGATATTTCACAAGGTATTTAGGTAACTAATGCAAAAAGACTATTTATGACTGAAATTGATTGGAAAATGATGGATGTTTATGCTAAAGCACATAATTCCCTAACTGCAGTTCTTTATGATCAAATTTTTCTAAAGGTGATGATTTGTACTTCTTACAAGTATATATGGGGAAATTGGAGAACATATATGACGGAGATAAAAAAGTGAAGGAGGCGAAGTTCCAAGTATTACACAACAGGTTCGATGATCTAAAAATGAATCTAGATAAAAATGAAGATTCCCTTTTTAACCGAATTATTGAACTTGTTGGAGAAATATGAGGACTGGGTTAAGAAATCAAAGACATTGATATTGTAAAGAAAATCCTTAGAATACTTCCACCTCATTACAATGAAAAATTTGCAGTCCTTGAGGAAAGGGATCTCTCTAAACTTTATTTGGATGATCTGTTGAGTATTCTAGTAGATTATGAAATGAGATCCAAACCTAAAGATCCAATGACTTGTGTAAGGTAGTGTGCCTGGCTTAGAGTGACTTTGCTAAATTTTTGAAATCCAAAACTAGTGAATATTAGTGGACTTTGGTACAACTGAAAACTTATCGACGTATACTCCTTGTACGTAGCCCTTAGTGGTAAACCAACTAAAATTGTTGTGTGGGACTTCTACGTGTGAATGTTTAAATTGTTTCTCATTACCAACAGACATATTTCATAAGTTCCTACTAACATGGGAACAAGATCCATCACTTAAAAAAATTGACACCTTGATTCACCCATCCCCTCTCAGGGTGTTCCAGGGTCCTTCAAGTGGTATCAGAGGGTAAAGGTTGTTGGTGCTAAATTTATTCGTCTTTTCTATCATGGAGAACTCAGTAAATGTCAGTGGTGTCCCCCTCTTTGATTTAAGAAAATTCCAAATTTAGAAGAATGAGATGAAATATCATGTAAGATCTCTAGGAATAAAATTACTCTTTGTTGTTTCACAATGTATTCAAGTAACTAATGCAATAGGACTGTCTATGACTAAAACTGACAGGAAAATGTTGGATACTGATTCTAAAGCATAGAATTCCCTAACTGTAGCTCTTTATGATAAAATTTATCTGAAGGTGATGATTTGTATTTCTTCAAAGTCAATGAGAGAAAAATTGGAGAACATATATCAAGTAGATAACAAAGTGAAGGAATAGAAACTATAAGTCTTGCACAAAAAGTTTTATGATTTGAAAATGAATCAAGATGAAAATTCAGATTAATTTTTTAATCAAATTACTGAACTTGTTGGAGTAATAAGAGGACTTGGTGAAGAAATCAAAGACATTGATATTGCAAAGAAAATCCTGAGAATAATTCCACCTCATTAAAATGAAAAGGTGTAATCCATAGAGGAAATGGGTCTCTCTGAACTTTATTTGGATGATATTCTAAGTAGTCTAGTGGATTATAAAATGATATTCAAACTTGAAGATGCAATGACTTGTGTAAGAGAATAAATGGCATTCAAAAACATGGAAAAACTGGAAATTTTAGGAGATAGTTTTAATGAAGATAATGAGGAAAAATAAATTATTTTTCTCATTACTAAAAAATTCAATATAGAAATAGTTAAATAGGAATTTGAGTTACCACTATCTTGTTTTCATTGTGTAAGAGTTGGGAATGTTGCCTCTCAATGCCCAAGAAAGTTTGCTGATGAAGAAAGAAAAGATGGAGACATTCAGAAACCTCATAAATGGTTTTTCAAAAAGAGTGACTTCAAATTTGGAAATAAATTAAAAATAAAAGAGTATTTTCTATGAATAAGAAGACAATGACAATGAATTATTTAATGAATAAGAAGCATAATTTAAATCTAGAAACTATGATTTCATGATCAATACAATTTTAAAATTAGAACCCTCAAAATATAAAGCTGGAGATAATCAATTAACCACTAATGTCAATCCCAAGTTGAAACTTAAGGATTCTTTTGGTAATATTGAGAATCGATGTAATTGATGAAATAAGTGGAGAGAAATTGTGGAAGAATCATCAGAATATGTTGATAGGCTTGAAGCTAAAATTAAATGACCGGAAGAACTAGTGAAAGTACATTCATCAATTCTAGAAAGAACATAAGATATAGTGGAACTAGAACTAAGAATTGAAGAACAGGGAAAGGTCATCAATGACCATACCTCCAGACTGTAAGATAAGTCCAAGACTATTGAGGATCTAAAAGAAGAAGTTTTTACTCTAAGGAGTAAACTCAAATGTGAATCAATTTCAAAATAAACCAAGAAGAAAATATAGTTTAGAAAATTCTCAGATATTGAGTCGCTAGAGAGAGCTAAGAGTGGTTTTGATGGAGTTGAAAATATTTTTGAATGAACAAATATCGTAATTCATGGGTAATAGTGGAATCAATTGTGATCCAAAACCTTTTAATGATGGAATTAAAATGATCAAAAATAATGGCATGATGAAAGTTGGATAGGTTGATAATTCAAATGAAGTGGTTAAGAAGAAATTCTCAATTCAAACTAAAATGAGAACTAAAAACTATTCTCATGAATCCTAATATGATAGGCAATCAGACTATACTCCTAAGGAAATTAACATGAGAAGGAATAGAAGTGAAAATACATTTCCACTTATGAAATTTCAATTTTGTGGCTATCTGGGAAATACCATTTCATACTGTGAAGAGGAGTAGAGATAAATGAATGGGGAAGAGCTAGAAATTCAATAAGGGAGAACAAATTCATATCCTAATTTTTATAGAATAAATAGTTTCTATGTATATTGTTTTCAGTATTCTAACTTTTTTCATAAAGTTATTGATTATAGGAAGAGGAATGATAGAAACAATTGGTATAGAACTTAAAGACAAGTCAATACTCATCAACCATATGTGTTTTTATTTGAAATATGTTATCTCTAATGGAAGAAAATAGTATGAGTATGAAGAACTTGTGTACAAGGGAAATATATTTGAAACCCCATCTCAAAATGATATTTATTGAAATGAAAAGAAGAAAGTTGAAAAATAAAACTTTGAAAAAGTAGCTCTCAGAGCTACCAATTATAGCAGCACATGGATTCTTGATAGTGGATGATCATCCCATATACCATGAAATGAATACTTATTAATGAATATCAAGAAAAATGTCAATGTAATAGTGAGGTTTGGTGATGATGGTTCTTTGAAAATCAAAGTAAGTAGAAGTACTAAAATGGATAATAGTGAGCTAAAGAAAACTGAAGTTCTTTATGTGGAAGGGTTGAATCACAATCTTCTAAGTGAGAGTCAACTTTTTGAATCATGACTTATTGTGACATTTAATCAAAAGAGGTTCATTATAAAAAGAAGAACATGGAATCCAATCATGAAAGGATACAGAACAAATGGAAATTTATATTCGGTTGATAGTAAAGAGAACATTTTTTACATGACAATTGAAGAAGAAAAAAACTTGTGGCACTGCAGGTTTTGTCACATCAATTAACAAGATATGGAAAATTATCTAAACTGGATATTTTCATGGATATCCCAAATTTGAAGCATGAACGGGAGAAGACTTTTGATTCTTGCATGCGAGGAAATTTGGTGTGTGGTTTATATTTTCCAAAGAATAAAAGAGCATCAAATATTTTTGATCTCATTTATATATACATATACTATCTAATAAATATTTTTAGATCAAATGGAGAAAGGTACTTTGTTTTGTTCATCGATTATTATAGTAGAATGGATTGTGTGATGGTCATAGACAGGAAACAACAAGTTCTTGGTTACATGAAAACTTATCACTGAATCACTCAGAATGATATTTGACGGTCAGTTAAAGTTCTGAAGTCTAACAATGGATGAGAATATACATCCATTGAGTTTGAAAACTACCTATAGAAACATATAATACAGTGTGAGGTGGATGTTGTGAGAACTCTACAGCAAAATGAATTTGTTGAGCACCGAAATCGCTAGGTGAACAGTATGGCCAAAACTATGATGATTGAGAGTCGTATCTCTCGCCATTACTAGAACGAGTTTTTTCAAGCTACATTTTATATTCAAAAAATAATAGGGATTTATATAGGTGTAACTAATACACCCTATGAGTTATGGAATGTAAGGAATCCATCTGTGACGAATTTTCGTGTTTTTGGAAGTATGTTCTTTATCTCAAATAAATAAGGAAATAAAGGAATGTATGGTGATGATGCAGATGAAGAAATATTCCTTGTATATTCAATGAGTATAAAATCCTACAAATTTTTCAATAAACATCTTGGAAAAATTGTGGAAATTAGGGATGTGAGGATCATTGAAGATAAAACCACAAATTCCACAAGAAATTTTTCTGCTGGTGTGATAGAAGATGTGGAAGAATGTGGATATAGAATGGATCCAAACACTAAAGTAGAAGAAGTCATTAAAAACACTCAGGAAACATATCATGATGTTGACTTAGAATAAGAATTAGTAGAGGAAACTATGTATGAATAAAATTCATCTGAACCTTATAGTAGAAATCGAAGATAAAAAATTGATTGATCCAACATCATAGGGGATTTGAAATCTCCCACATGGATAATGAGAATGAGGAATAATTCCCAATTTTAATTCCTATTAGTTATAAAACCATCCTCATTTGAAGAAGCTATGAAGGATTAGTCATGGGTTAAGGCCATGAATGAAGAGTGGGATCACATCGATAAGAATAAAACATGGTATTTAGTTGAGAGACCCGATAATCACAATGTGATTAGTATGAAGTGTATTTTTAAAAATAAATTTGATGAGCATGGAAATGTGATTAGAAATAAGGAATGAATAGTGTGAAAATTTTATTCATAGATTGAAGGTGTTGATGTTGAAGAAACATTTACTCTGGTGGCTAGATTGGACTCAATCAAACTTTTTCTTTCCATGACAATTCAGAGAGGATACAATGTGTATCAAATGGATGTTAATATAGCTTTCCAAAATGTCATTCTTGAAGAAGAAGTTTACATTGTAAAACCAGTGGGTTTTCTACTTGGTAATGATGAAATGAAGGTTTTCAGATTAAAGAATAATCTTTTTGGTCTAAGGAATGCACCACGAGTGTTGCACTCTTATCTAGATTCTTATCTAAGGAAACATGAATTTAAAAGAGGAGGAGTGGATCACAATCTCTATGTGAATAATTATCAGAAAGATCAATTCATGGTACTGGTGTATGTTGATGATATTATATTTGGTAGAAGCAGGGAAGGATAAGTGGATGAATTTTCCAATCACATGAATCAGAATTTGAAATGTCTATGATTGGTGAAATCACATACTTATTGGGGCTGCAAGTGATTAAAAGGAAAAAACTAAACTTTTATTTCTTAGGAAACTTATGTGAGAGAGTTGCTAGAGAAATTCAATATGCATAACTCCAAACTAATGTCAAATCTAATTTCAGTTGGAACTAAATTTGGAAATCATGAGGATGGGACTTCTGTGGATCCCACCATGTATAGAAGAATCATCAACAGCCTACTATACTTAACTACAACATGACTAGATATTGTTTATGTGACATTATTAGTGTCCCAATTTCAAAGTAATCCAAAGGAAGAACATATGGAAATAGTTAAACAAATCATGATGTACATTCATGGTACTCACAATTATGGCTTATAAATTTCTATAAGAATAGATAATGAATTTTCATCATACTCTGGTGTTGAATGGGATAGATAAGTGTTTGATAGAAAGTCCAAAAGTGGAGTAGAATTATTTATTTGGAATAAATGTGTGGTCTGGTTGAGTAAGAAATAGGAAAGTACTTCTCTCAGTATTTCTGAAGCTGAGTTTATATTTTCTACAAAGGCATGTACTCAACTATTATGGATGAAGTAATAATTGACTGATATTGGTGATAAAGTGAAATAGCCTATGGTGATTCATTGTGATAATAAGAGAATAATTGATCTTAAAAAGAATCAAGTTTATAATTATTATACAAAACACATTGAAATCCGATATCACTTCATCAAGGAAATTTTTTAACAAGGATTGATTAAAATAGATCATGTTGGAACTGATGATCAAGTGGCCGACATCGTGAAAAATACTTTTTCAGCACACGTATTGAAGAAACATTGGATGAACCTTGGTATTTTACCACCTCCCACAACATAAGGAGGTAATTAAATTAACCTCTCCCTAGTTATGTTAACTATTTTAATCTTTTATTGAAGTGATGCAAGTTTATTGGGGAGATACGATTCTGGGGGAGTGAGATTTGAGATCTACAAGTCAAAATTTGATTATTTGGGTTTATTTTAAATGGGGGAGAATGGAGAAATTAAATGTTTTATGGTTCAAACAAGGAGGATAAAATATGAAATGTTCTCTGGTGACAACACAATAGAGAATAGAGGAATTTAAAATTATTGCAATGGGGGAGAATGATGGGAATGGAGAAAACAATTCAGCATTTGGTCCGGTGTTTGGTTTGGTATCAAGAGAACCCAATTCATGCTTTTCCTTCTCTTTTCTACACTAATAATTTCTCACTTAGACTTAGAGAGTTGGCTGAGTTGTTTCTCATAAATTAGGTTTTGGTTTTGATAACGGTTGGGGATTCATTGGATTTATCTACGAATTGTCAAAAAACCCAAAGGGGGAGATTGTTGAAACCAAGGATGTTCTTTACTAAAAATGGAGTGTGGTTTTTTTTCAATCCTCATTGGGTTTATCAAGGAGTTTACAAGGAAGGTGGTATTATCTTTGAGGCTGAAAGTAATATTGATGGTGGTGCAGTTTCCCAGTGGTTGATAAATTTTAGGGGCCCAAAATCATGAATTTGATTCTGGAAATGAAAGAGTTTCGGAAAAGGGATAAAACCACAAACCATGTAGTAGTAATAGTTCATGTTTCATGAAGTATGGTTTGCATAATGGTGAACCGTGAACCACTTAATAGGAATGGTTTTTTGACAGCAAACGATGGTACGTGAAACGACACATTAATTAGAAAAGGAAGGTAACTCTGAAGTGTAGTACATGGTTACATAGGGAAATAGTTTGTGGGATGAAAATGGTTTTTAGTGAAGGCAAGTGTTATGTGGTAAGTGTGAGGTTCATGGGATGGATTGTTGTTGGAAAAAACGAGGCAGAGATCAGTTCGCAGGAGAGGCTGCCATGTAGGGAGAATGGAAATACACAAACCACATAGGGAAGACGGTTCATGAACGAAGCAGTACACGACAAAGGCAGTGTCGCATCTAAGATTTGGTAAATATTGATTTAGTAGATTATGTGGATCTATTTTTCTATATAAGGAGCAGTAATCCCCTCATTAGTTAACGGAATGGAGATTAAAAAATCCATGAGGAATTTGGTGAATTCTAGAGAGGTTTATAGGAAGACAACCCCGCAAAGGAGTTTATGATTAGAAATTTAGAGGAAGCATGTGAACTATGAAGTGGTTTGCAGGAAGACATGTCTGTGTAGGAGAGCCATTACACGGAGGAAGAACTCTGTTTTTAGACTTTCTACAGTTCATGGAGATGAAGTGGAGATAGTACGCAGAGCGAATATATTTTATGAATATAAGCGATACGTGGAGGTAGTTTATGGAAATGGTATGTGTAATATCAGATGGTTTTGGTGCATAGATGGTTTGTAGAGGAAGAAACTCAGTATGTGGAGGAAGGAGTGTAGTATGCGGTGGAAGTAGGTAGTTCCCAGAGGAATAGTTCACAAACTTACAGTGTGCAGAAAAGTGAATTACATACATGAGTGAATATGGGACTTCAACAGAACATCTATCCAAAGTTGAGAATGCATGATTTAATACCAATCCATTGAAGAAAACTTCAAGTCAATAAACTGAGTTCAGATTCTTCCCAATGTAGTGAGAAAGGGGGAGTCAAATGGAAGTGGTCTAAGGGACATAGTGAGCTATCCCTGAACTTTTTTAAATACAGTGTGTATGGAATAGTGTGATTTTTCTAAACAATTGTAATCCATAACTAGTGAAGATTAGTGGACTTTGGTATGACTGAAAACATGTCGGTGTATGCTCCTTGGATGTAGCCCTTGGTGGTGAACCAAGTAAAATTGTTGTGTGGGTCTTCTACGTGTGAATGGTTAAATTATAGCACATTACCAACAGATAGATTTAACAAGTTCCTACCAACATGGGAATAAGATCAATGACTTTAAAATAAAAATTTCACACCCTGATTCACCCCTCCCCTCTCAGGGTGTACTTGGGTCCTTAATGAAAAAGGAAACAACACTCAAAAAATGGCCAAAAATGGTCTAGAAAAATCACAAACTCCCAAAAGACAAAGGCCCAACCCTAGGCCCAACGTGAGGCCTTTCAAAAAGGTTTTCAGCTATCACATGCCGTCAATGCCCCCAAAAGTTGTCACTCCACCTAAGGTTGTCACACCGACCGTGTTCGTTCCACCCAAGGTTGAAGAAAACATCTGAAGTCTTCTCCATCATCAGGATCATCGGCCTCCACAGGTATAGAGGTCGATGTTGTCCATTCCAAACACCTATCTCGGTCATCTTCTTCGGTCGTCATCATGATTCACCAGCCATCGACGTTCATCGCCGACCCCAATCACCACAAAAAAACACTCCTCTTGAACATTTAGTTCCCATTAACTTGCACAAATTGCCGCCACCCACCGAGATCTCCTGCTGCCGGAATCCCAAACCAGTCATCATACTAATCCCTACTTCCTGGGATTACCACCACCCAGAACTCCAATGCTATTGGTCAGCACCCCCTGAAACCAAGCCGTGCACCATGTGAATTGCAAAAATACATATGTTCAAATACGCATCTACACACATGCATATACACAGATACACATACATACATGTAAATATATATTAAATTATTTAATATCAATATAAATCTAAATCTAAATAAATATATTCATTTATATATTATATAATTGTTTAAATACAATATTAATATATTATATTTATTTTAATTATATACACATTTTTTAATTAATGTATATAAATAAATGATGATATTGAGAAGGGAGATCTCCACTTCAACAGATATCTCTTCAGTTCTCTTAGGTTTTTAACCCCCAAGCTTTCAACTTCTTCAGTTTCTTCGGTGGCATCTCTCTACAGTGGTGTTTGTTTTCATGGTTCCAGTATTCTCGGTGGACTGGACTTAGTCTTGGTGGTTCGGCCCTACAGTGGTCCTTGGAAGCGATGCTTCCATCTCAAGCGATGGTTGTGATGGTCCTCAGTGAAGGTGTGATCACTAGTAGAAAAATGATTTTTAACGTTGCCAGTTTGACGTCGGTTTCTTATAAACCGACGTAAATAATTTTTACGGTGATTTTTTGGCGTCGGTTTTTAAAAAAACCGACGCCAAAAAGGGAAAAAAATTGTTTTGGCGTCGGTTCCTAAAAAAACCGACGCAAAAAACTAAAAAATATATATTTTGGCGTCGGTTTTTATGAAAACCAACGCCATAAATGTTTTAAAGAAAATTGTTTGGCGTCGTTTTTTTAACAAACCGACGCTAAAAATTAAAAAAAACTACTTTTCGCGTCGGTTTTTTTAAAAACCGACGCGAAAAGTTAAAATATATTTTTGGCGTCGGTTTTTATGAAAACCGACGCCAAAAAATTTAAAAAAAAAATTATATTGTTTTAGATAATTCTCTAATCTTTGATTTGAATGGTCGTGGAGAAAAAACGGAGTTACGGATTAAAAGTTATGGCCTTTGAAAGTTGAACTTCTTTAAGACTTCTTTTAGAGAAGGTCAACTTCCGACATCCATAACTTTTAATCCGTAACTCCGTTTTTGCTCCACGACTAGTCAAATCAAAGATTAGAGAATTATCTAAAACAATGTAATTTTTGTTTTTAATTTTTGGCGTCGGTTTAAAATATAATTTAACTTTTCGCATCGGTTTTTTTAAAAACCGATGCCAAAAAAATTATTTTTTGTTTTTGGCGTCGGTTTTTAAAAAAAACCGACGCGAAATGTAGTTTTTTTTAAATTTTTAGCATTAGTTTGTTAAAAAACTGACGCCAAAGATTTTTTTTAACACTTTTATGGTGTCGGTTTTCATAAAAACCGACGCCAAATTTTTTTTTTCATTTTTTGCGTCGGTTTTTTTATGAACCGACGCCAAAAAGAATATTGATTGACATTTTTTGCATCGGTTTTCTAAAAAACCGACGCCAAAAGACCAATGTAAATACTATTTTGCGTCGGTTTCAAACAAAACCGGCGCCAAAGAGTAACGCAGGATCAGAATTTCAATTTTTTTCACAACGCGCGTTTAACTTTTTAAAATCCCGCCTACATTTTCATACAACGCAATTGAAAATATTTTCGTTTACTATATATATATCCAGTTTCTCCTTCTTTCATCATTTTCAACATCTTCGATTCAATCACGATTTCAATGCGACTTAAATAATTAATTTGAACATGGTACATATTCTATTCATTTTTTTTCTTTATTATTATTATCCTTCATTTCTAAACAACTCGATTGGCTTTCTTATAATGATGATTCATTCTCATTTCTAAATACAAGTTATATGATAATAAAAAACATATCATTTCGATGGAAGCCCCTAAAACCATTGAAATATGTTTGATGTATTATGATTATTTTATTACATTTGGTGTATATGATTATAATTTATGTTTATCATGTTTTCTTTGAAACGAGTTGTATCAATCAAAACTTTGATAGGTTCAACTTCTAACGGCGATAACTTTTGAACCGTAACTCCGTTTTAGGTCCACAGCCTGTCAAATCGAAGCTTAAGAAATGTTCTAAAACCTAGAAAAAAAAATTTTGATTTTTGGCGTCGGTTTTTATAAAAACCGACGCGAAAAATATTTTTTTTTCATTTATGGCGTCGGTTTTTTTAAATAACCGACGCCAAAACTACTTTTTTTAAATTTTTCGCGTCGGTTTTTATGAAAACCGACGCGAAAAATTATATGAATTATTTTTTTGGCATCGGTTTTTTACAAAACCGACGCCAAAAAAAATTTGATTTTTGGCGTCGGTTTTTATAAAAACCGACGCGAAATTTTTTTTTTTTCATTTATGGCGTCGGTTTTTTTAAATAACCGACGCCAAAACTACTTTTTTTAAATTTTTCGCGTCAGTTTTTATGAAAACCGACGCAAAAAATTATATGAATTATTTTTTTTGGCATCGGTTTTTTACAAAACCGACGCCAAAAAACGAATGTTATTCATTTTTCGCGTCGGTTTACAAAAACCTACGTAAAAATTCATATTTTTTACGTCGGTGACTTCGACGTCGGTTAAAAACCGACGTCCAAAATAAAAAAAACCGACGTTAAAAACCATTTTTCTACTAGTGGATGTCCTCACTAGTTCCGAGTGCGATGGTGCGACGGTGTGGTAGCTTCGGATGGGCCTCACTGGTGTGGCGGATGCAACGGTGGTCATGGTGATGGTGGAGATTTGTCTACAGAGGATGGATTTTGTGGTGATTTGGGCACAATTTCAGCATGATTTGGGTGTGATCTAGCTATGATGGTGATCTATGTGGTGATGGGGGTGGATCTGGCTATAATGACGATGGTCTGGTTGCGATGGTCATCGACAGTAGCGATGGTAGCTATTGTTGGGTGAGGGTGTGTCTTTGGTTTGGTTTTTTCCCATTGTCCAACTGGGCCTTCGGGTCGTTAATGATTCTTTCTAGGGTTTATTTTCCTAGGACATAAGCCTTTGAGACTTTTCCACTGACCTTGGATCCATGATGAGCCTTTATGTTGTTTGGTTTGGGCCTCTTGTCCATGTAATGGGTTCCCTACCAGTTAAAAGGGGCTTTCCATTTTATTTTATTTATTTAGGGTATAAACCCCAAACTGTTTTGGTATATAAATAAACTATTAAACATTTTAACAGATATAAATTTTGTAATTTTTTATGTATAAAAAATGTGAAAATAATTTTTAATTAATAGTTATATAATTCATATTTATATATTAATTTAATATATATATACACACTTATTGTAATATAAATCTTATTTTAAATATATATATATATATTATTTATAATTATAATTATAAATATATATATATATATATATATTTATATATAATTATAAATATATTTATATATTTATATATAATTATATTTGTATAATTATATATATTTATTAATATATGTGTATATATATTTATAATTATAATAAATATATTTTTTTGAAATATATTTATTATAATTTTATAATTATATTTATTTATATATTTATATATATTTATATATATTTATATATTTATATAATTATATATTTTTTCTAATGTATCCTCCCCTCCATTGATGATTGAAAAGGTTGCCAAAGAGGATTTGCATCATCATTGTGGGCGGTCCTCAAATGAGGATATGTTTGGAAGATAGGCCTCCAAATAATGAAATATGATGTTGTGACTTAGAATGATCCTAAGATAATTTGATGAGGTTAGTGAACCCTTAGGCATGAATGATCAGGGTGCTACGTTGTCGTCTCCAAAGCAGTGGAGGAGAGGAAGACACCCAAAAGGAAGAGGTGGCTACCGTAGAAGGGGTGGCCAAAATAAAGGATGACTTATGATGTTTTGGTGGTCTGATTTCTCACTTTTACCCATAAACTCTCATGTTTCTATGTGTGTGTTGTTTTTTAAATAAATTTTCTAGGGCATGGATTTTATCCACGGTTCACACTATTTTGGTATATAATTATATATATATATATATATAATTATATATATATATATATATATCAATATATATAATTATAAATATAATAAGAATATGTATTATTTAAATATATTTATTATAATTTTATAATTATTTAAATATATTTAATTATTAAATATGTTTATTATTTAAATATATTTATTATAATTTTAAAATTATTCAAATATATATTTATTTATACTTTTATAAATAGTTATATAAATCATTATATATATATATATATATTATTAATAAATATATATTAATTCCAAAGCAGATGCAGCCAGAAGCCAAAGCTCCTGACCATTTATTAAAATTAAAGAAAAAATAACAAGTGCATGAGGAGAAGAATGAGAATAGACAAGGGAAAGACCCCAAACATCATGAAACATCAAACATCACCATAATCATGCTCTAAGCCATGATCAGAGTCTTCAGCATCAGCAGATTCCCAATTTGACTGTGTGGTCTGCTGGCTGAACAGTGCAGTGTACTTCTCCTTAAGCGCCAACTGCTCTGGCATGAGCATGGAATATCTAGAAGAACCACCTCATCTGCACCCATGAGTACCCTCCTTTTAGTCACACCCACAACCATGACTTTTTGGGTGTTTACCCCTACTCCATGTTTGTTGATGCATGATCACATCATGATCACCCTTTTCACCATCTTGAATCTCCTTAGACTTATCATCAGTAAGAGAAGGAAGAACCTTAGAAATTTTGACCTCAATAATAGTTTCCCAATCAACTTCATGTTCATAAACATTAGATTAGTCATGTAGAGAACCCATTTCCCATGAAATCATTTGAAACCCTTCATTATCCACAATCTATTTCCCTTTGCTTGTAAGACCAGCTTACCTCTCAACAAATTTCATCCTTTCTGACAGAGCAGATAGATCCATGACATTGGCACCGACTTTATGAACCTTCTCGATTGGTCTCAGAGACTCCTCAATATCTTTGAGCTTCGTATCAGCAACGATTTCTGACCATAATTTCTTCTTATCAAATCACAGTGTTGGTGATAGGCTAGTGTCAGGAGGACTTGCCTCTATGTCTTCAGAACACTACACATAGGTGTTGTCCAGCACATCACCAAAAGAAACATTCTGCTCAGCCATATGATCATCATGCATTTCCTTAGGAACATCAAGCACACTCACTAGTTTTACAAGGGTGTTTTCCAGACCAGTGACCTGCAGCACTTCATCACAAGTATTCTGGCCAGCTGCATTGGCTTCATGTGCAACAGCAGGTTCACAAACACCCTCTATAGATTTCTCTTCTCCGTGACCAGGTAGATATGGGTTCAAACCTTTACTCAGAAAAAGGTTTTTTTCATGACCACGATAAAAACACAAATCAAAAACTAAAAGTTTCTTACAAAAATCCTTTTCATGGCCAATAACCCCATATTCTAGACAGAATTTTAGAAAACATTCATAGACAATTTTTAATTCATATTCTTCATCAGCAAGATAAGAAAACTCTATCAACTTTTATTGAACTTAGATAAATATCAACCAAAAACCTAGCAAAATGCCCATACCTTGCATCTGTTGTTTCTTTATCCATCTTATTGGGTAAGCCAAGTGATATCACCACTTCATTAAGGATTCTTAAATGCCAAAGCATCCAATGTAATCCATAAACCCAAACCCAAACCTGTGAAGAAGAATTACCTATATTCAAAGGATCAAAAAAAAATCTCATTCCTTAACATGAATAACTTGTGGCTTCAAGGATACAGATCCAAACCCCCAAGAACGTGATTTCAAATCCTCCGAGGGAAACAGGATGTGGAAAAAACCGCAACTCGGTGACACACAACGTCAATTGGAAAATCCTGAAATTTTCACTAGTAAATCAACCAATTAATAAATATTCAAAGTAAAAGGGTCATAGGGAAAGATAATTCGAGTGATTATCAAGAGCTTACCAGCCTCAAATCACTCAGAATCCATTATCGGATCGGCCTTGGCATGAGTGTTAACACCTTTGTGATATATGTTAAAAGTGGGTGCACCTTTGAAAACATGAAAATATCACATTCCATCAACACCCATATTAGGCTTCAAACTAGCACCGATAGTAATCATACCCACTTCAAGCACAAACTGAAATAAACTACAAGAACCGGACCCTTCTGATTTGATGAAGGACCAATTTTGGTCCCCACAAGAAGTGGCAAAACCCAATCTACATCAAGCGGACCTTGCTCAATCTCTTAGGGTCCAATGCAAGTCCACATATGGTGAAAAAGAGAGGGTTAAGCCTGATCTAAATCTTCCATGACCTTATGTGAGTCAAAATAGACATGATTAAGAAAATCTTCTTCCATTGAATCTCAAACAAGCTGCAAGGTAGGAGAGAAACCCTAATCGCCATAGCGAGCTCGGGAGAGGAGCGCCAGACTCATTCTTATGACATAAAATATAAATCAACTGATATATATTAATATATAATAATTATATTAATTATAAACAATCATTTTTTAATTAATTTATATAAATAATCATTATTTTTTTAATATAAATATGATAATTTTATATATATTGATAATATTTTTTATTAATAGGTTTCATGCTAAGAATAGTGCTGAGAAAGATTCATCTTTATCACCACTAAAAAAGGCATTGATAAAGAGTACACCTTTATCAGTGTTTTTTTAGAATTGATAAAACTTACCTTTATCATTACTTTTAGCTAGCACTGATAAAGGTGATCCTTTTATTTGTGCTTTCTGGTTAGCTTTGATAAAAGTAGGTGCTGCTTATGCTGCGATCTGTGATAGTTATTATTATTTATTATTATTATTAATTTTATTTTAAAATAATTATTTTATACTCTGAAATCCTGAAAGTCATAAGGGTTGAGAGGGAACCGTTACATGCCCCGTAGGTCCAAAGGCACAAGGCATGAACATGATCCAAAGGCCAAGAGGAATAAGGCCCAATACATGACATTTGAAGCCCCAGAACCTGCCCCTCCCACCATCTAAATATTTGAAGGTGCCTAGGTGCCCAACCTACATGAGTGATCAATGAGAATTGTCTTGTGCATAGTTTCATGATGTTTGGTACCAATGACAAGTGTCATAGTCTCGTATTTTAAGTTTAAAAAAATTCAGGCACGGAGAAGTAAACTCACATACAAGAATGAATCAGGTGAACTCGAGATAAATTGATGAGAAGTAAACTCACGCACTATTTCATGACATATGCAGTATTTCACATCTAAAATAGAAACTGGACCAATGCCACCTTTGCACTAATTTGGGCCAATTCCGCATTTTCCCAAATTTAACAAAAAAATAAAAAAAATTAAAATATATATGTTTGTATATTTAGTATATTTATTGAATCTATTTTCTTAAATATATATATATATATATATATTTAATAATACCATTACTATTTTTAATTAAGAAATTTATATTACGAATTTACTTAATATTTATTTAAAAAATGTTAAGTACTTTATTAGTTATGTTAATAATTATATTATTTGAATCATTAATAAGATTTATTATTTTAATTATTGAAAATATTTTATGATATAATTAACATATATTAATAATATAATTAATAACCTTTAATTATAATAACATTATTAATAATACTTCAATGTAATGTAATTAATAATATAATATACTAGGTTACATATGCTACCACAGAACACAACACAATGAATAAAATTGCAGTAAATCACAAACCTGAGGACTTGACCTAGTGACCTACCCCTCACCCCACTCAAACCCTTACCACCCCACCACCAATCCTTAATAATAATTATGTCCATTAATATCTGAAAGTGAAAATTTCATTTTTTTAAGTAATAAATTTTTTGAAATGTATATTAACATTTGTTTATTATATTTTTGATTTTTTTATTTTTAATTATGTTTTATATTTTAATTCAGTTTTTCAAATTTCATTTAGATATTATTTAAATTTTATAATTTATACGCTTTCAAAGACACCTACATAAAACATAATAATGTTTCAAGTAGATAGATTTGAAATTCTATAAATAATAAAGTATAAATACAATCTAAATAAAATTTTACACACTTACGGAATATATAAAAAAATAATTTAAAATTACAAGAATTTCATAAAAACAATTAATTAAAAGTAATTTTAGTGGCACAATATATTTTTGTTTTAAAACATTACATTTGTATTTATAATATTTTTTTACATTCCTTTCATTTTCAATTATTTTTTATATGTTTAGTCAATGTTCTAAATTTCATTTATATTTTAACTATACTATAATTTATGTGCATTTATTTTTTAATGTGTAAATATTATGTATTTAATCAATTATATTTGTGTCATATAAATAATTTTTGCTTTATTATAATGATGAAATTATTTTTATTTTCAAAAAACATTTAGATGTTTAGGCAATGTTTTCAGTTTTATTTTGATTTTTTATAGCCTATATTTTATAAGATTTTATATTTATCTACTTCAAATTTATTACATTTTCCTATTTTTCAAATAGTTGAATTTGAATTAATATAAAATACAAAACATAAATAAAATGTAAATTAAAATTAAAACACTTGATAAACATGTAAAAAATTATTGACATTAAAAATAATTTCACCAATTTAATAGAGACATAATATAGAGAATATATTACATTATTCTTTCATTATCACAAAACTGGGTTTTCATAGCACTACCCTTTAAAAACGCTAAAAAACTGCTAATAAAGGGGATACCTTTATAATCACTTTTTCTAGCATTGATAAAGGTACCCCTTTTATCAATGTGTTTTTAGCACTATTAAAGGACCTCCCCCCCCCCCTTTATCAGCACTTTTTTTAGTAGTGTTGATAGAAGGGGGCCTTTATCAGTGCTTTTTTCTTGCATTGATAAAGGGTATATTTCAAAAAAAAAAATTCATTAAAAATAATATATTAATATATAAACATATACATATATTTATATTGATATAAATTTAATATATATTTGTTAAATACATATTAGATAAGTATAAAAAGACATTTACACATAATATATAATATATTTAGTGAAAATGGCTTATAAAATAATTAAAAAATATTATCAATTAATAATTTGATAATTATGATAAAATAATAGTAATTTAATAAAAATTTGAGGCCACAAAAAATCAAAAAATCAATAAAAGATTGAAAATATGTTAAAAACCTAACTCGAACTTCAAATCACCATAACTTTTGATCAGGGTGTCTGTTTGAGCTCTACAACATATCAAATCAAAGCTTGCGATGATATCTACGTGATAATGAAAAAAAAACCTTATGTCTCATTTATAAAGGTTAAAAAAGACCCATAAGGCTTCCAAAATTGAGTTTTTAGTCGGGATATCAAAAATTTTAAACAGTTGATGGAATTTCAGTCTAGTTTTAAGAGGTCTTTTTCCCTTTTTCAGTAGGGACTAAATTTATTTTGAGGGAATACATTTATATTGATATTATGGATTTTAAATTTTATCATTTTTCACAATTTGATGTTATTTATAATCAATTATATAACAATATATACATATTTTATATATATTAACCCATAAAAATTTAATTTTATAAATAAATAATTAAACATATTTACATATAAAGTATATTTATCAATATATAATACTTATAATACCCATTTATTTAAAATAAAAATATATGAATATTTATATACCTATATAATGTGTGTGTGTGTATATATATATATTAGTGTGTGTTTGTATTAACAAACTGATATATATTATCTATATATTATAGCATATCAATATACTTATGAATATATAATATATGTAAATATTTATAAATATGTATAATTATACTTATAGATACACACACACACACACACACATATATATATATATAATATATAAAAGTGTATGTTAATTGTATATATGTATGTATGTATTTATTTATTTATAAACACACACAAAAAACTTATTTTATAAATGTATATGAAACTAATATTATAAATATATATTAATATATGAATTAATATATAGATAAAAAATATAACTAAATATATATATATAAATAAATAGATATTAATATATATTAATATAAGAATAAATATATATATATATTAATATAACTATATATATTAATATAAATCTATATTAATATACGAATAAATGTAACTATATATATATAGATAGATAAATATATCATTAAATGGTGAACAAAGCAATATGGAGGAGTGGTAAAGGGTCCAGGCATGCAAGGGAGAGGTCTCGATTCTGAATCCATGGGGATACAGGGTCGTGAGAGCGAGTACAGTGCAGGATAGCACTGTTAAAGGGGGTGGGTGAGCAATGTTAAAGGGGGTGGCGGTGGGGGTGGCATGGGAGTGGTCTAGGCTTCCTAGCACTGTTAAAGGGGGGATCAAGCATTATTTAAAGGGGAATCACTGATTTGGTTTTTTTTACTTTTATCGACGTTAAAAAAAGAACTGATAAAACGGTCCTTTAGTAATTCTAAAAAAGCGCCAATAAAATACCCTTTTATCATCACTTTTTCTAGAGCTGATAATAGGGAACCTCTTTTATCAGTTCCTCGATTATCAGAATTTTTTATCGCTGTTAAAGGAGATTTCTAGCATTGATAAAGCCATGTTTTGTGGTTGTGTTTCAAATCCTTTAAGTTAATAGAAAGCATATAAATGAATGAGTACAATCACTATCAATCTTGAGGCTTAATCCCACAAGCAGACATGACAATGAGATTCTCGTATCGAGATCGTCAACCTCTGTGTCGGGGTGAAGTATGATGAGTTGGAGAGGTATCTTCCACTAGAACATCAAATGTTTGATGCTATGCATGTGACTCATTGGGAGGATGTGGTATCTGGATGTTGTCATGTGAACCTGATCATTCTCTTACTACATAAGTGGAAGTACCTTCCATCATCTACTGAGGTAACTATAAGGCCTATGAAGGCTCAAGCATGAAAGGTGAGGACATGAAAAAAGACCCTCGATACAAGCTCACATTAGCTGTATCCAGAGAAAACTTTGGATAGAATGACAACATAAATGGTCCCCATACTTCCTGATTCACATCCCCAATCACCTAATTCTAGACTACTAGAGGTCCGACTTCTGTCTGTGGAACAGGTGATGCCTCATGGGGTCTACGTCGCCACTGTCATGGCTCCTCAACATTAGTAGAAACTAGAAGAGGTTCCTGAGCAAGAACCTCCTCTCCCTTCATAGGAACAACATCTCCCTAAGGTGTATGATCAAGGATACTATCGTTTATAATATGATATGCTAGAAAAATCTCTTGTTCTGCATCATGGTACACTACCTAGATAATAACCTCCTCTTCCGCCGGATCATACATGCATATAATATGTTTTAATCGAGTATGATGTAAAGAGATTCAAAATGAATTTAAAAAAGTAAAAAAAAAAACTAATGGATATTTATTAACTCACTAGATCCAAAAGTCCTCTACCATGTGGAGTAAGATACAATATAGACTTCAGTCTATACCAATGTTCATACTTGAGATTCTCTGCTAGAGGTAATCCTATCGTACACATACCCTCGATATGAAATAACATTTTTTATCCTAGAGGTCCAGATACTCTCCATGTATTCAATAAAAATTGACATCCTTCCTCCCTGTCAGCTTCACAGAATGAAGTGTTATTGTTTATCTAGTGGAAATGGAATACACTGAACAAATCCAAATAGGTGAATGACTCTATTAGGCCGGTGCCACTGAACAATATGAAATTAAATGAGATTCACTACAACCATGGCATTGTTAATCCCATCAGTGCAGTATGTGGGTGGTTGGTCTAATAGATACCACTATGGAAACCATGCAATCTAAAATGATATGTGAAATTGTTTAAGAATTTTTATTTCTAAAAACAAAAAAAAATATTTAATTGATTAGTCAAGTAAAGACTGTATATAGTTACATCATTGGGTACTAGACTGTCTAACATGAGATGATATGCACCTAAGTTTTGCATTGACGTCTCCGAAAAGTGGCGTTCCAAAGTCCACCTGTAACGTAAAATATAGAAAGTGATAAATAATAAGAAATTAAATTCAACAACTCATAGTATCATTAAAAACAATAAAGATGAGTGATCATACTTTTATCCACGCAGAGTGTCATACAACACATCTTTATAAAATTTCTAACCAACAATAATAGGGGAGAGATGAGGGATGCGCTCCCATACCCACATTCCAATAAGGATGACACATCCCCTGAGACTAGTGTGATATGATCAGCATGTTGTGCATAATGCTCTATAAGTGTATTCCAAGTACGCAGATCCTCATATGTATCTCCCGGCCTGATCAAAATCCTCTAGTAGCCCCCGATACATCATGTTCACATTCATACTAGAGTAATCAATGTATAGTGTCCCTCTAATGAGCCATAAGATATATGCACAGGCGTAACGCATGACAGTCTACTCATTAGTGTTAGCGAGTAACCATGTAAAGTGAATCTTAATCCATCTCATAGATATTGACCCACCATCTGTAGCACCACCATCCCCCATAATTTTGAGACATAAAAATCATTGTACAAGCTATATCTAATCAAGACCGATGGATCCTATAACTACATCCCCCTGGATAGGAAGACCAAGCAGAACTACCACATCCTCAAGAGTGATGGTCATATTTCCCTCATGAAAGTAAAATGTTTGTGTCTCAGGTCTACATCTCTTGATAAGGGTAGTAAGGAGTTGATGATCAAGGAATTTAAAATCAGATACAACATTGCCAAATAATCTATCATGGTGCAATTATGGTATAATGGAGGCTGGGTGTGGAATGTGATGATAACGGTGGGCTCTACGCACCATGATATGTCGAACCTCATGACCCACTAGCATGCCATGTGAAACATGCCTATACTGCTCAGTGAGTAGATTAGTATCCTCCATATCTATGTATAAAAATGAAATATATCTTAAATAATTTTAAAAGATAAATATAATGTTATGGTCATCATAATGTTATCATTGGTAGAATATAGCATGCATATTCCCATTGTTTTATGAAAATTTTATTACCAAAAAGGGTGTTTTGTTAAATTGGGAATAGTTGATTTATGAAATATTTTTTTATGGATTGATTGATATGGGCCTTTGCTTTTAATTTTTTGGAATGAAGTAGCACATGGGTTAACAGAGGTGTGAGTGAGAGGTTTGTCTAAGTGATTGTGTGAGCCTCGGATGGAGGACCTATCAAAGGTGTACTTTATACACTACACAAAATAAAAAAGTGGTGATCATTGCATATGTCCTATGGAAGTACAAGTGACACCACAAAAAAATGTAATTTATCGATGTTTCTTAAAAACAACTCTTATTTTAAAATTTAGTGATGTTTTTTAGGACACGTCGCTAATTTGAAGATGTTTCCTGAAATCATCTCTAATTTAGTGACATTTTCTGAAAACACCCCCAATTTAGTGATGTTTCCTAAAAACATCACTACTTTAGTGATGTTTCCTCAAAATTGTCACTAATTTAGCGATATTTCCTCAAAAATGTCGCTAATTTAGTAAAATTTCATGAAATTATTTCTTATTTAACAATTTTTCTTGAATGCGTCGATATATTAGCGATGTTTCCTCAAAAGAATTGATAAATTAGTGATGCTTTCATAAAACGTTGCTAAATTAGTGATGCTTTTAGGAAATATCGCTAAATTAGCAACCTTTTTCATGAAACACACCATCAATGTAAATATATATATATATATATATATACAAACACGTTTATATAAACATATGTATAAAAATATATACATTTATATATTTCTAAACACACACACAAAAATATATAAATATATATACATATATTTATATAGAAAAAACACACATATATTTTAAATTTAGTCACGTTTTTAAGAAAACGTGTCTGTTTTAGTTATAATTTTACCAATGTTTTAAAATGTGGCTATATATATATATATATATATATATATATATATATATATTTATGTGTGTGTGTGTAAATTTCTAATTGTAATTATAATTAATTATATATATGTATACATACACATATATATTTACACACACACACTCATATATATATATATATAAACACACACACAAACTAATATATTATAAACATATATATATAATATAAACATAAAATATAATATAACATATAAACATATATGTAAAATATAAAAATATATATATATAAGCATACAATTTAAAATCTAAAACCTAAAATATAAAATCAAAAAGTGTATATATATAATATTGATTTTTTAACACCGAAATCTATTTATATATATATAAATATAACATAATAGAAATAGATATTTCAAATTTAGTCACGTTTTTAGGAAAACGTGACTATTTTAGTGGCATTTTTACCTGTGTTTTAAAATGTAGTTAATTATATATTTTTATTTATTTATTTATTTATAATTATAATTATATATATGTTCACATATATATTTATACACGCACACATACACAAATAAACATATATATATAATATAAAATATAGATATATAAAATTTAAAGATATAAATTAAATATAAACATATATATATATATATATATAATAAATTTAAACATATATATATATATAAACATAAAATATAAATATAAAATATAAACACATGTATATTATATATATATATATATTAAAATATGTATATTATATTAATTTTTTAAATAGTAATGTCGATATATATATATATATAACATAATATAATATAATATAACTAATTAGAAAAAATAATAATAGTCCAGTTGGTTAGGGGAGTGGAAATGGGGGATAGAGGGGTATTACCAAAAAAAATTACATATTTTCCAAAATAAAAAAAATACCAAAAAATTTATGATTTTTTTAAAAAATAGGTGTGGTTTAACAATATTTATATATCGATGTTTCTAGTGAAATGGGAGTAGGAGGGGTATAAAAAAATTACGCATTTAAAAAAAATACCAAAAAATTACAATTTTTTTTAAAAAATGGTTTGATTTAACGATATTTATTTATCAATGTTTCTAAAAAACATCGTTAAATGAGGTATGATTTATCAATATTTACTTACTGATGGTTTTTAGAAACATTTATAAATGAGGTGTCGCTACATAGCAACATTTACTTAATGAAATTTCAAAAAAAAATGTCAGTAAATGAGGTGTTAGTAATTTAGTGATGTTTATAATCGTCACATAATTAGTGATGTTTTTAAGTAACATCTGTAAATAAATTAGCGACACTTTCAAATGTTGTTAATGAAAAAAAGTGTCACTAATTGGCTTATTTTAGTGTGATATGAGAAGCCCTTACCTCGGGTCATACATGTTTGAACATCCAATATAATAAATACATTATTTTCAAGTGGTTTAGTTTTGAAATTTTTTTCAAACTATTTTATCAGTTTTCATGGATAAAATCCTTAAATAGATTCATGGGGGTATCTTACTGGGAGAGGGAGGGGGATTAGTGCGGATAGGAGGGGGTCAGCGTGCAGGAGAGAAGGAGAACTCCATCCCTCGACCGGTTCATACCCTCTATGGCCATGTGTTCCTTCACTCCTATCTAAGTCTGATTTGGAGTGATGGTTACTCAATGGTTTTGGGATAAGTGGAATAGAGTTTGAGGGATATCCAGACACTCCTGTGTTGGTACAATCTTAGTTTTGGCTTCCATCCTTAGTTTAGGTAAGAGGTTGTCACTTTGAGGCACCAGCTACTCTTATGCCTGCCTTGACCCTAAGGCCCTCTGTATCTCTCCGGGTTGAAGCTATAGTAGTGGTTCCTCAATGGTTTTGGGAGGTGGGATCTAGCAGCAGTTGTTTCTTCTCACGCAAATTGTTTCTCCTATCTTTGGTGATGATGTGTGTGTTTTTTCTTCGGCAGTGAATTTGTATAGGTTGGTTCGATGATGTTTTTGTCTTCTGCATCTGGTATGGGTTTGTTCTGGCTTTCCTTGAAAATGGTGTAGTGTTCGGACGTGGATGTTGATGGTGGTGTTAAGTCGATGCTGGTTCCCGATTTAGGTTGTGATGTTGAAGCCCTTGGCCTCCCAAACCACAGCTATGATCCCTTGTTCCTCTGCGACTCTCTATGTCAAATCTAGAGCAGTAGTTACATAGGGGTTTTGGGTTACGAGGTTCAATGGTATCTGGCTTTCTTGCCACTCCTGTGTCAGATAATGCTTTCTCCTATGAATTTGGGTTATTGCCTGACGGATTACTCAAGATTTCTTCCTCAAGCCATGTTGAAATTTTTTTGTTTTTTCCTGTGAAATCTTGAAATAATGTTTGGTGGATGTTGATTTGTGTTTTTTTTGAGATGTGGTGGCAACCGTCGGTGTTGGGAGGCCATGGAGACAAGCTCTCTTCCAAGGCCTTAGTCTGTTCCACAGTCTGCTCTTACTCCAGGACTCCACCACTCTTCTCCTAGTTGGAACTGCGTGGTGGTTTTATGGTGTTTTGGGATGTGACTTTGGGTGGTCGACAGTATTCCAGGAAGTGTCTCTCATGATGGATTCATCTTTGTCTTTGGGTTTAGTCAGGGTGTTCTATTCAGTGGGTTTATTTTGGTTTCTCTGTGATAGTGTTTTGGTTTTTCGAGGGCGATGTTGTACTCCAATGGATTTGGATGTTTCAACTCGTCATCAGGTGCTAAATATGGTGATGATTTTTTTTTGCGGACGGTGGTGGTAGTGTTGTGATGCTGAAAATAATGTTTTGATGATAATGATGGTGTTTCGATGATGCAGTAGCCTCGATGATGCAAGATTTCTCAGAAAAATTCAAGATTTGTGAGATTTGTCATTGACGTGATGGTATTGGGGTGATGCCTTTGTTTTTTAATGTTGTTATTGCACCTTTATTTTGAATTTTGAATGTGATGTGTAGTTACCACTCTATCCTCAATGTGGATTTTATGTAAATAACAAAAAATATATTTTTAGGAGGTGTGATTTAATGATATTTATTTACCAATGTTTCTAGTGGAAATAGGGGCGGGAGGGGTATTACAAAAAAAATTACGTATTTTCAAAAATAAAAAAAATACCAAAAAAATTATGATTTTTTAAAAAAAATGGCATGATTTAATGATATTTATTTATCAATGTTTCTAAAAAACATTGGTAAACGGTATAATTTATTGATTTTTACTTACTGATGGGTTTTAGAAATAGTGATAAATGAGTTGTCACTACATAGCGACATTTACTTACCAACATTTCTAAAAAATGTCGATAAATGAGGTGTTGGTGATTTAGTAAAATTTATAAACATTGCTAAATTAAAGGAATTTTAAGTAACATTGGTAAATAAATTAGAGACATTTTAAAATGTTGATAATGAAAAAAAAGTGTCGCTAATTAGATTTTTTTAGTGTGAGATTAGAACCCCTTACCTCAAGTCATACATGTTTGAACATCCTGTATAACAAATACATTATTTTCAAGTGGTTTAGTTTTGAAATTTTTTTCAAACTATTTTATCAGTTTTCATGGATAAAAGCCTTAAATAGATTCATGGGGGTATCTTACTGGAATAGGGAGAGGGAGCAATGCGGTAAGCATGGGTGCAAGGGAGTCCGGGAGCAGTGTTGAAGTACAAGAGGGAGGGTGTCTCTACAGGAGAGGGGGGGTAGTGCAGATAGGAGGGGGTCAATGTGCAGGAGAGAAGGAGAACTGGAGGGAGAATTTTATAAGGGAAGTGGAAATGGGGGGTATCACAAAAAAATTACGCATTTTAAAAAATAAAAAAAAAATAACATAATTTTTTTGATTTTTTTAAAAAAATAAGTGTGATTTAATGATGTTTATTTATTGATGTTTCTAAAAAACATCGATAAATGAGGTACAATTTATCGTAGTTTATTTACCGATGGTTTTTAGAAACATCGATAAATTAGGTGTCGCTACATAGTGACATTTATTTACCGACATTTCTAAAAACATCAGTAAACGAGGTATCGGTAATTTAGCAACATTTTTAAGTAACATCGGTAAATAAATTAGTGACATTTTAAAACATTGTAAATGAAAAAAAAACATCGCTAATTAGATTTTTTTAGTGTGAGATAGGAACCCCTTACCTCAGTTCATACATGTTTGAACATCATGTATAATAAATACATTGTTTTCAAGTGGTTTAGTTTTTGAAATTTTTTCAAACTAGTTTACCGGTTTTCATGGATAAAAGAATTAAATAGATTCATGGTGGTATCTTACAAGGCTTTGTGCTTCATACCCTACTTGATCCCTTTATTGGAATTTGTAGATTTTATTTTCCCACTCTCCATTTTTGAGGACGACAGGTTTTTCCTCTGTTCTTGTTGGAATAGAGTCATGTTTTTTAAGGGATATTACTTTAAAAACAAATTTGTGCACACATAGGTTATATCATTCAGATCCACCATATAGATTGAGGATTTCTTTTATATCTATCATGTATACTAATAGGTTAGATCCAAAATTCTGTGCTTTTTTATTTATGTATGATTTATCACATGATGGTATATTTTGTGGTTTTTTGCTTACATGCTTACTTTATGGTGTATCAATGGACAAATTGATTATGTTTTCAGGTCTTCTCACATGTACTTATCATATTCCTTGTAATGTGCACACATATGTTATATCAGTTAGATCTGCCTTATGAATTTTTGATTTCATTCATGTCTAGCATGTACACCAATAGGTTAGTTCCCAAATGGAATACTTTTTCATTTATGTATGATTTCTCACACGATGAAATATTTAATGATTTTTTTCTCACATTCTTTCTTTATAGTGTATCCATGGATAGTTTGATTATGATTTTATGTCATATAGGATGTACTTTTCATATTACTTATACTGTGAATATGAAAGGTTTATTATGAAACCCAAAGTATGATTTACAAAATGGTTTTATCTTGTGAAAAATATTTGTAAAGGGAAGGACGTTATGTAGAAGAATTATTTATTTATTGAAATGATGTAACATTTAGGAATGTTTATCTTGTGTGTGATTTACGTAAAGAAATTTTTCATCTATTTGTTATTTGATAGTAAAAGTATTCACAAATGTCACAGAACTCTAAAAAATAAAGGATTTTATATTAACACCATGTAATTTATAATGTGAAAAGTTCACATTGGAGGAAATAAATCATTGTATTTAAGAGTGTAAACTTGATCTAGAAATGTTATAGAATTTTTCTTGTTATGACCTTTCTGATGACATGTGATGCATCTCAAATATTTCCCTTATTGTTGAGGCCAATCCATATCATTTTGCATCCTGTTGGATTTTGATCTCCCTTGTTGTTGCAACCTATTGATGTTAGGTATCAATATTGAATGGTCTCTAGGCATTGAGAAATGTCAAAAACATCCCTATAGGTATCCATGGTGTATCATAACAGTTATAAATGGTTTCCATCTGGTACAATGGTCAACATATGACTACAATGATATGTTCACAGATGCACATGCTGCAATGGAGTGTTTATAGGGAAATTTCAATGAATGGAAGTTTCCACATTAAAAATGGCTCACTTCTAGTAATACCACCAATACTCGACCGATGCTAGCTGTGATGGGGTCCAGACACTCTTGTACTTCAATTCGATAGTCTTCTCTGCAGAAAAGAAAATTTTGATAAGTAAAATCTCATTCAATGTTCTTTTCAATATCTCAACGAAAGTGTCATTTTCACCTTATCCACCGCTGAATCCCATCAACAGTCCATTTTTATCATTCAACAAAGTACTTGACACAAATATAAAATGTCTCCTGAATTACGCTAGTTATAGGTAACCTGCAAAGCCCCTTGAAGATTCCATTGATGCACTACAAAATTTTTGTGGTCATGTGTCTATACCCCTTCCCCACATCATAATCCAATGTCCATTTTTCTTTTGGAATTCACATCATATAATAATACACTCCCTAATTAGCCCATCATATTTCTTCTAATTTTTTTTCAAACCTTCATTGTTCAAACTCATATGATACATGAAAGTGACCATATTTTAGATAAATTAATTTTATCATTACATTGAAATAGTAAAAAATAATAAAGAGATTTTATAACAAGCCTCATGATTTTCTTCTCCATAGGTTCATCATGGAATGTTTTTTGAACATTACTAGAAATGAGTTTGATGAACTAATGATGATGAGAATTTAGGTGTATTCATGTAATAGGATCTGTATTCATTTCCTCTTTTATTTCCCGATGATGATCAGATATAAAATAGACACCCCAAATGCAGGTGAATGGTTACTGATATATGCTAAAAACCAACTACATTATTTATAATTTTCCTTCTCCACAATAGAAAATTCAAGTGGAAGAGGTGAATGGTTTTTATCTTAGTTTTTCACAATAAATAATATATATGTGTATTTTTTGTATAGAAACGTATCATCAATTTTTAGGAACTGTTTTCAGAAACAAAATGCATAAATTTAGGGAAGGAATGCCTAAAAATACATATGAGAATTAACATGAGATTGATTAATTCGGTTATCTTGAGACACATGTTCATTAATATCGAGATGGAATAAAACTTGGTTTTTCTGTATCTGTATGGCTAGAAATTGCGGAAACACGCCATAAAATTTATCCCAACCACCGTAGACCTTTAAAATTGCCTTTTGTTTTTATATCCATGCCTTATTATAGGAAAATTATAACCAAAAGTTTTTTGTATCCACTCCTTCATAATGGATAGAGGAACATATTGGCATATACTAATAATCTCAATGATAATAGATGACACAAATTCAGCATCCAATGATGTATGATCTTTTGTGAGGTTTGGTTGAATGTAAGTATGAGCTTCCTCAAACTTAGAAATTCGCCAACCTACAAATAAAATTCCATGAATCACCCTCAAGAGGAATCTATATTCATCCCTATATTTGTCAAACTGTATGATGTTTTTTATGGCTTAAATCCTTAACTAAATATATATAGTGTCTCTTAATAAGAAATATTTTCAGTATGTTTTTCATTGCATCATTACTTTTAAAATTTATTTTAACATATAATGTTTTTTACAACTCACTAAATCTATCCTCTAAAACTCTAGAAAACTCAGTTGTAGGTATGATAACATTCCAATAAAATTTAGGAAAACATTTCATTGCTACCGAAAAAGATGATAAGAGTGGCAGAAGATTTATTATTTGTTAGGTCTTTTTGTAACATCCCAGGTAAATAAAGAATAAAGAATTTTCATATTTATTAATATTTACGAATTAAATATTAATTTTAATTAAAAGGGGTTTCTACATTCGATAGCGTACTCGGTACGCAACGATGAGTTTCTTTGAAAACTTACGTTGCACACAAGTAATAAAATAATATTATTTTAAATGTTAGTTAACAAGTAGCTGTTGTACTGGCGGGAATGGATAGAAATAACTAAAATATGATTAGATATGTTTTTAAATGTTTATACATTTACCCAATAAAAGATAAAGGCTTAAAATACGGAAAGCGTTCAATTTTAGGCATTTATACCCTAATTTTCACGAAAGGTCCACTTATCACCTTTTGACAGAGAACCGTCATTAAATATAGTTTTGATCGATCTTATAAATTCTATTGTACCAAATATAACTCTTCTTTAGAATCGGGACATCAAAATTTACTTTGTGTAAATTTTTGGTACCTTTCTGATAAAGTTCATTTTTTTTTATGAATAGTGTAAAATGTTGTATTTTAATTCAAAACCTCTTTTTGATCTAATTTATTTATATAATTAGATTATCTTTTGAATTGGTTTTAAAGTGAAATTAGAAAATATTTTTACCATTAAATCCAATAGTGGTCATTGGAATTAATTTCACTTTGTAATCGGACTTAAACTAGTGCCAATCTTTTGATACTTATTATTTCACAAAAACACGCTATTTGTCATGACAGCGGGAATTAATTATTAAATTAATTAATTTGACTTATATGTTTTGAATTTTGTAAAATAGACTTCATTTTTGAATTCGTAATATCAAATATAGCTTAGGGTGAAGTTTTGGTAATTTTCTGAAAAACTTCAATTTTTGATGAATAGTGAAACCACTGAGTGCTACTTATAAAGACTGATTTTCCGTTGAAATGAAATTTTGCCATCATTGTGTTTTGAATTTCAAAAATCCGACATACATGGTTGTCATTAAGAAGTAAAATGTGGTTCAATGAGATTATAATAATTCTTTGGTGAATAGTAACTTATTAAGTTCTTAATCGCGATTAGAGGTAATTAGTGTAGTTTAAGGTAAAAATGATATTATAAGAATGTGAAAACACCATGACACTTGTCCTACACCTATTGGTTGAGTCATGGCCGACCAAGACAAGCCATGGGCCAACTTGGGGACCCCATGGAGCCACTTTAGTTGGAAAATGACAATAATATATTTTTATTTAATGTTAAAATTAAGTTGACACAAACATGAGTGGTTTTACTAAAACAATTTTTAAGTAGGGTTATACAAGTCCAAATTTTGATTATAAATATTCATTGGAAAGATAAAAATATTTCCTACATCATAGTAATTTTTTTATAATTTTTATACATTAAATAAAATAAATTATATATGACGTAATAATGATGCAGCGATGACATCATTATTTGACGATTTAAATAAAATGGAAAGATAATGTAAAATCTATGAACTACACATGTCCAAAACCAATTGGATGAGTGGATTTCTAAGCCTTATCACTTTATCCACGAATTATATCAATGTAGGACCTTTTAAAACCGAAACACATTTTCAAATAAAGTAATATTTCTTTACTTTCCAAAAGTGCCCCTCCTCTCCTCTTATAAAAGGCCCCCACCTCTACCTCATTTCACACACTCTTAAAGCCTTTGGCTCAGCCAACCCCTGCCCAATTACTCTCTACACATCCCTCTCCTCATCCTAGAGGATTACCTTTGGGCATAATCCTTTCAAAGGAAGCCTTTAGGCTCAAATCAAAAGGGAGTTACACTTTTAAAGGTAATTCATTCTCTCTTGTTCATTTGTTTTATTTTGCTTCTCCAACCCTCTGAACTCTTTTTATTTACTTCTTTTGTAACAACACCAGTATCCTCAATATACTAGGATGTTGTTATAAGATTTATTCGAGCAACACTCTCACACAACTACATCAAATGGTTAAAGAACATACGGTTTCCGTGGATGGCGAAATTCTGCCTCCCGAAACGATGATTGTTCAATACTCATTTAACACCTTCAAAGGTGGCCATTATGATGTCACTATTTTTATATATGATATATAATATGTTTATTTTTTCCTTAAGCTTCTGTTTTTTTTCATTTTGTTCATACCTTTATGGTTTCCATTATGGGTAAACACGATATCATCATTTAAGGAAGTGCGGACTACCGCCCCCTCAAAGTGATGTGATTCGTTTATGCCATATGTGGGACATGTAAAGGATGGATTTAAAGTTATTATATATGATGTTATACTGGAATTATAATATACCTCTATATCATTATTATTTCTTTCCATTAAAGTATGAGATAGAAATGAAAGTAGCGTTCATGCGTACGTACGGCTTACCGTCTCCATGAACGGTGCATTTCATTTCTTATCCCCAAATGTAATGTACTATTAAAAGTACATGTATATAATGGATATATGTAATTAATGATATATCTAAATGATGAATATAATTCTGGAATTAAAATATACATACCTCTCGTTTAGTTTTAATTCCATTAATATGACAAAGAAATGAAAGTAGCGTTCATGCGTACGTACGGATTACCGTCTCCATGAACGGTGCATTTCATTTCTTACCTCTAAATGATTATGTAATATTATAAATACATTTATATGCTGGATATATATGATATATATGATATCCAAATTAGTAATGTCATTCTAGATATAAAGAACCTTTGACCACACGAACAACATGTAATTGTAAGAAGTCCACTTTCGACTTAAGAACCAAATATCGACAAAACAAACATTATTAACTTAAATGGTTACATAATGTTTATAACATGGAAATAAGTGATATAAAAGGAATAATGAACTTTAAAAATGTTCTTAATCAAGTATAAATTAACTCAAGTTTATTATTCAGGATGTTAAAGAACGATCGAGTCAAGTCGGACCCGAGGTAAGGGACTTCGTCTCAATCTCCTTTCATTGAGGCAAATTTTATTTTATACACAACTTTCTTTTATACGGTGTATAAAACCCTTTGACTTTTACTTTTACACAAAAGGAATCTTTTTCTACGAAGCGTTTTACTAAAAGACAAAAAGGAATGTTTTTTTAACGTACGCGGTGACAACGTCCTTTTCCGCCTCCGCGAGTATTATTTGGTCTTTGGCTTTCTCAACAAGCCGTAATGTTTTTAGAATAAAATAAATACCATATACTCTTTTATGTATTTTGGTATTGAAAATGGTTTTGAAAAAAGGATTCTATTATGTCAATATATTTATGATATATTGTGATTGAAATGTGGAAATGTTATCATTCCTTTATATTGGTTTTATGTTTTATGATTTTATATTGGTACTTGGACATTTTAACGGGTGGTTACGTTATAAACCATATGACGGGTGGTGCCGTGAATACCAGGACGGGTGGTTACGTTATAACCTCCAATGCATTGGGTATGGAAGTCGGCCGTATGGCTATTCCATTAAGTATGTATGGAAATTGGCCGTATGGCTATTCCATTATGTGATATGTGTGGAAGTCGACCGTATGGTTATTCCACTTAAGTATGTTTATGTCCCAAGTTACCTTTATATATGTTATGGGTTCTTTATATGGGTTTTATGGTAATCCTTTGGTTACAAAAAGGTAAGTAATGATACTTTATTCAGTGAAGAGTTTTTATTACTTCATAAAGGTGAAAAGTATTACTTTGATAAAGTATACATGGTTTACTTGTTGTTTTGAAAAACTAACAATTTTCATTCTTTGTGTATCCTTTACTGAGCTTTTTATGCTCACCCCAAGTTTTTTTTTGAAATGTTTTTCACAGGAATTAATGTGGAATAGGGTCAAGGATGGGATCAAGGGAAAGTCATGCTTTATAAAACATGGAACTAGACATCTTTATTTTTAAGAGTTTTTATTTTATAGAAACTTAGTAGAAGTGAATACTTTGTAATCTTTTGAGATGTAATAGTTATGTTCTAATTCTCTAAAACTCTAAACCTGAAAAGATCCTCAACGTGAATTATTCATTTAATTCAATATTAAGTAAGGTTTAAGGCTGGGGCCTTATAGTTGGTATCAAAGGTTGGTTTAGACAAATTTAGGAGTTAGAAAATTGTTAAATTATAATATGATTGGTAATGATATAGCATTTACCGATTACCATGTTGCTTCGCCTAAGATATTTCTGTGTTCAGAATGGTTTTCCGCAGAGGAAACAAAGCAGATATGTTGGGACGACATCAGGAGGAAGATAACCTTCCAAATCAGCAACCTGAGATGGTCAGAATCGGAACTGAACAGTTTGTTGCAGTGATGGCACAGTTGACTCAGGCTATAAATGGTGGTGGTATCCATGCATGAGATCAGCCAAATCAACCGCAGAGGAACATGTCAGTGGTGGAACATTTCATGAGGCAACATCCCCCATCATTCAGAGGATCATCTGACCCTGTGAAAGCTGAAGGGTGGATTAAAGCACTGGAGAAGATTTTTGATGTCATGGGGTGTTCAGAACATCAAAAGGTTAGTCTTGCTGTTTACCGTTTTGAAGGTGAAGCTGATCAGTGGTGGTCGATGGTGAAAAATATCAGGGATAGTGATGAGATTGAGGATCTTCACTGGGACGAATTCAAAGGTATGTTTCTTGAGAAATATTTTCCTAATGTGGTTCGTCTTAGGATGGAAAAACAGTTCCTAGAATTGAGGCAGGAGGATGATTCAGTGGCTGCTTATGAAGAAAAGTTCACTCGATTGGCAAGGTATGCTCCAAACTTCATACGAGATCTTGATAGTAAAATAAACCATTTTTACTCAGGGTTAAAGCCAAAGTATCAAAGGGCTTTAGCTTCTCGTGAGTTCAAAAGTTATGAAAAACTTGTTCGTTGTGCGGAGAAGGTGGAAATGGAGTTTGCCGATGATCAGGTGTTCTATGACAAACAACAGAATAAGAGGCCTAGTTGGCAGGCAAAGGGGAAGAATTCATCAAACAAGCAAGGAGGTAAGAAAACCAAATATCCATCCTGTGAGAAGTGTGGTAAAATGCATCCTGGAGAATGTTTATCCAAGTCTGGTAAGTGCTTTAGGTGTGGTAAATCTGGTCATATTGCTCGTAACTGTAAGGAAGATGATCAAGCAGGAAATGAAAAACCAACGGTAAGATGTTATAAGTGCAATGAGATGGATCACTATGCAAATGAGTGTCCGAAAAAGAGCTTGAGTGATGGGAAGCAGTTAGACTACAAGTAGAAAGGGGTGGTGAAATCCTTTGCAACAACTTCAGCAGATGTTGGGCCATCGAATGAAGTGGTATCAGCTCCAGGGAGCTCAGTATTTTTCGAAGATTGACTTGAGGTCGGGGTACCATCAGTTGAAAGTAAAAGAAGCATACATTCCGAAGACTGTGTTCCGTACTAGATATGGACATTATGAATTTGTAGTTATGCATTTTGGGTTAACCAATGCACCTGTTGTATTCATGGACCTTATGAATAAAATTTTCCATGAGTTCTTGGATAAGTTTGTGTTTATGTTTTGAGGTTCGGGAAGAGGTTATGTGTGCCTTGTGATTCACAGTTGAAGAGAGAGTTGTTATGTGAAGCTCATAGTTCTCCGTTTTCAGTTCATCCTGGAAGTACTAAGATGTAAAGAGATCTGCGGGAGTATTACTGGTGGGATGGAATGAAAAGAGATATTGTTGATTTTACTATGAAGTGTTTGACATGTCAACAGGTTAAAGCAGAGTGGCAGTTACCGAAAGGGATGATTCAGCCTTTACCAGTTCCAGAGTGGAAATGGGAGAATATATCCATGGACTTTGTTGTTGGATTACCGAAGACATCTCGATGTAATAATGCAATCTGGGTTATTGTTGATCGCTTGACCAAATCTGCTCATTTCCTTGCTATGCGAGATACTTTATCTCTTGATCAACTTTCCCGTTTGTATCTTAAAGAGATAGTCAGGTTACATGGAGTTCCTCTCTCCATTGTATCGGACCGTGATCCCAGGTTTACTTCTAACTTTTGGAAAGGCCTTCAGAAGTCGTTGGGTACTAAATTAAATTTTAGTACAGCTTTTCATCCTCAATCAGATGGGCAGTTAGAACGAACAATTTAGACCTTGGAGGATATGCTATGATCTTGTTCGATGGATTATCAGGGAAGTTGGGACCAACATTTTTCTTTGGTTGAGTTTTCTTATAATAACAGTTTTCATTCCAGTATACAGATGACACCATTTCAGGCATTATATGGGAAGCGGTGTCGAACTCCAGCTTTCTGGGATGAAGTGGGTGAAAGGAAGTTGATGGGACCAGAATTGGTAGAAGAGATGGCAGAAAAAGTTCAGCTGATTCAGAAACACATGAGAACAGCTCAGAGCAGGAAGAAGAGTTATGCGGATAATCGGAGGAAGGATCTATCTGTCGAGGTAGGTGATCATGTTTTTATCAAGGTTTCTCCTTGGAAAAGTGTGATGAGATTTGGTAAGAAAGGAAAGTTGAGTCCAAGGTTCATTGGACCATAAGAAATTCTGGAGAGAGTTGGATCAGTTGCATACCGAGTGGCTTTACCTCCAAGTTTATCTCAGGTACACAATGTTTTTCACGTTTCGATGTTGAGAAAGTATATGCCAGATCCATCTCATGTTTTGAGTCCAGAGGTAGTTCAGCTGGAAGAGAACCTATCTTATGAGGAACAACCAGTCCAGATTCTTGACCACAGGGAGCAGGTGTTAAAGAATAAGGTGATTCATCAGGTAAAGGTTTTGTGGAAAAACCATGTGATTGAAGAGGCAACGTGGGAATCTGAAAATGCTATGAGGGATAAATACCCCCACTTATTTTGATAAGTGAATAAAATTGCGAGGACGCAATTCCCAAAAGGGGGGAAAGATGTAACATCCCAGGTAAATAAAGAATAAAGAATTTTCATATTTATTAATATTTACGAATTAAATATTAATTTTAATTAAAAGGGGTTTCTACGTTCGATAGCGTACTCGGTACGCAACGATGAGTTTCATTGAAAACTTACGTTGCACACAAGTAATAAAATAATATTATTTTAAATGTTAGTTAACAAGTAGCTGTTGTACTGGCGGGAATGGATAGAAATAACTAAAATATGATTAGATATGTTTTTAAATGTTTATACATTTACCCAATAAAAGATAAAGGCTTAAAATACAGAAAGCGTTCAATTTTAGGCATTTATACCCTAATTTTCACGAAAGGTCCACTTATCACCTTTTGATAGAGAACCGTCATTAAATATAGTTTTGATTGATCTTATAAATTCTATTGGACCAAATATAACTCTTCTTTAGAATCGGGACATCAAAATTTACTTTGTGTAAATTTTTGGTACCTTTCTGATAAAGTTCATTTTTTTATGAATAGTGTAAAATGTTGTATTTTAATTCAAAACCTCTTTTTGATCTAATTTATTTATATAATTAGATTATCTTTTGAATTGGTTTTAAAGTTAAATTAGAAAATATTTTTACCATTAAATCCAATAGTGGTCATTGGAATTAATTTCACTTTGTAAACGGACTTAAACTAGTGTCAATCTTTTGATACTTATTATTTCACAAAAACACGCTATTTGTCATGACAGCGGGAATTAATTATTAAATTAATTAATTTGACTTATATGTTTTGAATTTTGTAAAATAGACTTCATTTTTGAATTCGTAATATCAAATATAGCTTAGGGTGAATTTTTGGAAATTTTCTGAAAAACTTCAATTTTTGATGAATAGTGAAACCACTAAGTGGTACTTATAAAGACTGATTTTCCGTTTAAATGAAATTTTTCCATCATTGTGTTTTGAATTTCAAAAATCCGACATACATGGTTGTCATTAAGAAGTAAAATGTGGTTCAATGAGATTATAATAATTTTTTGGTGAATAGTAACTTATTAAGTTCTTAATCGTGATTAGAGGTAATTAGTGTAGTTTAAGGTAAAAATGATATTATAAGAATGTGAAAACACCATTACACTTGTCCTACACCTATTGGGTGAGTCATGGCCGACCAAGACAATCCATGGGCCAACTTGGGGACCCCATGGAGCCACTTTAGTTGGAAAATGACAATAATATATTTTTATTTAATGTTAAAATTAAGTTGACACAAACATGAGTGGTTTTACTGAAACAATTTTTAAGTAGGGTTATACAAGTCCAAATTTTGATTATAAATATTAATTGGAAAGATAAAAAGATTTCCTAAATAATAGTAATTTTTTTATAATTTTTAGACCTTAAATAAAATAAATATTTATGACATAATAATGATGCAGCGATGACATCATTATTTGACGATTTAAATAAAATGGAAAGATAATGTAAAATTTATGAACTACACATGTCCAAAACCAATTGGATGAGTGGATTTCTAAGACTTATCACCTTATCCACGAATTATATCAATGTGGGACCTTTTAAAACCGAAACACATTTTCAAATAAAGTAATATTTCTTTACTTTCCAAAAGTGCCCCTCCTCTCCTCTTATAAAAGGCCCCCACCTCTACCTCAATTCACACACTCTTCAAGCCTTTGGCTCAGCCAACCCCTGCCCAATTACTCTCTCCACATCCCTCTCCTCATCCTAGAGGATTCCCTTTGGTCAGAATCCTTTCAAAGGAAGCCTTTAGGCTCAAATCAAAAGGGAGTTACACTTTTAAAGGTAATTCATTCTCTCTTGTTCATTTGTTTTATTTTGCTTCTCCAACCCTCTGAACTCTTTTTATTTACTTCTTTTGTAACAACAAAAGTATCCTCAATATACTAGGATTTTGTTATAAGATTTATTCGAGCAAAACTCTCACACAACTACATCAAATGGTTAAAGAACATACGGTTTCCGTGGATGGCGAAATTCTGCCTCCCGAAACTATGATTGTTCAATACTCATTTAACACCTTCAAAGGTGGCCATTATGATGTCACTATTTTTATATATGATATATAATATGTTTATGTTTTCCTTAAGCTTCTGTTTTTTTCATTTTGGTCATACCTTTATGGTTTCCATTATGGGTAAACATGATATCATCATTTAAGGAAGTGCGGACTACCGCCCCCTCAAAGTGATGTGATTCGTTTATGCCATATGTGGGACATGTAAAGGATGGATTTAAAGTTATTATATATGATGTTATACTGAAATTATAATATACCTCTATATCATTATTATTTCTTTCCATTAAAGTATGATATAGAAATGAAAGTAGCGTTCATGCGTACGTACGGCTTACCGTCTCCATGAACGGTGCATTTCATTTCTTATCCCCAAATGTAATGTACTATTAAAAGTACATGTATATAATGGATATATGTAATGAATGATATATCTAAATGATGAATATAATTCTGGAATTAAAATATACATACCTCTCGTTTAGTTTTAATTCCATTAATATGACAAAGAAATGAAAGTAGCGTTCATGCGTACGTACGGATTACCGTCTCCATGAATGGTGCATTTCATTTCTTACCTCTAAATGATTATGTAATATTATAAATACATTTATATTCTGGATATATATGATATATATGATATCCAAATTAGTAATGTCATTCTAGATATAAAGAACCTTTGACCACACGAACAACATGTAATTGTAAGAAGTCCACTTTCGACTTAAGAACCAAATATCGACAAAACAAACACTATTAACTTAAATGGTTACATAATGTTTATAACATGGAAATAAGTGATATAAAAGGAATAATGAACTTTAAAAATGTTCTTAATCAAGTATAAATTAACTCAAGTTTATTATTCAGGACGTTAAAGAACGATCGAGTCAAGTCGGACCCGAGGTAAGGGACTTCGTCTCAATCTCCTTTCATTGAGGCATATTTTATTTTATACACAACTTTCTTTTATATGGTGTATAAAACCCTTTGACTTTTACTTTTATACAAAAGGAATCTTTTTCTACGAAGCGTTTTACTAAAAGACAAAAAGGAATGTTTTTTTTAACGTACGTGGCGACAACGTCCTTTTCCGCCTCCGCGAGTATTATTTGGTCTTTGGCTTTCTCAACAAGACGTAATGTTTTTAGAATAAAATAAATACCATATACTCTTTTATGTATTTTGGTATTGAAAATGGTTTTGAAAAAAGGATTCTATTATGTCAATATATTTATGATATATTGTGATTGAAATGTGGAAATGTTATCATTCCTTTATATTGGTTTTATGTTTTATGATTTTATATTGGTACTTGGACATTTTAACGGGTGGTTACGTTATAAACCATATGACGGGTGGTGCCGTGAATACCAGGACGGGTGGTTACGTTATAACCTCCAATGCATTGGGTATGGAATTCGGCCGTATGGCTATTCCATTAAGTATGTATGGAAATTGGCCGTATGGCTATTCCATTATGTGATATGTGTGGAAGACGACCATATGGTTATTCCACTTAAGTATGTTTATGTCCCAAGTTACCTTTATATATGTTATGTGTTCTTTATATGGGTTTTATGGTAATCCTTTGGTTACAAAAAAGGTAAGTAATGATACTTTATTTAGTGAAGAGTTTTTATTACTTCATAAAGGTGAAAAGTATTACTTTGATAGAGTATACATGGTTTACTTGTTGTTTTGAAAAACTAACAATTTTCATTCTTTGTGTATCCCTTACTGAGCTTTTTATGCTCACCCCAAGTTTTTTTGAAATGTTTTTCACAGGACTTAATGTGGAATAGGGTCAAGTATGGGATCAAGGGAAAGTCATGCTTTATAAAACATGGAACTAGACATCTTTCTTTTTAAGAGTTTTTATTTTATAGAAACTTAGTAGAAGTGAATACTTTGTAATCTTTTGAGATGTAATAGTTATGTTCTAATTCTATAAAACTCTAAACCTGAAAAGATCCTCAACATGAATTATTCATTTAATTCAATATTAAGTAAGGTTTAAGGCTGGGGCCTTATACTTTTGTATAACTAATACATTTATCAAAACTTCCTCCTTAAATTCTATAGAATCCTCCTCATTAGAATTGTTGTCTTTGTATTATCCATCATTAGAAACTTCCTTATCATCATAATTATCTTATTATATATATTGGAGGTCAATTAGTTTGTCTTCTTCCACATCATAGGGAATAAACTCATTTTCTTAGGATGGACCTTCTTCAACCATTCTTCAATGTATATGTCTTCGTACATTTGGATGTTGCTGCTATACACTAGAAACCTCAACATATAACTCCATCATGACACCATATGACCATTGGGAAAATAAATGTGTTGCTTTGACTCAGTCCTCATCATCACCCAATGTACAAGCTATATGAAATAGAGTAGTAAAGAATTGAAAATGTTTATATATAATAGACTGGATATCTTGAACAAGTCCCAGATTTAAATAAACATGAATTCTTTACTATAGTTCTCTTAGGGTTACACAATCAGATGTCTTATCCATTGTTGTTGGTTGTGTGCTATAAGAACCTCCTTTCCTGGTTTGAATAAACTCCTTTTAGCAGTATGCATAGGAAAACATGATTCTCTACATGAAAAATATATTTTGATCAAAATTATAATAGTGTAAATGATATTGACAATGAGGAATAATCATATAGCATTGACCACACAATCTTTACTTTACCATAATTTTAGAATGTCTTCTTATATCCTAAAAGATGACACTAATGTTTCTTAGTACATTTTTAATCTTATTAAATGTATGTTCAATAGTTTATAAAGAAAAAATGAATCATCTAAATAATATCCCCCAAAAGTGTCAAAGAAGGTGTGTAATAAGGGCCACTATCCTAAACCAGTTCACAATAAAATCTTGATCAATACGATATTTTTTGGGTTGTTACCCCTAAGTACATATGTGCCAGAGCCACATCCACTTGTATTATCTAGAAAGGGATTTCATTTCTTATATAACCACATAATCTTTATTTTACTAAAATTTTATAACATCATCTTATATCCTAAAATATGACATTATTGTTTTATATTACAATTTTTAATCTCCCTAAAGGTATGTTCATTAGTTTATAAAGAGAATATGAATCAACTAAAGAATGTCACCCAGGAGTATAAAACCGTGTGTGCAGCAAGCCCCATTGTAGTGAACCAGTTCTCAATCAATTCTAGATCAATATGGTGTTTTTGGAGTTGTTACCCTAAGTACATATATGTTAGATCCAAATCCACTTGAATTATCCAGACAGAGATTTCATTGCATAAATAACCACATAATCTTTATTTTACTGAAATTTTTGAATGTCTTCTTATATCCTAAAAGTTGACACTATTTTATTATAGTATGATTTTTAATATTCCTTAAGGTATGTTCATTGGTTTATAAAGATAATGTGAATCATCTAAAACATATCTATCAAGAGTATAAAAATAGGTGTACAATAGTGTATGAATCATCTAAATCACAAGATTAACAATTCAGGTATGCAATTAAGCCTATTTATCATGTATTTTTCAATCATTAATACTATATTAAGACTATGTTAATATAAATTTAATCAATATCTAATCATTATTTAATAATAATTTAATCTGTAGTTAATAATTACTAATTCAGAATTTAAGCATTCATTAATTATCAGTTCCTGAGTAGTTAGTTTGAAGTTAATTAATAGTTAATCATTAACAAATTATATTTTAATAATTAATTAATCATTAATTATTTCTAAGTTATTATTTATTTATTTAATAATCTTTACTTAATCAATTATTAATAATTAGTTTATCATTCTTTAATCTTTCATTAAAAATAGATTAATCATTAGTTACTTATTAGTTAATCATTGCATAATCATTCATTATGAATTAGTTAATCCTATGTTATATACACCTTAATCATTCATTAAAAAATCATTAATCATTCCTTAAATAATATTGGTTATGTTGTTACTTTAATATTAATTATTAGTTAATTATTATGCAATCATTATTTAAGTAGTTAGCTTATAATTAATTAACAGTTAATCATTACTTAATTGTTGGTTAATAATTACTTCATCATTAATTAATCCCATGTTAATCATTACTTAATAATTTATTAATCATTATTTAATTACTCGTTAATCATTGTTTTACCATTCGTTAATTATTAATTAATCTTTAGTTAATCATTATGTAATCATTAGTTAATCATTAGTCAATCCAAAATTAATTATTCCTTAATCATTCATTAATCAATTGTTAATCATTACTTAATTAATATATATTAAGTAGTTACTTTATAGTTAATTATTATTTAGTTAATAGTTAATCATTAAGTAATTAATATTTAATCATTAATTAATCATTTTTTATTCTTTAGTTATTTATTAGCTAATCATTAGTTAAGAATTAATTTATCATAAATTAATTATACCTTAATCATTTATTAATAACTTTTTCATCATTACTTAATTAATAAATATTAATTCATCACTTTATAGTTAATTAATAGTTGATCATTAAGTAATTATTACTTAATAATTCTTTAATCATTAGTCAATCATTTTTTATTCATTATTTATTCATTAGAAAATAATTCTTTAAACATTATTTAAACCTAAATTATTATGCCTTAATCATTCATTAATCACTCATTAATCATTACTTAATTAATAGATATCATGTAGTTAATTATAGTTAATTAGTAGTTAATTAATTATTGATCATTAAGTATTTATTAGTAAATCATTCATTAATCATTAGTTAAACATTAGTTAATACTAAATTAATTATGCCTTACTCATTTTTTAATATCTTGTTAATCATTACTTAATTAATAGTTAAATACTTTATAGTAGTTATTTGTTAATTACTCTTCATCGTTATTTAATTATTAGTTTATAATTATTTAATCATCATTTAATCATTACTAGATCATAAGTTAGCCCTAAGTTAATCCCAGCTTATTCATTATCTAATCATTCTTTAATCATAAGTTTTTTATTACTTAATCAATACTTTAGAAATAGCTAATAATTAGTTATTTAATAGTTAAGTATCATTAAACCATTATTTCACTAATATTTTGTTAATATTACTTCCCATTTATGTTACTAATATTTAATAACTACTAATTTATAATAAATTATAATCTTATTAAAATAATATATCAATTAATAAGACTAATTATAAATTGTTTACTAAAAATTAATAAATAAATAACAATATTTTATTTACTAATTTTAACTATTGTTTTTAAACTATATCTACAAACTAAATAACTAAGTAAATAACATTTTAAAACTAATTAAAAACCAAAAATATCTAAATAAATAAATAACATTAAAATAAATAAGAAAAAATACCTCTAAATGATGGCTCAAAAAATCTGACACTCTTGTTTGACCACCAAAAATGCTGCACACAAAGGAGGAAACAACAGGAAGTGTGTAGAGAAAGAGAGTGTTTGTAATTAGATAGAGATGGGGTGAAATGAGTAAGGAGAAGTTTGAGGGGTGAGTATCTATTTATAGGGTATTAGGGTAAAGATGAGATCAATGATGTCTCCTTTTCCACATCATTGATCTGAGTTGATGATCAGAAAATGAGACATCATCCTTATCTCCTTTTAATTAAACCAAAATGAGACATAATAATTTCTACCTTTTTGGATTAATTTTAAAAATATTTTAACCCTATAATTATTTAAATAAATATTTTTTTCTAAAAATGTATAAAAAATCTAACTTGCCTACATGTATTACAATATAAAAAGTTGTGAATAATATTAAATCCATATGCTACCACAACATGGACAAATATCTATGATATACGCAACTGCATGAAAAAGACATAAGTTTCATCTTATAGGAGTTTAGTTTGAAATTATGGGAAATATTATTATTCCAATATAAATTTTTGAATATTCAAAGTCTTCTAATTATTATTTATTTTAATAAAATTATTCAAATTCAAATTAAAATTTTTACATTTATGGAGGTTTTAATGATGATTTTTATTGAAATATTCTTGATGAAAAACTGATTATTTGAAGATTCAAATTCCATATTTAAAATATTTTTCCTATATAATTATTCTAATCTTATTTTAGAAAAGAAGAGTGTAATGACTACGCAACATTCAATGAGAGAATTATGGAAATCCTTTTTCTTATTTATTTTGAATTATGAAAGTATAAGCAAGAAGATGTGATGCGTAGAATTATATTTATTATTATACATATATATATATATATATGCATATTGAAGATAGTGGGAAATACACAAAAAAGAACAATAAATGTGTAATTATTCTCTTACTATTATGACAGAGAGAAGAGGAAAAATAGAGTTAAAAGTTTATTGTTGTACACTCATTGAAGATAATTTAACAACGATGATTAATTTGGATCTACTATACCTTGAAGAATTATTCTTTCAAAAAATATCAATCTTCTATTAGATACTGGAGACTGCAATTGTTTGTTGTAGTTGTATTCAACTTCTACATCTCATCTATTTCTACCTAAGTGTAAGATACATGGTCTTAGTTGTATAGAAAGTGTCAACTAATTATACTTATCTATTGATTAAAGTGTCAACTAATTATACTCAGTTGTGTAAGATTTAACTAATTTTAAATAGTTTTTTAGGTCCCTGTTAAAATCATTTGAAGGCAAGAAATAATACTTTTACTAAGTTTCAACTACTAGAACTCAAATGTGAGATACCTATGAAAAGGATTTGAATTAAAATCATAAAATTCACATTGAGTGTCGGTGGAGTGGACTAGGGGATATTTATTGTATCCCAAAACTATTATAAAATATTTCATGTCCATCTTAGTTTATTTAATTTAATTCTATTGAATATTTTATTAAATATAAAAGGATAGATCAAATAACTTTAAGAGGGAACATTAAAATCAGTCGATAATTTTAAAGAACTCAATTCACCCCCCCCCCCATATTGAGTCTTTTCATTCATCATCTTAGGAAAAAAATAACTTATCTAGACCTGATGTTATCCACCTCTATAGTCATGTTCTACTATATTTCCCATACAAGAAGGGATGTGATGGGGATGCCCTCTTCATGCATTGTCTCCTCTCAACTTATAAAATCCTAGAGATCACAACTGGTGTTTCTCCCTTATAGGATATTTCTACAATGACAAACCCTATAGTGGATTGCTGGCTCCATATTGAATTCTAATGAAGGTCGTGCATTCAAGCTCTAGATGGACACAACCTCTACAAGATAGGAAAAAATGTCTAATCCTCTGGTATAGGTATGAGAACAACCAACCCCTGTGAAATGAGATGAAGATAACTTAAGAAAACTCCCCAATATATAAAACATCTTTTTACTAGGAAACTGAGAACATCTACTCAAATCAATGCTCCCCAGGAAGTACTTATTACTGCCTCTCATGATTTCTTGGTCTGATCCAACATCTTCTCGTTAACTACTACCTTCTCCAACACCTCAAGAAACATTGGAAACATGATTTTGGGAACCTAACACTAGATATTTGGATGCAACACCTCCTCAAAATTCCTCACTCAAACCTCTTATTTTGGTAGAGGATCTAAAGAAAAACATAGAAGATTCTAGAACCAAATACCAAACTCTTTCACATTGTAACTCCCTACTGAATTAAAATAATCTCCCACTGATGTTCCACATTCATAGTCAAATAAAGGAACTCATCTTAGAATTGATCATGGAACTTACCCCATGAAACATCAAACTCATCACAATAACCAATGAATATTATCTACCACTGATGAGAAGATCCTCACAACATACTAAAATTCAATGGAAGACAATTAACCTTATTAAAATTTATCAAAACAAAATCAATATCTACCTCCTCTAACTATGCCTTGGATTATAATCAGAAATAGATCCCCCGTACTTCTTCAGGCCCGGATGCTAAAACTCATGAAGTGACTTCCTCCAAACATTGTCTTTATCAACACCAAATATATAATGATATACTATTGTATCACATTGAAATTAATTTTCATAAGCATGTAATGGAAATTGATCTGAATCCATACCTACAAAATAGCATATGTTGGGACTTATTATACTCAAAACATGGAATACTTAAGGTTAATTAATTAAAATTGATACTAATACCATCATCTACCGAATCAAATCCCAAGCATAGAAAATCATGATGCATGATTCTTACCTAGGTCTGTACCCGATAGGAAGCATCAGCTCACCTCATACATTTAGTAAACTTAATGTCCTTAAGTCAGATCATAAGAGACCTCAAGCACCTATGTCCTAGACAATATCCCTTGTTTACATCACATAATAAGTTCAATTGATACTTTTACCCTATCAACTCATGTAATCCTCTCCAATTCATATCCTCGAGCTCCATATTATCTATTAACCAAAATATCTGATACCACATTATCACGAACCACCCCCATTGGTACCCTTCCAGGCTGGATGTGAAGGTGGGAGTGTCACCTGAATCTCACCTCTATTAGGCCACAAGTTGGAAACTAATACTGAGGGTATAAAGTATGCACATATGGAAGACATTGTGCTCAAATTCCTAGGAAAATATAATAATACACCAACACAATACATAATAATAAATAAATTATCTCATTCACGAATGGCCTGAAGGCCTTCATTTTTATTGATTTTGATAACCCCCCTTTCAAGGGATGAGGGGGAACCCTTACAAGGCTCGTATGCTCAGATATTACAAGGCTCATAGGGTTAGGAGATTACATGACCCAAATGTCTTAGGAAATTCAACCAGACTATCTACAAGGAACTGCCCCTCCCCAACATCTGCGTCATGATAGTAGCTCTCCACATTTGTATGACCGTCTGGCTCAGATTCCCGTGCAAGCACAGGCTGGTACTGATGGCATAGCTATACCTTCTCATTATGATAATCCATTTGGTTTTGCTCTGGTGAGTGCACCTGCTCTTAATCCTCATCTGGGGCAGCTCCTTTTTTGTAGAGTGTCTAGGGAAATTGCATGTGGCCTGAAGGCCTTGAGGTGGCCCGAGGGCCTTAAAGGTGGCCCGAAATACCTACTAACCCAAAGGCCTGGGTGGTCCAAAAGCCTTAAGGACTCCAAGCCAAAACCGGTGGCCCAAGGAGAATATTTCCAACTGCTACAATACCGAACAGTACCTGCTACAGTAACTACTACAGTACCCACACAGTGTACAGTTCTACTACAGTACCTGTACAGTGTAGACTCACTAGCATCCTCCCCAAAACCTCTCATGAAACATGTAAGAATCATACTAAATACCAAGTGAATAAATAGAGGAAATAAATATGTTATCTAAAACAAGATAACTAGATTCACATCCTCACTAAGGCTCGCTCACCAAATACATTATAGAAGTAGGAAGGAATTATAATTAACTTGGATAAACTATATTAAATGAAAAAACTAAATTTATTTGGGTAATTTGGATTTTATGTTTTGGATAATTTAGTTAATTTGGTTTTTAAATGGATATATTGTTTAAATCATCAAGTCTTTAGTTTTGGTATTATAACCCAAAATATCTAATTTAACTGATTACCTTGTGATAAAACTGACCACTTAAATACTTTACACATACCCCCACTATCCAAAAAAACTAATGATTATTAAAAAACAACCCCTGTAGTGGCTATAAGATTACCCTTATTTTCACACATGCATTCAAGCACCCCTTCCCAATTTAATCCCTTTATTCTTCCTTTCCCTCCCATCCCCCTACATACACATTCCCTTTTCATCCAAATACCTACATGAAGAAGCACTGAATGCCTCACCAATGAGTCCATGATGCTGACAATGACATGGTCCCCCACCTCATTACTCTAAATTTGGAGTGGTAATAACATAGCTCTTTATCCCATCATCTTCACCAAAGGTTGTGATCTCTCTTACGCCATTTCATGGGTTCACATCTGGACTTTCTTCACTATTTATGTGTAGAGACCTCAAGCCTGACGTACATGGACATTACATTACTTTTTCATAATACTCAATACATAACAAAAACAGACACACAAGGATCGTAATATTTTAGTGTCTTTGGAAACTTGGAATATAAACTTCTAATCATGTTGAAAGATCTTCAACAACTCCCATAACGATCTTCCCCTTTTTGTTTCCTTACCTAAAAACTTTCTTTATTTTCTGGGGAAAATAAAACATAAAAAGGGTGAGCTTAAATGTTCAGTAAGGGCAAACATAGAGAATATAAAATAATCCATAAACATTTGAAAGCAAAAAACTTGAACATGAAATTTAAACATCAAAATCTTGAGAAAAGACATAAATAGTGGAAGTACGTAAGGCATATATCATAATGCAACATCAACCATGATAAAATATAATGGGAATAAAACATGTAATTATGGAAACCAATCAGCACATGTTATGATTTCCATAGTAGCCAAAGAATTTCTGCCAAGACCATCTTAAAGAGACAAAGTCCCTTTCTGAATCGAGTTCAATCCTCATTTCAGTCCTGTAACACTGAAACGGATTAACTTACCATTCCAGACATGTCTATCTCATGAGATATAAATCTTTACTCAATGCATTGGAGGGAGATATAGGTCCCACCCATCTCATAATTAAATCATTCTTACTTGTGCCACAACATAAACATAAATCATTCATCATAACCCAAAGAATAAAATGGGTTTCATAAACATCATTCCATCATAACATAATCCATATAAAACAAATGGATATAATTTCATCATAAGAAAACTGAAACCATGTAAATAATAGATACATTATACTTGAAACATACACATATGAAAAAATGCCATCTTAGATGAAAAATGGTTTTAATAAAACAGTTGAAATGAATTCTTGAGGAAAATATCCTTTCTTCTTCAAAATCATTTTCTTTTGAAAAAATGTCATGCAATTTTAAAAGAAAAGGATTTTGTTGAAAATAGTCATGAAATATTTTGGAGATATATTCATGAAAATAAGGCTTTATAAAACCATAAAAATCCGTTCATGCCGTATAAGTTAAAAATAACATTCTCCTCGTACTTTTGTCGGAAAAGTGAAAAAGTCCTCGTAACGTAAACAAAAGAAATATTCCTTACATACCATGTAGTAAAATTCAAAAATGGGTAAAAAGGACTTTAAACATACATGAAAACACTTTTATAAAACATGGACATGGATGATAGAAATAACCCCAGTAAATACTTACGAATAAGCAATCTCGGATAAAAATGAGATTTGCAAAATTATCCCTTAACTTAGATCTGATATGTTTCGTATGTATCTGAACCTCATGTATAATGATTTAAATAATGTCATTGACTTATTAGAGAATTATATTCATTGTTATGATATCATATATGGTACACTTATGACTTTATATTACCCGTTCTTTTGTAAATTCCATATTAAAGAGCGTTTTGGGTAAAATTGTTTCATTTGTTGTCCGTGTTTTGACTTGTAATTATTCATATGATTACTTAGATCATTTTTACTTAAATCCAGAATGTAAAACATGATTTATATATAATATATATTCAGAATATACATATATATAATAGATCGATAAATGGAAAGAAATACACCGTTCATGGAGACGGTAGGCTGTACGTACGCATGAACGCTGTTTTCGTTTCCTTGTTGAATTGAATGGAATTAAGTAGATGAAATATATATATATATATATACATAAATCCAGTATCATTATTATTTCATATATTTCATGATTACTTATTATATATACTTTAAAATCATTCTTGAATTGTTAACATGGAAAATGAATCTCATCGCATCGTGGAGACGGTAATCCGTACGTATGCACGAGCGATGATATCATTCCCATATTTATTGAATAGAATTGGAGTGAATGATCTAATATCTTAGAATTAGTATGATGTTATAATAATAATATTTATTTATTCTTTACACCATTATACCCATCCAAGTAAGGCGGTGGTGGAAAAACAGATTACACCACGGCGTGGAGATGGTATTCTGTACGTACGCACGCGCGGTGATTTCGTTTTCCATAGGATGGATAGAAGGTGAAATGGGGTTGTTTAATATTTATAATAACATATCAGTATATTATTTATACTTATTTTATTACAATATAATGAAACAACTAAATAAGAAGAATTTTAAGAAGAAAGAAAATTGAAAGAATCGGTAATGGATATTACCTCTTCTTTGACACTCCTATTTGAAACCTCCTCTTAGGGTACTAAAATTGGTTTTGAAGAATAACAGGGCCTCTAGTATGTTTCTAGGGAAGTTGAGAAGGGAAATGGGCAGGTTTTGGCCAAGCTTAAAGGCTCCAAATTGTGTTATGAGAAGAGGGAGGAGGTGCCCTTTTATAAGGGAGGAGAGGGGCACCTTTGGAAATATAAGAAATATTAGTTTATATTAAATCCCAACCCCTCTTAAAAACTTCAAAAATGACTCATATATAAATATTAGATTATATAGGGTTTTAATCTCATCAAAAAATAAAATTTATACATGTTAGGAATCTATTTTAAACATTATCAACTTGATTTATTCTTATTTGTCAATTTAATTTTATTTGTGGTAATAATATTCTAAATTTTAAATTATTATAAATAATTACATATGTGTTGTTAATTTTCCATAATTTGACACTTGATGACATTTTCGACCATATAAATTTAAATTTGTAATTTTTAAATATTTTTGTTATTTTTAAACAATTTTATAATTTGTTATTTTTATAAAATAACAATAGTGTCAATTTTGACACTATTCATTTATTTGAATTTTAATAAACAATATACAGAATATATGTTCGAACTAAAAGCTTTAATAGATTAATAAAATGTCATATGTATCTATAAAATTAGTGGATCACATTAAATATTTCATATAATATTTATTTTAATATTTTTAATATCATTTATTTGATATTTCAATCAATAAAATAATCTCAACATCACTATTGTATCATAATTAATGATAAATATTTAATCCCTAAAAATTATAAATAAATTCATATGATGTATATATTTGTATTATATTTTTGGAGACTATTCATGTTCGAGGTTTCATTAAGTTTATCACTAAATTAAAATTATTATACTTATAAGATTTAAGAAAGTGACATGTTGTCACTTTCTTTGGTTTTAATAATAATTAAATTATTTTCATGGACAAAAGTAAATTAAATGAATATAATCCAACCCTTAGGTGATATGGGTCGACTTTTAGTCATCCAATGGGATTTTGGCAGGTGTTAGAGTAATTCTATAATCTTATATTTACCCTTAATTACCCGATTTACCTTTAACTATGTTAAATAAAATTTACCGTAGTTACTATTCATAAAGCCCAAAAATAAAAAGTAGCTTATTAACATAATTTGGACCCAATTATTCCAAATATGGAATCAATTTTTCCAAATTCAATACAAAAAAGTTGCAGAAATTAAATTAAAATTAATCCTGTTGTCAAAAGAAAACGGTTTTTTGTTTAAAACATTGCAAAAGATTGAATTGATTTAACCTACGAATTCAAGGTAAAATCAATGATAATGATATACATTATATTAAATGGTAAAAATAAATTCTATTTATACTTTAAAACCATTCAATATTATAATTTAACCATATAAATTATTACGATGAAAAAAGTTGTTTTTAATTAAAATATAGCGTGTTTTTACTATTTATTAAAATATGAAAGTTATCAGAAAAATATCAAAACTTTATATAATGTAAATTTTTATATCCTGATTCAAAAGAAGAATTTATTTTGTAAAATTGAACTTATAAACATGTCAAAAACTAGATTTAATGTGGGTGTGCCATTAAAAGGCGGCAAAACTGCATTTTTTGAAAAATACTTATTTTACCCGAAAAATTTATTTTGTTCACATACCATGTTCTAGAAAATGTGTAAGATGAAATAATAATTTTATAAAATTCAAAATTTGGTTAATAATATTCATAACGGCTAGTTCATAATAATATTATAATAATATATCGTTGTTTAGTAAAACTCGGTATTGCGTACAACACACGTTATCGAGGAAGGTCGCGATTGCGTGTAATGAAAGCCAAGTCAGGGTTGCGTGTAGTGCACGACTCCTTTGTTGTTGCGTATAACATAGTCCAACCATATTTCATTTATAAATTGAATATATATATATATACACTCAATTTTTCATAGAATGACTATTATCAAACGAACTTTAAATTGTGCGTAACACAATCTAAGAATAGTGTTGCGTATACTACAAGCTAATACGGTGTTGCGTATAGTACAAGATAATATTGTTGTAGCATAAAACACATGACATCAATTAAAAAGAATACTTATCATAAAATATCAGGTTGTTACATTCTACCCCCCTTAAAATGAATTTCTACCTCGAAATTCGTCGGGGTTATAAATCGTTTACTATTCATAGAAACCCACAACGTAAAAAGGAAAACTAAAACTTAATTTTAAAAACTAAAGTATGAAACATAACGATTACCCAAAGTAACTCATCACTAGGTTTCCATATAGGAGAACATTGGTGAAAATATGGATATGGAAGAAAAATCTAACCATCATGTTCTGATGGAGAGTGGTAGAGGACATGGCTATGAAAAAGCCAATAATCACAAAGCCATAAATATGTGATGATCTAAGGTACCATATGATTCACCGGATATAAGAGCACGAGCACAACATTTTTGGTTTTCAATATCATTTCCCTAAAGTTGAAAATTTTGAATTAGAAGAAATACTTGCTTGATTTTGGTACAATTTCACTATTGTTCGTGCTTTGAACAATTTCCACTTCATCTCTTAAATAAATGAAGTTGAATTTGTTATTCGTGAAGTGTTAACAGATCATGTGATAGAATGATGGGTCATTATATATGTTTCAAACAAAAGGTTAGAAAAAGTTATCAAATATACAAAAGTCCATCTATGGTGAGGTTAATCATATACGATTCCAAAAATGAACTTATACTTCATATATCATACCGCTTAATAAAATAAATCTAGTTTCTACTAACCAGGGACTTCTTGTAGGCTAGTGGTAGGAAATAAAGGCCAGTCGCACTTCGGTTGTGGGTTCGATTCCCACAGCCTTATCCGACGCGATGGGTTGTCACCCGTCCTGCAGGTTGTCCTTTTTCTAAAACTACATTACTATATCACCCCATCAATAATATTGAAAAAATTTCTATCATTAAAAAATACTAACTTATGTCCAACATAATCCATTCCAATATTTAGGCTTATCTAAAATACTTCAGTCCAAGCTCATAGTATAAAGAAAACAATTACTAGAAAGGTTATCTACCAAGAATGTGAATACAAGCATTTATCCCACATATATCATAAGATATATCTTATTGGTTGTATTCCAAACACATGAATACATTAGTCATATATTCTCTTGAAACATAAATTACCATAGAACCTTAGTGAAAACATGAATACTATCAAAAGGTAACTCTTTCCACATACCAAAATCCCAAAAATTCTATATACTCAAACCATAATATCACTTAGTCCTTATATCAGTCATGAGCTCATGAATACAATCAAACATCTCATTATCTTCTTATCCATTAATTATACGCATATCATCTACTTTCCAAAAATATCTGAATAACCTTCCATGGTTACCAGTACCATTCAACATATACTTTCAAATACTTTAGGAAAAACAATAGTGTAACAATCCTTAGATGATTCTTTATTCCATAGTACCATAAATTATTCTTTATAAACATAAAATCATTCCACTAACTTCTTAAACCACTGACTGAGCTTCATCATTTCTTTCATCTCATATTTCATTTGTAGTCACTTCATCATCATCCACATAAATACTACTCATATGACCATGCTAATTTTCTTCATGAGATTTTCCCTTAGGGCATTGGTTTGCATAATGCCCATACATTTCACATTTAAAACATATAATCATTATTGATGTCATAGAAATACCATCATCCTTGTCCATGGTGTTAACTAAACCTTTTCCTTTGCACTTACTGGCTTTGTGTCCTTCTTTTCCACACCCAAAGCATCTTCCAATTCCTTTGAAACAATCTCCCTGATTCCTCTTCCCACATGATTTACATGAGGGAAATTGAATTTTCATTCCTCTATGATCATCATGAAACTCCATCTTTCTCTTATTATCTGTGTCTTGAAACTTACCAAAGTTGAGATTATTGATCATATTATGATATTTCTGATTAGTCATAATAACGATGTTTGGACTTCCAAATCCTGTTTCATTTGGTTGCTCATGAAGAATATCATTCCATTGTCCGTTATATCCTCCATTATTGTGAATCTTCCCATTTCCATCCATTTTCTAAAACCCAAAAAGAATAGTGTGAGAGGAAAAATCATGCTAGGGAAAAAAACATAGTAAAGGGGGGTACCCTCAATATCTAACATCTTAGGTTAAATTCTAAGATCATTACCATAGTTCTAGGACTATATCCTATACGTATACTTATCCTTAGGGACATCCCTAGACATACCTTAGAAATATCTCTAGGGATCTCACTAATGTTTTCGCATCCTAGTTTCCAAAGGTTGACTAAACCTTTCCGCTGATACCAAATGTAGAGACCTGAAGCCTGGCATATATGGACATTACATTACTTTTACAGAATACATAATACATAACAAAAACAGACACACAAGGATCATAATAGTTTAGTGTCTTTGGAAACTTGGAATATAAACTTCTAATCATGTTGAAAGATCTTCAACAACTCCCATAACGATCTTCCCCTTTTTGTTTCCTTACCTAAAACCTTTATTTATTTCCTGTGGAAAATAAAACATATAAAGGGTGATCTCAAATGCTCAGTAAGGGAAAACATAGAGAACATAACACAATCCATAAACATTTGAAAGCAAAAACTTGAACATGAAATTTAAACATCAAAATCTTGAGCAAAGACATAAATCGTGGAAGTACGTAAGGCATATATCATAATGGAACATCAACCATGATAAAATATAATGGGAATAAAACATGTAATTGTGGCAACCATTCAACACATGTTATGATTTCTATAGTATCCAAGGCATTGCTTCCAAGACCATCTTAGTGGACAAAGTCCCTTTCTGAATCGAGTTCTCTCCTCGTTTGTAACACTGAACCGGATTAACTTAACATTCCAGCCATGTATATCTCATGAGATATAAATCTTTACCCAATGCATTGGAGGGAGATATAGGTCCCACTCATCTCATAATGAAATCATTCTTACTTGTTCCAAAACATAAACATAAATCACTCATCATAACCCAAAGAATAAAATGGGTTTCATAAACATCATTCCATCATAACATAATCCATATAAAACAAATGGATATCATTTCATCATAAGAAAATTGAAACCATGTAAATAATAGAGACACTATACTTGAAACATACACATATGAAAAAATGTCATCTTAGATGAAAAATGGTTTTAATAAAACAGTTGAAATGAATTCTTGAGGAAAATATCATTTCTTCTTCAAAATAATTTTCTTTTCACAAAATGTCATGCAATTTTAAAAGAAAAGTATTTTTTTGAAAATATTCATGAAATCTTTTGGAGATATATTCATGAAAATAAGGCTTTATAAAACCGTATAAATTCATTCATGCCATATAAGTTAAAGATAACATTATCCTCGTACTTTTGTCGGAAAAGTCAAAAAGTACCTCGTAACGTAAACAAAAGAAAGATTCCTTACATACCATGTATTAAAATTCAAAAATGGGTAAAACATACTTTAAACATACATGAAAACACTTTTATAAAACATGAACATGGATGATATAAATAACCCCAGTAAATACTTACGAATAAGCAATCTCGGATAAAAATGAGATTTGCAAAATTATCCCTTACCTTAGGTCCGATATGCTTCGTATGTATCCTAACCTCTGGTATAATGATTTAAATAATTTCATTGACTTATTATAGAATCATATTCATTGTTATGATATCATATATGGTTCACTTATGAATTTATATTACCCGTTCTTTTGTAAATTCCATGTTAAAGAGCGTTTTGGGTAAAATTGTTTCATTTGTCGTCCGTGTTTTGACTTGTAAGTATTCATATGATTACTTAGATCATGTTTAATTACATCCAGAATATAAAACATGATTTATATATAATATATATTCAGAATATACATATATATAATAGATCGATAAATGGAATGAAATACACCGTTCATGGAGACGGTAGGCCGTACGTATGCATGAACGCTGTTTTCATTTCCTTATTGAATTGAATGGAATTAAGTAGATGACATACATATATATATAAATAAATCCAGTATCATTATTATGTCATATATTTCATTATTACTTATTATATATACTTTATAATCATTCTTGAATTGTTAACATGGAAAATGAATCTCATCGCGTCGTGGAGACGGTAATCCGTACGTACGCACAAGCGATGATATCGTTCCCATATTTATTAAATCAAATTGGAGTGAATGATATAATATCGTAGAATCAGTATGATGTTATAATAATCATTTTTATTTATTATTTACACCATTATACCCATCCAAGTAAGGTGGTGGTGGAAAAACAGATTACACCACGGCGTGGAGACGGTATTTCGTACGTACGCACGCGCGGTGATTTCGTTTTCCGTAGGATGGATAGAAGGTGAAATGGGGTTGCTTAATATTTATAATAACATATTAGTATATTATTTATACTGATGTTATTACAATATAATGAAACAACTAAATAAGAAGAAGTTGAAGAAGAAAGAAAATTGAAAGAATCGGTAATGGATATTACCTCTTCTTTGACACGCCTCTTTGAAACCTCCTCTTAGGGTACTAAAATTGGTCTTTGAAGAAGACCAGGACCTCTAGTATGTTGGTAGGGAAGTTTAGAAGGGAAATTTGTAGGTTTTGGATGAGCTTTAAGGCTCCAAATTGTGTGAGGAGAAGAGGGAGGTGGTTCCTTTTATAAGGGAGGAGAGGGGCACCTTTGGAAATATAAGAAATATTAGTTTATATTAAATCCCAACCCCCCATAAAAACTTCCAAAATGACTCATATCTGAATCTTAGATGACATAGGGTTGTAATATAGTCAACCAATAAACTTTAGACATGTTAGGAATCTATTTTAAACATTATCAACTTGATTTATCCTTATTTATCAATTTAATTTTATTTGTGGTAATAATATTTTAAATTTTAAAGTATTATAAATAATTACATATGTGTTGTTAATTTTCCATAATTTGACACTTTATGACATTTTAGACCATATAAATTTAAATTTTTAATTTTTAAATATTTTTGTTATTTTTAAACAATTTTATAATATGTTATTTTTATAAAATAACAATAGTGTCAATTTTGACACTATTCTTTTATTTGAATTTAAATAAACAATATAAAAAATATATGTTCGAACTAAAAGCTTTAATAGATTCATAAAATGTCATATGTATCTAGAAAATTAGTGGATCACATTAAATAGTTCATATAATATTTATTTTAATATTTTTAAGATCATTTATTTGATATTTCAATCAATAAAATAATTTTAACATCACTATTGTGTCATAATTAATGATAATTATTTAATCCCTAAAAATTATAAATAAATTCATATGATGTAGATAATTGTATTAGATTTCTAGATACTATTCAGGTTCGAAGTTTCATTAATTTTATCACTAAATTAAAATTATTATACTTATAATATTTAAGAAAGTGACATGTTGTCACTTTCTTTGGTTTTAATAATAATTAAATTATTTTCATCGAACAAAGTCAATTAAATGAATCTAATCCGACCCTTAGGTGATATGGGTCGATTTTTAGTCATCCAATAGGATTTTGGCAGGTTTTAGAGTAATTTTATAATCTTATATTTACCCTTAACTACCCGATTTACATTTAACTATGGTAAATAAAATTTACCCTACTTACTATTCATAAAGCCCAAAAATAAAAAGTATCTTATTAACATAATTTGGATTCATTGATTCCAAATATAGAATCAATTTTTCCAGATTCAATACACAAAAGTTGCAGAAATTAAATTAAAATTAATCTCGTTGTCGAAAGAAAACGGGTTTTTGTTTAAAACATTGCAAAAGATTGAATTGATTTAACCTACGAATTCAAGGTAAAATCAATGCTAATGACATAAATTATATTAAATGGTAAAAATATATTCTATTTATACTTTAAAACCATTAAATATTATAATTTAACCATATAAATTATTACGATGAAAAAAGTTGTTTTTAATTAAAATATAGCATGTTTTTACTATTCATTAAAATATGAAAGTTATTAGAAAAATATCAAAACTTTATCCAATGTAAATTTTTATATCCTGATTAAATATAAGAAGTTTATTTTGTAAAATTGAACTTATAAATATGTCAAAAACTAGATTAAATGTGGGTGCGCCATTAAAAGGTGGCAAAACTGCATTTTTTGAAAAATACTTATTTTACCCGAAAAATTTATTTTGTTCACATACCATGTTCTAGAAAATGTGTAAGATGAAATAATAATGTTATAAAATTCAAATTTTGGTTAATACTATTCATAACGGCTATTTCATAATAATATATCGTTGTTTAGTAAAACCCGGTATTGCGTACAACACACGCTATCGAGGAAGGTCGTGATTGCGTGTAATGCAAGCCAAGTCAGGGTTGCGTGTAGTGCATGACTCCTTTTTTGTTGCGTATAACAGAATCCAACCATATTTCATTTATACATTGAATATATATATATATATATACTCAATGTTGCGTAGAATGACTATTATCAAACGAACTTGAAATTGTGTGTAACACAATCTAAGAATAGTGTTGCGTATACTGCAAGCTAATACGGTGTTGCGTATAGCACAAGATAGTATTGTTGTAGCATAAAACACATGACATCAATTAAAAATAATACTTATCATAAAATATCAGGTTGTTACATTATGTCTCTCCTTTCCCTTATCCCACTCAAAATGATACTTATCCTTCAAGACTCTAGTCATCACTATCCATTATGGAACCATAAGTCCCTTGTCATCATCCTACTAAATGTATCATGAAAAAGGATAAAACCAAGGTAAACTATTACCTAATCTGATCACTATTTGGTTTAATCAGTATAACCATTTTTTTCATTTTCAAGTTGTGTGGTTGGTTCAGTTATGATCAATGTTATAGTTGGTTCAGTTATTCTGAAAATGTACCTTAGTTGAAATGATTTTGAAAAAAATAAACTGAAGTAACTAAAATGACTAAATACTCACCCCTATAAGTAGGTAACATATTATAAAAAGAATATAAATAAAAAACGTACCCTACTTCCACTTTTCCACTAAACCAATCACTCTAAACCCTAGTGTCTTCTGTATTGATTATCTCATCCACTCCATAAGTAATAAAGAACACCTGTGAAAAACAAATCACAATCACATATATATGATCATATCCACATCACCATTGCATCCCCATTATAATATAATAAGACTGAGAGCCATTAAAACCCACATAAATACACACTAAACACTAATCAATCATAGCCTGTGTGTGGGTACACATGTAATAAACATAATCCATTACAACATGGATAAAAGTATGTTCTATAACCTTAAGCCACCATAGCTCATACATACATGTATGTCATAATTGTGAGACACTATATACCATATGGGTATATATCCTATAACAGTATTCCAACATAGTTTAGATATGCCCATATGGAAGAGAGAGTGGGGTAGGGGGAGTAATAAACCATTAATATCTTCAATATCATAGATATTATGATAAAACATAGGACCCAAGGCCAAGTATGGTATTTGGATTCTCTATCTTACTCAACTAGTGGTGTGTAAGAAATAAAATAAAATAATGAAAATAATAACACACAATCATTCTAAGGGAAACTATCTTACATAAGTATCAAACTAAATCTAAAGTCTTTCATGACAACCCTTCTACCATCACTATAGACTATGAGCTAAAACATTCCTAAACAAATAGGCATCAAGGTTCAATATTATTTCCAATCATTTAATATTAACCAATTACCAATTAGTTAATATCATCCCATCATCAATTATAAATTAATAATCACATTCATCATCTAAATCCAAGTTAATTTTATTAAACATTATAATTCTATATTTTCATATCCATTCACTTTTTTGATCATTTCTCAATCAATATATTATAATTCTAATTTAAATTATCATTATCAAAATTAAGTCATAAATAAATATACCCATTCATTTAATTTTCTAATTATTACTATCCAAGATTTTGGGTATTAAGACTCAACTATACCAACTTAAGGAAGGATATACCGAAAGGGGGTTATCATTCAATAGTAAGTAATAAGAAAATGTTAATAAAGAAAAGAAATCAACCTAATATAACCATACCAATATCAACCCTAACAATTTTCCATATCATCCATAGCATATCACCTAATATAACCATACCAATATCAACCCCAACACTTTTCCATATCATCCATACCATCTCATCATTAATGAAATTAATTCACTGCCACAACAACATCAATATAGCTCAACCCTCGCCATTTCAACCAACCTAACCAAGTTATCAATTAAATAATATCAAGGGGTATAGAATTATAATATATATATATATATTGAAGTAAATAATAATTCTAGAAATCAAAAATATAAATAAATATCACCCATGGTTTTAACCATGGAGAACATGCTTAGAGAAAGTAGAAATAGGCTTAAGCAGTACCCAAACATTAATTACATCATTTAACTTATTCCTTTTACAACATATTTTATTAATTCAACATGGGAATGTTTTAGTAATTAACAAAATCTATTAATAATATTAATATAAATGATAAACATACTAATAATATTCTCAAAGAAACGCTCTATCGTGATAGGAGTTTTTAAGGAATAATCTTAAACTCAATGAATTCCTTGTTTATTATCTTACATACCTTATCATGTTTATTTTTTTAATAACTTTTAGGCATTTAAAATATGAAAGTAAGTATAATTAATCATGGAAAAAAACTTTCACAATATCTAGAAAATAACATGGAACCATATCATAAATAACATATTCACATGTGAAGGTACACCTTCCTCTCTTCCAATTCATTAATTCTAGGTTATTTTCTTATTTATATCAATCTTGACTATTTACTCATTGGAAAAAAATTGATAATCCATAATATACACATAATTAAATATGATAAATCTCAGTCCATATACTATGATATGAATAATCAAGGATCATAGAACTAGAAAAAAATAATGAATGAATAACACTAAAATGAAACCTCACAAAAAAATAACAAATCATAAATACATAATCCCATTAAGAATACTCCATCAATAATTGATAAGGAATCACATAGAGTCAAGAGAGTCGAAATGTCAAGATAGGGAAAGTTTTAAAATAGGATAAAGAGAAGGGAAAAGAGATAGAGAGATATACCTTGGACCAAAGGTAGTTTCCACACAAAGAAAATTCCTAATGATAAATCACATAGGTCTAAGTTCATACAAAATACTCCAAAAACACCTAGTCTTTGAGAGAAAAAGGAAAAAATTGAATGAATTCGAGAGGAACTGTAATTTTATAGAAAAACCTGGAAAACATGGAATCATGGAATGAAAGGGATTCATCACACCATGACATTCTTAGATCTGGTGACCATAGTATGATTTACCCTTGTGGTTTCCCCTTCCTCTCATGGCCAAAAAATATTTTTTTGATCAAAACAAGGATTTTCATTACATGTAAAAGGTTTTCATAATACAATGCTCAAATCCCTTAAAATCATATGTGAATTCTGAAACCTCTTCCTCATCTTAACTAACCCTAGACCAAAACCATAGAACGGCCTAAAAACATAGTTCAATGATCTCCAATATAGAAGAACCAAGGAATTAGACCACCAGGTCATCACTACATGGAAAACATTCCTCACACCATGACCAGAAAAATGGAAAAGGCAATACAAAAGAGTAAATCAATATGTAAGGATTTTTATTCAATATGTAAGGGTTTATAATTTACTAGAATTATCTAAGAAAAATATTCATTAAATGAAATAATCTTGTCACGTTGTTTCCAAATTTCTAACCCATAAGAACACTACACAAAACTCATTGATTACACTAAAAACATTGATACAACCTCACAATATGACACTACTTCCTAACTAACTGATCATGGTGTGACACATACCATCAAACCCTAAAACTTCACTCCTAGATAAAATATTTACTCTAGTAACCCCATAAATCCCTCAACCTAAATACTAACTCTAAAAACTCCTTAGACTCCCTAAACACCAAAGAAATGTAAAATTAAGGGTTTTGGAAAATCCCATCCATTACAAATCTACCCACGAAACTCTTGAAGTAAACCCCCAAAAAATCCTTTATAATACCACATCTTGGTGATTCATCCCCTTATCAGGGCTTCTCATCCATGATTATATACTATCAAAAACCAGGGATAATTCCTCCTCATATATTCTCCCTATACATAATATACATATCCACTAAAGTGGGTGAATATAGGGTGAGTACTATATCCAATAGGATTTACCTAATGATCGTTATTCACCCTAAGCATATGAAAAATACTTTAAGATTCCATAAGTTTTTTAAAAACATTCCCCACCTATGCCATGTTATTAAACTCCATAAACCATGAAGGAAACATCCATAAATCAACCAATAAGAAATCATAACCAATATAACATGTAGCTAAGAATGTTCAAAATAAAACTTATGCACCCAAAAAACAAACAAAGCTCAGGGGAATCCAAGAACAAGAGTACTAACCAAGATTTGGTATCACCTACTCACAAGAGGACAAACTACCCCCAAACCTCTTATAATTATTACTAATATGGCCCCACACCCATGTTATAGTTTTCACCACCTAAACTTTTCATTATCAAAAAGTTCCAAAAACCCAAGTGGAAGTTTACCATGACTCGTGTCTAATCCCTCATTAAAATCATATCAACAAATTCAACAAAACAATAACCCAACATTTCTTTAACAAGTAACTCAATTCCACCCTCTTAAAATTTCAAAAAAAATTAAGGTATCAAAAGAACACTACACACCCATCAAACTATTATCAATAAATATAATCTTAACACACCAAATCAAGAACCACAACCAAAAAATAATTAGAAAATAATTTCCATATTTTATTATAACTATAACAATAGAAATCATAAATCAAAACCAAATAATTACTGACATTCTAATTCCACAAATCAACCATAATCAATTTTCCCCAAACACCCCCTTTTCCAAGAAAACACCTACAAAGTTAGAAAATCCAACAATATATTTACTTAAAAACATTTACACTATAATTCCTTGAACTTACCTAAACAAAATCATGCCCTCATTTAATAATTTTAAGAACATGAACTCATTTAATGAATAAATATCATTTAATCCACATGTAATTTCACATATCTAGCATGTAGGTGAATCTACATACCTCAACCCAGTGAATTCACAATCCATGCCACCATATTTGAGATTCGTAATCACCTTCCCTTCCCTAAGGCCCTAGTTTTAATTCCCTAATTATTTTTTACCAAAACCCCAGTCTCACAGAAAACATACCCGATTATCATTTTCCTTGATAGAAAACCAAGAACAAGTGAAGAGGAGGACATCCATAGTGACTTACCTTATATATGAACTTCAATCAAACCATGATCCAAGAGGGAAGAGATCCAAAGGGAATGAATCTCCAAAAATCAATATTAATTGATGTGTGGGAGATAATGAGATAAGAACCACAAAAATATAGGAAAAAATGAGGGTTCCTGGGGTATTTTTATGTGGATGCATGACTCAACATCATGGTATCGAGAAACCATGAAGCAGTCACTGCCCCGTCCAATATTTATGGTCCCTCTACATAGTCTTGGATGACCATGCAATGGCTATACAACCCATACTATACCTCAACTCACTTTCAAGGCCCCCCTTTAATAATCTTGACAATCGTTTATCAACCATGAAAGGCCCAAAAAGTCTCTAAATCTCATCATTTCACCTCAAAATCCTTCCAAACACTTTCCCATCATTTCATAACACTTTTAAAGTCCACAAATACCCTCCCATCATGGTTTTACCTTATTATAAAAAAAATATTTCCTTGGAAATAAAAAAATAGGCCTTAAATTTTTACTTCTATGAAACATTTTTAATCCTTTAAAAACTAAGAATGAGACACTTCTTCGAGGAACTTGTAAAAATATGTGTATGAAAAATCTCACCACCATCATGCTTCTCACCCTTGAAAATTTGGTGGACATATCAAGCCAACCACCATTATCTAGGGAATTTTAACCATCTAAGCACATTAAGAACCCTTGATATAAGGCCAATAACTATAAAACCACTTAGAAGTAATAACCCCTTACATAATAAATCCACTACAAATATCCTCGCTTCTAACCCTACCATGGTTCTTTTACACCATATCTACCTCAACTTATATTACATGGTATCAAAAATACTCCCCAATGTTATAAAAACCGATATTACCAAATTGTGATGTACACCTGACACCTTCAACCCATTAATCAAAAAAATGCATCCCAAGTAACCAAGTTTAAATTCATGAAAGAAAACCACCCCAATATGTCATCATCACATTTTGGCATACTACATTCCAAACATCACCAAAACCAAATATAGGTGTCCCAAAGTTCCCATAGTATGAATCCTATAAACCAATACACATCTTTGTCTATTTCCTATAATTCCATTATTGAACCTCAAAAAAATCACCCCATGCATAATTTCACTGACATTTGGGTATACCCAAGGTTGAGCACTCAGATCTATGTTTAATCGCATCCCCAAAATTTATAAGGAATGAACATTAATAGTATTAGTCATTTTCACACTACCTACTCTAAAACATCTTCACCCTTAATAAGCATTCGCACTAAAGTCAATCTCAGGTTAACCTCTACTCGATCCAAACTGATGACCTGTATAATTATATAATATGTCTCCACTATATTCAGAGAACATACTCTTTAAATCTCTTTTTTAAAATCACGATCAAAACAATAAAGGCTTGGTTCTAACTCCAAAATAGAATATGAAAGGATTATAATCTTTCCATCTAGATTCATTTTCTTCATCAACCCTCTCTAATAGGTAACACACTTTTCTATAAAAGACACAAAATCTCACTATACACTTAGGCATATAACTACCATTTTATAACAGTTCACATTTATATTTTTATTAGTGTGAACTGCACAACATGTATAGTAATGTAGAATCCACACTTCATTTTTTATTAAGCAAAGAACACCCAAAATGTTTCCAAAATTATTTGTTTAAGTTGAATGATTAATCAATACATTCAAGTTATCACTGCAACCACATCTTATCATGATAAATGGGAAGGATGTTTATAGCTATGAATGGGGAATGCCCAGGTGAAACAGTAATGGTAGCATCAATAGGTGGACCAGGGAGATTGGGGTATGGATAACTCAATATTGATCCAATGGGGTGGGAAGGCCATTAGAATTTCCTTTTTTTGGGAATTTTAATTGTGTTCGATGATTGATATTTCTATTGGTTTATCAAGTGGACGATGTTAATTAGTGGGTTATGGTGAAGTATGGTTGAAATTTAAATGATATTTTTTATGGTCTTGGTGGTGTTGAGATGGGGCACACTATAATTTGATTGGAACACCTTTTATTTTTAATATGAGGATGAAGACTCAATTTCCTTATCATAAAGGGTCAATGCATCAAGAAAATTCACCCAAAACTCTAATAAGTTTACCTTATTGCTTTCAACCACTATTAATATTACTAATATATCACCCTTAATTGATCACTGTAAGTGAATCACACCAGCATATTCAGTTTTACCAACATATCCTGACCACTCACTTTTTAACTCTAAGGTCAACCCAAATCCACCTCTAGTTCAAATCTACCATGAATTACAATCTTGAACCATCTGGAAAATTTATATATAAAATCATCATTACCTTGCACATACACTATTATACTCATCACCATTGGATAACACTGATGGTATTAATATTTTCCAAACTTATCATATACTCCCTTTACTTATTTTATATGAAATGAGCATAATTTTTGTGAAATGTTAATGTTTAAATATTAAATATAATTTTCGAGCAGTATTTGAATTCATCTAGATTCAATCCTGTTTAATTTTTTAATAATAAATATCATCCTACTGATCCAAATTGTGTGTTTCTTGTTTTTTAGGATTATTTATTCAATTTCCAACATATTATTATAAGGAATTAGTGGCCAATTCTTTCATTTGAAGGGCCATATGATCCTCACAAGAAGGCCCAAAGAATCTGTAAAGAAACCAGACCATCCATGAAGATTTAATTACTAGGCTCAATCCAGACGTCCAAATTCATTTATTCTCCTCCAAAATTTGGGAAACAATTCAAGGAGTCATTTATAAAAATTTCAAGTCCAAAATCCAAAAACAAGGGGGCCAAATGAAACTTTTAATTCCAGCCCACAATTCTGTCTGAGAATTGAAATTAGCACACCAAATTTAATATTTCTTCTGATAGAGACATTCATTATAGATAAGATTTTTCTTCATGAAATATGAGATGTAGGTTTCATACTTTTTGGAGAAAGAATTTGGATTTGAAGGTATCTTCCTATTAAAAATCCATTCAAAATTTGGCCATCAAAAAACATGGATAAAAAATGCACAGTTTAACATTGTTTATGAAAACCGCCATTAATTTTGATCCATAAGTCCAAATGCATCCAAATTTTGAGAGTCGACTGAAAACTTTAATATATAAAACTTTTAAGAATAATATTTCTCCAGATTCTGCTGTCTGAAATATCAAATTGGTGATGCAAGTGGAAGGGTAGTTTTGGAACACAAATAGTCCACTTCCTTGGGATATAAATACTTTCCCCTCATCTCCTTGAAAGATGTTGGCATTTAATAATAAAGGAGGATCAATTGGAATGACCATGGATCTGCCAAAGTCTTGTGAGTACATTCCAAACTCATTTTTTTACTTGATAGACCCTTCTTCCTCTCTTTGATTTCATTTACTTTTGTGCCTTTCTTCATTTTTAATCTCGTAAGTGTTGTTTTTATAATTCTATTTTAGTGAAAGTTTATTTTTAATAGTCTATTTTAATCATCCAACATTTGTTCTTAAATATTATTTCTCTAAAAATATTTGAAATCAAGTTTAAACCCCTTCCTTTCTTTTGCTTCCTCATTCAATCGAAATTCTATTTTTTATTCTCATCATCGTTTGTCTGTGTGTGTTCGACGCACAACTCTTTTCTTATCCCATTATTTTTATTCTCTTATTAACTCATATTCATAAAAATAATAAACCATATTTCTAATCATATTAATGTTTGAGTAAATATACCATTGGGGTGAGTTAAAATTTAGGGATATTAAGTAATTGAGAGTATTTGATCGATGAGTATTCTTTAATTTAACATTGTGTATGTTGGACTAAACATGTCATGGATTAATGATATTTTATTTAATGTATGGATTCCGTGGATTATTGGAACCATAAATACATGACCACAATCAAGTACTTATTGATACTAGAATCCTAGTTAATTTAAGGCTTGGATTAAAGCCTTAACACTTGGGAATTCCAATCAACATCAACTTGTGACATGGGGGTTAATTTAATGAAATATAAAGAAAGGCTCAAGGATATCACAAGATTAAATATCTATTGATGAACTCACCCTAATATTTATCAAATTGGTAAATAAATATTAATCAATCAATCAATTCAATTAAGCTCTACAAACAACCCCCCCCCCCCCAATCAAAATACAATCAATAGAAAACAATCAACTATTAAAAAGTATCATAGTTGAGGATTCAACCTGAGTACTGCTATACACATTAGCAAAACACCAGAACCTTGAACAGTTGATAGGTGACAATTGGTCATGATTTCAAATGGATCTTTTGCTAGGGATGGTGTAATTAAGTAGTCATTAGTTTCTAGTTATTGTAAGAAAACAAAAAAAACACAAAATTTAAAAAAATTGAAAAAAACACACAAAGAAAAACCCACCTTCTCATAAAAATCATAAATGAAAAAAAACTAAAAAAACTCATCTTCCTATTTCTTACAAAATGTCTCTGAATTCCCCATAGCCTCCCAAATGATACCTCAGATTTTTTTGAACCTGAAATTGAGAGAACACTTCGCCAACTTTAGAGGAAGATTATAGATGATAAACTCATTCAAGAACTTGTCCTTGTCCCACAAATTGAATTAGATATGGACAGTCCTTAGGAAAAAACACTTAAAGAACTTGCTTCCCCTGATATGAATTACCAACCTCTTGGTATTCAATATCCAAACACAGAGGCAGACTTCGAACTCAAATCGATTTTGATTCATCTTCTCCCTCATTTCCACTAGCTAGATGGTGAGGATCCACATCTCCACCTAAGTGGTATACTCTACCATAAATCCTCAAGGGGTTTTTGAGGAACAAATAAAACTTCGATCATTCCCATTTTCCCTAACTGACACTACTAAGTCATGGCTCTACTACCTTTCTCCTGGTTTCAAAACCATATGGAATGACATGAAGTGACTCTTATTAGAGAAATTCTTTCCTGCTTCTCATACTACTTCTTTCTGGAAAAAAATTAGTGGTATCCATCAATTCCCCAATGAATCACTCCATGAGTATTGGGAGAGGTTCAAAACGCCTATGGAAACCTACCCACACCACCAAATCCATGATCAACTCTTGATCCAATACTTCTATGAGGGGTTATTGGCTATGGAGAGAACTCTCATTGATGCCACAAGTGGCGGTGCTCTTATTGATAAAACTCCCACATCTACAAGAGATATCATAAGAAACATGGCTGCAAACACACAACAATTCCATACTCGAGCACATGATCAAGTAAAACAAGCCCAAGACAGTCAATCAATAGAGCCAAACAAGATGACAGAGTGGATGAGTGAACTTACAGGTCTTGTGTGACAACTAGCTATGGCATACAAATCCCCAACCCCATATTCTCCACAATATCTATTCCCTGGACCTATCAAGAACTTCAGAATCTGCATCTCCCCATCTCATACAACTGACACATGTCCAAAACTTCAATAGGATCAATACAATTCATCCATAGCAATGAAGATCAATGCAACATATGCTCAGAGGAACACCAACCCTCAACAAACAGGTCAGTTCATTAGAAACTTCAACCAACCCCACTCTGAGACCTTATCTTCTACCTTCAACCAAGTCTTGAGGTATGGTAATCCCATTTCTAAATTCCCTCAGTTCCCTTATCAAAATCCAAACCAATTCCAATATGGTCAAGGTGTTGGTAACTTCCAAAAACCTTACCCTTTTGTTCCTATACCTCAAAGGATAAATCCTCCTCTTACTCCTCCTGGGTTCCACTATCCTAATGAGCCTTCCCAATTACCAAACCAATACAATCGCTTTCCCAAGAACCAAAATCAAGGTAATCCCAATCCGGGACAAGCCTCTTCTTCCAAGCAACCATAAGAAAGTATAGTGGAAGATCTTGCATCCTTCACCCATTCTAACCTTAAAAACATTGAAACCCAAATTGGTCAACTTTCATCCCACTTAATATAGCAACAACCATCCAATTCTTTCCAACTCTCATATCAACCATTTCCCAACCCCAAGGGTAATGTAAGTGAAATTTCACTTAGATTAGGAAAAAAATGTCCATACCTCATGATGGATCCTAAAATAAACCATTGAATGTTGAGTTGTAAAATGAAAATAAAAATAAACTTGAAAAGGAATATGAATCCATTCCATCACCTCCTTCCATTCATATAAAGAACCTAATTCTTTTTCCATAAGCTATCTCTAAGACAAGGCAGTCATTTGAACCTGATCCTAAAATGCTGGACATGTTTAGACATGTTGAAGTCAACATTCCTCTCTTAGATTCCATCAACCAAGTTCCTAAGTATGCCAAGTTTATTAAGGAATTTTGCACTCATAAGAGAAAACTTAGGACCATTGAGAATGTTTCAACACAACAGTCCATACCCATAAAGTGAAAAGATCATGGGACCTTTACAGTTCCATGCCAAATTGGAAGTTCGAACATCGATGATGCACTCATAGACCTAAGAGCATTGATAAATGTCATTCCCAAATCCATATTCTCCAACATTGGTCTAGGTCCTTTTCACCCAAAGGGTGTCATCATTTAGTTATAAAATCGAAGCACAACCAATATTGAGGAAATAATTGAGGATGTCCTTATCTGAGTAAATGATATAATATTACCAACTGACTTCTATGTCCTTAACATGGAAGGTGAGACATATTCTTTCCAATCTCCTCTGATTTTAAGAAGACCTTTCCTCATGACATCTAAAACCAAAATTGATGTCCATGCTGGCATCTTATCCATCAAATTTGGTGACCAACTGGTCAAGTTCAATATTTTTCAATCCATACGATACCCATCAGAGAATGAATCTGCATTCTCTATCCATTCTTCTGAAACTCTCTCTGAGAGTGTCTTGAATCCCAATCCATCATGTTCTTACTATTCTACTAATATATAAGTTTTTGAATATTGGATCCCCATTAACCAAGTCATAAATGGATAAGTTTATGTTGACATTACAAATGAAAACTCCATTGATCTAAAGGATCTTAAAAACTATTTGGAATCCCAACTCACCTTTGGCCTCCACTGCTCCAATTTGGATGGTAATGGGGAAAATGAACATGCATGTTCATTTTTTATTCAAATCTGATTATCCAAAATTCATCATTTCCTATACATGATTCTAAAAATTCTATTATATATGAGGTGAACCCTAAACCAGTGTGTTTATATTGTCCCAATGGTAGTGATGTTTGTGAAATTTGTTCCCTAATTAATAAATTGGTCATTGGGGATGTTGAAATTGACCATTCTTTGGCGAACAACATTGATATAAAGGATATTGAAAATTTTATTCAGTCTTATGACTCCACTGATCCTCATTACTCTACATTGGTAAGTGATGAAATAAATGAGTCAAAAACCATTAGGATCTCATACTCTGGTTTTGTATTATCTGAACCTTACATAAATGAACCATCAGAATTGAGACATCTTCCTGAATTTACAAGCATAGGAAACTATCACTTTGTGGATAAAATCATTCCTCACGTTGAAGACCAAAGGGAGGATAGTCATATTCTCTTTCCACCCCCAGTGAATTTCATGAACACAATCAAGTAATGGGGTAAATTATCCAATGAATAATTAGGCATCCCAAAGGATAAGTTTTTCTCGAAGCATACTAGACTTGAGAAAATGAGGTGGCCACCATTGAACTAGGGGTGTTCCACTGTAACTATCCAGATGTAGACAAAATAAATGCATCACTTCTTGGGAATCAACCCATTTTTTCTTTTACTTTTATGAAATTTTAATTTCTTTTTAGTTTTTCTTTATATTAATAATGATTTTTCTTTTTTAGGTAACATCCCACTTGAGGCACATCAACATCTACTGACCCACCATTGAATGGAGACAGTGACCCACCAAATCCAAACCAGGGGCACCTCTTTCCATTTAACTCTCCCTCTTTCTTATCCTCCCTCTCTATTTCATTTTTTTACCACTTCCTTCACCAAAACCTTTCTTTTTCTCATCCTCTTTTGTGTGGATGTGTATTTAAAAAAAATACTAAAAAACTAAAAAACTAAAAAAATGCATAAAAAAGATTCATACTTACTCACCATCCACTTTTGAAATTTTGTCCAACCATTTTGGAAAGTCAAAAAGACATGTTTTCTTTTTAAAAAAAATTGTATTTTCATCATGACTTTGGATAAATAATCTTGTGTCAAAACCAAAAAATTTTGAATGCTCAATTTTTTATTTGGAAAATGATTTTCCCCAACTGTGAGGAACAATATTAGATTTCATGCCAATTCCATCTATGTCCATCTATTCAAAATGTGTGTATTTTATCCCCATTTGTGAGTCTTGAGTTTGTAGACCTTAGAGCTGAATTCCCTACTTTCGTGTGAAATAATATGATAAAGGAATTTTATAAACCTCATGAGAATCACAATGGTCAAATAGCCTCACATTACCCTTACATTAATCATACTTTTGAAAGACCCTCTGAGCCTATGAAAACCTTTTATTTTTTAGCCACATTACCATCCCAATAACTTATCCCACCCAATATCTACAAGGATTTTCATTGCATAATTTTTTTGAAATTTAAGTGTGGGGGGAATGGATTTAAATTGTGGGTTCCCTTTTATTTATTTTAAACGTGTTATCATATGCTTAATGGAAATAATCCATTTTAATGTGGAGTTGAGGTTTTCATTCAGTGAGTTTTGGGGAATGTATTTTCATTTATGTAATTTTGTAAATATTATTGAAAAGTGTTCAAAAAATAAAAATAAAAGGACAAAAAAATGGTTTGTGTCTGGAGTGGGTAAAAAATAACTCTTCATAAACCTTTTATCTTGTTATAAATATGACAATTAGTGTCGTGAGGATATCAAACATGGGTTGGGAGATGAGTGTGGGATCTGTTTCAAGTTCAACTTTCGAAAAAAGAAAAAAAATAAAACTTCTATCATTGGGAGATGTTTTTTGTTTGGTAAATATACCATATTCTCATTCCCTTCAAATTTTATTCCACTTTTGTGTCTTTATTCACACAATTATTCCCTTGTACATATGTGTTTCCATTTCTTTCAATGTTTTATTTCAAAAAAATTGTGCATTTCTTCTTCCATGTTGGTGTTTTACACCTCTTTATACTCTTTTGAATACTGAATTCCTACCATCCCATAGACACATAAAAAGCACTTAAAAATACATCTTGATTCTTGTGCACTTTAGGATAGGTAATGGAAGATGAGAGATCTTTAAAACTTTATGATTTTCACTTTTTTTTGGTGAATGAGTGAACCTCCAGAAATAAATTTTTATCATCTTGAGAGAAGTAAGATTCGAGTGCCCACATTTTCCATTTCTTAACTTGAGCATGAAAAATAGTTGTTTTTGGAACATTGTTTCTGTAACAATTTGAGGTGGAATTCAATATGGATGACTGAAATAGTCTAGGCCACCCCTGAGTGGGGAAAACAAATTTTTAATATTTGTTGGTGAGTGAAAATGATTTTGTAATGTTTTTTTTTATTTGTTGCACATGAGAACATGTACAAGACTAAGTGTTGGGGAGTTGATGTTATTAAAATTTCTATAAAATATTATATACTTCCTTTATAGATTTTATATGAAATGTGCATAATTTGTGTGAAATATTAATGTTTAAATATTAAATATAATTTTTGAGCACTATTTAAATTCATCTAGATTCAAGTCTGTTTAATGTTTTAATAATAACTATCACCCTACTGATCCAAATTGTGTGTTTCTTATTTCTTTTTGATTCCTTATTCAATTTAAATCATATTGGTAGAAGGAATAAGTGTCCAATTCTTTCATTTTAAGGGCAATATGATCCACATAAGAAGTCCTAAAGAATTTGTGAAGAGACTGGACCATCCATGAATATTGAATCACTAGGATCAATCCAGAAGTCTAAATTCATTTATTCTTCACTAAAATTCTGGAAAAATTCAAGGTGTCATGTATAAAAATTTCAAGGCCCAAATCCAAAAAACAAGGGGCCCAAATGAAACTTTTAAGTCTAGACCACAATTCTGTCTAGGAATTGAAATCATCACACCAAATTTAATATTTCTCTTGATAGAGACATTCATTGGAGATTATATTTTTTAGTATGAAATAGGATATATATGATGCCTACTTTTTTTAAGAAACAATTCTAATTTTAAGGCATATTCATATTCAAAAATCCATTCACATTTTGACCATTTAAAAAGCATGGATAAAAATGGATAGTTTAACATTATTCATAAAAACCATCATAACTTTGGATCCATAAGTCCAAATTACCTAAAAATTTTAGAGTCTATTAAAAACTTTAATATATACAACTTTGAATAAGAATATTTCTCAATATTCGACTTTCTGAAATATCAAATTGGCGATGCAAGTGGAGGGGTAGTTTTGGAATGAAAACAGTCCACTTCCTTGGGCTATAAATACTCCCCCCTCATCTCCTTGCAAGAGGTTGGAATTTAATAATAGAGTAGGATCAATTTAAATGAAAAGGGATCTTCCAAAGGCTAGATAGGACATTCCAAAATCAATTTTTTACTTAATAGAACCTTACAACTCTTTTTTATTTCATTTACTTTTGTGCTTTTATTCATTTATAATCTTGTAACTGTTGTTTTTTTAATTCTATTTTAGTGAAAATTTCTTCTTCATATTCAGTTTTAATCATCCACCCTCTACTCTTAAATATTAATTCTATTAAAATATTTTAAATCAAGTTGAAACCCATTCCCTTCTTTTGCTTCCTCATTCAATCAAAATTCTATTTTTTTTTTCATCACCATTTGTGTGTGTGTGTTCGTCGCACAACTCTTTTCATATCCCATTATTTTTATTCTCTTATTAACTCATCTTCATAAACATAATAAAAAATATTTCTAATCATCTTAATGACTGAGTAAATATACCATTTGGGTGAGTTAAAATTTTGGGATGTTAAGTGATTGAGAGTATTTTCTCGATGAGTATTCTTTAATTTAACATTATGTATATTGGACTTAACATGTCATGGATTAATGACATATTTTAATTAACGTATGGATTCCATGGATTATTGGAACCATAAATATACTACCACAATCAAATATTGATTGATATTAGAATCCTAGTTAAGTTAAGGCTTGGATTAAAGCCTTAACACTTAGTAACTCCAACCAACGTCAACTTGTGACATGGGTGTTAATTTAATGAAATATAAATCAAGGCTCAAGGATATCACAAGCTTAACTACTTATTGATGAACTCACCCAAATATTTATCAAATTTTTAAATAAATCTTAATCAATAAATCAATTCAATTAATCTCTACAAAAAAACCCCTCAATAAAAATACAATCAACTGAAAACAATCGACTATTAAAAAGTATCATCACTGAGGATTTGACCCGAGTGCTGCTATACACATTAGTAGAGCATCATAACCTTTAACGGTCGATAAGCGACAATCTTCCGCACTTTCAAACACCACATTCATGAACAATAAATTTCACCCTCTCCAGATTCCATCACAACCGGGGCATCCCCACTTAGGGATCACCCTCCTTAGTTCCCAATAATCTCATTATAAAAGGATGGATTTTGAGCCTACACATAACACAGTATTCCACACCTATTCTATACCACCGCATCTATAAATTTCCACAATAACCTGAAATCTTGAATGAATATATCTCACAGTGAGAAGTGACACCATGTTTCACATGACATATGAACCCCCTTGCTTCCATTTTAAAGCCTAACCTAACATTTCATATGTATTATATAGATTATAACTTACTTTAGTAAAGAAATTGTCTCAATTAATTGATACCCATATTGAGCCTTTTGGCCCATTGATATCCTAAAGTGTTCCTCAAATACTATATTGCCTAACCACCAATTGTGATTAACTAAAAATCCAATCATATTAGCTTCCCATTTGAGCATCCTAGTTTCAGCAATACTTAATTAACCACTTTGATCATGATCAATATATCATATATATCCAGTCACACTGATTAAACCATAATACAAAATTCTAGATTAATCAAGATAATTATATCCATTCATAGAGAAACTCATGTTGTCTCTAACACAAAAAAAATTATGGAATTATCCACTTATTTCTATGTTAATCCTACCAAGATATTTTATACCTTTCAAAATGTCATTTTGTACCCCAATAACCTCTTATAATATATAATTCCTTAGGTTTCACCATAATCCAATAATAAGACTCTCAACTATTAGGCCAACTAGATGATCCTTCAAACTCTAGTAAAATATCATACCATTATAATCACCCACTCAAAATTTATTTTTTATTCAAAATATGTGAGGGATCAGGGGGATAAAGTGATGGAGGTTGAGGGTTCCACCACTAACAATGATTTTACAGTTATGAGTAATATATCCAATATAATGATAAAAGATAATTCTCTCACTAGGGATCCCCTTTCTAGCCAAACCATCTATTGAAAAATCCCCTTATCTCCACCTGTGGATGACCTCAATTCCTTGGTTGATGGAAATTATTCATTGTCATAGGAGATAAGATAGGTACCAAGGAATGGAGACATTGTTGTGAAGAACCCCAACCAAAAAATGTTTTTGATTCAACCAAAAAAATCTTTAAATTGTAAAGGTTGCATAACAAAAGGACACTATGCATGGAAATTGTTTTTACCCCAATGGAGTTACCTAGCCTATAGTAGGTACTCAAGCCAAAAAAAATGAGACCCCATCATCCTGCACTAGAATGGACCCTCTCATAACCATAACATAATAGAATTTATCCTCATTAAACTTCATCCCCAATATTGGAGGTCTCCATTTAACCCATATCCCATGAAAAAAATGACCTCTTCCTAATGAAGTAAGGGCTTCCCTCAGCAGAATACCCCTTAAAAAAACCAAAAAACCCCACCTTCAATGATCGCACTAAGATCTAACACTAAGGATTTAACTCAAACATTTATGCATAAATGAGAGTACTACCTACCTTCCCTCAAAGAATTCTTAGCCTCTCAAATAACATTGAACACCACTACAGGGGTCATGGAATGAATCCTAAATTCAACAAAATTATGTCCAATTCCCTTGAACCAAGATGTGATAAACTCTAGAATAGGCTCCTAACGTGTTGATATTCCCATGAACTTCCCAATAAATCACCACATGTTATGTTCTCAATCTAATTTGAAGAAGATATTCCAAACTAATTCTGAGCTTGGAGAAGCACAACACCAACAAAACAAAGCCAAATAAACACCAATATTTTGTACATTGTCATTTATAGGGATAACTTGATTCCTAAAATTCCATAACAAGAAGTTGATTTTAATTGGGATCTATTTGAACCAGATATTGGATGCCCCCTCATCAAATTCACATATTGTATGCAATAATGGTTGAAATAACTTTCCACTAAAGCGGCTAGTCGATGATTATGAAAAAACACACCTAGAAGTTTCATTAATTGGACTAATGAATCCATGAAGAAACTTATGATCCTCATAAATAATTGTTTTAATGAATTAAGGGAACTAACTAGCATATCTGAATGAGATATTAGAGACTGGGAACCCTGGGAATAATAGGGGTGTTTCTCCTACCCAATTATCCTTCCAATAACTGATGTTGCAATGTCCCACCACCCACCCAACCTTATCTTTAGGAAACTCTATTTTATCAATAATAAAAATTACAATATTGGATGATATTCTATCTAATTATTCAAATCCTTTAAAATATTCACTGTAGCTATTTCACATAAATCTCACCCAAAATGATATCCCCTCAATAAGTTCCTAGGAAAAGTTTTCCTACATGGGTTGCATGGATCCCATCATGCTATGTAGATTGATCCAAACTTCCTTGATTGGTTTTATCAATCAATTCCAAGAATCCTAATGACATATTCCTCCTTGGTTATCATCCCAAATGAAATCTTCCATGATTTTATCTATATTTTTAATGGTTATGTTAGGAACCTTGATAATTGAAATAACATGCATAGGGATAAAAGTGAGTACAATATTCACCAGTGTGATCCTCCCTCTAAAGGATATGATTCGATTCTTCCAATTTATAATTTGGATGGTGATCCTATTGATTATATTATCAAAACAATCCTTAATAATCATTACATATAAGATGGGGGCATTTAATAGGATTCATTTATGTATTCCAAGTCTTTCTTGGATGAATATACTGTACCTGTTTTTGAATTTTTTTTGGAAAGGAAAACACCACTTTCTCTATTACTAATCCATTGGCCACCCCAGATTCTATAAGAATCCAAGATTTTATTGAATATATTAATGTAAATTTTTCTTACATTGATAAAAAATAGCATGTCATCAATAAACATAGGGTTAGAAATAATTTTGTTTACAATACTATTCTTAAAAGGAAAAATTCTCCCCTCCTCCAAGCTGCATTGAATGATTCTAGAGAGTGCCTCCTTAGCTAGGATAAAAAAAGGTTGGATAAAACAGGGCCTCTATGCCTTAATCCTCACACGGATTTTAAGAAACCAAACACCATTCGCATCATCCTTATTTTTATCTACTATATCGGGAATGTAGCTTATAAATCTATCATCTCTATTTGTCCTAGATCACCTCCCTTGAAAGGATATTTCTGATCCCTCCAAAAGACTCCGGAAGTAATCCATTATAAGATTTATTACAACATCATCATAATTATTAAACGATCCATCCTCAATATTCATATTAATACTTCTCTATACCTTCTTCTCTTTAACACATTCTTGAAAGTATGTCATATTCCTACATCCCTCTTTGTGCCAAAGATCCTGTGAATTTTCCCTGGTCAGTCTTTTTATCTCCAAAATTTTTCTACCAAAAGGTTTTTTTTCCAAAAAAATGATGAAATAGTCATCATCCCAAATCTCTTTATTGGTCAGCCCTAACCATGAGGAAACCTATGTCGGTTTCTCCCTAGATCTTCTGAATTCCTAAATAAACTCATAAACTAAATCCCAGTTGCTATAATAGAGTAAGATGATGTTCCTCCTATCACACATATTTACGTTCACAACTAGATGAAAATGATCTAATAGAGAATGAGTAATATTTCTAACAGTTTCCTATAGGAAAGAGTTCAACCTATAAGATTATAGAGACACCAGTACAGCCTAATCCAAATCGTCTTGCTTCATTTCAAGTTGTTGCGCCATGAAAAAGTTATTTCCCAAAAATACCATATCTATAAGCTTGTTGAGTGTAAGGAACTCTATGAAGTCCTTCATTTCCTTAATAGAAAATTCCACTTTTCCAATATTCTTTGAAGCCTCTATAATAGTGTTAAAATAACACAAATAGACTAGTCTAAGATTCATTTTTGGAAATTGGATAGGTGTTTCCATAATGTCATTCTTTCAATAAACTCATATTTTTCATAAATGAAAGAGAAGAAAAATTTTGTACCACCGGAAATCACCTTAGTAGTGATATACTGATAAGAGTAATCCCTTAGAACTATTGATACATTATTCTTCTTAAAGATCCATTTGTGTTAATTTCATGGAAAACCATGCAAAAAATCAGAATGATCCATCCTTTTAAAAAAAATATGAAATTATATTCTCATTACCCTTCAGTTCTGAAACTACCAATAAGGATTCATGAAGTCATTGAGATTCATTAGCAAGAAAATAAATCTTTACCTGATCCCCCAAACCCCTATAATTATATATGATAATAAAAAACATTAATAAACATGGGTAGAGGCCTTGTGGACTAAAACTTTTCTTGAATTGGTAGCTGAATTAGAAGAAAATGCCTCCCTGGTTTTAGCACAGGTGAGGTGACCACTATCCATAGAGAAGACAATGACTTTGAACAACTTTCAACTCTAGAATATGGATAATCCATTAAATCCACGAGGGCCTTAGATTCCCGTAACACATCAAATTGGTTAGGAGACCTCAATGATGGAAGTAGAGAAGAACTCTTAGCCCCTTTCAAATGATACTGAGATGTATATGGATCCTTCAAAACTGCCTACTTGAAGGCATCCATCTTCTTTGTAGAAAGTAGAGGGAGAGAGATAAAACCACCTCTATCTTAGTCTATGGGACTAGTGCATCCTTATCCAAGATAAGAACCTTAATCACCTTTAAAATACCTATATCGTCGTTTCGTGTTGATTAGAAGACATGGACCTCAGAAGGGGACTCCTCAGATGTAGTTGGAAGGGTTAAGGGAGGATGGGGTTGAGCACTTGGATTAGATAGAGATAAGCACCTAGAAACTAGAGGCATAAAATAATTTTAAAATGGGGAAATGGTCAGATGAAATTCCATAATATCTAGTTCATGAAGCTTGTGATCCAAATTTGAATATGCTAAATGTTTCCTAAGTTTGAAAGCTTCCTCGGATTGAATATACCCTTATACAACCATTGAAAGGTTACCAAAAGGACATGAAGACTCTCTTACAACTGCCATCTTTTACTCCTTTAGACCAAAATGACTGTTCCTACAAACCTCCACTAAATACCCCAACAGATGGATTGCCAAAAAGAACCTGGGAAGTTATTAGCAGAAGACTCTACCACCAAGAAAACCCCTCACCATCCTAGATGAGAACATGTGAATTTAATGACACCGAAAGATCAATATCCACATAGATGTGAGGGGAAGTGTCCATATTCAATATCCTAGTGTAATAATACAAGAAAAATAATCTACCCATGACATCACTAATAAATTGAAAAATATAAGGATTGTGTAGAAGAAGAGGAAAACCCAATAATTTAACCCACACTACTACTGAGATCGAATCCTTTAAAAATTGACCATCTCAATACCACCTGAAGAAATAACTGATATGCCCTATAACAACATGCTTACCTGAATGAGGCATTCATAAATTCTTCCTTGGATAATATATGGATACAAAATGCATACATTGATATGGATGACACTATCGTGAGCCGATGAAGACCCCACAATCCCCTGAAGTAATATATGAATGGTAATGATAGTTTTTCCTTTCCAAAGGTCACCACCAATGAACAACAGTGGTAGTCCATAGCTGCACTGAGCTCCACTATTGATAGGTCCATTGACGATCACCTATCCACTCGATACACACAATGGGGTGCAAGGGAAATGGATGGGATACACATAAAAAGGTGTATATTTGAAGGAGGTAGACATGAAAGGACATAATTGAAGGATCCCACCCCCAAAGAATCATCCCCACTGAGAGGAAGACCTGATGAATGGGTCAGATCCTAGGAAATTTAGAGAGATGACAGTTGAAAAGGATAGGCATCTGAGAATGGCTTCATAGAAATGATCAGAAGAGGCAAAAAATAAGCTAGTGCATAAAGTGTGTTATTTAAATAAGGAAGATAAATTTATATATTTCCCTAATAATCATCCTCACATTCCAAATAGTATTCCTCAAATTCTAACCCAAGTATTCAAACCTAAATAAGGTCCTTGTTTTAAGACAATACTTTTGGTCATTTTATCCCATTTTTTGTTTACGACGCACCAAAAGAAATAATTTTATCCTCATCAATTAGGGATTATCCAAAAACTATTTTCATAATACTCCATATTCAGAACAATTAGATATATAATTCCATTTTTAAATAGGTGTAAGACCCAAAATGACCTCTATATGAATATTAACTCATACTACATAGAAGTATACCCGAAAAACTCATGTCTCACTTTCCTATCCATTAATAATGTATCCCTTGCATGTAAATCACATATTTTGTGGATTAACTATCCATGTCCTAACATAATAATTACCCAAGTAAATATACTTAATTATTCACAACATAGAACTACATTTATCCTAAATGTCATTTTAACCATAAGAATCAATTACCCATGATTCTTATCTCCAAGGAAATACCTATATCAGGAATAATCCACCCAATCACATACAACCTTAAGAAACCATAGTGAAAACACACTACTTACCAATTTAGAAAGTGAATCACCATATCCCAAAGTTATATGATATTTTGTATAATCAATTTTACTTGTCATAAATATCATCATCCTGTGGTGGTCACATGTCTTGAAACTACACTAGTTTTACCTTGTAAAAAATTTATGATAATTACTCTAAAATAACCCTTCCAGTAGGCTTAAAAATAGTACCTAAAATGTTTTAATCTAACCATAATCCCTTAGGAACCACATCATTATTAGAATAGTCATAATAATTCAAAATGGTCACCTTGATGAAATTTTTCTCCCATTCCAAATGAAGAACCCATGAACCAAAATTTCCAAATAATTTTTTATAGCTCAAAAAACCATACATGATCCTTATCACATATCACCAAATAATTCCCATATTGAAAATCACCAACATAACAGCTTACCCACTCATCCCACATAGTGACACAAACATTCCTATAATTTATTGAAAAATCACACTTCAACTAGCCAAAATAACATTTTGGAAGACCCCCTCCTCGAAGGGTCGATCCTGTAATACTAAAGATAACATTATCCAGCCAAAATTTATCAAAGAACCCATCTGTGAAGGGACCATATTGTATAATTCAAGCTACCATTTTTTATACATAATAAAAATTAAAGAAACTATGATTTTTAAAAATAAAAACATTTTGAAATCTGATTTAAAACCCACTATTTATAAAGAATCAATTTTTAAAATAACTATGTTTAAATATCCTATTTGGTAAAATATATCATAACAAAAATATTTCATTTCCTAACAACCATCCAACCATGATTAATTTACTATCCATTAATGCCCACATAATGCATGAAGACCATCCTTGTCTATAACCCAGGACAACTAACCACAATGACTCCAAATAGTCTTTAAGTGATTCACCAACCACTTGAACTCCCCACACATCCCAATGAATCATGGTTTACTATAAATTGGTTATATATGCCCTTTTCTAACTACATCATGAGTCCTAACTCAACCAATCTATATACCTACCTCCCAAAAGACCAAAACTCATGTCATTTATAACATCCCAACCTGACCCATCATCCATCAACCTTACCCAAATTGAATCAAACTATTACTCGGACTTAGGTGAATCCCCCTGATCACCAAATATTGGAAAAAAATTTAAGGATTTAAAACATACAATTGGGGGATGGTTTACCTGCAAATAAACCACCTTACTCATGCTAAAGGGTAACTAAAAATCTAACAGTAGGTATTCATAAATAAAGCATAACCAACCTTTATAAAAAGAAACCAATGCAATAGAAACATACACAATTACTAAATAGGATTATATGATGCATGATAAAACAATTTTATTTTAAACCAAATAATCAGTTATACCAAAAATCCAAAATCCTTAAATAATAGAGCCCCAAAAATGGAATGATAAGGCAACCCATGAAACCTCTCACATGGATCCCCCAACTGACTCCTTCATACTACTACATCCCCAAGATCCATCCCCTAATCAAGAGTTATACTCCATGATTATATACCAACAAAAACTAGGGAGAAGTAAACCTTGTACCTTTTTCCTATATAAAATCTACCTGTAAAAAAATTGGGTGAATAGGGCATGAGTACTAGACCTAGTGGGATTTTCCCAGTGCTCCCCATTCACCCCATGCATTTGAAAAATACTTTATGATTTATTGTTCTTTCTAAAATAATCTCTACCCATGATATTTTAAAAAACTATATAAACCTTGAAAGAAACATCTATAAATAAACCAAGAAGAAGTCACAACCAATAAAAAAATATATCTAAAAATTCTCAAAAGCTAACTCACATACCTGAATAAATGACTAAAGACTGATGGACTCCTAGACCATGGGTACCAACCAATATTGGTAATCCTATACTCATAATATGAATGACTACCCCCAAAGCTCACCTTGTTTTTCCAACATGGTCTACATGTGTAAGTGAGAGTTTCTACCACCTCACATTGGAATTACTAACAAGGTCCCTACACCCATGTGAGAGTTTACCATGAATCGTGTATAATTACTCATAAAAACCAATCAATAAAGTCAACCCAATAACAATCCAACATAACTCAACAACAGAAAAAACAATGTCACCCTTATCTAATTTCCAACAACAAAAAATTATCAACCAAACACCAAACACCCACTAGTAACTCAATTCCACCCATTATCTATAATAATAACTTTAAATTACCAAATCATGAACCATAACCATTAATAATTGTAAATCAATTCCACAATTTATCAATAAAAAATAACAAACCAAATTATAAATCACAACCAAAAAATAACTAGAAACCTAATTCCACAAATAAACCATAATAAATTTACCCCAAAGAAAATCCTTTTCTAGAGAACAGCCACAGACCAAAAAAAATATCATCTTTGTGTTCACTCATAAAACACACATCAAAATTCCTTGATTTAGCCAAAAAATCACAACCATATTAGATCATTTTAAGAACATAAAATAATTTAATAAAAACATAACAATAAAGAGAAGTGAAATTTTACATATTTAGCATAAAAGATAAGCTATCTACCTTAAGCTGAGGATTTAAAAAATCCACACCACTATACTTATGATCCACTACCTCCTTCCCTTACTCAATCCCCTAGAATAAAAAAACCTATATTATTTCCACCAAAACCTCAATCTCACACAATCCCTAATGACATAGGGTTTACACCAAGAAAAAAACCATGAATAAGAGAAAAGGAGGAGATCTAGAGTGACTTACATTAGATATGGACATCCATTACAATAAGATCTAAGAGTTAGGAGACCTGAAGGGAATTAATTGGACCATAATAGGACTATAACCACTAAATTCTAGTTAAAAATGAGTGTTTGGTGGGTATTTTTATATGGATGGTGACCCAATTACATGATCCTAGGGGAATTTTCATTTATTGTGCATTATCCACTTCCAACCTTTAGTATACACAGTACCACCACATGGTCCAAGATGAATTTTAGTGGACTACGGATCCCCTACTATCCCCTATCCCATTACTAAATCCCAACGGTTGTGCATCAACCCATAAAGGCCTAAAAATCCTCCTAAATATCCTCATTTCACCTCTAAAATCCTCCATAAACTTCCCCACACTTTCCAAAAACTTTTCAAGGCCCAAATGATACTCCTGTTATTATTTAACACTATTAGAAAAAAATAATTATTTTTTATCTAAAAATTATGTTCTTATATTAATCATAACTCAGTTAAGATTATGTAGTCCAAAAAACTCATCTTATCGGGCCTCACCAAGAAAAAAGAATCACTGATCATAAAAAAGAATTAGTAGACCACTCCCCATTATACTGGCCAAATCCATCATATAAATGGAAAAAAAATAGAGGAAACTCGAATGATCTGTAGTGGAAGCAAAAAGATAAATTTAAAATAATAATGGAAGAATAATGATCACCAATTTAACCCTTCATTGGTACAGATGTAAAAATAAAAGGTATAAAAAAGACACTTGACTCTTAAAAATCACAATGCATGATTTAATAATTGTGTTAACTCAATGATCATTCCTCACTCAATCCCCTTTAATTAAATTCATCAACCCCAATGCTTTATTTTCATAATTTAAGTTCACATTACAACTATAACATAAAATGGATCATTTTCTATTCTCTATATTTTATTTTAATTTATTTTTCTACACATTTATTTTATTATTATTTTCCTAGAGAATATAGATAGCTTGATTACAAATAATGTAGTGAAATCTACTTATTAACTTATTATGGCACTCCCAAATCATATTTCATAAAATGTAACTATCCCCCCATGAATCTCATGAAACAGCCATTCCCCCACACTTATTCTCAATTAAAATCATGAAAAATACTCAAGAGTGGGTAGGTAAGGATAATAGGATTCTCATGTAGATACCTAATAGACTATTAATGGATTATAAAGGGATTAATGTAGGGGTTATATGTAAGGGAATGCTAAAAAATTTAGTGAAGTTTCAATATGGGTTTTTAAAAATGGGGATTCAATCATTTTGACATAGTTTCCCAATTTTACAATAAGTTTTAAAAATATAAAAATAGCAATTTATATTTATCATGACAAGGATTAGGATCATTCTAGAGTGATGGAATTGTAAAAAGATATTAAAATATTTTTAAACCTCTTGGGACTGTATGATATGAAATTAGAAAGTATTTGTATTATGGGAATCCATATTAAGTGAAATTCAAAAGTCATATTCAAAATTTTAATCAAGGATTGAAAAAAAAAAGTCAGTAATCCTCTATATTTTTCATATTCAAGTCAATCGATTCAATTAAACTTAACTAAATAAACTAGAAAGACTTGGTAATTTCATTAACCTCGATATTTTGGTATTTTTATTTTTCAATACACTCCAAATATCAAAATAATTCATAAACATGCAATATTAATTGCTAGTTTGAATCCTCCACCCAAACATACTTATCATTATACCTATCAATGGTTAAGAATTTTGAACCAAATAACTAGAGAATAATAAAAATAATTAAGGATGGATATAACCTAGTTATTCTTTAGTGATATCTTGACTTAAGATCACTATTTATAGATGTTGTAATAATATATAAAAAATTAAATTAAATTAATAATTTATTAAAAATAAAAAAAATGATAGAGGAAGGGGAAAATAAATATTGGGCCAACCCTCCCAATATGGGGTATGTTTTGATTATCCACATTAGGATGATTCTAGGAATCATCCTCAGTCATAAGGTGGGTGAGGTTTCTTTTATTTGAACAACCATATATTTGTGTATCTATTGTGATTATTAATATACCATTTCATGAGGTACACATGAGTCATATACTGACTTCCCACCTCCTGTTAAATGAGAATCGTGTTGTAAAGTGGTGGTTGTGGGATGATGTTTTGGGGATCATTTTCTTTATTGGGATGAGGTGACACTTTCACCATGTTTTTACTATTAAAACTAATGATTGGTTTATCAAATTATTATTGAGATATTTTTTATTCTTGTAACATTATCTTGGAACCCTCTTCCTCCTCATTCTTAGTTAGTATCCAATGAATCTCTTTTATCCTCTCTTCTTCTTTAGGAACCACTTGAAACTTATTTAAGGTCAGTTATAACCTTGTCGAGTCACCACCAATAGTATAAAAAAATTAGTTTGAAATTTATTTTTAATATAATATGAATAAAATGAATGTGTAAAAGTTGTATCACGCTCATATGTTTTAGATTCAAGTTCTTTCTTAGTATACAAGGCCTCTTGGAATAAAATTGTTGGAGTAATAACTATAAATTCAAGCTTTTCTTCAAAAATAACTATATGTAGTATGATTCATTCCTTGTAATCCATGGAATGTAATATATGAGTTATTTTTTTCTTTAAACTTATGGGAATATATTTATGTTTCTTCCTAGATATATTTAATTAAGGATTATTTTTCTCCTTCAAATACCTTAGATATTATAAGATTTAGTGTGTGTGTCTCTTCTAGTAGTTCATATATAATTTTAAATGGAGGATTTCCAATTTTTATTTATCCCCTTTATGTATTCCTCAGTAACTAGAGGGAATTTCACTATTTCCTCTATTTATCTTCATCGATACACCTATTCGAGGGAAATGTTGATATATTCTACACTCTCCTTTATTGTGTGTATATCTTTATAAAGATTATGCTCCTATTCCCACATCACATGTTTTTTAGTTTAGATTCAATATGTTGGCATGGGAGTGGTTGAAATTTATATTGGTGTGGCCACTTTTTTTGTCATACCCTTGGCTAATGTTTCTATCCTATCATACCCATCCATAATTATACACTAAAAAATGGTACTTTATGTATAAATCACTTATATTTATTCAATAATAATTTTATTTCCATTAAACTCATGTACTAGAATTATAGTTAGTTTATTAATTTTATAACATATGTCTAGCCATTTAAATAAACTCATTAAATCTAACAAGCAGTTCTATGATTTAATGATCCCTTTTTCAGAATTTTTTTTATTTTAAATCAGATAAAATATTTATAGAGTGACAATTAAATATGTTTTATTATCCTATTTCTCTAGAAATATAACCAAATTTATGAAATCATCTTATACTGAACATCATATTAATATATTTTATTACCCCTAAACTACAGTATCAGTGCAGACCAGAGGCATATCCCAAGGTGCTAACTAAAAACTAACCATTATTTTACACTTATTAATAATTTTTATCTATTTTATTTATATTAAAAATGGAAAAATTTAGGTTGGTGTGGTGGAGAAATAAAACCAAACATGTAAAATTGGAAATTCCAATGCACAGTCTGTGAAGAAGGGTGGGTTTTTCTCAATTGATTTCTTAATAGTGATCTTCATTATCCTGTGAAAAAATTACTATCATTCCATTACTCACTCAATGGGAAAACTCAATATCATTCATATATCCATATCCCAATATTTCTAAATTTAATGAGAAAATACACCACTATCCCAAGTGAAATCCCCCCCCCCCCTAATATTTTTCTTTGATCATGGGTGGCCATTATACCTTAATTGAGAGTATGAAGTCTTAGAAACTCATCTTTGTGGGAATTCCCTAAAATAGGGATCCACTGATCACAGTTAACAATCACCAGAACACTCCATATTATACTTCCTAACTCCATTATATAAATAACAACATAATTAAGGGAAAATTGAATGACCTGTGGTGGAATAAGAAGGGGAAATATAAAATAAGAGATGAAGAGTGGTGATCTTTGATTCATCCTCTCATACAACTCACACCCTCATATCATCAAGAAAATTGAAATAAGAACATGTTATTTTATTTATAATTAGATACAATACCCTAGTTCCTCCACCTTGGTCCTCCCATATAGGGGATAGATCTCTATGATCATGGATATTGAGTACTTATGAGAGAACAACACGAACACAAAATTAAATCAAATAAATATAAAGAATGTAAAATTATAAAAGGTTTTAAAAGGTGGAATATAATTACCTAAGTTATACCTTGGTATTTAACTTCTCATCAAATCTTCTTGTGTGTATGTTATTATTCAACATGGTTTCTTTACTTCATCTCAATACATAAGTTGACCATAAATTAATTCTATGATCTTTCTTCACAAATCTTCCTCCATGTATCTAAGTTATTATTTAGTTTCTTGATTTGGTTAAGAATGTAATATGGGGAATATTTTATGTTCCCATTATTCTATTCATGAAATACATGTTGATTTATTTTTCAACAATATCTAAGGTGAGCTTAGACTTATTCTCCCTTGTGGATTCATTGTAGAAGTTTCTAGTAGTATAACTAGTGTAAATATTGGCTTGATAATTAAATATACATTATTTTCATGGGAATTAATTAGGCTATGAAATTATCCTTAAGGTTAGTAATAGTACTATTCTAGTAAGTGAATAGAGGATTCATTTCCAATATATCTTCCATTAGTCTTTCATGTGATTCAACATTGGAGCTTATTACTACATTACTATTGTATATAACTTGTATTTTCAAGTACATTGAAATTTCCCAAAATAGAGAATCACAATTATGATTATGTTTCATTGCGTCCATTATGTGTGTTAGAGATTAAGGATTTATTAGGTGTGACATATTACTAGTTAATTGATAAAATATTCTTTAGTTAAACTGTAGCTTTAAGCTTAAGCATAGGTCAATGTTGGACTTCTGATTAATTCTCTATGGTAGGTACAATATAACATTATACATTTTTATATTCTTAATAGGAATCATATCTTTCCTTGGGATCTTGAAATATTATGATTCTTTACCTTATGATAACATTTGTGAGAATATGCCATCTATAAATCTCAATATTTCCTTTAGAAAATCTTCTGATATTTTATCTCTTCATGGCTTGTCACACACTCCTTCACCTTTAAAACATCAAAACACACAAATTAAGGTATATTCATGAAATCTAATAATAAAAAATCAATTAATTCAATAGAATCGTGATTATAGGACATATTTGAAATAAAACTCAATTTGTTCCTAATACCAAACATGTAGTAAATACCCATATATTGTAAATTTTCTAAGGATATAAATGATAAATTTTTTAAAAAATTATGTTCTATGAATCATTTTCACAATTATGAGGCAAATAATAGTACAAAAAAATCATTATAGTGTGACTTGATCTATTTTCTCTCAAGAAATTCCAAACTCTACACTTCAATTCCAATAATCTTCTTATATCATCAAAAATTTTAAATGTCCTACACCTAACCTAAATCATCTTAATTAATCTAAGTTTTAATGTGATTTATTGGTTGAAAATGAGTAGATATATTAAAAAAACACAACACTAAAAATTCACATTACTTCTACTTCACTTCACTCTAAAAATAATAAATCTCTCCTTTCAACAAACACCTTTAGGTTCTCCTTAAAACTTAAAAAATTTCTTAGCCACAACAATATCCCACAATAGAATTTATTTTATTATCAAAAAAGTATCATTTAATAACTTTATACCTACATTAACAAACTTGGTATAGGAAACAATAACTATGACTAATAATTTAAAATTTTTCTTTTAAGGTAACTCACATTAATATACAAACAACCTATCCTAATTCTCTTTTCCCTTTTTTCTATAAAAAAATTTTAATATACATTTTCTAAACAAAATTATTTCACACATACTCAAAAAAAATGTTAGAATAGTTCACGCACTAATCAACCCCCCCCCCCCCACACACACACACAAACACACAGTAATTAAAAAACTTCCCCTTATGAAAAAGACCTCCCCTAAATATATTTCCCCTTTAATTAAAATCATATTCATTGAATTCTTATTTTTTTTCTACTCCTTTAGTAGTAAAAATAAATATTCAAAAAGGGAGGGGATAGAACACCACATATTAGCCATGAAATAAATGAGGTATAAATACTATCATCAACCTAAACATCTAAAATGCATGATTTGGTAATGGATTGGAAAAGATATCAGACACTTTATTCTTAGTTAGAACAAACTTTAACTTCAACACTCTTTTCTTAACCATTTCCTTTATAATGTTCTATTTTATATCAATCTACTCTGATTGAAAATGTTTAACATAGATCTTTTAAATTTCCACATCACTTTGATTATCACATCCCACTAAAAATAGAAACTTCACTTCCACCTTAAGATCTTATAATTGTGTTCTCATCCACATCAATTGGGTTATTTCATGATTTTTTATAAACATGCCTTTCTTCTGTTGTAGTAAATATATTGGAACATTTTTTCTTCCTTTCAAAAAAATGATTTTTTAGGGGTGTATGTTTTACTAAAAGGAATTTTAATACCATAATTTTTTAAAAAAAACCTCATATTTTCCACCTGTGTACTAATCTCAATTATCTATTCAAATTATCTTTAAATATAAATCATGTTCCTTTTCTACACATCTACTAAAACTCTTAAAAAACACCAAGGAATTTGATTTATGCTTCATGAACATAATACATGTAATCTGAGTAAATTAATCAATAATACTAATAATTTACTTATCTATATTTATCAATTTCTTCATCATAATCCCAAAAATACTTGAATGGATAACCTATAATGGATGAGAAGTTTAAATCTACACCCTTTTTTTGTAGAGTTTAAAATATTTCCTTTTTGTAATTTTTAAAAAATTCAATACCTTTCCCACTTCAACATATAAATGTTATTAAATTTTTCTATATGAGTAATCTTTTTAATTTTATTTTGTACAAGATGAAAAAGTCTTCAAAGATAGAACCAATTTTCCTCTTTTATGACCAAATAGTAATAATTTTTATCTTCTCCTAATTAAATAAAGTTACATTTTATTTATTATCATTTCTTCATAAAAATACCATATATTAACCTTTTCACTAAGAATTTATCATTTAGAAAAAAAATATTCCCTTAATTAAAAAATTAATAAATAGTAAGAAATTTATGCTTCAACTCATTGACATAAAGTTTACTCTTCACCTATAGCATGTTATCTTTGATATTAATTGAGAAAACTCTTTTGATTTTGATTTTACCGATGATATTAAACCTTCCTTATAATTTTCAAAATCCTTGAGAATCTTCATATCACCTTTCATGTGCGATAAACATATGTCGTCCAGTATCTATGGATGCTCTATTTTTAAGCATTCAATGAAACTTCCAAAACAAGTTCATTATCATTTTTATTTTAAACCATTAGATTATGAAACTTCATTAACAACTAAAATAGAAAGATAATAAGACAATTTTTATCATCATGACCCATTTTGTAACACATTCCATAGAGTTCCTTCAATATCTAAAACATATTCTCCATTTTCACTTTTGAATTTTTTGAATTTTTTTGGGAATGTATTATTTGAATGGGATAACTCTCCCATAACTCTTATATTCCATATATTATAGATTCATATAATTACCCTTAACTAAACTAGAATCTTCTTTCCACATGTTTAAATCCAATACATTACTATGAATATCAATAAAATGAAAATTTTATTCTATAAATAGCTTTCTATCAAGACTATGTCACTTAAATTCCATAAGCAGGTGGTTTATTTTTTTGCATACAACTTGTTTAATGTGGACTACATAAACATCCCTATATCTTTACATGCATGGTTTGACATTAAAAGAAAGAGGATATGTGGTATAAAAGTAAATTCAATGAAACATAATTATAACAACCAAGAATTTTATAAATAAAACTATCTTTGTGATTGAATTAAATGCCCTATTTTGTATTACGAATATAGAAAACACATGCACTTATTTGGTTTTATTATATCCTATCATATTTAAAATAACATTAAGCATCAAATTTTTTTAGAATATACCTATTGAACAATGATCAAATGATTAATATAAATATAGGGTTTTGATAAATCCAACTGACATAGATAAAGGAAGTGTTGACCAAAATCAGCAGGATCGTACCTTACGAATCCCATTTATTAGAGATTAGATAAGAGATAGTAAAACTAGGATTTTCCCTTGATCAATCCCAAGCCATTATTCAACAAATAAATCATGAGTGAAACTATTTTCAAGATAATTTCACACTCATCAAGATCACGACCCAAACCATATACGTCGAATCAGACAAAGAAAATCTCACCAATGTGCACCTTACCTTCAAGGAATTTTCTGGTAAAATAAAGGTTTTTTTATCAAAACCCTAAAAATATTAATATTTATATTATATTTCTTTTATAGAGTAATGATTATATTTAATTCTTATTATTATTACATTACAGATGATCTTGATTTTGATATGATAAAACACATATTATATTTTTGGGTAATATGAAATTAAAAATATAGAAATACTTTTTATGAATTAATAAATATTTGAAAGAAATTATATTTTAATAAAATATTATTATTAAATGGTATTTTTTAATTATAGTTTTATAATTTAATTTTTTAAAGTTAAAAATAATTTTTATAAGGGTTTGAAAACTGTTATTGTCAAAAAAACCAACATTTATCAATAAATGTATATTATTATTTAAAAAGTAAAAATACACATATTTAGAAAATTATTAGGGTAAAATAAATATTATTTTGGTAATTAGAAAATTAAAATTATACAATAGTTAATTTTTCATAATTTTCTAAGATAGTCAAATTTTCGGGTAAAAATTAAATGTGGCATAAATATAGGGTGTGTATTATGACATCATAATGAACAAAAAGTGATGTAATATATTATATAAAGGGTATCCATGAAAAAATATTTGTTTGCCATTTAAAATAATGTGATTTTCAGTTTATTTTATTAATTTTATAAAGCCTTTATGAATCTTCCATAACCTATATTATATTTTGAAGTTTTAAAATCATTTCTTTAAGAACATGACCGACTTCCACATCACCAAGGATAATATTTTAATAATTTATGGGTTTTCCTTATAAAACAATTAAATACAATCTTCTTTGGTAGAAACCATGGGCAAAAACCATGGTAAGGTTTTTGGTTTTAATTACTTTATTTTATAGAGTCCAAAACCTATGTTTGGGAGATAATAAAGAACTCCCCACTCTTTTCCTATATAAACCCACCCAATATCCCAGTAATATTCACTCAAAAACCTTGTATCACATCATTAAAATACAATAATATATATATATTCTTCCCAAGGTTCCCACAGTCTCTCAAGAATCTCCCCCCATGCTTTTGGAATCACCCTCTCAAGGTAAGGGATCCTCTCCTTCTCCTATTTATTCAAGAATATTCCTTATCTTATGCCTTTTATATCTAATTAATAATGTTGGGATATGCTATTACATATTACCCTTAATTTCTTTATGATATCTAAATTATTTTATACCAATTTCATTCTCATTAATCCCTCCCAATAATATTTATGTGTCCCAATTATGATGGTGAAATTTCACCGCGATTTTCCATGACGAACAATTATATAGTGAATACCCATACCCATTTCCAATCAAGGGTGTTCACCTTTATGAACTTATACTTATTTGATTTCATAATTACATATATTAAATCCAAACTCCACTATCATGGGATTAAATTTGATGAAATATGTTCTTATGTTATATGATCTATGTGACACATGTATGCATGTACATGATATGATTATGATTGGTGAACCATGATAGTTCTCCAATGCATTGGGTGATGTTTTATTCTTAAAAAATGCCATGTATGGTGCATGTGAAGTTATACTAAGATAATTATCTTATTTTTTGTTGGTGTTTAACCTTTAATTATTCTTATGATGTCATGTTTTAAGTCATTTCCACATTCCCATGTTGCCTTTATGTTATCATACTATATCATGAATCATTTTTCATGTTTATAATTCTCACCCCTTTTATGTCCCATTGATATTCCTATTGTCTATCATGTAATAATTTCATCATGTTATGCTTTGTTTATTCCCTTACTATGCTTTATAGCTTACTAATTTCTTATTTATGCCCCTAGGTTATCCCATTTAGTTTTAAGAATGATTGAATAATATGATCACGTTAAGGAAGTTTTAAATAATTTTGATGTGCCCCATGTTTTAAGTTGTTATGTAATGCACCTAATTATAAAATAAACTAGAATTATCAATATTATGGGTCGTATCATGTGTACCTTTATGTAATAAATCATGAATTAATGTGTAATAAGGATAAGGGTTGTCATATATAGTATCAAAGGAATGTATAGTTATTTTTGGGATTAGGATTATAAAAATTAAAAAAAACTTAGGGATAAGAATAAACATAATAAAAAACCCTAAATTTCGGTAAATTATAAAATAAGTGGTTTCCAAGAAAATGCATCCCTGTCTAGATACTAAAATTAGATGTGGATTTGGAATATGTGTACCTATGGGAAACACTTGAAAACACCGCATTGAGCTTGACTCGTTCGAGAATTGGTTCATGACAACAAGGCTTGATAGGTACCTATTTTGACACTATCAAAGTATATGCTTTGGTAAATTCAAAATCTCATTATGAACCATTATTATGGGAACAAAAAAATCCATAAAAGAATATGTTAATAAATATGTTATGGATAACATAGATTGAAGCCTATAAATTCATAAGTTGAGGAATAAATTTCATTTATAATTTTTCCCTTTGTTGTTATTAGATTCCCATTTATGCATTTAATAGTTTAAAAAATACTCATCCTTGATTTTTCCTTTATTCTAGCCAATGGAAGGAAATAGGAGGAACCAAGTAAAAAACTAATGTGAAGGGAAATGTGATGACAACCGAAATGAGATGCCCAACCCAATTGGAGTAGTAATCATGGATTTTGTGATGATAATATCTCAGTTGAATTAGATTCTAAATAGAAACATTAATAAAGATGAATTCACAAATTCCCCTGAGAAAAAACAATATGCAATTGATACCTTTATGTGATAAAGGCCTCCGACTTTAAATGGATCATCTAATCTCTTAATCATAGAACAATGGATCTACTCCATTGATAATATCACCTTTATCCTTCAATTTTCCAAGAAAGAGAAGGTTATAATTGATGTTTATCATATGGATTGATAAGCTAATTAGTGGTGGACATTAATCAATAAGATGATTCCTGAGGAAGAGATCAAAGCGATGGGATGGAAGGAATTCTAGAAAACGTTTTTAAATAAATATTTCCTCACACTCCCCAACTTAAAATAAAAGATATTTCCTTACCCTCATGAAAAAAACAATGAATCCATTAGGTTGTATGAGTCAAAATTCACAAGACAAGAACAATACACATCCTACTTTTTTATTACCCCTGAATGAAAAGTTGACCACTTATTTTGTGGGATAAAATTGAGTCTATGAAAAACCCCTAATAATATGAAACTTTAATAGCTATGAGGAAATTTTTTGATGTTCCCTCAAATTCAAAATGAAGATTAGTGAATCTCAAGGGTATTATGTGGATTAGAAGAGGATAGTGGAGTTTAATTATAGTGGTCTGATGATGAAATATAATGGTGGTAATAAATTTCAACATCCCACTTGTCAAAAGTGTGGAAAGAAGAACCTCATAAATTTCCTAAGGGGGACAAGGAAATGCTTTAGGTGTGGAAAGAAAATTACACCTAGCTAAAAGTTTCCAATAGGAGAAACCCACCAATTAAATGGGAGAGAGTAATGATCCATTTTCTTCTCAACCTATTGTATAATGTTTCAACTATAAGGAACAAGAACACTATACAAACTACTACCCTAAGACAATGTTTGTAAAAGAAAATAAACACCAACAACCTCCAAGGCAGTAAGGGAGATCATATGCCATTAAAACCATTGATGTGGATCCCCAAAATGAAGTGGTGATAGTTACATTAGTTATTAATTAAATAATAGCAAACATACTTTTTGATTCTAGTTCTATTCATTCCTTTATATCCTATAAGTTTAGTATAACTATTCAAATAACACCCCAAATCATGGAAGTAGAGATGTTGGTGAAAATAGAAAATTGGGAAATTATTGAATCCCAAGTATATGACTCCTACCCTATCAAAATTTGTAGTATAAACTTCCCAAAAAACATTGTGATGATCTATTTAGTATAATTTGATGAAAGTTTTTGTATGGATTAGATTTCCTTATATAGATCCAATATAAATTTTCATGAGAAGTAAATAACACTTCATATAATGAATCGTCATCTGATTATGTACAAATTCAGGGAGGAGGAAAAATCTTCTTTAACACCAACATATTAAGACTTAATATTAATTTCCTATGAGTAATAATATATAGATTAAATGATTGAGTCTAAGGAAAATATAATCCTTTAAGATATTCCCATTGTGATGGAATACGCTGATTTGTTTCTTAAATAATTTCTCAGTATTCCTCTTAGCCTAAAGGTTGAATTTTCAATCGATCGTATACCAAGGTTATTGACATTATCCAAGACTCTTTATATAATGGTTGTTGTCAAACTTGAGGATTTGGAGAAACAGCTATAGGAGAATTTAGATAAAGGGTTCATACACCCAAGTGATTGACCTCAGGGCACACCAATCCTCTTTATTAAGAAGAAGGATGGGTCGATGTGCCTTTACATTGATTATCATGAGCTCAACAAGATCACTATAAAGAACAAGTATCCTCTACCATGGATTGATTATTTTTTTGATCAGCTATGTGGATCCCAATACTTCTTAAAGGTGGATCATTGGTTTCGGTATTATTAATTAAGGGTGAAGAAGGAGGATGACCCCAAGACTGTTTTCTATATAAGGTACGGGAACTATGAGTTCATAGTAATCCCATTTAGAATCACTAATGATCTAGAAATCTTTAGGGGCCAGATGAATATAGTTTTTAGATATTACCTCAACAAATTTGTGGTAGTATTTATATAATATATTTTAATATACTCCAAAATAAAGGAGGAGCATGAGGAGAATTCGAACATTGTGCTATAGATCTTATAAAAGGTGAATATTTATGCAAAGTATATAAAATGTGAGTTTTAGTTAAAGGAATTCTCATTATTGAGGAATATTATCACAAGTAATGGGATATTTGTGGACCCCTCAAAGATATATTCAATTGATGGATGGTTGAGTCTAACATCTAGGATAGAAATCCATAGTTTTGTTAGATTATCCATGTACTATTGTTGATTTTTGAGAAATTTCACTCGATTGAAAACCCCTCTAACCAAGATAACTTTTAAGGGAGTTATGTTTTTTTAGAATAATGAATGTGAAGAGATATTCGATGAGTTGAATAATAGGCTTGTCATTTCACTTATACTTACACTAACTACAAGTGAGTTACTTTTTGTGGTATACAATGATGGTTTGAAGAAGGTATTAGGTTGTGTACTAATGAAAAATTACAATGTGATATCCTATGCCTTAAGTAAATTGAATGTTCATGAATAAAACTACCCAACACATGATCTAGAGTTGGTTGTAGTTATGTTCCCATTAAAAATCTAGTGACTTTATCTCATTGGGGAGAAGTTTGAAATATATACAGATCATAAGAGCCTTATGTATATATTCACACAAAAAGAGATGAATATATGCAAAAAAAGATGGTTATATATTATTAAGTGTATCAATAAGACCCAGGTACCACATACTGGTGCCCTGAGATGGTTGATTATGTGAACTCAGTTATGCCTCCCCATACACCAGAGGCTACTGACTAACAGCGAGGGTCGAATATATATAACATGGGGAGATTATACCCTCTTTACTAAGAAGCATATAAATATAAATAAATAATAATAACCAAATTATATAACCAATAACCCAACAAAATCAGTATCACATGATGACTAAAACAAGAATACAATACCCAAACCAAAACAATAGATATGTCATGAAAAATATGTGTCAAGTGTCAAATGAAACCCCAAAATAAATACACACTAACACTCACAAGTAAGTCCTGACACCAAGTATGGTTCCCTATTTCATGCTCCATCCCAACTCAACCATATAAAATATATCTACTTCCCTTATCCTATCCTATAAACATGAAGTCTATTCAGGTACCGATCAGGCATCCTAAGTAGGGTTTGAGTATAAATCAGTAGGCCCCCACCAACGACATCTAAAACAATATCCAATCAATAAAAATTTATGAAGTTGTATAAATAATAAATTACAATTCATAAATTAAATAGTTATCACATTTCATTATTCTTTAATTAACCACATAATTTCTTGAGTTTATAAAGATACTAAACTCATCAATACCTATTCAGCCCATGTAGGAGTCTGACTTATCCCCAAGGGTTATGACATATCACATAGAGAATCATAATTCATTATCACATGGTCTTTCATTATCCATTTAATTTCAATTCGTATCATGACGTCCAATTCCAATCTCATGGGTGTAGAATGTCATGTCTAGCACCCCATGGGTATTTAGAGCATCAATTCTTGTTCCACACCCCATGGGTATTTGAAGAATCAGTATATATCCCATACAATAATATTTTTATACATTCATTTGGGTCTATAACTTCATGTATAGCACCCCATGGGTATTTGGGGCATTAGTTCGTGCCCTTTATCCTAGTTCTTAATCAAATAGACAAATATCACATATATCATATTTATCAAGGTTAATCATCATTAACCCTCCTATCAATATTACACATTATGGTATACCATTTAAACTATCAACTCCATCAAAATTATTTGCATTAATCACATGGAATAATATAAACAATTCTCCATTAAACCATTTATTAACATTTATTCACATAACCCATTAACCCTTTAAAGTTAAGCCAAACATCCCTTTATTCCCATTATCAATAATTATCATAGCTTAAAAATTAACCAATTACATAATCCCATTTAATTCACCAATTCCAAAATCCCAATATCCATCAATTCCATAATAACATCATTGTATTAAGTAATTAACCAATTAATTAATCATATTTGACAAATTACAATTTCCCTAGATTCAACCCATTCAATAATCACATGTAAATTCAATTTATTCAAATTAAATTTCAGAAGAAATTTCCCAATCATGGAAATTTCAGTTTCACAATTACATACATGTAATTAAATCGTGACTATGGGAATTTATGTTTAGAACACCAACCTCAAGATTATTGATGGATGCTCGCCAATGGAAATCCCCAAATTGAAGCAGAATGTTCAATTACACAATGGAGAATGGGATCCAGATCCAAAATCTAGATCCAAGATAAAATGGCTTAGATCTATCAGAACCTAGATCTAGATCCACCAACAATGGAGTAAAACATCCCTTCAAAATATTATAGAAATCTCTGATAGAGGGAGGAAACTAATAGGGATAAAAATCTCTTACCAGGAGAGGTGCAGATTCTTCAATCTAGAATTTGATTCATCAAGAATGGAGTTCGAAAGCCCTTGGAATCCATTGGGAAGCCTCAACAAATGATAGGAACAAGTTAGGTTTGAGACTAGGTGTTTAGGTATATAATATGGGGTTCATTAATTTTTTTACTAATTTTAGGGAGTTTTATTTTCCACATGCACGGTTTCCTATACTGGGTAGATGGTTTTCCCTAACAGTGCACCTAACCACATGCCTCCTCCTAGGTGGTCACATGGTTACAACTTTTTGGGTGCATGATTTGAAAAACCATGTGCCAACTATGAAAATACCCTTTATTTTGTTTTACACAGTTTGTTGTCTTGGGCGCACGGTTTGGGAAAACCGTGTACTGCCCCTATTCCTTGACAAATTCTCTAATTTCACTCCTAAACTACCCAAAGTAAATACCAACCAAGATACACTAAAATAAGGGTAAAATATTACCTTTAAATGAGTCTGAAGAATCTTTATAAAAGGTATAGATCTTACAATCTCCCCACCTTATAACAACTAATCCTCGATCTATACTCCCAAACATCTATATGGTTCTGAGGTCAAAAGATAGATCCATTGAGCCTGGATATCCACTTCTCTTTACTAAGTTTCCTCCTAAACATAGCCATGTTGTCACAATACATGAACTATAAGCACATTATTTTCCCATAAAATTTTTTCACAATGATCCAATGCACATATTAGATGTTCCTTAACGGATACATCAGTCTCATGATCAACATAATCCACATCGATCAAATGATAAGTGTTAGGGTGATATCGCTGAAGTTATGAAACATGAAAAATATTATCCATAGCACTATACCTATGTGGAAGAGCCAACCAGTATTCAACTGGCTCGATTCTATCCAAAGCCTCAAAAGGTACAAAAAACACGGGCTCTAACTTTCCCTATCTCCAAATCCTATGGTGACCCAATATATGAGACACCTAAAGGAAAAAATTACCACCCTCTTTAAACTCTAGGGGTTATTGATGTCTATTAGCATATTAATTTTTTCTAATCTAATCCATATCCATGTGTTTCCAAATCAACTAAACCTTCTCCAACGTCTCCTATACAAGACTCTGTCCCAACAGCTCTGACTCACCTACCTCCATCAAACATAGAGGTGATCAACATGGCCTACCATAAAGTACCTCATATGGTGTGATATGAATATTTTTCTGATAACTATTATTATAGACGAACACAAAAAGTGCTAGGTAATTTTCCTAAGACCCACCAAATTCAAGAACACATGCGTATAGCATATCTTCAGGCACCTGAATATTATGCTCTGACATCCCATATGTATGTGGTTAGAATGTTGTACTCAGTAAAAACTATGTACAAAGAACCTTCTAAAATACCTAATAGAAGTGAAAAGTAAAATTCAAGTCAAGATTCAAAAAAATACACTATGGTACCCTATGTAGATAGACTATCTCCCAAAAATAAAAAACTCCTAAGTGGTCCATAGATAAAGTCTCTCACATAGTCAATAAATGTGATACTTTCATCAATCAATCTATTATCACCCAAATAGCACCATTCTTCCAAGGAATTCCTAGAAGACCCACCACAAAGTCCATAGTAACATCATACCACTTTCATTTAAAAATGGGCAATGATTTTAGTAAACCACCAGGTCATTGATGCTTAGCCTTCACTTTTTGACTGGTGTAGCATCGTGTCAAGAACCCTACAATCTCATTTTTCATGTCTGGCCACCAATACTATTGATATAGGTCATAGTATATTTTCGTCACACTCAGATGCACTGCACACTTTGATACCTAAAATTCCTCCATCCGCTCCTCTCACATACAAGTAGGTACAAAAATACGACCCTAGATATAGATGATCTCATCCTCATATATAGTACAATCAAAAGGTGACTCCCCACCATCAAGGATTTACCTCAAGAAAAAACACTCCAGATCCTCATAATTCCTCTCCCTCGACTAGATTAGAAGTGTGGATTCCATTAAACTGATATGAAGGTCATCTTCTCCTGGCCCTCCAGAACCAAAACATGTATCTCAATAAGCAAAGTCATCATCTTCCACTCAAATTTAGACTCCTAAACTGCATGAGTCGGTGTTTTTCTTCTCAAAGCATCAACAAAACTATTTTATTTCCCTAGTATATATGATAGCTCAAAATCAAAAGACTACATGTACTCAACCCATATCTACTAATGGAGATTCAAATATCAATGTGAAAAGATAAACTTTAAGCTCTTGTGATCAGTATACATAATAAACATTTTTTATAATAGATAATGCTACCAACACTTCAAATCATAAATAACTGCAACTAGCTTGAGGTTGTGAATAGGGTAATTTCTTTCATGTGTCCTCAATTTCCAAGAACCATGCACCACAACTCGATTTCCCAACATCAACACTGCTCTAAGACTGGTCACATAATCATTACAAAACACTATATACTCCTCACACGACTCTGGTAGGATCAATATTGGTTCTATTTTCAAGTACTTCTTCAACTCCTATAAGGAATTAACACAATATCTAGACCATTTAAACTTTATCCCTTTATTGGTTAAGCCCAAAATAGTTTCTTTTAGTCAGAAAAATTCTTTTATGAACCTATGATAATAACTCTCTAGCCCAATAAAACCACAGGTATCAAAAACATTCTTGGGATGCTCCCAAGATACCACTGCCTCAACCTTATACGGGCCCACTGAAACACCTTACTATGATATGATGTGTCAAAAGAAATGTACCTAATAGATCATGAATTTTCAGTTAGATAACTTGGTTTATAGCTAATTCTATCTTAGTTTACTCAGGAATATTTCACAATGTTGGTAATTATCATCATGAGTCCTAGAGTAAACCAAGATTTCATCTACATATACTACCGCAAACTGATCTTGGTGTGGGTGGAAGATTCTTTTCATCAAGGCCATAAACATTTATGGTGCATTAGTCATCCTGAATGACATCACAACAAATTCATATAGGACATACCTGATTCTAAAAGTATCCCTCAGTATCTCAAAAGATCAAAATCTCAATTGATGATACCCTATGTAACGACCTGAATACGGAGCCCCTCAACTAGGGCCCCGTGCCCGGTTTACCACATGACCTCAAGCGCATTTCCCCAAATGCCAGAGGTTTCCAACTAGTAGCGAGGGCCTTGGTAAGTTATTGGGGAAACTATACCCTCATTTGGAAAGGTATACAAGGTACAGGAAATAACAGTCAATAGCGGAAGTAGTAAACAGCATACAACAACTGAAACTAAACAGAGGAAGCAATGTATAATATAATAATGATGAATTATGGTACATGTATCTAAGGAAATTAGCAAACACAACAACGTGCTGAAATAAAATTGAGAACAAAGCACTAAAACTAAACAGTAACTCCAACAGCATTGAAAGCCTAAGCTCGGTCCTATGCTCTCCAGCTTCAACCAGCAATCATGTACCTGAAGTAGAATTTCCACAATCCCTATCCACACCTGCAACCATATAACCTATTTGGGCTGAAAAGAAGGACCCAAACAGGGTGTGAGACTAATCCCAGTAGGCAACCACCACAAGATCTATGCCCTACTATCAGTGAGAAATATAGCAAAAGTAAAGGAAATAAATGCAGCAGAGAAACAGGAGTACTCTAAAGTAAGCAATACTACCAATATCCATTCATATTTATTTATTAATTTAATTCACTCATTAAATTATCAACCAATGAATCTAGAAAACAGCTCTATATTCTCAAGGCATAGCAAGCAATGCAACAGGTATCTCAGCAGACTACTTAATAGAAAGCAGTACAAACTCAAGCTTGTTCTTTGGCATGGTAAACTCGTCACAACCAACCAAAAAATAATCATGGTGACTCTCTGGGTGGCTCACACTGGCAGACCCCTCTAGTCAAGTAAACATACAAAGGAACAGACACTCTGGGAAGCTCTCAACATCAATTCCACTACAATCTTGCAATGATAACTATATACTCTTTGAGGAATCACTTACGTCTAATTCCTCCTATAGTCTCGATACGTAACTAAGGAAACTCTAAGGAAGCACAAATTCCCATTCCCATAGGTCCTGCAAATGATTCTAATTTATAACATACTCTCCAGGGAAGCCCATAATCGTCAATTCCCTCTTTATTCTACCACACCAGGTTCCCACAACCCTGAGTAGTGTAGTCATGCGTAATCGAGTTTTAGCAGCCCAAAGTAAGATCAACAAACTACTTGTATAATAGATACAATGCATCAAAAGCATATAAACAATAGGCAATACATGCAATCAATTATATCAAGGCAGGAAAACAATGAAACAAGGTATGCCTCATAGGAAACCAAAGCCAAATGGTGATAAATAGCCAAAATAGGGGGAACACCCATGGGGTGATGCTCAAATATGCTAACAAGCAATTATCAATCATCTAATAACCTCAATAATAAATGAAATCTATGGGAGATTACAATACAGGATCAAAACCCTAACCCGAGATACCCAATACATGGGTATCCAGCACTTTTGCACCAAAAACTCAAAGACATTAAATGTAGGGAAAAAACCACCTACCTTGATCCTAGGATATCGATATACTTGAACCTCAGCTTTTGAATTAGCCTAGAATGGAGAATATCTGCAAAAATGACTAAAACGTTCAACATTAGATAACTCTCACAAGAGAAGAAATCAGGAAACGTCGCTAAGGAAGAACCAATAACTCACCGCTGTGATTCTATTACAACTGACGGGGTTCGATTCAGATAACTAGTGATGGATCGGTGGCTTAGAGAAGATTCGGCCTCCTTGAATTCTCTAGACGTAATTAGGTGGAGAAGAAGATGAAAACAGGTTTAATATGCGACCCCGATCTGATTAATGAAATAAAAAGAAAAATACATGGTGTGTACTTCATGAGTACACGGAGTGTACTCGCCCTTTACAAACACTGCATTAAGCGGTCTCCACATCACCGCTACACACCATGTGTGTGGCCCAGACACGGCCAGCACACGGCCTCGTGCGGGAGAAAAGTACACAGCGTGTACTCATAAAGTAGACGGCGTGTACATAGAAAATTTCCAGATTTTCTTCTTTTTCTCAAACATGACCAGAAATAGAAAAACATACCTTAAATGAAGATTTGGGTTCTTACAAACTACCCCCCTTATAGAAATTCATCACCAAATTTCCCTAACTTGGTGGTGAAGAAGAAACCTCGAACAACTCTGGCCACTATGATCGCATATTGGCCTCCCTCTCCCAAGTCTCGTCTTGTAAACGGCCGTGCTGCCATAGTACCCGTACCAGAGGAATAGACCGGCCATGGAGTATCTTTGCACTACGATTAACAATCCTAATAGGATGCTCCTTGAACAATGCATCCTGCTCTAGCTAAACCTCCTCAGGTTGAAAAACATGAGACGAGTCTGAGAAATAGTGGCGAAGCTGAGAAACATGGAAGACGTCGTTCATATCCTGGTAGCTCTGAGGCAACTGAAACCTATAAGAAACCAGCCCGAATCTCTCCATAACCTCAAACGGCCTGAAGTATCTCAGTGAAAGATTATCCTATCTCTTGATCCTCTTGTGTCCCAACCTTAGGGTAACATGTAGAAAACCTGATCCCCGACCTTAAACTCCAAAGGTCATCTCCACTGATCAGCATAAGATTTCTGCCGAGACTGTGCAGTGCCATCCTTTTTCAAATCAACTCCACCCACTCTGTGGTCTCCTGAACAAGACGAGGTCCCAGCATAGCTGCCTCTCCTGCCTCCAGCCAACACAAGGGTGATCGGCACGGCCTACCATACAAAGCCTCATAAGGTTCCATCTGAATAGTTTCTTGAAATCTATTATTATAGGCAAACTCCACTAGAGGTATATGTCTCTCCCAAGAACCTGCAAAATCAAGGACACATGCTCGTAGCATGTCCTCTAAGACCTGAATTATGCGCTCTGACTGGCCATCTGTCTGGGGATGGTAAGTTATACTCAGAAGTACCTGTGTACTCAAATCCCTTTGTAGCCCTTTCCAGAAATGCGATGTAAAGTGGGCGTCCCTATCTGAAATGATAGTACTCGGAACCCCATGCAAGCGTACAATCTCACGGATGTACAACCATCTAAGCTCATCAATACCGAAGGTTTCCTTAATCATCAAGAAGTGAGAAACCTTTGTGATCTTGTCAATGACAACCCATACTGCGTCATTCCCTCGAGGCGATCTTGGTATCCCTGTCACGAAGTCCATTGCGACATCATTCCACTTCCACTCGAGAATGGGTAGATTCTGTAAAATCCATGCCAGTCGCTGGTGATCTGCCTTCACCTACTGACAGGTGGAACATCTCATGATAAAACCAGCAACATCTCTCTTCATACCTGGCCACCAATACTAGCAGTGTAGATCATGATACATCTTGGTGATGCCAGGATGAACTACCCAAACTGAGGAATGAAAGTCTCGCATCTGCTCCTCGCATATATCTGTTGTCACCCATACACTTCCCTGGAAACTCAAGATCTCATCCTCACCTATGGTCCATCCGAGAAGAGGGTCCTATCCTGCAAACTTTCCCGTATGACTAGGCCTTCAGAATCTGATAACCGCCTCATCCGAACTCAGTCGAGAAGCGTAGAGGTAACAACTACAGAAGATAGGAAAGTCCGCCCCTGTCTGTTGTGCACCTCCAAATGCATCTCATAGAACTGAGCCATAAGATTCCACTCGCTGCTGGCCTCCTGAACTGCCTGTATCTGAGCCCTCCTGCTCAGTGCATTAGCCACTGCATTTCCTTTCCCAGGTGTATAGGCAAGATCTAAATCGAAAGACTTCAGGTACTCAACCCACCTCCACTATCTCAGATTCAAGTCACACTGCGTGAAGATGTACTTGAGGCTCTTGTGGTCAGTATACACCATAAAATGCTCTCCCATAAGATAATGTCTCCAACAACGCAAAGCATGAAAAATTGAAGCCAACTCCAGGTCGTGCGTAGGATAGTTCCTCTCATGTGGCCTCAACTGTCAATATCTATACATAAAAACACGATCCTCCTACATAAGAACTACTCCAATCACAATTCCAGATGCATCATAGAAAACTGTATAACTCTTTCCCAGCTCTGGAAAAACTAGAATCGGTGCTGAAGTCAATCTCCCTTTCAGCTCCTAGAAAAATGAATCGCAGGCTTCTGATCAAACATACTTCACCCCTTTCTTATTCAAGTCCATAAATGGCTCTGTTAGGCGTGATAAGTCCTATATAAATTGCATGTAATAACCATTCATCCCTAATAAACTTTGTACCTCGAAGATGTTCTTCGGCTGCTCCTAGGTGACTACTGCTCTCTCCTTCTCTAGGTCTACTGATACTCCTGTATCTGAGATGAAATGACCGAGGAAGTGAACCTCATCAATCCAAAAGTTTCACTTTGAGAGCTTAGCATATAACTGATGCTCCCTCAGTGTACTCAAAACGATCTCAAGATGGGTAGCATGGTCGTGTCGAGTGTGAGAGTACACCAAGATTTCATCCATGAAAACCACCACAAAGGAATCCAAGTAAGGATTGAAAACTCTGTTCATCAGCGCCAGGAAAACTGCTGGTGCGTTCGTGAGACCGAACGACATAACTAAATAATCATACAAACTATACCTGCTCCGGAAGGCTGTAAGAGGTATATCAAATGGTATGACATGAAACTGATGGTAGTCAGATCTCAATTCGGTCTTTGAGAACACTCTGTCTCCTAGAAGCTGATCAAAAAGATCATCTATCAATGGCAATGGATATCAGTTCTTGACCATAAACTGGTTCAGCTTCTGATAATCCACACAAACCCTAAGGGTGTCCTCTTCCTTCTTCACAAACAGGATAGGCGAACCCCAAGGAGAAGTACTGGGTTGGATGAAACCCCTTGTCTACAACTCCTCCAACTGCTTCTTGAGCTCCTGCAACTCAGGTGTAGCCATCCTATAAGGAGGAATGGACACCGATGCTTCTCCTAGCACAAGATCAATAGAGAAGTCTACCTCTCGCTCCGGAGGCAAACCTGAAAAGTCTTTTGGAAAGACATCTGGAAAGCGATCAACCACTGGAGTAAAATTTACCTGATAAGTCTCGTGGTCATCCAGATATAATCTATCAATTTGGGCTATAACACCGCCCAACCCATGATGCTCTGGTCCAACTCTGCTCGCCTAGACATCCCATTCGCCCTTGTGAAGAAAAGATCTGCCCTCTGGTGATATGAAACTCACCCTGCAGTGATAGTAATCGACAAAGTCCTGGAAGAGAACTAACCAGTCCATCCCGAGAATGATATCATAGCCTTCCATCTCCAAAACATAGAGACTCCATGAAAAACGACACCCACCAACCTCGAGGGGGCAGTCTAAGCATTGATGCACCCTAGTAGTTCTAATTCCCAAGGGAGTGTCTAGCGTCATCATATCCTCAGAAGTATAAACAGTAAGTCTAAGGATTTCCATAGTATGCACATAAACAAAGCTATGAGAAGCTCCTGTATCGAAAAGTGTATAGGATAAAACTAAGGCTACTAAAATCGTACCTCAAACTGTAGAAGGTCCAGGATCCTACTCCTGATGAATCTGCTCTACAGCAAAAGTCTGGCCTGTACCGCGGCCCTGCGTAGCAGCCTAAGATCCCTATGTTGCTCCTCCCTGAGCCTAACCACTGCATCCACAGCCTCTACCCTGGCCTGAATGACCTGAAGAACTCTAGCCCCCAGTCTGCTGCGGAACTGGTAATCCTTCTCCTGTACGCGGAGCCGAAACTGATCCTCCTTCACTAGTGGCTGGCAGAAGAACCATGCAGAAGCACTGTAGATGACCCATCTTGCAGAAAGATCGTCACTCTACTATGTCCCTCGTGCACTGGGGATTCTTATCCCCACTTCTTACACACTGATAACACACCACTTGGTTTCTAGAGGGAAGATCTCGTCTACCAGAAGGAATACCTCGCTTCCTCTAGTCACCTCATGTAGACTCTCGGTGGCGCTTCCTGCTATCTGTCTGGAGAGAATCAGCCCTAGATGTTGAATCGCCCTAGTCCACAGCTCCATCCTCCCTCAGGTTTCTCTTCTTAATAAGTGTCTGGTTGACTATCAGAGTGATATAAGTCAACTGAAAGACGTTCACCTATGACCTGATGTCCGGTATGATGCCTTCCTCAAACTTCCTCACCAAAAACATCTCGTCATTCCCTAGAATGGGAGTGAAACGTTGTAACTCTATAAAGTGGGAGGAATACTCCATAATTGTGAGAGTACCCTACTGTAGTTTCATGAACTATCTGGCTCTGTCATCCCTCAGTGTCACCGGGTAGAAGTAGTCATAGAACAAACGCTGAAACTCATCCCAAGCCATAGCATGTTGGCGTCTTGTCTACGAAACTACATCCCACCATCTCTTGGTGGAATCTCACAGAATATAAGTTACAAGATTCACTCTCTTCTCCTAAGGTGTCTCCAGATGCTCGAAGATGGACAGCATGGCTTCTAGCCATGACTCCGCAGCCTATGTTCCTCCATCCCTTGTGAACGTGGGAGGGTGCTGCTGCTGAAAAACCCACATCAGCTCTGCTATAGATGGGGTAGGATGCTGGGATCCTTGGAAGGTCTACATGAATCTCATGAAACCCTCTCTGAATTGGGTGTTGGCACTAGTGTCTGGAATCACTACAGGTGCCATGTCCGGAATGATAGGTGGAACTACTGGTAGTCCCTGATCTGTCGTATCAGGTGTACGGTCACTGCCTGATTCCTAAAATGCAACGGGAGGACGTCTTGGTGCCATAGCTCTAAAAGGCCAAAAGCACACCTTCATTAACGATGAAAATAGATGAAACTTAAGAGAGAGAAACAGAACAGGAGAGAAAAACTTTAAAATTTTGGAAAACATGACTACACAACGTGTAGTACTACTACACGGCATGTTTCTTAAAATTTTACTCTGGGTGTGTACCTTGGCCATACATGTTTGTGTAAACCACCCAGCTACGCAGAATGTTCTTAAAATACACGGTGTGTACTAACCCTTTTCCTCCCTGCCCGTTCACTCCTACACGGTTGGGAACACGGACTGTACCAGCAGGAAACTACACGGCATGCTTATCCGCTACACGACGTGTCCTTAAGATCTCTCCCATGTCTGTGTTGTTAGTCACACGGACTGGTACACAGACCACTACTACATGGCGTGTCAAAGGAGAAACGGCGTGTACTTGACATGCCTTACCTGGCCCGTGTTGTTAGTGACACGGCCTGACACATGGTCGACACTACACAGCATGTTCCATACGGACACGGCGTGTACGCAAAAGGATAACACCAACCCGTGCTGTTGGATACACGGCCAGCTACATGGTCAACTATATATGTTGTGTTCCCAAGGGACATGGCGTGAACTTGAAGGAAAACCTCATCCCGTGTTGTTCATGACACGGTCGTATACCTATTCCAGACTACACGGCGTGCTAAGCTGGTACACAGTGTGTTCCTATAGGAAAATTTACAACCCCGTGTCTCTGTCCAACACTGTCAGGGACAAGGCTAAAAACTACACGGCGTGTATGCATAAATTACACGCCGTGTATTATGGTTTTTTCTGGACAGTAGCCTCAGAACTACACCGAAACCCAGAAAACACAGAAAACAAGTGTTAAGGTTCCAAATTCCGATCTATGGGGGCCCATACTCCCCGCGAATCAAATCTTGGCATCATAACAATGGATATAACAAGTAAAAATTATAACAACTCACAATCCACCAAATTCCGATCCTCGAGGGCCCATAACACCTCTAAGACCAAAGTTTGGAGTCCATGATAAATAAGATCTAAACAAATGATACCCTATCAACATAGCAGGTATTCTATCACAGTAGCTATCACAACAGCATGCATCTTCTATCACAAATTCTATCACAACAGCATGTAGATTCTAATGCAATCTAGATGGCATGGAAAAATGAATGACATGTGATTTTTTAACAAGTTCCTATATGATTCATGAGATGGAATACCCTCATCTCATCGGTTTGAAACAAAATAGAACCACAATCATACAAACAGTAATAGCACAAAACAACTGCACCACCCAATGGTGAAATCAATTAAACTGTAACAATTGAAAAAACTCGAAAATTGAAATATTCGAGGTAATATATATTTTTCCATGTACATGGGTTCTAGAACGCCCGGGCACAGATATTTACCATTTACTTATTCTTTCATATCTATGTCTAATGTCACTAAATAGTAAGTCAATAGAAAAGGAAAGAAACTCCTCTAATACCACTTTGTAACGACCCGAATCTGGAGCCCCTCAACTGGTGCCCCATGCCCGGTTCACCACATGACCTCAAGAGCATTTCCCCAAATGCCTGAGGCTACCGAATAGTAGTGAGGGACTTGGTAAGTTATTAGGGAAACTATTCCATCATTTGGTAAGGTATACAAGGTACAGGAAATAACAGTCAATAGTGGAAGCAGTAAACAGCATACAACAACTGAAACTAAACAGAGGAAGAAATGTATAATATAATAATGATGCAGCATGGTACATGTATCTAAGGAAAGTATAAAACACAACAACATGATGAAATACAATTGAGAACAAAGCACTAAAAGTAAACAGAAACTCCAGCAGCAATGCAAGCCTAAACTCAGTCCTATGCTCTCCAGCTCCAACTAGCAATCATATACATGAAGTAGAAGGGACAAAATCCCTATCCACACATGCAACCATATAACCCATTTGGTCTGAAAAGAAGGACCCAAACAGGGTGTGAGAATAATCCCAGTAGGCAATCACCACAAAATCTGTGCCCTATTGTCAGTGAGCAATATAGAAAAAGTAAAGGAAATAAATGCAATATAGAAATAGGAGCACTCTAAAGTAAACAATCCTACCAATATCCATTCAAATTTATTTATTAATTTAATTCACTCATTAAATTATCAACCAAGGAATATAGCAAACAGCTCTATATTCTCAAGGCATAGAAAGCAACGCAACAGGTATCTCAGCAGACTACCTAATAGAAAGTAGTACAAACTCAAGCTTGTTCTTTGGAATGGTGGACTCATCACAACCAACCAAACAATAATCATGGTGACTCTCTGGGTAGCTCACACTGGTAGACCCCTCTAGTCAAGTAAACATACAAAGGCACAGACACTCTGGGAAGCTCTCACCGTCAATTCCCCTACGGTCTTGCAACGATAACTATAGACTCTATGATGAAGAACTTACATCTAATTCCACATATAGTCTCGATACGTAACTAAGGAAACTCTAAGGAAGCAAAAATTCCCATTCATGTAGGTCTTGTGAATGATTCTAATTTATAACAGACCCTTCATCAATTTCCTCTTTAGTCTACCACACCAAGTTCTCACATCCCTGAGTAGTGTAGTCATGCGTAATCGAATTTTATCAGCCCAAAGTAACCTAAAAAAATTACTTTTCTAATAGATACAATGCAGAAAAAGCATATAAATAGCAAGTAATACATGCAATCAATTATATCAAGGCAGAAAAACAATGCAACAAGGTATGAATCACCGGCAACCTAAGCCAAATGACGATAAACAGCCAAAACAGGGGGAACACCCATGGGGGATCCTTAAACATGGTAACAAGAAATTATCAATCATCTAAAAACCTCAAACATACATGAAATATAAGGCATATAACAATACAGTATCAAAACCCTAACCCGAGATACCCAATACATGTGTATCCAGCACTTTTGCACCAAAAACTCAAAGACATTCAACGTAGGGAAACAAACCACCTACCTCGATCCTAGGAGATCAATATACTTGAACCTCGGCCTATGAATCATCCTAGAATGGAGAAGATCTGCAAAAATGTCTAAAACGTTCAACCTTAGATAACTCTCACAAAAGAAGGAATCAGGAAATATGGCCAAGGAAGAACCAAGAACTCACCGATGCAATTCTATTGCAACCGATGGCATTAGATTCAGATAACCGGTGAAGGACCGATGGATCGGAGATGATTTGGCCTCCTTGGACACTCTGGATGTAATTAGGCAAAGAAGAAGATGAAAATAGGTTTAAGACCTGACCCCGGTCCGATTAATGAAATAAAAAGAAAAGTACACGGTGTGTACTTTATGAGTACACGGCATGTACTCGCCGTTTCCGTACACCGCATTAAGCGGTATCCACATCACCGCTACACACCATGTGTGTGGCCCGAACACGGCCAGCACACGGCCTGGTATAGGAGAAAAGTACACGGCGTGTACTTATAAAGTACACGGCGTGTACTTAGAAAATTTCTAGATTTTCTTCTTTTTCTCAAAAACGTCCAGAAATGAAAAAACATACCTGAAACGAAGATCTGAGTTCTTACACCCTGATATCAAGTCAATCTTGGAGAAGATGTAGTCTCCTCTCAACTAGTCAAAAAGATCATCAAAATGTAGAAGAGGATATTGATTCTTCATAGTCATCCAGTTCAACTTCCAGTAATAAACACATAAGTGCAACATCTCATCAGCCTTATTTGCAAAAAAAATGGAGAACCCCAAGGATACGTACTCAGATGGATAAAAACCTTATCCATAAACTCTTTCAGTTGAGTTTTAATCACTTCACTTCTCACATGAGCCTTAGTCCAGTTGGTAAGTACTCCGTAAGTGCATCCAAGCGACTGGGGATCAAATACAGGCAGAGCCAGAATTTTTGGGGTACTATAGCAGTACTATAGCAGTATTGTAGCAGGAACTATGTAGTAATGTAGTAGGTACTGTAGCAGGAACTGTAGTAGGAACTTTTTGGCACTGTAGAAGCTGGGAATATGCCCTCGTTTGGGCCTTCGGGTCACCGATTTGGTCCCTGAGTCCTGTAAGGTCTTCGGGCCACCTAGGTCTTCAGGTCAGTAAGGCCTTTGGGCTACCTCAAGGCCTTCAGGCCCCCTTAAGTGCAGATTCAAACTAGACAACCTACAAGGAAAAATCTCTACAAGGAGGATGAGCAGGGAGCTTTCACCACAGCAGAAGTTAAACGGATTGCAAGAATGAGAGGTTATGGCACCTGCCATCAGGACAAGCCTGTGCATGTATGGGAATTCCTAGCCAAATAGTCGTGCGAAGGTAGAGATCTGATTTCACGATGAAGATGCTAGGGAGGAGTATTTACAAGTAGTTAGTCTGGGTTGTATGTAATTTTTGAAGCCTATGAGCAATGAATTCCTCTAAGGCCTACGGGCCATGTAATAATTATTCCTACGGGCCTTGTAAGGGTTTTACCTCACCCCTTGAAAGGTGGATTATCAAAATCAATAAAAAAAATGAAGACCTTCGGGCCATTAGAGGAATTTTAATCACTTTAATATTTTTTGGTTCCATTCTATATTGTGGAATAGAAACTGGATCATCCCCTAGCACGAGATCAATTTTATATTCCATATATCTCTCAGGTGGTATCTTTGAGAAGTCCTCATGAAACACATAATAGAACCTACCCACTATGGGTGGAAAGATATCATTCTTTACACCCCTATCATCCAGTAATAGACTAGAAACTTGGGCGGTGAGCTCTCCCAGTTGCTAATGAACTATCCCTGTATGACCAGCCTGGATATTCCACTCTCTACGGTGAATAAAATTTTTAACTTTAAGAGATGTAAAAGTAAATCCCATGTGGTAACAATCTATGTGGTCTTAGTACTCCAATAATCAGTTCATGCCCATAATTAGTTCAAAGACTAACATATCTAGAATGTAAATATCCCAAAAGAAATGATACATCTCAATCTTGATAGAACACCCTTTTCACAAGAAGATGTCTCTCGACCATACTCCCAAATGTGTATCAATCATCATAACCCTGCTCACAAAGTATACTTCTAGGATCAAACCATTCAAAAGTTGTGTACATATAAAATAATGAGAGTTTCAAGTATCAAATAAGCCACTAGCTAGCATAGAAGCTACAAGAATAGTACCTATAACTGTCGATAGTCCTGCCTTGTTATCCACAATTATAGGTTATACTGCATGAAATTGTTCTGACCCTCTTCCATAAGATGAAGTTTGATTCCCCTGAGCTACACCACTCTGATGATACCAGTGCTCTTTCCTAAAATCACCTCATCTACTTCCTCAACCGCCATTTCCAATAAAACACTAACTTCCAGATGATATGGGGTTGAAGACCCCCTTCCAAAAATCTAATTCTGCCTGGATCCTCTATCATTACTCATCTTTTGTGGGTTTTTGTAGAACCACTATAGAATTTACCATCCCGCCACAATATTGACACTCCATTAGTGGTCATGGACATGCCTATAGAAGTGACATGGCATACCGCACCAGTGGTAAAGAACTCAGGTCCACAATCCATTTTTTATTTTTATTTTAAGAAAACACTTTTTGGGTAAGTGGGAACCATACAAAACCTCCACAAACCACCAGTACAAACCCCATTTAGACTATCACCAGTATACAAAGTTCAAATTCCACTACACAAACCCTAACCGAGACCACCACTGTTTTAAACTGCCTCAAAACCCGCCCCTTTCAAAATTAAAAAATGCACCTGGAAATTTTAAGATTTCAAACCAAAAAGACACCCAAAAGTCAATCACGAATCATGTGCAGTGCTCTAATCAAGACATCGTCCAGCCATCACTTCACAGCCATCATCACGACGCTGGCCAAACACTGTCACCGTCAACATGAACGCATTTGCAAGGCTGTCGGCCTCTTCTCCGACGTCCACTACCTGCAATAAGCTGACGCCACTAGAACCGAACATCATCATCACTGAACCAAGCCGTCATCGCCCTCGGTACCATGACGCGACACTATTTCTCCACCTACGTTGATATCACAACATCTCAAGTCACGGTCTAGAGTTCACCGACTTCACTCTACCATCACCACCATCGTCGCTGTACAGAACCAAAATGACGGAACCCATAGACAGAATCCACAAACATCCCACACCAGAAAGAGAGACGATCGGTGAAAATAAAGCCACAATCTCAAAAAAGACCAAAAAGGGAAGCCTTTTTTAGGTTCCCTTTAGATATGAGACCCCAATCCACTGCCTTAGAAAACTTCTTTAATCAAAATATGTTAACCTAAGAATTAATATTAGATTTAAACCCATCCTAAAAATATCTTTTCATAGCTATATCATCCCTTTCCAATGATGGAGCAAAGCACTGCAAGTCAGTAAAGAGACCGACATAGTCCATAATGGAAATACTACCCTATGCCAGCCTCATAAACTCTGATTCCATCTCCTGTCTCAAAGTCATTGGATAAAAGTGATCCTAGAACTTATCTTGGAAGTCCTTCCATACAATGTTTTCCAACTGTCCATCCCATGTATTTATGTCCAACCATCACTTCATTGATCCTCACAACATATAAGATTACATATTGACTCTCTTCATCATCTAGAGTCTCTAAGTGGTCAAGAATCATCTTTATTGGTTCAATCCAGAACTCAGCTACCTCGTGTCTACCATATCTAGTGAAATTTAGAGGATGATTCTACTAAAACTCCCATGTCATGTTGAACATACTCTTCAAAAATTTACCTGGGTCTCTTTCCATAAACTAAATGAAGTGAGAAAAGTTCTCACAAAACTTCTCTCAAGCTTCCTCACCTAAAAAAGTTATCACAATTCATTATTATTTAATTAACCACATAATTTCTTGGGTTTATGAAGACACCCAACTCGTCAATACTAGCTTCGGCTCGTGTAGGAGTCTAAACTATCCCCAAGGTTTATCACATATCACGTAGATAATCAAAATTAATTATCCATTTAATTTCAATTCGTGTCATAGACATTTGGAGCCATAGTCCAATGCCAATCTCATGGGCATAGAACGTCGTGTCTAGCATCCTGTGGGTATTTAGAGCATCAGTCTTTTTCCCACACCCCATGGGTATTTGAAGCATCAGTACCCATAAATTAATACTTTCATACATTCCTTTAGTTCTAAAAAATCATGGCTAGCACCTTGTGGCTATTTGGAGTGTCATTATGTATCTCACACCTCATTTCTCAATAAAACACACATATATCATATTCATCAAGATTAATCATCATTAACCCTCCTATAAGAATTTAACATCATGGTATAAAATTTCTACTATTAATTAAATAATAATTATTTAATTTAATCGCATGAAAAAATATGAATAATTCACTTTTAAACCATTTATTAACAATTATTCGCATAACCCATTAACCCTTCAAGGTTAATCCAAACATCCCTTTATTTCCATTACTAATAAATCTCATATCTCAATAATGAACCAATTACACAATCCCATTTAATTGAATAATTCCAAAATCCCAATATCCCATCAATTACATAATCAAATCCTTTCATTAATTAATTAACCATATAATTAATCCTCTTTAACCAATTAAAATTTCCCTAGATTCAACCCATTAAATTATAACATGGAAATTAAATTTAATCAAATTAAATTCAAGATGAAATTTCCCAATCATGGTAATTTTAATTTCACAATTATATACATGTAATTAAATCAAGACTATGGTAATTAACTTTTAGATCACCTACCTCAAGATCAATGATAGACTCTCACCAATAGAAACCCCAAAATTGAAGCAGAATGCTCAATTGCACAATAAAGAGAGAGATCTGGATCCAAAACCAAGATCCAGGATCAAATAGATTATATATACAACCAATAAAGGAAAACAACCCTTCAAAATATGACAGAATTATGGAATAGAGGGAGGAAACTAATTGGGATGTGGATCTCTTGTCATGAGAGGTAAAAATTCTTCAATTCAGACTTTGATTCATCAAGAATTGAGTTTAGAAACACTTGGAATCAATATGGAAGCCTCCAAAAATGGTAAGCATGATTTAGGGTTGATCCGAGGTGTTTAAGGATTTAAGATGGGGGTTCATGAATTTTTTTATAAATTACTAGGTGTTTATTTTCCCATGTGCATATTTTCTTGTATGGGGCGCACAGTTTTCCCTAACTGTGTGCCTAATTGTGTGCCTCATTATAGGGGGTCACATGATTACTACTGGGAGGGTGCACAGTTTGAAAAAATGTATGTCAACCATGTAAATACCCTATCTTTGGGTTCACATGATTTTCTAGCCTGGGCACATGATTTGGGAAAACTGTGAACCAACTGTGCCCTTCCCCTCTTACTTCCAAAATTCTCTAATTTCACCCCGAAACTACCCAATATAAAAACCAACCAAGATACAAAAAACAATGGTAAAGGAGTACCTATAAATTAGCCGAAGGAATCTCCAGAAAATTTTAGGATCTTACATTGAATACTATGATTACTCAATCCACTAACATCCTATGAAAGAAAATAAATTGGAAAATGATCTAAGTAGAAAGGATCTAATATTTTTATCATTGATGATAATTTATAATGATCCCATACTCTTAGAATTGAAAAAGTTTTACATGGTAATCATAAAGGAAGGAACATCATTAATCCTTTCATAAATTATTGCTCAACCATCCCTTCTAGAGAAAATAAAGGAAGCTTAAAGAGATGATGTGTAAATTTGGAAGAAGGTGGAAGATATAAGAAAAGGGAAATACTAAGAGTTCAAAATTGAAAAAGAATGATTTCTAATATTTGGGTCAAAAAAATGTGTACCATCAAATACGAAGTCATAGAAAAAGATATTGGATGATTCGCATAGCTTGACCTTCTCCATACACCCAAGGAGCACATAGATGTATCAAGATCTCTAAGATCACTATTGGTGGGACAATATGAAGAAGTATATCATATAATATACATCAATTTGTCTTTTATGTTCACAATTGAAGGTTTAAATATAAAAATCCAAGGGGTGATGCAACCATTACCCATACCAACATGGAAATAGGAGAATATAACCGTGGAATTTGTCATTGGTATTCTAAATACATCAAGAGGAAATAATTCTATATGAGTAGTGGTGGATCGTATTAAAAAGTATTCTCACATAATTTTAATTCAATGGGACTTCTCACTTGATCAAATTGTAGGGATATACATTAGATACGTTGAGAGGCTAAATGGAACAATATTATCAATTGTGTCTGATTGAGACCCAAGATTTACCTCAAAAATTTGGAAGAGTCTCAAACATTCTCTAAATACTAAGTTAAACTTCAGCACATATTATAACCCTCAAACTAATGGACAATCTAATTGGACTATCCATAAAATTGAGTAAATGTTGAGAGAATTATCAATGGAATTCAAATAATGATGGGATAAACATCTTCCTATGGTAGAGTTCTCATAAAATAAAAATTTCCACTCAAAAATCCAAATTCCCCTTATGAAACCTGTTGGGCAAAAATCCCTCAAGGTAACATTGAAGTATTTTTGGGTTGATTGTGTTTGTTGACAAAGCAGGTTTTCATGGATATTTGTCGAGTTCCCGAGAAGTTGTTGACATTACATGTTGACAAAGAACTATGACAAAGGAAAGGACAATCTGGAGGCGGTACAAAAAGAGCAGTACAAGGTGGCGCCGTTTCCCAGTGTTTGCCAAATTTTTGGGGTCCAAAATTTGGAGTTTGGTGAGCATCGCGAAAAGAGGATTTCCATGAAGAGCATAATTTAATATGGCAAAGGCATGAATTTCGCGAAGATAGGATGCATGGTTTGGAAATCGCGAAGACCAGAAGAATGGAGGCGGTGATGCTTCGCGATTACGTCAAGCTTCGCGAACGGCAGATGCTGAAGCGCATCGCAGCGGAGAAGAGCTTTGCGAGGGAGCTTCGCGGCGAAGGCGCGAGCCGCGAAGGTAAGTTGACGGTGATTCATCGCGACTACGTCAAGCTCCGCGAACGGAAGATTGCGGTGGAGCTTCGCGATATGGACAGAATTCCGACAGAAACTTTGGAGCTTCGCGATTTGAGATGACGTGGCGTTGACTTCGCGCGGAAGGGACGAGGGTCGGTGGAATCGCCTATAAATAGAGGCCGACCCCTTCAGGCAAAGCAGAGAGAGAATTTTCAGAGAAAATACTTTGCTCTCGATTTGCGAAGGTGGTTCGCGGAGCCAGTGTGCTTCGCGAAAGAGGTGCTTCGCGGCGGCTATTGTAGCTCCGCGAAACCTGCGAGCTCCGCGTTGGCTTACTTAGCTTCGCGAGGGTCGTTGCTTTGCGACGGCTTGAGCATCGCGAGAGTGCTTCGCGAAGGAGCTTCGCGAGTGAGCTTCGCGAAAAGGCAGGAGCTTCGCGAAAAGGCAGGAGCTTCGCGAAGGCTTGTTTGAGCTTCGCGAAATTGGGAGCCTCGCATTGTAGGGTGCTTTGCGAAGGTCTTTCCAAAGGTTGTTTGCCCAGTGGATAGTGGCAAAGGGGTATTCATCTACGGGTGATAGTTGAACTTCAACAGAGCATCTACATACAGAGAAAGATGCATTCATTCATGAAAATGAGGAGACCTACAGGTCTATAAACTGTGATTGGATTCCCTTCCAAGAGCAGTGAGCTTAGGAAGAGGAAGAAGGTGATCCTCTCCACCGGCAGTGAGCCAGAGAGAGAGAAACAGGGAGTGACCCTTGGGAAAGCAGTGAGCTGACCCTAAACATTGTAAAGGCAGTGAGCCTGGGCATAGAAGTGATCTAGCCCGAACATTGTAAACCACAGCTAGTGAAGTTAGTGGATCTTGGTACGAACCGGCAACTTGTCGGCGTATGCTCCTTGGACGTAGCCCTTAGTGGTGAACCAAGTAAAAATCGTTGTGTCTGCCTGGTCGCTTCTCTGCATTGCACTCAAAGCATTATCATCAGATAAACTTGAAAAGAACTGAGCATAGTATACACACAAGAGCAAACAAAGTGACCCTTGTAACAAAGAGGTCAAGATCCAGTGGGGCAGGAAGTATTTTGAAAAGAATATCCATACCCTGATTCACCCCCCCTCTCAGGGTACATAGGCCCCTATTGGCCCTAACAATTGGTATCAGAGGGACTGGTTGCTTTTATCAGATTTGTTTGCTTGGACTTGGTGTAGTCTTCCTGTGTAGTTGAAGATATTGTTTTCACTTATCTCGGTCTACCATGGGGAAAAGAAAATCTTCAAAGAAGAATCAGAAGTCAGGTGGTATCCCTCAGTGTGGAAGTGTCTTTGGAAAAAGTGTGATTCAACTAAAAGAATCAAACAGCTTACTGAAGGAATCATGCAGTGAACAGAAAAATGATTTGGATACATCATACAACAAAAATACTTACTCATTCAAATATGTTGATGGAATGAGTGAAGAACCTGACTTTCCAAGTGATGTTGGAACCACTGACGATGAAGAAGAAGAAATTGAAGGAAGAGTTGATATGCGAGCTGAGTTGGAGGCTGCTCTGGAAGAGATAGATGTTTGGAGGGCCAAAACCAAGAAAGCTAACAAAATTGTTCGCGATGCCAAACTCTATATGCAGCAGCAGGAAGAAGAGAAATCTGAGCTGATGGAAGAAATTGAGAAACTTAATTTATCAACATCAGAGAACTCAGAATCCGTTAGTAAGTATAAGCTGAAGGTTGAAGAACAGAAAAGAGAGATCGATGGCCTGAACAAAAAGGTGGAAGTTGTCCATGGGACTAAAGAATTGGATCAGAAATCCACTGAAGAAATTAAATCTAAAGGCATACAGATCTATGCTCTGGAAACTGAGGTCAACAAGCTAAGAGGCTTAAATCAAAGGCTTATTGATATAGTTACTGACCTAACAAAGAAGAATGATTCTCAAGGTGAGGAACTACAGAAGCTGGCTAAAATGAAAGGAAAACAAAAGGCTGATGATTATGAAGAGAATCAAAAGTCAGATGAAGTACAGAATCTGAAAGCTAGAAATGATGATCTAGCAGCACAGTTGTCTGAAGAAGTTCAGAAAAATCGAAGCCTACAACAAGAGAATGAATATGTCTCTAAATCCGTTTCTGAGGAAAAATTAAAAGTAGTGAAGCAAAGTGCAATGGTGGAAAAGCTCACACAGGAACTAGAAGATGAGGTGAGTAATGGGAAGCTTCTCAAGAAAGAACTGGATGTCCAACTTGAATCAAGGGAGACGAAGATTAAAAAGTTGGAAGAGGATCTAGAATTAGTAAAGAAGGATGTGGATAAATCTAATGCTAAAGGAATGCCAAAAATGAAGGATGCCTTACACTTGCTATTTGATCATCCTTCGACAAGTGATGATAAAATGAAGAATAGGTATGCTATTTCTGAAGAAAAACAACAGAATATTTTCTCAGCTCAAAGACCAGCAAGTTTCGGAAAAGCTGGTATCGGATTTGATGAATCCCCTCCCGTGCAAGATAGAAAGAGAGCTATGAACAGTTCTAGATGGGAAAGAAATCCTATAGGTGCTGGAGATAGGCCTAAAAGGACAGATACAAAAAGTAGTGATGACATGTGCTATTTTTGTGGGATTCATGGCCACACATCAAGCTTCTGTTCAGAGGCTCTGGAATACATCTCAGGGTGTGAAAATAGAGACATTACTAAATCTGAGAATAAGAAGAAGCATCATGATAAATCAGAGAGAAGAGTTTCTCAGAGGAGAACATTTATCAGGTGCTATTACTGCGGAAGGATGGGACACACCATGAGTATGTGTCAGGAAGCTCAGGAGATCGATGCCAGAAGAAGAAAACAAGTTGCATCAACATCTCAGCAGAGAAGTGATGAAATGAGGTATGCCTTTAATAGAAAATGTTTCATATGTTCTGATCATGGGCACATGGCGAGACATTGCAGTAAGAAGAAAGCAGGAAAGGGAAAGGAACAAGAAAAGAGATCTCTACCACAGGAAGTGTACAAGAAAGAAGCCTGTACTGGGAGACAAAGTGGTAAGGAGAAGAATAGGCTTCGAGCCTCAGGGAAATCACATGGAGCTGAACGAAAGGTGTATCAGTCACCTCCTATGTCATACTCACAACAGCTCTCAAGGAGAGAATGTGAGCAAACCTGGAAGATTAAGGGTAGATCTACTCCAGTGGTGATAAAGAAGAATGGGCGTTCAATGGAGGACCCACCACCAATAAAAAATGGGCGGTGACTCATAAATCTGATAAAAGGCAGATAAGAAAAGAATGCATCGAAAAATCCACATGTCGTGTTTTGCAACGAGAAGTGGAAGAAAAAGGAAGATCCCTACAATGGACAAAGAAGACAGGGAAGATGACAAGAAAGGAGATTCCTGCACCGAGAAACAATCAAGGGAAATGGAATTTCGGTAGAACATCAAAGATCGAAATGTGTACCAGTTGGTCTAAACCCCAGATTGTGAGAAAGGCCAAGTCTGCAGAATCTTCATATCAGAAAAAGGCTCAGAATGTGAGCAAAGAATGCCTAGTCATATGGCCAGAACAGTTGAAGTTGGTCAGGCAGTTGGAGGAAGCAAGAAAGGAGTGTGATGCGCTCCAAGAAAGAATCAAAGGGATGACCCATCAGGATCAACCATCCTACTCATGTTGAGGATTCTAGAAGACACCCCTCTCCCTATGTATATAAATGCTATTAACTGATGATCCGTCTGTTTCAGGTTTTAGGGAGATACAATCCAAGGGGTAGTGGCATCTAAGGATGCGAAGTGGAGAAGTGATATGCTCTAAAGTTTCAATTGATTCAAGTCGGGTACTAGAGTTGAAGAAGAAAGGGAGAAACAGAGCACAATAGAATGTGATTGTGTTATTAGCTTTATCTCTTGTTTCCTACACCGAGTTCCAACTCAGTAGGCTTAGAGATTTGGTTAATGGCTCCATGATGAGTGCTAGATTGGCATAAATCATACAGGTGGAAGATAAGAATAAATGATGCAGGAGAAGAATGACGTTTATGGGTATAAACAGTGGGTCTAACCCCAGGAAGTGTTGCATAACATAGTGGGAGCATTCAACAACAAAATCAGATGCCAGATCCATCAAGGAAATAATTGGATGACCCAGCTCAAGAGTTGTCTATTGAGAGAAGACATACTATGAGAGAAGCAGCAGTGATCAAGCATTTCATGCTTATTTATTTTCTAACATTGTGGTATCAGCTGACTGTTTTTCAGGATACCAAGAAGCTGCGAAAAGTAGCTGAAAGAAATGAAGCCACTGAAAAATGAGTCAGTGAACAATTTCCTGACGAAAGTGTTGAGGAAGAAAGCAACACAGGGGGAGAAGAAGTGGCTGAGGGTGACTCAGAATAAGATACTAATGATGAGTACAAGGATGTAAAATCCTTATCTGCAAAAAATACAAAGAATCGAGCTGAAATTGACAGGCAGACTATCATCAGTGATCAGTGAGATCCAGTTCAGACAAAGAGAATGAAATCACTACAGCAGACATCATTACTATCTCAGGTTGAGTCGAAATGCATTGCTGATGCAGCTGAAGATGAAAACTGCGATCATGCCATGAATGAAGAGATAGGTCAGAATTGAGAAGAATCAGACCTGGAAAATTGTTTCGAGGCCAGATGATAAAAACGTCATCAGGACAAAATGGGTCTATTTAGACAAGATGAACGAAGATGGCACAATGATTCGAAACAAAGCACGACTGGTGTGCAAAGCATACACCCCAAGAGAATGGTACTGAAGGCTATATCAGTATTTGAAGAAGATTGGTTTTCAGTGTGGGGGATTTGATTACAATCTTTATTTCAACAACAATAGTAATCAAAGGATGGTGAGGCTGGGCAAGGAAGAAGACATAATATTTGGAAGATCAGATGAAGCATAGTTACACAAGGCAGGAATAGAACATTCATTTCTGAATCTGAGTATGCCAAGGATGCTTTAGGAAAGATTTGGAATGGAAAATTCCAAAGAAATGAAGACTCGGGTTGCTACCCGGATGAGATTATCAAAAGATGAGGATGGAAAGGAAGTTATTATCCCAGAATATAGGCAAATTAATGGAAGTCTGTTGTACTTGACCGCGATAAGGCCTGATATTGTTTTCACCACATGCCAAGCAGCGAGATATCAAAGTAATCCCAAGGAAAGTCACATGCTTGTAGTGAAAAGAATACTTCGGTATATCAAGGGCACGGTGGACTTCGGCTTGACATACAACGACAAATCTCAGACAGAGTTATTGGGATATACTGATGCAGACTGGGCCGGTTCAGCAGATGATAGAAAATCAACATCAGAAGCTGAGTATATTGCGGCCACTCAAGCATGCACACAGTTATTGTGGATGAAGCAGCAGCTTGAAGATATGGGAGTTGAAGTGAAGTCTCCGATCGGAATCCAGTGCGACAACTCAAGTGCTATAAATCTTAGCAAAAATCCCGTCCATCATTCAAGGACAAAGCACATTGAGATTAAGTATCATTTTATCAAGGAGAATGTTGAGCAGGGGATCGTGAAGTTGGAGTATGTACCTACAGAGCTACAGGTTGCAGACATTCTGACAAAGGCCTTACCCAAGGAAGCTTTTGAGAGGCATCGACTGGCTCTGGGAGTTCAGTCGATTCCCCGCACTTGAAATAGTGTGGATGTGGGACACCCCCCCCCCCCCCCTCTCCCCGAGGTATGATGTGTTTTTCCCTAATGAGCTGATATGTGTTCTCTACTATGTTACAGACTACAAAGGCGTGACCTTTGGGTTCGTTGACAAAGGGGGAGAAAAGTGCTTGAAAAGTGCTTGACAAAGGGGGAGAAAAGTGTTTGTTCAAGGGAGAAAATCGTGCGGATATTTGATAAATCATAATTGTTACGGGGAGAAGCTGACAGGTGGAGCAGCCAGAAAGGGGGAGCAATGAGAAAGGGGGAGTGTATGAAATCTGACGATGCTAGAAGTGATCGCTCAAATCATAGAAATCACGACAGCTGAGGATCGTGATAAAAGCAGAACAGTGGTGTTGGAATGGTGTGAGACGGTGTCCAGCTATCAACAATTGGTATCAACTTAAGAATTCACCAATTGGTATCATTGTGGTTCAACAACTGGTTTTATTTTAGGAATTGGTATCATGGTGGAATCGACAATTGGGGTCTAACATGAAGTGATTCATTGATGAACTTTACATACTACTCTTGTTTCTCACGCCGAGCATTGCTCATGTGGGCTTAGAGTACGTGTTAAGTGAATCCTTGAACACTGTCACAATCGCAAGAGGCGAATGGTGGTAGCAGCTGGAAGAAGACTCAGTGAGGTATCACAGTGCAGAAAATCATCCTGAGCAAAATTGTGAAGAGTTGTCAACAAACCCAAAGGGGGAGATTGTTGGGCAAAAATCCCTCAAGGTAACATTGAAGTATTTTTGGGTTGATTGTGTTTGTTGACAAAGCAGGTTTTCATGGATATTTGTCGAGTTCCCGAGAAGTTGTTGACATTACATGTTGACAAAGAACTATGACAAAGGAAAGGACAATCTGGAGGCGGTACAAAAAGAGCAGTACAAGGTGGCGCCGTTTCCCAGTGTTTGCCAAATTTTTGGGGTCCAAAATTTGGAGTTTGGTGAGCATCGCGAAAAGAGGATTTCCATGAAGAGCATAATTTAATATGGCAAAGGCATGAATTTCGCGAAGATAGGATGCATGGTTTGGAAATCGCGAAGACCAGAAGAATGGAGGCGGTGATGCTTCGCGATTACGTCAAGCTTCGCGAACGGCAGATGCTGAAGCGCATCGCAGCGGAGAAGAGCTTTGCGAGGGAGCTTCGCGGCGAAGGCGCGAGCCGCGAAGGTAAGTTGACGGTGATTCATCGCGACTACGTCAAGCTCCGCGAACGGAAGATTGCGGTGGAGCTTCGCGATATGGACAGAATTCCGACAGAAACTTTGGAGCTTCGCGATTTGAGATGACGTGGCGTTGACTTCGCGCGGAAGGGACGAGGGTCGGTGGAATCGCCTATAAATAGAGGCCGACCCCTTCAGGCAAAGCAGAGAGAGAATTTTCAGAGAAAATACTTTGCTCTCGATTTGCGAAGGTGGTTCGCGGAGCCAGTGTGCTTCGCGAAAGAGGTGCTTCGCGGCGGCTATTGTAGCTCCGCGAAACCTGCGAGCTCCGCGTTGGCTTACTTAGCTTCGCGAGGGTCGTTGCTTTGCGACGGCTTGAGCATCGCGAGAGTGCTTCGCGAAGGAGCTTCGCGAGTGAGCTTCGCGAAAAGGCAGGAGCTTCGCGAAAAGGCAGGAGCTTCGCGAAGGCTTGTTTGAGCTTCGCGAAATTGGGAGCCTCGCATTGTAGGGTGCTTTGCGAAGGTCTTTCCAAAGGTTGTTTGCCCAGTGGATAGTGGCAAAGGGGTATTCATCTACGGGTGATAGTTGAACTTCAACAGAGCATCTACATACAGAGAAAGATGCATTCATTCATGAAAATGAGGAGACCTACAGGTCTATAAACTGTGATTGGATTCCCTTCCAAGAGCAGTGAGCTTAGGAAGAGGAAGAAGGTGATCCTCTCCACCGGCAGTGAGCCAGAGAGAGAGAAACAGGGAGTGACCCTTGGGAAAGCAGTGAGCTGACCCTAAACATTGTAAAGGCAGTGAGCCTGGGCATAGAAGTGATCTAGCCCGAACATTGTAAACCACAGCTAGTGAAGTTAGTGGATCTTGGTACGAACCGGCAACTTGTCGGCGTATGCTCCTTGGACGTAGCCCTTAGTGGTGAACCAAGTAAAAATCGTTGTGTCTGCCTGGTCGCTTCTCTGCATTGCACTCAAAGCATTATCATCAGATAAACTTGAAAAGAACTGAGCATAGTATACACACAAGAGCAAACAAAGTGACCCTTGTAACAAAGAGGTCAAGATCCAGTGGGGCAGGAAGTATTTTGAAAAGAATATCCATACCCTGATTCACCCCCCCTCTCAGGGTACATAGGCCCCTATTGGCCCTAACAAAACCCTTTATGGTAATAGGTTCATAATAGCTACATACTAAGATTAAGTTGGTGAATGAAAACTACTGGGTCCTGAAATATTTTAGAAAATGGTGGAAAAGGTTAAAAACATTCATCAACACATCAGGGATACTCAAATTTGACATAAGAGCTATGATGAAAATCATTACAAGACATAGATTTTGAGGTTGGAGATAAGTTATTCCTCCACATACCTTCATATAATAAATTCATGAGATTTGGGAAGAATATAAATCTTAGTCAATGATACATCGGTCCCTTTTTGATCCTTGATAACATCATAGCAGTGGCATATTGACTAGAACTCCAACCTAACCTATCTCATGTACATGATGTGTTCCATGTATCACTATTGAGTATGTACATACTAGAACCCTTAAATGTACTGAATCCATAGGTGGTACCATTGGAGAATGATCTTTAATATGTGGAGAAACTAGTGAACATGTTAGATCATAGGACCAAAGTTTTACAAAATAAGACTATGCATCTGGTCAATGTGTTATGGAGAAACTGTGTATTTAAAGAAGTAATGTGGGAACCAGAGGAGGAGATGAAATAGAATTTCCCTAATCTATTTTAGTGTGTGAAATGAAAATTTTAAGGGATAAATTTTCAAATGGGATAAGATTTTAATGACCTGAACTTTTATAAATAAGTTCCCTTTGTGATTGAATTAAATGCCTTATTATGTATTATGGTTATAGAAAACACATGAACTTAATTAGTTTTATTATATCCTATAAAATTTAAAATACCAATAAGAATCATAACCATTGATAATATAGTCATTGAATAGTGATCATATGATTAGTATAAATATAGGGTTGATAAATCCAATTGACATAGACAAAGGAAGTAATGGCCTCGACCTGTAGGATCATACCTAATGATGCCCATTTATCATAGCTTCCAAAGAAGATAACGTCACTAGTATTTTCAAATGATAAATCCCATGAAGAGATCTAACAACTAAAGCATGATCCAAACTATTTACAAGAGAAGTTCAATATCATCGAGATCATCACCCAAACCATGTACGTCGAACCACCCTAAGAAAATATCACCATCACGCACCTTACCCTTAGGGAATTTACTGGTGTAATAAAAGGATATATATCTAGACCTAAAGAATATAAATATAAATATTTTATTTTCAATAGAGTAATAATTATATTTACTTCTTATTGTGGTTACATTACAAATGATCTTGATTTTGATATGATAAAACAAAAATTATATTTTTGGGTAATATTCAATTTAAAATAAGACATTCCTTTTTTATAAATTAATAAATATTTTAAATAAATTTTATTTTAATACAATTTTATTATTAAATAATATTTTCTAATTATATTTGATCATATAATTTTGTGAAGTCAAAAATATTTTTATAAGGGTTCAAAAATTGTTATTGCCAAAAAAACTAGCATTTCTAAATAAATGTTTATTATTATTTTAAAACTGAAAATTAAAATATTTAGAAATTTCTTTTCTATGAAATATATATTTTTTTGGAATTATAACTTCAAAATTATCCCACAGTGAATTTTTCATAATTTTCTAAGACAGCTGAATTTTCAAGTAAAAATTAAATACAGTATAAATATATGGTGTGTATTATGACATCATAATGAACCGAAAGTGTTGTAATAAATTCTATAAATCATATAAACAACAAAATATATGTTTAACCTTTAAAAAAAATCTATTTTGAGGTTATTTTATTAATTTTATAAAGCCTTTATGAATCCTCCAAAACCTATATTGTATTTTAAAGTTTTAAAATTATTTATTTAAGAACAAGACTCACTTCCACATAACCAAGGGTAAAATTTTAATAAGTTAGTCCATTGAAATTATAAAATAATTAAAACCACTCCTCTTTTTTAGAAACCATGGGGAAAACCATGGGATGATTTTTGGTTTTGATTACTTTATAATATAGGGTCTAAAACTAAAAGTTGGGAAATAATAAAGAACTCTCCTCTCTTTTCCAATATAAACCCACCCAAGATCACTCAAAAACCTTAGATAAAATACTTACTATTACATAACATATCTATAGTCCTCCCAAAGTTCCTACAATATCTCAAAAATATCCTCCCATGCTTTTGGAATTTCCCTCCCAAGGTAAGGGATCCTCTCCTGGTCCTCTTTGTTCAAGCATCTCCATTATATTATTCATTTTATCTCTAATTTATAATGGTGGGATAAGTTTTTACTTATTATCTATACTATACTTATGATATATAAATTATGAGATACCCCTTTCAGTTTCATTAATCCCTCCCATGAACATTTATGTTCCCCGTTATGCTGCTAAAATTTCACCCTGATTTTCCATGCCAAACAATTGTGTAGTGAATACCAGTTCCCATTTTCTATCAAGGGTGTTCAACTTTATGAAATTATACATAATTTATTGTGGAATTTCATATATTAAATACAAACTACACTATATTTGTATTAAATGTAATGAAATATGTTCTTATGTTATATGACCTATGTGTCATACTTATGCACGTACATGATATGATTATGATGGGTGCGCCCATATAGCACTCTAATGCATTGGGTGTTGTTTTAGTCTCATTAGATTCCATGTATGGAGAATGGGAGGTTATCATAATCACATTATTTAATTTTTTCTTGGTGTTTAACCTTGACTTATTCTTATGATATCATGTTTTATGTTTTTCCACATTCTCATGTTGTGTTTATGTTATAATTCTATATCATGCCTTATTTTTCATGCTTATTATTATTACCCCTTTTATGTCCCATTGATATTCCTATTGTCTAAAATTTAACACTTTCTTCATGTTATTCTTTGGTTATTCTCTTACTGGGATTTATTGATCACCCCTTTATTATGTATGTCCCTAGGTTATCCCATACAGTTTTAATAATTATGGAATAATATGAGCATGTTAAGGGAGTTTTAAATAATGTCGATGTACCCCCTCTTATAAGTTGTCATATAATGTACCTAATTCCTAAATACACTATACTTTTCAATATTTTAGGTTGTATTATGTGTACCTCTATGAAATGTATCATGAATTAATGTGTAATAAGGACAAGGGTTATCATAATAATCAATTAATGAATACACATTTATATATTTAAAACAACATAAGTAAAGTAAAATAATATATAATATTTTATATTGATGAACTAAAATAATAATATCCAAAAAAATAAATATATATAGGTAATAGGTGTTTATAAAAATATTTTTTCATGGTTTAAGAAGAACATGACTATTGATATAGTTACATAACAATATTTATGATGGTGGTCGTTATTTAAATGTTATCATATAGTCTATGTATGACATAAATGATAATAAATTTTTTACTAAATACCAGGATAACAAAATTTTAGTTCAGAATAAAAGAGTAATGGTTTTTGATAAATTAATTAATTTTTTGAGTGTAAATTATATAATCCAAATTTCTATATCAATTGAAAATCATGGAGTCTTTTAAGATATATAGAAGATTTGTTAAATAAAATTTTGACTACTAGTGTTAAAATGATACTTTTTGTGGTAATAATGTTGTTAAACATAATAAATTTTGGTTTACATTTATTTAATTAAAATTATCTGGACACAAGTATTCTCCTTTTATAATGGAAACACATAAAAAAAATAGTATATTATTGATCCATCAAATGATTGATAATATATCATTTTTCAAGTATTGGAATGTATTTTTTATGACAATGTTTATGGTGTTGTTGACTTATGTGACATTCATCTATCTATGACATGAATACTATAGGATAATGATTATAATAATGTAGAAATTATTAGTTCTCTATGTAAAAATCATGATGAAGGGATATGGAAAAACAATCCTTCAATAATCTCCTAATAGTTTACAAAATGTATAATTATTTTAGTTTAATTTTAAAATTCTGATGTATTTTCAATATAATTTTTTATTTAAAAATTTTTTTACATTGAATATTTTAATAAATATGAAAATTTGATTGTATAATTTTTAGATTTTGATTATATATAGATATTTATTGTAACATTTTAAGAATATTTATTTTTATTATGATAGTATAAATCCATTTCATATGTTTTATAGTAGTTGTAATTTCATAACTTATAGATGTTAGTTTTAAATTTACATTTTTTATAAACATTAATTTCAATGATGAATAGTTTTTTTGTATACCATTTCATATGTTTTATAATTATTATAAATTTAATATATAAAATTATTACATTTAAAATTTCATAATGTGTCAACTTTAATTTCACATATATTTATTTTTTCTTATTCTTATTACATTTAAAATTCAAAACTATTATCTAAATTTGTTTATTATTTTTATGAATTAGTTTTTTGTTGATTTGATTTGTAGGTAAATTTATAATAAAAATCCCAAGCCTCGTTATTTTTATAGATAGGATCCACATTATTATTCAGGATAAGAACATCCTTCTTCTTCAAGATAGGAGAAGGTATCTAGATTTGGTAAACATAGTAGTATATTACCTTATTTTGAACTTTCTCATGGGATGGATCATATGACTATTATTAAATTTAATGATAATGGTAGTATTTCTCATCAAAATTCTAAAAAAAATATGACCTTCAAGGAAATATAGGATAAAAAATTTAGAAAAATTTTTTTTATTAGAGTAATGTCAACCAAATAATATGAGAACATTTATAGGATAGAGAAATGGTAATATCATTCTTAATTTGATTATTATTATTATTATTTATTGAAATCATTGCCTAATTTAAATAAATAGTATTTCATTTTCTCATGTACAAATGAAATTTTATGTATATGATATAAAAGGGATCATGCAATGGTATTGATATTTTTACATAATGAGATGGTGAGTTTTTATGAAAACATTAAATTATGATTATATTTTAAGGAAAATTTTTATAATCCATATAACATATATATATATTTTTAGATAAGGAGACATAGAAGAATTTCACTATAGAAAAATAGATAACAATTAAGTATTTTTTGTATAAAATGAAAATGTTTATTATTATTAAAAATATATTATATTAATGATTCATTAATTATTAATTAAAAGGAATTAGAGAGATCACACCAGAAGATACTGATGAAGAATGTATACCCTTATACTTTATCTTATAGATTTTATGCATTAATATAGGAGAAAATGATGGATGAAAAGTGTTCATACTTGAGAGACAAATCAAATAGCTCCTCGAAGGTCAGTCACCCCCCCCCCCCACTATCCTTGAAAAACAAAAAGGGTGAGAATAATGAATAAAGGTAAATATATTACTAAAAAGTCAAGGGTGGTATTTGATTAGATTGATATAAATTTATTTATTTTTTTTTTTAAATTTTATTATAATAATATAAAATTGTAAAAAATGTTTATAGGATTCCCTTTTGTAGTAAACAATATAAGGGTCCTTCATACCAAAAGTTATGAATGATATACTTGTTACAACATTAGGAAATGATGGGAATTTGGGTCATGTACAAAGATACGATGCAAGTATTTTTATTAGGCATATTTATGGCCTTCATAATATAGCTTTGAGGATGGAATCATATGAGGAAGATATGGATAGTTTGAAAACTCATATTTTGGACTTGGGATTTTCAATAGAGGATATGATTAGATTAAGGGTGTATATAATGTCTTCTAAAATGAAAATATTGCCTCGGTCTACATATCCCACTCCTTTATCTCCTTTATATTTAATCGTCTAATATGAGTTATATATTGAGGATTCACGGTATCATATTATAGTATATATCATCATCCATTATATTAGAGATATCATACTTCATCACCAGATAGAGTTGGATCATATAAGGTTTAGGGAAAATCATAATATAAATTTATCAACTATAATGTCATTCTCTACTGATGAGGTGGCTTTATTTGGACATAGTACTAAACATTTTTTAATGTATCCATCTAGACTTGTATGATAGTTGATGATTGAGGTATGTATAGAATATATTTTTATTTTCTATTATTTTTTAACGTATTTGTAAATTTTATTGCATTTATATTTTTATATTAATATCAAAAATGTAAACATTCTCTTTGATAAAAATGGTAACAAATGGTCTAGTACCTTCAGATACTACTTCACATGTATCTAAAAGACTATCATAATTATTTATGAATAGTTTTATTTTCATGAATTTTTATTATTTTATGATGAATTTCAACATTTATGGATAGGATTATAAACTAAATATAATTTAAAAAAGATATCCTGGATATTTTTGTTATTGATGTATGAGGAATTTGAGTGCTTGAAATATTTTTAATGTAATTCAATTATGATATTTCATTCCTTTTCATTAATTGAATATAAATTGGAATATTCTCAGGTTTTGGATTGAATAGGTTGAATCCAAAATGAAACAATGTTTATCTTTAGATTCATGGAACCATAATTAATTTAACTATAAGTATTAACTATGACACATTAAGATAAAATTGACTATGTATCTAAAATATTTAAGAATAAATAAATAAAGTGATGGATTCTTCCATATCATGAGATTTCTGAAAAAATATTTAATAAAACTTTCAATTATTTTATCACTCAAATTGGATTATTTTTATTTTAATAAAATTTGGATGTTGTTTGTTTTATCTCCTCAAGGAAGCACCGATAATTTGTTATGCTTCATACTATGTGACATGCAAGATAAATTTAAATATATATTGAAATAATAAGATATATAATTTTATTAGTTATAAATTTTAATAACATATTATGTTACTTATTTTCTAAACATATAATTCCAACAATATATGGAAGAACTTCCATATGTTTTCAAAAAAAATGGAAAGAGAAATCAAATATGTTCCTCTATATAATTGGATTCTATTTTATGAAAAAATGATTGATTAAAATTCTTTTTCTAATTTAAAAATTCTTACTTCAAACTACAGTTTCATCCTAAATGTGCATTACTATAGAAACTTATTTCCTCATTGATAAAAGGTCATTTTTCATTGATAAAAAATTATTAATGTTTCTTGTTCTAATAAAAGTAATGAACTTTTATCTATGCTAAAAAAGAAAAGATAAAGGACACCCTCAACATTTGTTTCCACTTTTCAGTGCTATGATGGCCACAAAATAAAAAAATCATAAAATAATGAAAAATAGCACAAAATTCAAATAATGTATATTTTTTATTATATTACAAAAAAAAATATTAAATTTATTGGTTATTATTACAAAAAAATTAAATCAAATTAAAAATGAATAAAATATTAACATCATTGAGTTTTATAAAAATTGGAGCTTGTTTGGTTGGTTTTGAGAATTTGGATTACATTATTAATTTACACAACACATAAAATATAAAATAGAACATTCAATCATTCAGAAAATGCGATATTTTGAAATAATTTTTGGTTCATTCATACAGGTCATAAATGAGTTGAATATCGTTTTACTATATTTTCATGATAGTCAAGCTCTTTTAGTCCATTTTGAGCATGAGATGCCCATCTTCAATGAAAATATAATTTTAAATTTAGAACATTAATTATTAATCATTCAAACCAAAACACATGTTTAAATGATATAAACATCATTTATAAAGGTTAAAAATGAATTGATGGTCATTTTTCAAAAAAAAAAATTACCTTGATATTTTAGTTTTCAGTATATGAAGTTGGTTTTAAACTTAGATAATAGTTTAAAAGTTGAAAAAATACTCCATCAACAATTCTAACCAATCCACACATGAGAATGATATAAACTTTATTATTAAATATAAAAGTTGAATTCAAAACTTTTTTCTTATAGTTTCATGACAATTTGATATTATTTTCTCAGTTTTAAGGAAGTGGCGCATGTTTTTAACTAAAAAATAACATTTAAATAAATAATATACATTTTTTTCATTCCAACCACACTGCATGTTTGAATGACATGTAAAATATTAATATTGGTAAAAAATTAGTTAAAGACCATTTTTATAGAGTTTTATAATAAATTTAACACATTTTCTTAGGTTTTGATAATGTGATATGGATTTTCAAATTTAATTGAACTTTTAAAATGTAAAATTACACATTTGATCATTTTTATCACACTAACAATTATGATTATGTTTAAATTAATTTATGATAGTTTTTATATAGTTTTGAAATACTTTGAGATAGTTTATATGGTTTTGAGAATGTAATCTTGGATTATAATTTAGATAAAACTTAAAATATAAAAATACACTTTCATTCATTCTGATAACACCTTTATCCATAAAGATTTTAAGTTCATTCCTATAGTTTAAAATTTAATAAAAAAATATTTTCCTAAAATATCATGAAAATATATCTCATTTTCCCAGTTTTTAACCTGTGTCAATTTTTTTAAATTTTAAAAACAGCAATTAAAAATAAAAAAAAGAACATTAAATATTTCTAACAACAATGTTCATTGAAATGATGTATGGTTTATTTTTATAGGTCAATAATGTATCAAAGATCATTTTCTAAGAGTTTCATAACAAAATGATCTCATTTTCTTGGTTTTGAGCATGTGACATGTGTTTTTAACTTAGATAAAACTTTTAAAGTGGGAAAATATAATTTTGTTCATTATTACCACGTAATGCATTTGAATGAAATGCGGTTTATTCCAACATGTTAAAAATAAATCAATAATAATTTCACTATAGCTTTTTGATAATCCAATCTTGATTTTTTCAGTTTTGAGCATGTGGCATTGTTTTAACCAAAATTTCACTTTTAAACTAGGATCATGCACTTTTAGTCATTATGACTGCACAACACCTCAAAGGGATTTTTGGATCTTTCTTTTTAGTCAAAAATTAATTAAATACTCTTTCTTATCATTTCAAAATAATATAATATTCTTGTTGAGTTTTGAGCATGTGATGTATGATTTAATTAATATATCACTTTTAAATTCAGTTAACATACTATTAATAATCCCTACTTCACTAAATGTTTGATTGGTATTTTTTATTCTTGTGGATCAAAAATTAATTAAATGTAATATTCTTAGAGTTTCATGAGAATCAAAAGTCTTTTTTCTATTTTTAGCATGTGATCCATGTTTTTGACTAAAATAACACTTTTAAATTTAAAACATACATATTTTATCATTTCAAATACACTACATATTTTAATTATGTTCTATTTATTCATACATGTTAAAAATAAAATTAATATAATTTTCCTAGAGTTTCATGACAATACAATATTTTTTACCTAGTTTTGAGTTTATAACACACTCGTATGAATAAAATTTCACTTTTAACTTGAGAATAGTCATTATCGGTCATTCAAACTACATCATGAATTTGACTGATGTGGTGTACATTCCTTTAGGTTATAAATTTATAAAAATCATTTCTTAGTGTTTTATGAAAATCTAAGATCATTTACTTTTCTATGATCATGTGGCGTGCATTTTCAACTTAGATAACACTTAAAAAGAAAAAAATCATTCATCTTTTTTTGCCACACTATATGTTAGAATAATGTGTGGTTCATTCATATAGGTCAAAAATTAGATAAGAAAAATAAATAAATATATAATATATTAATAATTATTCAAATTTATTTTAAACAATGTGATATAATATAACCTACCCACTCATCCCTTAATTAATTGATTTCATATTCTAAAAAATTATTTATAACTAATATTTAAATAAAGATATAATTATATAAATAAAGAAATGGTTAATAAATATATTAAATGAAAGTGTGTATATTAAAAAATAGAATTATATAATCAATACTTTAAATGGTATTTGATATGTTCTATTGTTTTTTATATCCATGAAATTTTATAAATATTGTTTTCATAGTCATAGATATTTGGTTGGTTTGAATATTACATAAACATTGAAAATTATAGTAAATTTGACAAGATATATGATCCAAAAGTTAAATGTTATTATATATAACTGAATATATTATTATTTATTGTTATCCATTAGTTTCTTTTTTGAGTCCATTTTACTTCAACCATTTTGTGTTCAATACATTAATATAAATCTACCAAAGAAAACATGTAAGTTAATACATATTAAAAAACATATAATAGAAATATTTCCTATAAAATAATGAAAATATAATTTATTTCAAATTAAAAATGGATACAATTTTTTTTATTTTTTGGATATTAAATAATTGGATCCATAAAAAATATCGTCTGATTAACTAGATTTATTATAATTGTCATTTCACAATCCCTGAAAAAAATTACAAAAAATGAGTTCATCATGTTATTAAAAAAATTCATAATAGTAATCAGAGTATATAGTTGTAATTTTTTAATGGAGATATTAAAAAAAAGTTTCTCATTTTTTTCTTTTACTTGATTTTTTTTCAAAATTATTCTTCTTTTCTTGTAATTTCATCTTACATCATCTTTTCACTATCCATAGAATGAAGATAAATACATGAAAATGAAAAAAGTTGATAAAATTTTATTGGAACTATGTAATGGATGTAATATAAATAATATCATTAAATGGTAATAAAAATACCATGTCAATGATTAGATTTAAGAATTATGATAATGTACTTCATATATACGTTGACAAAAAAGGCTCCTAACCAATTATGGTGAAGAATGTTCTTCATATTTTCAAGATTAATATGTTCAACAGTATTTTAATCATTTAAGTCATGTCTAAATATAAATTCAACAACATTATTATCTTTGATTTTTCTTCATGAACTTTTTAAGATATTAACTATGTGAGGGTTACTGGTAAAACAAATATGGAATCTTTGGTCCAATTTCGTGATGCAACAAAGAATCCTATTGATTTCATTGACTCAATTATTTATTTCACCTTATATCAACACATACTATATTTTAGTATATATTTTTTAGTTAAAAAATATTTTTAATATAATATAAGTTAAAAATTAATTACCACTATATTACCATGTGGTTATATAGGTTTGACCATCCATGCATTGAAATTTCTAATAGCTTGTTTGATAATTTGAATATCAACATCATTAATGAGAATAAAGAGCTCTACTCTTAGCTTGTGAGGTACCTAAATCTAATAGCTCAAATGATCTATTGGTAATAGTGTATTATAAAGGATATCACCTTGAATATTGTATGACATAAATTTATAATGATTTGATGTGTTGGTGTCGATAGATATTAGTCACAATAAATTTCACCCTCAAATATTTTAAAACAAGTAAATAATGAACACCAAATTTTTTATACATTTTAAAAAATATTGAATAAAAATGATTACCATGTATATATTAGTAATATTTAGGGAGAAATAAAACTAAAAAATCAAGGATTGAAGTTCTCGTTGTGGTTATTAGTGCACAAATTGTTTTTATTAAATTAGCATCATATTTTGTTTCATTATTAGTTTATTTTGATTGATTATTTTACTTTCTAATGTCTTAATCATATTAATTAATTCTTATAATCCCTTCTCAAAATTCATTTGTTCATGTACTTTAATAAATTATTCTCTGAATGAGACTACAAAAACCATCACTCTAACATGTGTACACTCTTATAGATGATGAAAAACAACTATAAGTAGTTCCAATTCACCATTTATAGTTTACTCATTTTTTGTATAAACATAATAAAAACCCTTATATTTCTATTATGTTTTATATTTTAAAATTAAAATAAGCTTTATTTATTTCAAAATAACCCATGAACCCTATATTTTTTATCTATTTTCATTAGTAAATTGTCCTTTTTTTATTTAAATGAGCCTTGTTCCATGAAAAATAAAGTGTGATAGAAGAAGAAAAATTCTTCAATTGATTAATATATTTTTCAACAGAGATAAATCAATCATATTTATTTATTTATTAATTTATTTTTTTTATTATAAATTAAAATTATATACCAATCGTTTCTTAAGTGTTTTATACACTATCCATTATTCATAGTACAAATATGGTGGATTTTCTATATGTTTCTAATTCGTTGTACTCCTTTACTATTTTAAAAAATAACATTTAAAAAATAAAATACATCATAAATGTGATGGAAAAAAATAATATCAAATATAATTTATCTTAAACCCCACCACCTCACATTGACCAACAAATGATTCCCAAGTTTCTTGTTATATAAATCTTGAATATATCATTGGTGGTCTAGGAATAATTTTCAAATCATTAGATCTAAAAAATTATAGGAAGGACTTATTCAAAATTCTATCTTCACATTTCTAAAAAATATCAATAAAAAAATAATTCTAGAGTCTTACAATATAAATTTAATCTTAAAAAAAGTAATTTTAATTTCATGATATGATTTGAAGGTTAAATAATAGATTTTGTAATAAAATGTTACCATAATTTCTTCTCAAATGATTGTGTTCATTGAATAAAACAAATTATTCCAAGAATTTATGTTGATTCTAACATTCAATTTGGTATTAACCCTAATATAACTAATGATTATTAATTTTTTATGGTCATTAGGTTGATGAAACTTATTCTATCAAACATAAAACTTCTAACCTCTAATTTTTTCTTTGATGACTTTTTCTAGTACTATCATTTGATGATGCCCTTTTTTTCTTTTTGAATAAATGTAATTTGTTTTTAACTTTAAAAATCACTACAATATTGATCATTAGGGTACATAGAAAAATGAGGTGAAAAAAACATTGTATATAAAAAAATTTAGAAAAATAAATGATAATAAAAAATATTTTTATTAAAAAAAGATCACATAGATAGTGTACCTATTATATATAAAATAACCCAGTGATATAAAACCAGTGTTTTATAATAATATTTTTTTCTTTAATGGTTGAATTATTTTTACCTCCATATATTATCTAAATTCTTTCTATATGGTTGCCTTCAATATACATGAAATATTCCACATTGGGGATACCAAAAAATGTCTATAATATCTAAAGGAAAGGATCATGATCCAAGGAACTGATACTCAATTTTGAAATTGTTTTAACTTTAAAAAAATAAAAAAATAGTACTCCTAGTGATACCATTGTGAATGGATTGTATTTATATCATTCCATACTTAAATTCACTTTTATGAATCCCAATTCATCAAATTTTATTCTAATCCTATTGTTATACCATTTTCATTAGAAAATTGAAAATGAAACGTCATATAGTCCAATCCATCATCAGATATAGATAAATCCCAAAATAAAAAAAATAAAAACCAAACCAAACCACATACATAAATATTTACATGATATGTGGTCACTCTCCTCATCCCAAGACAGCCTCTATGAATAACCTGAACATCCAACCCATGGGATACTGGAGCCATGGAACTTGAAAGAAAAATAAAATATCTGCATACACTGAATGGTTTGTGTAGGGTGTGAGAAAAACCAATATCAAATGGGTAAGAACTATATTTTTATAAAATTACTTATAAATTACAATGAATTTATGATAGTTAGAAATATAATATGAAAAAAAAAATCCATTTTATTTTACACAAATCCAATATAATGTTCATCAATCATTTATAAATATTTCAATTTATTTTCTTTTAAATGAATACAGTCACTTATAAAAACATTTATCAGGCGTCTATCCTTTTTTAAGACTACAAACACCCATTTCAAGTCCTTATTTTAAAAAACTTTACCAAAAATATTTTTAAAACCCCTTTTAATCACTTTAAAAACCATTTAATAAAAAATGATGTAAGAAAGATAAAAAATACAAGGCACTACTCCCCGAAGAGACAAGTATGGTTACATGGGTCAATCAAGATATGGGATACAAAATGAGGTCCCTTAAGCAGAATAATCTATTATCATGGGAACTTGGGATCTTATAGGAAATGATCTGGACACATCTATATGACTATTATAAAAAAATTGGCACCAGATATCAACCAATATTCTCTAACACCTGATTTTTTTCTACCTGGCCTGACCGAGGGGGCACAATCCTATAAGTATAACATAATCTATCTCAGGTCCACTTGTTAGATCATAATACTAAACTAGTGTAGCATCTGAACCTAGATTTACCACCTAACAACCTATGTATTCCATTGAAAATTAAAAGGGTGCAGGTGAGTAATATAATCAAACAAGAAACAATACATGAATAAAAAGCATAAGCAAGTAAATCTAACATCACCTTCAACTTGATCAAAATAAATAACCCTAAACATTTATTCCACATCATATATAACATAAATCATGCCTTGGGGTCCATAGTGTATATCAATGATGAATAATCCCTCTGGGTATACAATCTAGAAATGGGGTTAAGAGTGTTCCATACAAACCACCTCATTTAGAAAACCGTTTAAGTGCAAAACAAGAATTTGTTAAATAGGACTTGTAATTCTATGTCATTATTGTTTGTTTGAAATTCCATTTCAAAATGAATATTTTTTTTATAAAGAACAATTTTTAAATTTATTTTTAAAGTACGATCTAATTATTTTTCTTAAATTCCATTTCAAAACTATTTAATGAACCTACTCACTTTTCATAAAAATACATTAATGTTTACAAACCCCACTTCTTAACTAATTTCATAAACCAAACAAGGTGAAACGTTTTTCAAAAGATAGAATCTATTTCAAACAATACTTTATGTAAATTTTTACTACTTAGAATTTTAAGTCTCGCGTGAATTAACAAGTAAAACACTTATGTCAAAGAGGTTTTGCCTTTATTGTTTTGAATCCATTATAACATAATAAATGAATATAATTTTACAAATAACTCATTTTAAATATTCAATCACACCAAATAAAACTATATTAAATAAGATCACAGAAACATCCACCTCAGTTTAATGGAGATCAAACCAGAAGTTGGTTCTATCAATGTTGAATGCTCAAACAAGCCTTAAGAAATCCCTAGAATGATCTAGTAAAAACCCCATCATTAAACCCACTTCACACACTAAACCTATCCAAACAATGGTTAGGGTTTTTGGGAGAGGTAAAACTAAGTGGGAATGAGGGAAAGGGGAAGGAAGAAGCAAGAAGACGAGTAATAAAGGAGGTTACCTTGAGGAATTTCCAATAAATCAATGAATGGAGACCTGGAAAATGAAGGGAAATGAGGGAGAGGAAACTCTCTCATGTGAATGACCTAGTTGAATGTTGATAGGGGAGGAGTGAGGGTAAAATTAATTAATTAAATCTAAGGGTAAAAAGTTAAAATCCAAAAAATAAAACCTAGGAAGTCAATATGGTTAGGCCATGTGGTTTGGTAAACCATGCAGGCCCCACTAGATACCTACTGTACAGTCATATAGTTTTGTAGTAGGGTTACTCCTAGGAATGTTCCAACTATGAGATTCACCCCTAAGAAAAAAATTGAATAGAATGGTGTGTTTGGAGTCCTACATAGGTTTTTTAGATATGCACCAACTATGAAAAACCACACCTTCTTTGTTACAAAGCCTATTTCATGGTCCCTACATGGTTATGACTAACTATTGTTAGACTATGTGAAACCTAGGAATCTACAAAATTTTAAGACTCAAGAATAAAAAACAACCATTAACATATGTCGACCAAAAATAATCTAAAACAAAATCATATATAGTGACACTGGGTGTTTCAATCTCCCCACCATGTCACTTTCTACCTCTAAAGAGCTTTTAGTAATAGTGTAAGTACTCGAATGAAAACCCAAATAACACCCCATGGAATGAGGTGGTTTGGGTGAAAAAAAGAGATAAGATAAGGGAGGAAACCAAAAATCACATGTAATAACCCTAATATAATAGGTCATAACCCCAAAAATCATGATCACCTATAAACATTACACCACTATGATCACTTGAAGAAAGATCTGAAGGAAACAAATACTGATAAGGTCTCCCCACCATTTATAATTAGTCTAAAATGGTGCAATGAGAAAAGAGATACCCTCCCAAACTAAAATATCCTCCTTAGGGAATAATCTCTAGTATCCACCCCATAATTATTTTACAACCACCAAAATCATGACCAAAAAATATCAAATACCTAATATCAAAAGGGAAACACCACCCAAGGAGGGTTCAATATTCACTAAAACAAAAACTATGACCAAGATCAATAATACAGCTCAGCTAAAATTAACTCCCAAAATAAAACCAACAATGATATCCTGAAAAGGGACACTCATAAATGATCCTCATCAAGAAATAACATGGGATCTAGATCCATGTCATAGTACTCAAACAAGTAAATGAGGACCACATAATTGGGACACTGTCTCATGATGAATCCACCAAAAGAGAACCATCACCCTCAAGTAACCAACATCCCAAAGGAAGATAATTTATCATTTACTCAAGAACTGACTCAAGGTCACCCATATTCATCCTACCAAAAGAATAACTATAAGAATACTTATCTTAGAAAATATTACAAGGAAACTCAAAAAACCTCAAGGGAAAACAATCAGAATAAATAAGGCGCGTATGAACCCAAAATTTTATTTTATTAAAAAAATAGTTAAAAATATAAAATAACACACACACTCCATAATTCATCACCATCCTCCAAATAAATACCCATCAACCCTTGATTCATAACAACTACAAAATCTCCCAAGGCAAACACATGATCGCCTAAGAGAAAGCCCAAAATAATACACTATTAAAACATTAGATAGAATCCAAATCCATGGAGCCTAAATCACTATAAATATATGGAAGAAAATAATACAAAAAGACATAGATCCTAATAAATTCATGATTCCACTAATCCACATGGATTCTGGTGCAGTATACCACCCCAGTCACCACTCATTAGTGCCCTGAGACGGTGTCCAAAAGACCTCAAGCGCACTTCCCAGAATGCTAGATGATATCAACTAGCAATGAGGTCCTAGGGTGTGTCTAAGGAGAGACTATTCCCTCATAAATAAGATTGATTACAATAGAAACAAAATATAATAATATAAAAAACCCAAAAAAATAGATAGTAGTGTAAATATTGGAAATAAACCATGCAATGTAAGTAAAAAAGCGAAATCTGGACTAAATATATGTCAAATGTGATGTTGATCATTATACTATACAAAAATAATAGTACATGGGGATCAGGGTATATAGGAATATACCACATTCTATACAAAAATACCAAAAAGTCCAAAAAAAATCTATTAATAGAATCTCAAACATAGTCTTGGTCCTCTACCCCGTACTCCAACCTATAATGTTAATCAAGCATCGAAAGTTGGACACTTCCCTATTCCCATACTTGAAATCATGAAGTATTCTTAGGTACCAATGGCGGCCCAATATGGGTGTGAGATATGATCTCAGTAGGTCACCACCAATGGTGTCTAGATCAATCCATTTCATGCAATAAATAAATGTACAGTGTGTCATAAATGATAAATATAGGGCAATAAATAAATAAACAAATACTTAGATCTAGGTTCCTAAATGGACACCTAACTGATACCACCTACTTTAGCCTAATTCAGATGTATTAACCAAGGTACATGTACAATTAATATTGCATGTGTATGTTCCATCATAAATAAAGTATCCAATGTTGGCAAACCCCAAGCTATTTCTTTGGCTTGGTGGTCACATCTCCATGAAATAATAAAATCATGTTCATAATATATATAAGAAACATAAAATATGACACAAGAAAGAAAATCCATCAAATCCAAAGTTGGGGTCCTAATCCCATCTAAGGTGATCTATAAGTAATCCCAAGGTTCACTACAAGAGCCTCCAATATGACCAATTAAACCAAGTCTATCCAAGGAAACCCATAATGGCATCCCTTGTATCACTTAGGGTATGGTAAACTCTGAGTTAGTACTAAGTATCTCACATAGGGAACCTGGTATTACTCGAGTCATGACATAGCCATATTTCCAATGAGTCTATCCACATTTGTTCCTCTAGGGAACCAGTGTCACTCATGAGTATAAATAATCCGTCTGGAGAGCTCATACAAGGAAAGCCAAAGTATCTCTCCCAACGCGTCAAGTAGATCTATATCAAACATGGAGAGTCCATCCATAGTTTCCATAAGTTGGGACCTATTTTATCTCCTGACCTGTATTAGGTGTAGCATAGAAACCAAGGCACAAATTATAAGGCATATAATATTTAATCACATGTCATCAATAATCATATCTATATCACATTCTAAAAAAGCTATCCAAGTTATACAATTTAAACCAACAACTATGACATAAGAAATAAGAAAAAATCCTAAGAATTTCATCTAATCCAAGTAAACAAGGCATGAGGTATATGGAAAAAGACATTTATCATAAGAAATAAGCTCAATTATAAGGCACATGACATGGAATAAATGTAATCCTATGAAATAATTCATAAATCATGAGGCCAATCAATAATCATGAAGCATCAAGAATTTCCAAGGGGTATATCTCATGGATCACAATTTATCTAAATTCAATTTATAAATTTAAGGAATCTCACAAGGAGAAACACATACACAAACATGGTGGTAAAAATCTCAAGGCATGGGAATTTAGGCCATTAAGATGGGAACTCCCAAAGGCATGGACAAAGATAAATAAAACAACTCACAAATGGTTTTCACCATAAGGTAACTCCTAAAACACATGAGGAGCCAATTAATTCAACCTATTAAACATATTTGAGCCATAGTTGGAAGGGTATATCACATGTCACAATGGAGAGTCATTTAAAAAGAAACAAAATGAGTAAGAAATACCTAGACCATCTACCTCGATGTAGTAGCACTCTCCTCATCCATTTTCAAAGTGAAAATCAATCTAGAATAAGAGAAAATGAATAAATCATCCAACATCCTAAAAATAGAGAAAAATAGTCACACTTAAATAGCACAACAGATGATGGTAGAAAAAAGAAATAAAAGAGATATGAAATCATATATTACCAGTAATTTTCCGATGGATATGATGATGAGTGATTTGGTGCTCGGATGGAGGAGATAACAAGGAACCCAGGAAGAGGATAAGAGAAGGCTTCATGAGTGGGAGGATGAGGAGTATACTTTAGAAGTAAGGGAGAAATAGGGTAAGGGATTTAATACCCATTAAGGGAAAATGTGGAAAATAACCTACATAGGAAGGGGCACACAGTTTGGCCACATGGTTGTCCAAACAGTATGCCAATTGTGCGCTATGTTATGCTCCAAGGGGTATCCTTCATGGGATAGGTGCATAGTTTGGCTAACCATGAGCTAGATATGTAGTATAAAACATACCAAGGTGGAATAAAACATCACATGAGAATATTCCCCTTTTTGCAGGGTTATAGAGAAATTGTGTGGAACCATGCACCCCTCCTCCTCTATACCACACAGTTAGGGAAATCGTGTTGGCTTGGAGGAAAATTTTTTACTAACCATGTATCCTAGTCTGATTCCTTGTGTTTTGGGGATCTAAGCTCTGAATAATCCCCAAAACCCCCAAAAAGTAATTAAAGCTAAAAAAATTTCCACACCTTTAAGAAAATATGGTACATTAAAACCTCCCCTCCTTAAGACAACTCATCCCTGAGTTTTCCTTCTGAGGGTGGTAAGACGTCATCTGAGAAAATTTCTAGCCACTTCACATGTACATAAACCTCACTCCCTTAGGTTTCTTCTCATATGCATCCATGATACCACAACACCTAGACTAAAGGAATAGAACTACCTTGGAGAGCCTTTATGCTCTGATCAATGCTATATATCAAATTCTTTGATAAAGGTTTCATCTACCTCTAGATATATATCCTTAGGGTCAAACAAATGAGATGAGTCATCATGATATCAATGAAGGTTTGATATGTGAAAGAAATCATGCATGTAATAGGACCTATAAGGTAACAACAACCGATTGGCTACCAGTCTGACTCTCTCCACTATCTCGAAAGACCCAATATATCAAGTCAAAAATTTACCATGTCTCTGAATTTTCCTATGAACCAATCTAGGTGATACATGTTGAAAGACCTGATGTCCCACCTTTAACTCCATAGGTCTACAGTGATGATCGGTATAATACTTCTTCCTATACTGAGTTGTATTCATACACTTGAATCATCTGGATATTATTCGAAGTCTCTTAAACAAGATGAGGACCCAATAGAGTGACCTCACCTACCACTAACTAGAAAAAAGGTGAATGGAATGACCGACTGAAAAGGGCCTCATATTAATCCATCTAATTTTTTTTCTATAAAACTGTTATTGTATTAAAACTCGACTAGAGGAATATGATTTTCCCATGAACCTCCAAAATTAAGGATTTATATAGATGTGAAGCATATCCTCTAACACCCATATCATCTACTCCGACTGCCCATCGGTCTGAGGGTGATATGATGTACTCAATAGAACCTATAAACCCATTTCCTTTTTCAAACCTTTATATAACTATGATGTAAAATGACCATCTCAATCATAAATGATAGAACGGGGAACACCATGAAGTCACATTATCTCCCAAATATAAATCCTTCCTAGATCATCCACAGAGAAGGTATCTTGAATCGATAGAAAGTGTGAAACATTGTTCAACCTGTCAATGATCACCTATATTGCATCATTTCCTTGAGGTGATTTCAGAAATCTCATCACGAAATCCATTGTGATGTCCTTAAATTTCCACTTAGTAATAGAGAGAGGTTGTAGAATTCCAGTAGGTCATTGGTGCTCTACCTTCACCTACAGATAGGTAGAGCACTAAGTGATGAAGCTTGAAATATTCCTCTTCATATCTATCCACTAGTACTAACAACTCATGTTTCAGTACATCTTGGTAAGACCAGGATGAACTACCCATATAGAGGCACGAGACTCCCTCCTCAACTCTTCCCTTATATCATAAGGCACCCAAACATTCCCATGGAAGAGTAGGGTCTCACTCCCATCAACAACCCAACTAGAAGGTGGGTTCTCTCCTATGACACTCTCCCTCAAGAGAAGGCCCTAAAAATTAGGTAAATTCTTCATCTAAACCCACTCTATAAGGAAGGATGTCACCATTAGAGCTACTAACACTAGTTTCCCATGATACTCCTAAACCACTAGATGCATCTCAGAGAATAGAGACATCAACTGCCACTCATTGATGGCCTCCTTAATGGCTTGAATATCAGTCTTCTAGCTCAAGGAATTACCAATGGGGTTTCCCTTTTCAGGTGTGTAATCGAGCTCAGAATCAAATGATTGCAGGTATTCTACCAACTTCCACTACCTCATATTCAATTCTCATTGTGTAGAGACTTTTTTGAGACTTTTTTGTTCAGGGTAAATAATGAATCATTCAACCAACAACTAGTGCCTCAAACAGCATAGATCGTATACCACAATAGCTAGCTTGAGGTTGTTTATAGGATAGTTCCTCACATGAGGCCTCAACTGGAGGGACTCGTATGCTACAACCTAATCTCCCTGCATCAGCACTACCCCCAAACCAATTCTTGAAGCATCATAGTAAATAGTATATCCTTTTCCTAGCTTAGAAAAAATCATGATCAGAGCTAAATTCAATCTTCCCTTTATCTCCTAAAAATATGTATCATAAGATTTAGTCCAGTCAAATTTCACACCCTTCTTGGTCAAGCCTGTAAGCAGTGATTCTAGTCATAAGAAGTCCTGGATGAATTTATTATAATATCTATCTAATTATAAGAAACTACATATGTTAAACACATTCTTTGGATGCTCCTAGGAAACCACAATGTTCACCTTATCTAGATCAACAGATAATCCTGCTTCAGAAATAATATGACCCAAGAAGTGACCCTTTCTGATTTAAATGTGGAATTTACTGAGCTTCACATATAATTGGTGCGCTATTAGTGTACTCAAAACAATCTCAAGATGGGTATCATGTTTATTTCTGGTGTGTGAATGCACTAATATGTCATCTAGGAAAACCAATAAAAAGGAATCAAGATACAAGTAGAAAACTTGATTCATCAGAGCCATAAATACCTTTTTTGTGTTCATCAGACCGAATAGCATGAACATATACTCAAACAATCCATACCTGTTATAGAACATTGTATGTGGTATGTCTAATTTCCTCACTCACTCCTGATGATATTCCAACCTCAAATCAATCTTATAGAAAATAGCCACTCCTCAGAGATGGTCTAAGAGGTCATCTATATGTGGTATTGGATACCAATTTTTCACTATAAGTTGGTTCAATTGGTAGTAATCCATACACAATCTGACGGTACCACCCTCCTTCTTGGAGAAAAGGATAGGTGAACCCCATGGTGATGTTCTAGGTATAATAAAACACTTTGCCTGAAGATCTTCAAGATGCTTTTTGAGTTCCTGGATCTCTGTAGGTGCTATCCTATATAGTGTAATGGTCACCGGTTCCTCACCTAGACCTATCTCTATGGTGAACTCAACCTCTCTATTATGAGTTAATCTAGAGAAATCATTAGGGACGGTATCCCTGAAATGATCCACTACAGGTGGTTATTCTACAAACTACATTCCTTGATTGCTCATAAAGCGGTTTTCCATCTAGGTTGTCACTCTACCTATCCCAATATTTTTAGGACCATCTCAACCTTCTTGGATATCCCATTAACCCTTATGTATATATGTGCTACCCTCAGGTGAGGTGAAAGACACTCGATGGTGATATCAATTCAATTGGGCATGATAAGGCAGAAGTTATTCCATACCGAGAATGACATTGAAGCATGTCATCTCAAGGATGAAGAAACTATAGAAGAAATTACACCCACCTATTTCAAGGGGGAACTCCTGAAAATGGCGTATTCCCTCTATTCTAACCCCTAATGGAGTGTTGAGAGACTTGACGCCACAGAAGTACTTAATTGAAAGGCCTGGACTTTCCACAACCACATTAGATATAAAAGAGTATGATGCACCTATATCAAACAAGGAAGATTATAGAGTAGAGTCTATTAAAATAGTACCTATAATTGTTGATGGCCCTAGAATATACTCCTCAAGTGTAGTCCGCACTGTATAAATATGTCTTGAACCACAACCCTGAGATGTTTCCTGGCTATCCTGAGCAGATCCACTTTGTTGACACTGAAGTTATGGGTCCTAAATACCTCAGAAACAACCATTATCACCTTGTCCCAATCATCTGATAGAAGACCAACTCCTAGAATCAAATGTATTTGTAGACCCTATACTGGATAGAGGTTTCAGTATGGATCCCCTCTAACTGGACGCTTGAGAAAAAGACCAGCAGAAGAGTTGATGGTGACCCATCCTGCCTCAAGCTCATCACTCAATTGTGAACTGGGTATTTTAATGCCATGAACTGACACATTGGTAACTCACTACATGATTTTTGATGTGTGTCTCCTAGATAGAATATCCCCCAGTTTCACCCTTGAGTAGGTGATTCCTACTTCAATATGAGTTATCTTCCTATCTCAGAACTCAACTGCCCAAGATCACATTGCCAACTTCTCTCAGATTCCATTATGTAATTAAGGCCTGGTTCACTATCTCTATAATGGTATTCAACTGAAATAAATTCACCTATATCTGAACAACATACCCAAGCCCATCCTCAAAACATCTCATAGTCATTAACTCATCACCAGTCAGAGACGGAGCAAAATACTGGAGCACGGTGAAGTGGGAATAATAATCTAGTATGGTCATAGTGCTTTCTGAAGATGCATAAACTCCCTAGAATGTTCCTCCCTAAAATTCTATGGGAATAATTGATCATATAATTAAATATTTAAGTCTAACCAGACAATACCTCAATGATACTAAACCTATTATATGATGCCCCACCAATGCTTGGTGAAATCATGTAACATGTAAGTAATTAGATTGAACCTCTACCCTAAAGGTGTCTCAAGATGGTAAAATATCAGCACCATGGATTTTAACCATGACTCAGAAGCCTGAGGTCCCCCATAACTTGATAAAGTGGTAGGATGTTGCTAATGAAAGTCTCATGTCATCTCTTCCATAGTAGGGGAAAGGCGGGGAGAACCCTGAACAGACTGCATGAAACTAATACTGAACTCTGAGTGGAATATTAGTAGGAGGTCCTCAGGTGGAAATATAGGAGGTATCATGGGTGGCTTAGGTCCCACCACCTCTAGAGTGTTCTCATTTTCACTCTCTTGGATTACAATATGAGTCCATAACAGTGGAATAACTCTAAAATTTCTAACCATATTCTGCATATAGAATTTATCATAGATAGTAAAGTCATATAAGGACAGTAATAAATGAAACGAAGGTATAATTCCTCTCTATTACAAGACATAACCCTCATCCTATTCCTATATCTAGGTCTAGGTAATAAGGAAAAGGTCTAAAAATTCACAAGATACATGGCATAATTCCCATTGTTAAGGTTGGTTTTGGGGTTAAGGTCTCACATTTCTCATATAATGTGACCATATCATTTTAAAGGATGTATTCATTTTAACTCTTTTATAAATTTAAATCCCTTTAAATGGTTGAATTAAATGAATCACCATTTTAAATTTTTAAGGTCCCATACATCTTATAAATTGAAATGTGGTGTCCACTTAATCATAACCATAACATGTTCTAGTCCATGCGACCAATGGTCTATGGCTCAACGTGTCATAACTGACTACTTAAAGTGACTACTTTAACCTATACAGAAAAACATTGTTAGGTTAAGTAATACTCTTTAGGTTTCAATTATGTTTTTCTTAGTCATTCAAGGAGTTTCTAAACAATTCCATATATAATCAAGGCACTACATCGAGCACATATATCACAGGAAATGCACACAAAAAGAAGATATGGTATGGAATAATTCATGGAATTTTAATCCTATAGTGCCTAGTATGATGCATACTTTGATATTACCTCACACCATTAGGCCAAGTTAAAAATTCCATAGTAATAACATCAATACTAATAACAAAACAAAACAAGTGCATCACCTAATAGTGAAATCCATGAAACTATAACAGCACAATAAATAAAAACATTTACCCATCCAAGGAAATCTGTGTTTCCCCAATACATGGGATAGCTACTCCCAAGCACATGCTCAGTACCAAATTCCAATGTTCTAGTCTTCTATTTAAACCCAAATATTAAGATAAAAGGAAAAGGTTCTTTGATACCACTTTGTAGAGTCCCACCATATTTTCCACTCAAAAGTACCTCACGACAGTGGCCACTAGACCTCAAGTGCACCTCCTATAATGGTAGAGGTTGACGACTAGCAGTGAGGTCTTAGGGTGTGTCCATGGGGAGACTATGACCTCATAGATCATAGTGATAACAACAACAAAAAAAATATAATAATTGTGGAAATAGAAATAAGAAACATACAACAATAGAAATAATGGAAATAAACCAATCAACGTAAGTAAACAAGAGGAAAATTAACTGAATAGATGTTAATGTTTATGATAATCATGATACTTCATGATCAGAGGATATAGGCATATACCATATTCCATAAAAAATACCAAAAAGACCAAAACTGCTACAACTAGAATCTTGAGTATAGGCTCGGTCCTCTTCTCTGTATTCCAACCTATAATTTCAATCAAGCATTGGAATCTAGACTCTTCCCTTTGTCCATAACAATAATCATGAAGTCTTTTTGGGTACCAATAGCATCCCAAGAAAGGTGTGAGATACAATCTTATTTGGCTACAACCAATAGTGTCTAGATCAACCCATTTCATGCAATAAATAAATGAATAGTGTTACATAATAGATAAATGGAGGGAAATAAATAAATAGTTTGGTCTGGGTACCTAAATGGACACCCGACTGATACCACCTGCTTCGGACTAAGTCAGATGTCTGAATCAATGTACCTACACAAGTAATAAGGTATGTGTGTCGGTTAATGTAAATAAAGCAACCATGGTAGGCATACCTTAAGCTTGTTCTTTGTCTTGGTAGTCACATCTCCATGATATTATACAAGCATGATCATAATATAAATAAGAAACCTCAAATATGACACAAGAAAGAAAATACATCAAATCCAAATGTGGGGTCCTGAGCCCATCCAAGGCAATTTATAAAGAATCCTAAGGGTCACTATAGGAGCCAACGATATAACCAATGCCACTGATTCCATCCAAGGAAACCTCTAATGGAATCCCTTGTATCACTCAAGTCACGGTGAACTCTGATTCCATACCAAGTATCTCACATAGGGAACTGAGTATTGCCCAAGGCATGGAATAGACATCTTTATAATGATCCCCTCTATCATTTCTCCCATAGGGAATCAGTGTTACACTTATAATTAATCCACCATGAGAGCCTATACAAGGCAAGCCAAATTATTGCTCTTAGTGCATCATGTAGATCCAAACTGAACATGACGAGTCCATCCACAACGTCCTTAAGTGGTGACCTTTGTTCTCTCCCAACCCGTAGTAGGTACATCATAGAAACCAAGGCACATATTGCAAGACATAGAATATACAACCACATTTCATCAATAAAAATATCTATATCACATGATAAACAAGCTAACCGATTTATACAATTTAATAAAAAAATATGGAACAAGAAACAAGCAACAAGCCTGGGTATTTCGTCCATGATAAGAAAAAAAGGCATGAGGTATAGGGAAAACGAAATTTATCATAATCAACAAGCTCAATTATAAGGAATGTGACATGGCATAAATGTAAATCAATGACATAAGGTATAAAGCATGATTCTGATCAATAAGAATTAATCATCAAGAATTTCCAAGGGGGTTCTATCTTGTGGAATGAAATTCATCTTAATTCAATTTATAAATTTAAGGCATCTCACAAGGAGTAGCACACACACACATGGTTATCAACAACTCAAGGAATGGAAATTTAGGCCATTAAGATGGTAATACACAAAGGGGTGATCAAAGACAAGGTGAACAACCCAATGATGGTTTTTGTCTTAAGGTAAGGTCAAAAATACACAAGGAACAAATTAATTCAATTTATTAAACATATTTGAGGAGTTTTTAGAAGTTTCTGGAGTGCGACACAATGTAATTCCATTTAAAAAGCAACTAAATGAGTGGGAAAGAACTAGACCACTTACCTCGAGGTAGTTGTAATCCACTCGTCCATTGTTGAAGCTTGAATTAATATAGAATGAGAGAAAATGAATAAATCATCCAACACCCTGAAAATATGTAAAAATAGGCCACAGCTAAATAGAGAAAAATATGATAGAATAAAATATAAATAGAAGGGATAGGAAAGAGGAGCTTACCTAGATCTTTATGATGGATCTGAAGGTGTGTGATTTGGTTCTCGGATAGAGGAGATAGTCAGGAACCTAGGAGGAGGAGAGGATTAGGCTTCATGCATGGGAGGTGGAAGATTTTGTAGGAGATGTAAGGGATAAATTAAGTTAGTTATTTAAGTCTAATTAAGGTTAAAAGTTGAATATCACCTACACAGGCTGGGGTGCACAGTTGACTAAACTGTTTGCCAACCCTGCTATGTTCTACTCCAAGGGGAACCCTGCATGGGCTAGGTGCACAATTTGGTTAACCATTCTCTAGTCATGTGGTATTAAAATGCCTAGGGGTACTTGAATACATAATGGGCATGCATCCCTTTCTTCATGGTTATAGATAAACTTTGTGGCACCCTACACCCCTCTTCCTCTCTACCGCACGGTTAGGGGAACTGTGCGGGCTGGGCCGCACTATTTCTACTAATCATGTAGCCCAGTCTGATTCCTTAAGTTTCAAGGATGTGGGCTCCAAACAAGCCCTAGACACCCCCATAACCTCCTTGACTCACTTAGGCATCATTATTAGGGCCAAACAAAATATTTAAATCTAAAAATCAATGGTCAGTACCTTTGATAAAAGTCAGAAAGTTACACCTAGGAAAATAAGGAACATGAAGAAGATCAATTCTAATAAATGAGAGAGATAAAACATGAAATACCACTACATTTCATGAATAACTTTTTTGGAGGTATAATACAACCAACTCAAACATGAACCTCAATAATTCCATGCTTCTTAAATCAAAACACACAACTATATCATAAAAAAACAACATCAAACACTACCTCATTTAACCCCAAAAAACACAAAAGGCCTAGTCCTACAGGGGCAGACATTTCTTTATTCCGTAGATGTTACCTCTACTCTACTTTATTTAGTGAGAATGAGGAATATATCATATTCTAAAGGCCTAGTCCTACAGGAGAGTGTGTTAGGATAGGACCCTACTCATGGGTGGACCGTAGGTGAGGATGAGATCTTACGCTTTCATGGACGTGTATGGGTGTCAACAGACATACGCAAGGAGCTAATGTGGGGTTTTCATTCCTATGTTTGGGTAGTTCATCTTGGTGTCACCAAGATGTATAGAGATCTACAACATTAGTATTGGTGTCCAGGAATGAAGAGGTATGTTTCTATTTTTGTTATGATATTTTTTACTTTTCAGTAGGTAAAGGTAGAGCATCAGTGACCAGAAGGGCTTTTACAGCAGTTACCCATTTTTGAGTGTAAGTGGAATGATGTCATGATGGATTTTGTGATAGGGTTACCAAGATCAACTCAAGGGAATGATGTGGTTTTGGTTGTTATCGACAGACTCACGAAGGTGTCACACTTCTTTCCAATCAAGGAGACCTTCAGTGTTGATGTGCTTGGAAGGTTGTACATTTGAGAGATTGTACAGTTACATGGGGTTCTGTGCTCTATAATTTCATATAGAGATGCTTGTTTTACTTCTCGTTTTTGTCAGGGACTACAGAGGGATTTGGGTACATAGGTACTTCTGAGTACATCATACCATCTTCAGATAGATTTCTAGTCTGAGTGCACGATTCAAGTGCTAGAGGACATGCTTAGAGCATGAATCCTAGATTTTGGGGGGTTTTGGGAGAGACACATACCTCTAGTGGATTTTTCTTACAATAATAGTTTTCAGGAAACTATTCAGATGGCACCTTATGAGGCTTTGTATGGTAGGCCATGTCGATCACCCCTATGTTGGATATAGGTAGGAGAGGAAGCTATTTTGGGACCTCATCTTGTCTAAAAGACCACTAAGCAGGTGGGATGATTTTGAAGAGGATGGCTACTCCACAATATCGGCAGAAGTCTTATGATGATCAATGGAGATGACCTTTAGAGTTCAAGGTAAGATATTAGGTTTTCTTACGTGTCACGCCGAGGATGGGACATAGAAGTATTAGGAGATAGGGAAAGCTTTTACTGAGATACGTTGGGTCATTTGAGATTTTGGAGAGAGTCAGGCCAATTGCCTATCAGTTTTAGTTACCTCGGAGGTATCAGGATATGCCTGAAATCTTCCATGTTTCTCAGCTACGGTGTTACTTCTCAAACCCATCTCATGTTTTTTAACCCGAGGAGGTTGAGTTGGAGGTGGATGAATCATTCGAGGATAATTCTATCTGGATTATTGATCACAGCATGAAGTTTCTTTGTGGCTAGTTTGTTCCTTTATTACGGGTGTTGTGGCAACATGGATGAGTAGATGACAAGTCTTGGGAGAGAGAGAGACTGATGTGTGATCACGTTGGAAGGAGCTGTTTGAGGATTCTTCTCTTCCACCTTTTTAGGGAAATTTAGGGATGAATTTCTTTAAGGGTGGAGTTTTTAATAACCCGGATCTTCTTTTCAGGTATGGATCTTGATTTTGGGTGTTTTTGAGAAAAAGGGGAGTTTTGAAAATTTTATAAGTACACGCCGTGTACTTAAGAGTACATATCGTGTACCTGGTTGCCTTAGGTAGCCTTATACTGGCTATGTAATGGCTAAGTACATGGCTATGTGGACCACCTAATGCAGGGGATGGTTGAGGATAGTACACGGTGTGTACATTAAATGAACATGCTTTGTACTTTTCTTTTTATTTGATTAATCAAATTGGGGTCACGTATAACCCTCATATTCATCTTCTCTTAGCCTTGGTTTGTCTAGGAGTGTCCGAGAGTGACAAATATTCTCTAATCCACCATTTCTATGTTTGAAGTCTAATTTGAACTCTGGAAGGTGCATTGTAATCACCTTGGTGAGTTATTCCTTCTTCTAGAGCCTCTCCTCATGATTTCTTCTCTCTCTCGAGTTATTCAAGGTTGAAAGTTTTTGACATTTTTGTAGATCTACGACGTTAATGGATGATTCAAGGGCCAACATTTGAGAGTGTTCATTGTGCAATGTTGAGGTAGTTGTTTTGTTGTCTTTTGTTGTTTGTATTTGAGTTTTATATGCCAAAGTGACAATTACCCATGTTTCAGGTTTTTTGGGTTAAGGAAATTAAACCCTGTTTTATCTGCCTTAGATTGATTGTTGGATTAAGGGTTGTTAATGTGATATTATGTGAAGTTTCATTTTTAAGGAACACCCCATGGGTGTGTTTACTTGTTTGACTGTTTAGGGATGCTTGGTCTAGGTTATCTATGAGGCATACCTTGTTTCCTTGCCTTTCTTGATAGGATTGAACTGATTGTCTTTTGTTGCTTGTTAAATTATTGTGATAAGAATTGGAATTGTTTAGCCATGTAGTAGTTGAGATTACTTTTGGCTACTTGATATCATATAAGCATGGTTTAATTGCACAGGGTTGTGAGAACCTGGTGTAGTTAGACCACAGGGGGAATTGATGTTGAGTGCTTCCTCAGAATGTATGTTATAGTTCATGCTATGAGACCGCAGGGGGGATTGACAGTGAGTTATCCCTTAGAGTTTCTATACTTTACACTACAAGACCACGGGAGGAATTGACGTTGAGTGCTTCCTTGGAGAGCCTATTATTATTACGGAAAGACCATAGGGGGAATTTACAGTGAGTGCTTCCTCAGAGTGTCTTTGCCTTTTTATTTCATTACTTGACCAGAGGGGTTAAACTATGTGAGATACTCATAGGGTTAATGTAGATATTGAATTTTTGTGATGTGTATGCCAAGAAAAAATACAAGATTGGATTCAGTCCTTCTAGGTAGTCTTCTGAGATTCCTATTGTGATGCTTACATGGTTAAATGTTGAAAATTAAATGCTAAAGGATGTAAATGGGAACTATAGGAATGGTTAATTTTGTGTACTCTTAGTTTATTTGCTTCATTTACATTATTTCCTACTATATATTCTCACTGATAGTTAGGAAAAGATATTGTGGTGGTTACCTACTGGGATTCTTCTCACACCCTTTTTGGGTCATGATTTTGGACCCAAACAGATCATATGGTTATAGGTGTAGATAAGGGAAATCATCCTTCTTCATCAGGTAATTGATTGTTGTGGATCTAGAGAGCAAGGGACCAAGTTGAGGCTTGCGATGCTGCTAGAGTTTTTTTTTTACTTGGGTTTAGTACTGTATTTCTAGCATTGTGACTTGTTTGGATATTTTCCTAGACATATGTGACAAGCATCATTTATATATGTTCTCTAGTTGTTTATTTAATTTCAGTATTCTGATGTTTACTTATTGTATGGTGTTGCTACTTCCACTATTGTATATTATTGTTATTCCACTTTTTTACTCTTCCAATGAGGCCATACTTTCCCCACTATCATACCCAAGGCCCTCACTACTAGTCGAAAGCCTTTGGCGTTCAGAAAAAATGCGCTTGAGGCCATGTGACCAATCGGGTATGGGGAACCTTTGGGCAGCACCCGGAACCGGGATGTTACACCGAAGATGCGCCAAGGGATTATGCATGGTTAGAAGCCCTTTAAAAGAGGATATCACTTAGTTGGAGGAGTACGGTGAATTATGGAGATTATTCATGGTTAGATGCTTGAGAAAATAGGACATGTGGATGGATCAAAACACCTCAGGGAGGTGGATCTGAGAAATGTGTACCAAAAAGGGAAGATATCACATCAGGATGGTACATCCCTAGGAGAGAGCACTAGGGTTTTCCATTGGTTGGGATTGAACCTCAAGAAGGCTTCATACGTACCCTATTTAGAAGATTGGTATCAAAACCTACATAGTTTGAAAAGAAAAAGTGGATTGCAGATTAACATCATGCAGGATGTAAGTGGGCTGACTTGAAATAGTCGGAACAGACGGATTGTGAGGAATGAGTGGCTTAATCCTTAGATAGGCTTCCTACGTACCCTATTTAGAGTACATGGATCAAATTTCATGTAGTTTGGAAATTAGGGGCTTGGGTATTACACATGGTTAGAGGCCCAAGAAGGATTTCATGTTCGTTGCTTACTCTAAGATCATGTGAGTCATGCTCGGTGTGAGAAACAATAGGTAACAGCAGACATGGTGATCATTTCATGAAAGGTGTGACCAAGAGGGGTGGTGTGGGGCTTATTCATGGCTAGAAGCTCATGGATATGGATATTGGGACTTACTCTATGAGGGAAGGCCGATGATTATTTTCGATGTATGAGGAGAATATTTATCCATGTCAATTGCGCATGGAACACCCTATCAAGATGGGTGTTAGGGATTATGTTAAGACTGCCTGAGGAGCACATAGAAACAAATCCCAAAGGGAAAGAGAGAATAGAAGAGAGACAATTCTTATTCCACTTCAAATCCTATCAGGACTTCAACACAGGTGGAAACACATAGTTTAATGTCATATGTTGGGGACGTGGGGTTCTTGAATATTTAACATCCTACAACTTGGATGATGAGGACTCACTCCTCATCCCTTGGACTTACATAACTTGTACCAAACCACACTTGGAGGGGGGACACACAAGAAATTCCATGAAATAATGATAATGAGGATTGTTTAATCAAGGGGTCCACATTAGCATGGGTATGCAAAGAATCAATAGCTATTAATGTGCCTATGTGAATAAGAAATAGGTTGGGCAACACAACATGAAACTCCACTCGAGGGACCAAGAAATCATTGTGCGCAATCCTGGAGGGTTGCACATAGGAGGTGTGCACAAGATGTGGATGATGCATGCAAGAGGAGCTCGAACATGGTGCCTTAGATTAAGGAAATCCCATGAAGTGCATAGGAAGGGTTGCATGCAAGATTAGGGACTTGTGTGCAAAAGTAAGGGGCTCGAGCACAAGATGTGTTGCACAAGGGTAAGCCTTGCACTCAAGAGGGGTATTTTGCACGAAATTACCTTAGGAAAAATGAAATGGGTGAGGTTCAAGCCCTAGTGGGCCCACCTGAAGGAGGACCCAAGGGGGAACTGTCATGAAATATCTAGTACAATGGAGTCATAGCTTTCATGTGAACGAATAAGGGTCATCTTGTTCACACGGTAGTAGCATTTTGAATTTCAGAGCATTACCCATAAAGGAGGGGCTACCCCTCTATTTATAGGTGAAAATAATGGTGGGAGAGTTCAAGTAGGTCAGTGCGGAAGAGGCCGTTGGACATTGAATTTGGCCCGTAAGAGACTTGGATGCTAATTTCATTATTATTCCCTAATCCACCTTCCTTTATGCATCAAACTTGGCCATTTTTTCAGAGGTTGGAGTGCAATATAGGTTTTGACATCACATTTGATGTGGAAGAGCCTTGTGTGTGGATTTCATTCATGCATGCAGGCACCCAATCTTGTACATGGATTCCTTGGGGTTTTTGGGATCATCCGTGGAGTCAAAATATGTATTGAAGTTTCTAAAATATTCCAATCTATGGACTCAACTTGATTTTGGAACCAACAAATGCCCCCCTTGGAATTTGAGCATAAATGGGACCATAAGTCTAGGTTCTGAGGGAAATGCCGAAGAGAACAATGATTTAATGGTTGTGCGTTCAAGATGGAACATTTGGTGTGTAATCTTACTTTCACATGTGTGGAAGACTCATTCTATGTCTATAATTATGAGGAGGGTCCCAAGGCATAGTTCCTTGACTTTCTATATGACAAGTGATTTTCTCTTGTGTCTGTAAGTTTCTCTTTTCTACGTGAAAGACATCCAATTCGGTCAGTTCCATACATGAAACCACTATATCTTGCATGCTTTGGACTCATCCATTTTTTTGGTTCTCTTAGAATCTTTCATGTAGTTTTCTGTCTTATGTTACCAGCTTCCATCTTGCATGTCGAGCTCTTTTTACATTCTCTGCTTAACCGAGATGGCTGGTGAACAAACTAATGTTGAGAGGGAGGCTGCATCAGTTGCACGGAGGGTTGAGAAGATCTCCAACCCTAAAATTATCCATGTGAGAAGATTAATATCAAAAAATAAGAATCATTTAGGTATGCTGAAACAGGCTCAAAAGGATTACATCCTAAGAGATAGCCTTTCGCTATAGAACTTCAGCATTTTGGAGGAGGTGTTGATGATAATCTTCGAGTCTGACTCATCGTGATCATGGGTGACGCGTGAGGATAGTCTTCTATGGTTCAACATAACCAACAATTGGTACCCCACTAGAGAGACTCGTGATATATATGTTTACATCCTGAACCCTAGGATTATGATAGTCATAGGGAGTGACCCGACTGCTAAATAATTTTCCACTCACGATGCCAACACCTTTAGGAGAAGTATCACTAGGGAAGGAAGGACTGAGACTTGAGGTCTGGGGGTAATTTTACAATTGAGTGGGAATGGGAATACTAGTTACACCAATCATATGATGTGTTTTAGGTAGATATTTGACACATCAGGTTGTTTGAGGCTGTATGGATGTCGGAATTCCCCTTCTATCGCCAGTAGGACCTCGTGATGGAACTGTTCAGCCTATGGTTTCCTAACACAAATACCTTCCACCTTCACCATGGGTTGATCGGTATTATACTTTGGGACATCCACTGTATCATATGAATTCCTCTGGAAGAGTTATAATATGATGAATTCCTACCAACAGAGAATGTTTGGGGATATAGGACACAAACTCCCATTCTAACATGGCATCTACTAGATTTGGTGAAGGATAGGCTTAAAATCAAGTACATCCTAAAGGAAATCCCCTATTTGTCATGGTTCAGCCTATTCCTCAAGAGGTACAAGTACGTGAGGATTTTAGGGTGAGGGAAGTAGTGCCCGAACTCATCATAGAGGGGAAAGTCAGGATCATACTAGGTGGTCTAGGAGGTGGGGATATACCGATCATGGGACTTTAGTGTGGATGAAATCTGAAATACGAATGTATGGTATGCCGGGTTCCTTACTTCCTTCCTAAGTGGGTGGCTACTACCAGTTAGGGACACAAGGATGGGGGTCTGTCTAGGGACACTGGTGATGGCCAAGATCATGGTATCCCACCATATAGTCAATCTGGGTGTGCCTGTATTGGTCAGGTTGTATAGCATCCTAGGGCACATTTTAAGAGGAGGGCCCAGGAGAATCTGTATACTATTCAAAAAAAATCATGGATGGGTTGCGGCTCACTATGGAAGGTATGATTTCCCAAATTCCATCAGTATCCCAGGTGACGACCTATGACCATCTCTTCTAAATATCATTGGGGTTTTTCCACTGATGCTTAATGAGACAGGGATTGAGCTCTGGATGGGAAATCATGGGAACTTCAACTTTCACACATTCCATACCCCAATCGGTCAGATGGTGGATGAACAATGTGGTCCGCTGAAGTAGAGGGAGTATTTGAAGATAATCAGGGGAGGCATTCTAGTAGTTCAAATCAACAGGAATATATTTTTCTAACTCTACGTGCCATCATGATTCGCTAGACAGTTTGGGTGCATGATGAATATGCTGAAGAAAGTGTACACAAAGGTCATATAGGATCAAAATTCCTATATCCTTCACTATATATGGATGATTTTTACAACTTCCATCTCTGGTGAAAGAATCACATTTCCCCCCACTGATGTCAATGTCGGTCTGTTGACAGAATATATGGACCACTGGGTGGCAACGTATCCGAAAGAAATTCTGTAGAAGTGTATTCTATAGATCATGGTGGAAAGTGTAGAGTCCTATTAACAAGATAACATATGAGTTTTTATTGGGGATGTAATACCAGAGGCAATACACAAGTCTAGGGTTCCACAAGAGGGAACCTCAATAGTAGGATTGTGATAAGGTGTGGTTGCGTCTCCACCCTCTAAAGAGAGGTGGTCCTATTGGTGACCTTGGGGACCATCCAGAGAATCGCTAGGGAAGAAACTGAGATATCTCCTTCATTAAACTGTGGAATACATTTTCCCATCCCTGTGTTCTGTTTGGAGAACGTTGTGGCAAACGCTATGTCCAGAAGCCCTATGACAAAAACCGGTGCGCACTGGACTCGATCTACCAGAATTCTGGCATATTCAGTTGGTTTATAGGGTGCAGTTTCATAAAAAACACATGGAACTAACATCCATTGATGTATACACATGCCAACGAGGGTGGTATGTTGAAAAATATCTCCTGGTGAAAGTAATTCTTGGATAAGAGAATGACCTTGAAAAACTAACACCAGAGGATGAAGGTGATGACGAAGAAGAAGATGAAGAAGAATAAGAGGAAGAAGAAGAATAAGAGTAAGGAGAGGAATACGAAGAGTAGGAGGACAAGGATGAAATTTCTAAAGGTGATAGATCTTGGGTAACAATGGAAAATTAGATAATCCCACATGATAGTGGTGAGATCGCAGGCTTTGACTCAGCACAAGCGAAACATCTCTAGGTAAGAGTCAACTCCTATCTCTCTTGGTTCTTTCTTTTTCCCATAAAACGAATCCACTAACCATACTTTTTCCTAATAAGGAACACTTTGGTGATAAATATTATATATATACCACTGTAAAAGGTGGAAATGTTTTGATGGATGTGGAAGGAAATCTCCCCAATCCCTCATCCGGAGTTGAGAAAAATGGCAGATCAAACACTACTGAAGTGGCCAAAGGTGAACAAGCAGGAAGGACCATAGTGATAAACTTAGAATCTCAGGTTTTCCCCACTATCTAGAAATAATTTATTACAATCATTGAGCTAATGAGTGCTAAGGGGTACCCTATGGTGGAAACTCCTACGGTGACTCAGGCACTTGATCTGGATATACTGAGCTCTCATGGGTCGCTGTCCTCATAGATCCATATCCATTATCCAAGAATCTAGTTGACCAAAGTATCTAATCTATATGCAGTGATCATAAGAATGGAATCCTGGAAAACCAAGGATTCTGGGACATCTACAGGAGCCTTCTCAATAGTTGTGCCCTTCCATGAGGAACTGGTTATTCCAGCCAACCCAACCTTGGCACATGGTGAGAAAGAAGTATGGGCTATGGGTGATTCCATTGCTAGGGAAGAGTCTGAAACTGGAAAGGGTGGTGAAGAAGATGAAATGATAAAATAGGGTCACTCTCATATCATATATCCCATTCCCTCAGAAAGGATTCCATAGGAAGATCCTACCACTGAACTTATGGCCATCTTTTCTGAATATATACCCACATATCCTGAGGAGCTAGACTATTATGATTCTGATGTAGATGAGGAGAGTTGTATGACATGGAACAAGGAATGTAAGTGCATAAATTGATTCCTCAAATATCTTAGAAGTAGAATGGATGATATCGATGGGGTCACTTCTCACTTGGATACGCTTCCTCTATGCTGGAGGGTTGGACGCTCGACATCTCCATATGATGATCTATTACTATCTTGCTAAGAATATAAGGGAGAGAATCCAACAATTATATGACTCCTAGTGCCAGAATAAATTTGAGAACATCCATAAGTTTTGTAAATTTGAATAGGAAATCTAACGCCTTGAAGATAAGATGGATGAATGTTCCACATTCATTGAAAATCAATCAGAGATTGTTAAATGGTTAAGAGTCCAATTGGCAGAATCCCGGGAGAAGCTAGTGCAAGCAAACCATCAAATGGATAAAATACAAGATAAGTACGAATGAGTGTAGATGATATCCAAAGATATTCTCTCTATAGATGTTGATAAGGAAAGGGAGAACGGTGAGTGACAAACAACTCTGGAGGCCACACGCTATAAAGTGGTGTTACTGAAGAAATCTATTGAATGAGTTGTTCCATAAGGTTCTTGCCTTGGTCGAACTCATAAAACACACTTTCCTTCTTATTTTATCATCTTAAACCACATGTATGGATATATATATATATATATATATATCATGTTAGTATTGAATCTCAATCATAACTATGAACAACTAATGATCAGTCACTAAGCACATGTGGGTCATGCCCGGTGTGAGAAATAAGGAACAATCACATAATCACTCATTTTAGATATGTGAGCATCGACCAATCATCAAATACTCAGGGTCTACTATTTTTTGAGTTACCACCCAGAGCATTCAATCTGAGAGAGGGGGTGATGTGACTAGAGAATAGGGTTCTTAGAGTATCCAACATTTCTTTTCCAATGTGTTCTTGTATATGAGTGGGGTAATGCCAGGGGCATTGGAATCAATCCGAACAAAGGGGAATGAGAAGTGTAAATCATGATACCCAAAATTCGGAACATGATGATGGTAGAAAAATGATGGAGGATAACTGTTGAATGTATTCTAAACACAACATCCATATCATGTTATCCTGAAATGGGGACAGACAAATGAGGTCCAACCGCTAACTGAATTCAAAAACATGGGGCCAAAATTGAAATGTCAACTGATTTCCTATGGAATGTTGACCCAAGACAGTAGGCGAGCCATGAAGCCAAGCATCCACACCATTAAGGGGGTTATATTAGACATGAAATAGGATGAGGATCCAAACAAAGGGTACACAAAGTGGGAACATAGAGTAATGGAATTTTTGAAAGGATTTCAACACTCCCGAAATTACGCCACCGTGAAGAGAGCATATTAGGTTAGAATATCATTATAAACTAGGATCAAACCTATTTCTAGATAGAACATATCTAATGAGGACCTAGAATTAATTATAGATTAAGGTGATATAAATTTGGTTTAACATCATAATTAGAGGATGATAAATGGAATAATTTAACGTTGTATGACCAAGGCATTGCACATAGTTTAAGGTCGTAGTTCGTAGATTCTAGAAAATAGTTTAAAGTCATGTTACATGGACTATGATGCCTATTCTAGTAATTTTTTCATGGAACGAAGGAGATGAACCTAACGTGAATGATCTAAAGGAGGCTTCTGAGCCATAAAAATGTCAAGGAACAGGTGGAAGGAGGCATATGTGATGTAGTGAGGGAACCTAACATAAATAAATTCCAAGGAGACCTATTTCTACTCCACATATCCTTGTGAGTCTCATAATTTAAGTTCATATATTTTATACCATAATTGGGGCCAGAAGGCCAAAAGGGTTAATGAACTTGGGGTTGGTCCCAAATAAAAAATGTCTGGGTGTCACTACATATCCTACGAGGGTAGGAATCAAGCCACATGTAGTTATTTAATTCCATTTAGTTTAACATTATAATGTAAGGATGAAGATGATTTGACATGAAAAAGGTAAATGATGTTGAGTTTTCTCCCGAGATAGATGATTCAGACATTACTACATATTCCACAAGAAAGTGAATAAGGCCATACGTAGTTCTTAGATGGTGTGTAGGTCTGACCCATGCACAGAGAAAAGAGGCATTAGATATTTCTTGTTTATCCTTATTTTTTGTTTTCTTTTGAGCAGCAAGCCCTGGATAAAAATTTTGGGTGTAGATATGGGAATCAAGTTGTATACAAGTCTTGATAAGTGGTATAGTAGATGACCAATACCAAAGGTGATTCCCTCTCAAGTGAGAACACCACAATGTTGTTCTATTTTTCTTCATGTGACTAGGACGATGATGTCGCAGTTTAATGTCATATGAAAGGACTAGCCCATGCATTTTAACATCATGTGGTAAGGAGGAAACAGTTTAATTTCATGCGGGACAAGGAAACATGGTTTAACATCATATCGCTTGGATGAAATAGATCTTAATTTAAGGTAGTATAACTTAGACCATACGGTTGTGTAGCTCATATGCGGGTATGACCCTACCATAACATCTAATACCACATAAGACATTCTCGGGGTGGTAAAAAAGGTGTGATGTCAAGATTTACTTCATCATATGGGAGTGCACAATAGTATAAAGGAAATGTCGGGAGGAAAAATCACAAATGTGCCAACATCCCTACTTGAGGTACACAGATGTATGGAGGAATAAAACTATGGGTGTCGGAGACCCATAAAAACATGAAAAGTCATGAAAATTTCAATCACAACATCCAATATTTGGGATACAATGGGGTTGGAATAATGATAGAGGATAACTGTCAACCATATTTGAAACACAACATCCATATCATGTAGCATGAAATGAAAACAGGAAAATGAGGTTTTCTCGCTGACCATATTTTAAACATGGGACTTATCTCAAAATGTTGCTTGAGATCCTCCAAGACATTGGCCCAGAATGGTAGTTGAGCCATGGTACCAAGAATCCATACCGTTTTGGGGTCCTTTCAAATGTGAAAGATGATGAAATCCCAAATAAAGGTATGCGTGAGGTGTGGATGCACTCATTCAGTTTAACGTTATGCGGTAAGGTTGAATGCAAGGAGTACTCTCAGGGGAGGTACATGGAATGTCTATTATAAACCCAACATGAATTAGGAAAAAATAATCCCATACCACACCATGTAATTCTTGGAGAAACCTAGACCAAATCCAGAAAAGATGAAAGGCTTGGTGGCTAGACCATGGATGAAAGGTCCAGGAATTTCTATGTATCCCATAAGGATGGGAAACAAGCCGTGCATAGTTCTTGAGGATGGCATGGAAGATGGGATGTACCAAAGTGGGAGATATTCTCTCAAATGAGAACATTGAAGTGTTATGTAGTTTACTATCATGCGAACTTGGACACTAAAAATCTTAGTTGAAGGTCATAGAGTTAGGACCATACCAAAGATGAAATGTGTATTGGTGGCACCATAAAGTAACCCGATGTGAATGAGGACTAAGAAGATCCATACCACACCACACATTCTTGGGGGGAAACCTTCACATAGTTTAAGGTCATAAATATTGGACCATTAAGTGATACCTCAAAAGAAAGAATACATAGTGTGACACTGAAATGCGTTCCGATGTGAATGAGAACCTAAAATATTCATACCACATTACACATTCCTGGGATAGAACCTCCTAGTTTAAGGTCATAGAGTTTAGACCATGAGAGGTAGAGAGGTGCAGTGTAGCTCCATATGGTAAGCTGACATGAATGAGGAAACAATTACACACTATTCCACATATTCCTAAAATTTAATCTCCTAGTTTAAGGTTGTAGAGTTTGGATCATGAGAAATGCAACTCTTCCAGGCGGGAAAAACTTCATAAAAACCCCTAATCCCACATGATCCATGCTCGGTATAGGAAACAAGGGGTATATAAGATCTTTATGACACATAGAAGTGAACAATAAGAGAACAGAGGTGTAGAGTCAAGGATGAAACCATGATACTAGCCCACCCGCTCAACACATAAAGGTTGATGGATGGATGATACCGAGGGTAATGAAATTTTTCCTGGATGTGAGAATGTGAACAAGGGTGTGAATCACAATGTCCAATATTTAGGACACAATGAGGATGGTATAATGATAGATTATAGTTGTTGAATGTATTAAAAACACAACATCCATATCATGTAAACTGATATGGGAACAAACAACTGAGGGCTGACCACAGACTGAATTCAAAAACATGGGACTTGTCTAAATATGTTGTTCAAGATCCTCTAGGATGTTGGCCCAAAATGGTAGGAGATCCATGAGGCTTAGAATCTATACCATTTAGGGGTCCCTTAAGATGTGAAAGATGGTAGAGACCCAAGTAAAGTGACGCATGAATTATGGAGATGAAATAAGGGGATTTCCATGTAGAATCCAACACTCGAAGTGTCATACCACAGCATATCTAAGCACATTAATGAGGCAGGATAGAGGTCGAGGGATCCGATTAGGGGAAGGTGACTCGAGAGAATGAGTGAATGAAAGAAACAAAAGAGGTTATGGGACCTAGGTATGGAACCAAAGACATAATGTTTGATATTTCCTTCATATCCTACAAGGGATGGAATCAAGCCACACATTGTTCTTGAATGCCATACAGTTTAGCGTCATTCATTAAGGATGAAGGTTGTGAAATATTTTATTGTCATTTGGATAGTACTTTGGGGGAAAATAATATCCCAAAGGGTATTCACACAAAATGGAAAAAATAAACCAAATGTGAAAGAGAACCAAAAAGGTCTCCTACCACACTAAGCGATCCTAGGATACTCAGGCCATGAGGATGAAAGGATGAAAGAATTTATGGTACCTGGATCTAGAACCATAGAAAAAAAATGTCTAGGTGTTATTATGTATCATGTAAGGGAAGGAATCAAGATATATGTAGTTATTGAATTCCGTGTAATTTAACGTTATGCGGTAAGGATGAAGGTATGTAGTTTAACATTATATGGGACAAAGGGAAACTTTCCTTTTAATTTCATGTAGAAAAGACCATAAACACTATGCATTTTAATGTCTTGTTGGTAGTACATGTCATTTTATCATCATATGGGATGGGAAAGATCTTAGTTTAAGGTCGTAGAAGTTAGACCATAAGGTAGGGCCAAAGAGGCTGGAAAGGTTAAGGAACCTGGGGCTAGAACCAAAGAAATAACGTTTGGGAATTCCTACATATCCTGTGAGGGATGGAATCAAGACACATATAGTTTTGAACACCGTATAGTTAAACATCATATGGTAAGGATTAAAGGAAGGTAATGTTGTCTCAAAGGGGGTCATGGAGTGGTTGTTGTAAACCTGGCATGAATGGGAACCAAAGAGGTCTTAACCACACCATGTCCAATTCCCAGGGAGAACTAAGGGAAAAGGGGAAAAGTGAAGAGAAAGAAATTTAAGGAACCTGGAGTTGGACCCTAAGACAAAAATTTTGTGTGTTCCTACATATTCTACAAGGTCAATAATCAATCCATACATAGTTCTTGAACGTCATGTAGTTTAACATCATGCGGTAAGGATGAAGGGAGGATTATTCCTGGGGAAGGTACATGGAACAATAGTTATAGCCTATTGTGAATGATAACCAAAGAGATCTCAACCACAACACGTACTTATGGGTGGAACCTAGAAAAATAGGCTAAAGATGTGATGACCTCTCAGATGAATACATCGAGATGTTGCGCAGTTTTTCTCCATGTGACTAGGATGAAACAATAGTTTTAATGTCACATAGGACAGGGCAGTTTAACATCATGTAGAACAAAGGTGTTGGGTATTTCTACATCCTGAAGCTCGAAAGGGGTTGAAGTTCTCAAGAAAAGTATTTCTTGAGGAATTTGGAATTAGTGGGAGGAGTAATCCAATATACATACATGTTGATCAAAGAGTATGCACCATTTGGGTAAACCCTGTGAATAATGTAGTGTCCTTCCCAATTGGGTTCCATCTTTGGTGGCTTCCTGTCGGGTATCATTGGTGTCCTCAAATCCAATACCATGTCAACTTAAAGGAAGGAGTGGAGACAAACATTCTTGTTGAAATCTTTGGATATCTTTTTATGGTGTCTTTTTAGATCATGAAAGGCCTAAAGCCTGTTCACATCGAGGGATTCTAGCTCAGTAAAACAAACTTCTACAATCTTGTCTGATGTTTTCTAATCATATACAGTTATACGGAGTGATAGAAACTAAATCTCAATGGGAAGGACCACATCTGTTCTATACACCAGGGAATATGGGGTCAACTTGGTGAAGTATTAAGTTGTCATCCGGTATTCCTAGAGAGATTTGGGGAGCTTATCCAGACAACTCTTCTTATTTTGACCAACCATATTCTACAAAATGTTTTATAGGGTTTTGTTGAATGCCTCAATCTATCCATTATCCTTTTCATGATAGCAAGAAGTGTGGTTGGACTGGATGTTGTACTTTTTGTACAATATCTTCAGCTCTGTTTCTTATAATTTGGTGTCATTATTGATGAGGACAGTGTGAGGGACTCCAAATTGATGGATGATGTTAGAGATCCTGAAATGAATGATAGAACAAGACTTGATTTCCTTGACTGGAATCACCTCTGCCCACTTAGAGAAGAAATCCATGGCATTCAGGATGAACTTGCATTGGTGAGTTGCTGCTAGTGGATATGATCCCACAATATTAAGTCCCCAGACTACAAAGGTCCAATAGTTCTTAGTAGCATGGAGGGGTTCTAGCAGGCAATGCACATATTTGGAATGGATCTAACATGCATGATACCTATTGGAGAACTTGATATAGTCATGGACCATGGTGGCCTAGAAGTATTCCAACCTTATAATCTGATGGGAGAGTTTTAACCTGGCTTGATGAGATCTATAAGAACTGGCATGAACTTTCTGAATAACCTGGGTAATCTTACCTCCCTGAATGAAACATAGGACAATTCCATCAAACCCTCATTTGTAGAGGGTCTCCTCAAGGCTGAGACCACTCTAAAGGGTGATCTACACTACATGTCGATGGATTCGATCACGTTCGTCTCTATATATAGGGAGATTTCCATGATGGAGATACTAAAAAAATGTAATCATCCAATTAGTGGTCTCTTCTGCTATGGTGGGGGGACATGAAGGTCCTGATGTGGAGGCATCGGTGGTAAGGTGGTTTACCTGCTGTCTTTCATCATCATCCAAGGATGTGGGATCGATGAACCTTCGATGCACCACATGGATAAACAAATAACACTTGGTAGGATCTTTGATAGAAGCAGAAAGGTTGTCCAAGGCATCCACTCAACCATTATATGACATCGGGACATGACTAACCTCTGGTAGAGAGGGAAACTGGGCCAATAGCTAGCGAGTGCACTCTAAGAAGGGTACGAGATCTATATTTCTGACTAAATAATCACCATTAATCTATTTGATGACTAGTTTTAAATCCCCCTTTACATGTAGGTGGGGAACATCAATCTCAAGGTCTAACTTGAGACCAGTGATAAGAGTCTGATACTCCACCTTGTTGTTGGTGAAGCCTTCCAAAAACAAGAACGAATAGGGAAAGACATCCTAAGTAGGCATGATGAAGATGATACCTAGACCTACCCTACTAAGTCTAGGATAATTGATCCTTCTCCTAGTCAAACTCTGAGAGGCACCATTAAAGTGCATAAACCAACATGGCATGGCCTGATCCACTGAGAGGATGGCCTCATCTAGAAATTCAAGATCCAAGGAATTCTATATGGGGTCCAGATGGGTAGGAAGAAAATCTTTCAATGCCTGACCCTTAATAGCTTTATGTGGAATGAACCTATTGTCAAACTGCTAAAGGATCACTACCCACCGAGCTAGATAGCCTGTCAGTATTGGAAGGTTCAGAATATACTATAGCGAATCCACTTGGGACACTATCCATATCTCATGATGTTGTAAGTAATGTCGCAACTTTTTCACTGTGAAAAACAGCATGAGGTAGCTCTTCTTGATAGAGGGATATCTAGTCTCTGTATCAAGGAGCATGCAGCTGAGATAGTATAAGCTATTCTAAGATCCCTTGTTATTCTTTTGAGAAATAAGGTCACTGAGGTATTGTTCCAAGGCAGTCACATAAAATACCAGTGGATTACTAGAGACAGGTGACATCAGGACTGGAGGATGAAGCATATACTACTTAATTTCCTCAAAATCTTTCTAACATTCACTATTCAATTGATAATAGGTACATTTTTTCATGATTTGTGAAAAGTTATTACACTTTCAAGCCATATTCATGATGAATCAGTGTATGTAGGATAAGTGGCCTTGAAATCCTTGGAGCTCTCAGAGGTTGCTCAGAGGAGGCATCTGACTGATGGCCTTGATCTTCTCTAGATCAATCTTGATTCCTCTATATATAAAAACAAATCTAGGAAACTTCCCAAAAGTAATCCAAAAGGCACACTTCGAAGGGTTTATCTATAGATGGAAGAAGCAGAGGAAGATGAACATTTTATCAATATCTTTAAGATGGTCCTGAAATTGTAAATATTTGACTACCAAATCATCTTCATAACATTCCACAAATTTCCCAAAGATCGGTTTGAATATGTGGTGCATAGCACACTTATAGGTGGATCCACCATTTTTTAGACTGAAAGGCATTACCTAGTAATAGAAGGAACCTTTCGGTGCTCTGAAGGTGGTAGATTATTCATCTTCAAGGGCCGTTTGAATCTAGTGGTGGCATCAATCAATAGTTTTTTCATCGAAAGGAAAAAATATTCCTTTGGAAAATGATGATTGAGATCCAAGAATTTGATAAATACTTTGATCTATCCATTCTTCTTCCTAAAGGGAATGGTGTTGGCCAACCATCTAAGGTATTGTACTTCCTTAAAAAAACTATATTTAATGAGATTATCAACTTTGGACTTTACTATGGCACCATGAGAGGGGTACACTGTAGAGACCCGAAGCCTGATGTACATAGACTTTACATTACTTTTTCGGAATACTTAGTACATAACAAAAATACAAACACACAAGGATCGTAATAGTTTAGTGTCTTTGGAAACTCAGAACGTAATCTTCTAATCGTGGTGAAAGATCTTCAACATCTCCCATAAAGATCTTCTTTTTTTATACCTAAAACCTTTCTTTATATCCTGGGGAAAAGAAAACATAAAAGGGTGAGCTCAAATGCTCAGTAAGGGTAAATGAAAGAAATATCAATCACATCATATACATAAGAACATAGCTTTTGGAAATATTAACCTGCAAAAGAGCTCATAATATCATATCATGGGGTAAATTATAGAAGTGAAATGTAATCCCAATAATCATAACTTAAAACATGAAACATTGTGGCATACACACATAATCATAGAGAATCATTTCTTGTTAGTCAAGACTCATTTCCAAGACTATCTTAATGGACAAAGTCCCTTTCTGAATCGAGTCACCCTCGTTCCAGTCCTGTTTCACTGAACCGGTATAACCTACCGTTCCAGCCATCTCTATCTCATGAGATATAAAATCTTTACCCAATGCATTGGAGGGAGATATAGGTCCCACCCATCTCATAATGATACCATTCTTATGTGTGCCACAAAATCTTAAATCATACATCATTGCATAACCCATGTAATAAAAATGGGATTCTTAAACAACATGACATCATAAAACAATTCATATAAGATAAAGGAATTCATAAAAATAATTCCATCACAACATGATCAAATCAATGTAATAATAGGGATAAAAACAGAACCCTTTATTATCTTAGATGGAAAATAATTTTGATAAAACACTTGAACTTCATTCTTGAGGAAAATATCCTTTCTTCTTCAAAAACACTTTTCCTTTCTTAAAATGTCATAAAATTCTAAACTAAAAGAAGTTGATTAAAAATAAACTTGAAAACTTGTAAAGAAATCTTCTTGGAAATAATTTTTTAAAAATACATTCATGCCGTATAAGTTAAAAAAAACATTCTTCGTACTTTTGTCGGAAAAGTCAAAAAGTACCTCGTATGAAAAACGACAAAAGATTCCTTTCATATCTTTTACAAAAAACTCACCGAAGGGTAAAATTGGATTTAAAAAATTGTAGGTGGATGGAAATAATATTACTTATTGAGGAAACATAGATGTGGATGATAAAATACACCCCAGTAAATACCAACGTATAAGCAATCTCGGATAAAAATGAGATTGTGATATTTCCCTTACCTTAGGTCTGATTTGCTTCGTAAGTGTCCGAACCTCCTGTATAATGATTTAAATAATGTCATTCACTTATTACAGAATCATATTCATTGTTATTATATCATATATGGTTCACTTATGACTTTATATTACCCGTTCTTTTGTAGATTCCATGTTAAAGAGCGTTTTGGGTAAAATTGTTTCATTTGTCGTCCGTGTTTTGACTTGTAATTATTCATATGATTACTTAGATCATGATTACTTAATTCCAGAATATAAAACATGATTTATATATATATATTCAGAATATACATATATATAATAAATCAGTAAATGGAAATAAATACACCGTTCATGGAGACGGTAGTCCGTACGTACGCATGAACGTTGTTTTCGTTTCCTTATTGAATTGAATGGAATTAAGTAGATGACATACATATAAATATAAATAAATCCAGTATCATTATTATGTCATATATTTCATTAGTACATATTATATATACTTTATAATCATTCATGAATGGTTAATCATTGAGAATGAATCTCATCGCGTCGTGGAGACGGTAGTCCGTACGTACGCACGAGCGATGATATCGTTCCCATGGTCATGGAATTGTGTTGAAGTGTATGTATAATATTTCAGTATCAATATTACTTTATAATAATCATATATAGTTACTCATTACACCATTATACCCATCCAATTAAGGTGGTGGCGGAAAATAGGTTACACTACGGCGTGGAGACGGTATTCCGTACGTACGCACGCGCGGTGATTTCATTTTTCCGTAGGATGGATAGAAGGTGAATTAGGGTTGTTTCATATTTATAATATCAGTATGTAAGTAATAATGATGTTATTACTTTATCATGAAACAAATAAAGAAGAAGAAGTTGAAGAAGAAAGAAATTGAAAAGATCGGTAATGGATATTACCTCTTCTTTGGAACGCCTCTTTGAATCCTTCACTTAGGGAACTAATATTGGTCTTTGAAGAAGACCAGGACCTCTAGTATTATTCTAGGGAAGTGTAGAGGAGAAAATTTCAGGGGTTGGCCGAGCTTGAGTGCTCAATTTGGTGTGAGGAGGAGGGGGAGGAGGTTCCCTTTTATAAGGGAGGAGAGGGGCACCTTAGGAATATCTCAAAATATTATTTTATATTAAAGTCAAAATCGGTTTATAATGGTTCCAAAGGGTCTTATTTAGAATCTAAAGTGGGGATGAGTCTAAATCCTATCAACCAATAGGATTTAGACAAGTTTAGGGTATTATTTTAACCTTATCAATTAGATTTAACTCTAAGTTAAATAATTTATCTTTTACCGTGTCTTTTTGTTTTCTTTCACTATATGGTTAATACACTTACTATAACATGCCAAACGAACCACAAATTGTTTATTATTAATATATATATCCTTATCTAAGTCCTTTGGCCGAACCTTAGATTTTTAGGAATAATATAACAATTAATAATATAATATTTGATTTAAAAACTATTTTGTGTCAATTTTGACACTATTTGGTATATGATTTTTTTGAAAGTCATAAAAGAATTATATGTTCGAACCAAGTTGATTAAATCAACACTAATATATCATATTAACCTAGAAAATTAGTGGAATTCATAAAAAGTCTCAAATTACATTTATTTTGGTGTTTATAAGATCAATTATGTCAATATTTCATTAATAAGATAATTATTGCATTATCATTGTGTCATAAATAAATTAAATTATTTAATGTCTAAAAATTATAAATAAAATACCATTATGTAGGAAATCTTTTTATCTTTCTAATGAATATTTATAGTAGAATTTATCTTATGTATAACCTCATATTAAAAATGATTTACTTATTAAACTTTGATTTTAACTATTTTAACCCTTCTTTAAATAAATTAATAATAAATGTCCTAATCTAATCCAAGTGGGCCTAAATGATAATATTTTACACTTAAGGTTGTTTTTGGTCAAGATACACTTGTCCAATAGAATTAGGACATGTGTTAGGGTAATATTAATATCATTCTTACCCTTAATTACCCTATTTACTTTTAACCGTGGTAAATAAAAGTAAAAAGTTACTATTCACCAAAAATTATTTTCATCTCATTGAACCACATTTTACTTACTGACATCAACCGTGTCTCTCGGATTTTTGAAATTCCATTCACAGAAGCGGTAAAATTATGTTTTATGAAAAATTCAGTTTTTTAACTACCACTTAGTAGTTTCACTGTTCATCAAAAATTGATGTTTTTCAGAACAATGCCAAAATTTCATCCTAAGCTATATTTCATATTCCGAATTCAAAAATGAATTCTATTTTACCAAATTCATAACATAGAAGTTGCATTAATTAATTTTATAATTAAATCCTGCTGTTAAAACAAATAGCGTGTTTTTAAGAAACAATATCTATCAAAAGATTGACACTTGTTTATGTCTGGTTTAAATGTGAAATTACATCCAATGACCAACATTGTATTAAATTGTAAAAATATATTCTAAATATACTTTAAAACCACTCAAATTAATAATTTATCACTATTAATTATTTTGATTAAAAAAGTTGTTTTTAATTATAATTTAGTAATTTTCACTATTCATCATAATATGAAAGTTATCCGAAAAGTACCAAAATTTCACCTTAGGCTAAATTTGATACTCCGAATCCAAAAATGAAGTCCATTTTGAAAAATAAGATTTACAGAATTTCAAAAAGTGGTTATTACTATTCATAACGGCTAGTTTTAATAATATTTTAATAGCATATCGTTGTTTAGTGAAACTCGGTATTGCGTACTACACACGCTATCGAGGAAGGTCGTGATTGCATGTAATTCAAGGCAAGTCAAGGATGTGTGTTGTGAAAGGTCCTTTTGGTGTAGCGTACAACACAAGACATTAAAAAAATTTAAAAAGAATATTTTTCATAAAATCTCGGGCTGTTACATACACCTTTCTGGGAGGCTGTTTGAATCCGTGATGACTTACTGGGAGACCAAGGTGGTGGATGTAAACCTAAGGATCTAGTCCTGGAATTTCTTCATAAATCCAAGAAAATACATTTTGTTTCTTCTTCAGTAAATCCACATATTGTTGTTGTTCTTCCACAGGTATAGATGTGCTAATCAGTGTCGGTCTTGGGTCTGCCTTGGTACCGAGATTCACTTGTACCAACTCATTGATTGTGGTTGATATGCCTTCTTCAAATATAGGAGGAGTGTTTTTCAAATCCTTTCTATCATCTAAGGTGAGGGGATCATCAATAGGGGGAATTCTTCTGAGTAAACTAACCCTAGAGGAATTCTTGTGCCAGACTGAGCAGCGGTGGAATCTTCATCAGGAGAATCATGTACTTCTGAAGCCATGGACATAAGATATGTTGACCCAATCCCATCAGGACTCTAAATGAGGGGACCAAAATTAGTAGTAGCACGTTGGATTGATTAAACTTATCCTGACTTGGCAGAATAAAAAATTATGGCATACAGTTGTAGCCATAATGCAAACATCTTGTTACCTAATAGGGGTAAGGGGTTCTGGTATCACCTGATCATGAACTATGTAGGAATATAAGGTAATATTCTAGAATTACTTGTATCTAGGAACATGTATTTACCTCTTCTCAAAAACAATAAATCAGTATCCCAGGTCTGGGGTTGTGGCCTCGGACCGATGGATCTTGAGGATAAAAGCGTCATCCAAGTCTTCCCACAGGTTGGATGATGGAGCAGTGTGGTTTCAGCTCACTTTTCCTTTCTCTTGTAGTATTCAACCTCTAAATAGTGGGATTTACAATAGGCAAATGGATATTTATCACCATGTATCACAACCTCTCAACCATTAAAGGAGTACTTGACGCATTGGTGATATGTGGAGGTAATTACTACATATAGATGGAGACAAGGTCTACCCACCAATGAATTGTAGGTGGTGTCCTGTGAGACAACCATGAATTCAGTGATAGCAATTAGGACATCGAACTGGGTCTTCAGATGGATCTTGCTACATGGCCTCTGCTCAGTCCAATCACAACCCTAAATTTTTAGGTCAGAGGGATCCATATCTGCTTCAGACAACCCTAGATTACGGAGCATCCGAGTTGGGATGAGATTGATCCTGGAACATTTGTCGAGAAGATAGTAGTGGACTTCCATGCCATTAAACTAGCCAGTGATGTACATCAGATGGATGTGCCCCTATATGGAAGAACCTTTATCTCCCCCTAAGAATGAGATGATGACTTGACACTTTTCTTTCTTTAATTCCTCAGCATGGGAGGCATCTACAGCCGCCACCTCTATTTAAAACTAGAGGGGTATTTTCAAAGACTCCCCAAGGGATTCATGCATATATTATAACAGACAGAGAGCCTTGATGATTGAGAGCTTCATGGGAATGTTTTCAAGGTGCTTAAGAACATCATGCTTCCATGTTAGGAGCACATTTATGCTGATAGGAAGTTTCTCTATGGTAGGTGGTTTGACGGCCTTTGCAGACCGAACCAGCTGATTCTAGATGGTGCTGGGGATGTCCCGTTATTCACTACCTAAACCATGCAAAATGACTACCGACTGGTGGGATGATTGAGGTTTGTCCACAGCTATACATGAATGATCATAACGCGGTCATGGTGACTCTTCCTAGTCAAGCAACACAAACGGTGGTGGAATTGAATCTGATGTGACATGATGAGAGGATTATATATGCTGATCTCTATGTTGGGCCTACTGTCTAGTCTCGGTAGTGTGCATGTATTGACTAGAATCAATGGTCGATGCATTCTGATGATTCACATATCCATGGCTTCTCCAATGATGGCATTAGTTGGGAATATTATGAGGACCTCCTTAGCATTCCTCATCAACGTGAACCATCTAAGGATTGACCAAATTGAGGGTATTCACTAAGGCATACTTCTGATCACCACTTGAAGAGTCCTCTAATGTTGGGTGAATTCTGGGGGTAATCCCCATCTCTGGGGGAATGAATTCACTAAGAGTGTGATATGGATTATACACTAGTTGGGGGATTTTCTTTCCCTTTCACCATCATTGCCTGCTCTTTTCAGAAGTAGAAGTATGAGGTATGGATTTAGAAGAAGTAGGAGGAGGAGGCATGCCATCTTTGTATGGTTCAGGCTGATTTAGACAGGTAGAGATGATACCGTGAGTGCGAGTGAATACCTTGCAAACCATCCAGTTGTCATACTTATGAGATCTACGACTAGAGAACTACTTCTATTCACCATCATTGTCACTATCAAACAATTCTAAAACACATGCCACCTATGTTAATTCAGGGACCAAACTGACTACATTATTGTCAACCTAGTCCTAAAGATAGTCCATGAACATATAGCATGACTTGAGAGTATGACCAAGGAACTAGTGATAGGGGTAGTATTTGGGGCGATCAGTGAGATCAGCCTCATTGGGTCTTCTATAGTCTGGAAACTTCAGGATCCCTTGGTCCAAGGAACTCTAAAAATAACTAGAAATCTGAGCCTCACCAAATGAGTAGACCCGGTTTCTCCTGTCTAGGAAAGGGACTCTGGGAGGCTGGCCCTAATGAGGGTCTAAAGCCTGATGGGAGGGATAAATATTGATTACCTCACCTAGTAGGTGGTAGTTGATGGGGTGGTTCCAACCAATTCTATAACGGTCTATGATGACCTCGAGGTTGAGCCTGAGGCTGCGGCCCTTGGTGAGGCTATGGAGGAGGCTTGACCGATAATAACTCTAGTAGTCTGGGGGCCTCTACCTATGTAACAACAGCTATCTTGGCCTTGGATTCTCTTCTTGAAGGGGTTGTGGGAGGAAATGAATGTTCCATTTTAACTGTTGTAAGGATTTTTCTAGGAGATGATCCTTATCAAAGAAATCCCAAAATCCACCTGGGGAGTTCTAAGTGATGAGGGAGGGGACCAATTCAGTCTTCACATTCCCCACACACATTGTTAGTAGTTGTTCCTAAGTCAGTTGAATTTCTAGTGAAAACATGAGGCCTTTCCATCAGGCGAAAAATTCTACAACTCATTCATCTAGATTTTTCTTTCACTTTAAGAGGTCAGAAATACTGGTCATTAATGTGGTGGAGCTAAACTAATAAAGAAATTGATTGCAAAGATCTTCCCAACCAGCTATAGACCTAATGGGTAACTGATTTTTTCAGATGAACGTAGGCCCTTACAGTGTCTGTATGAAGCACCGGATCTTGGCGTCTTCCTACTATGCTGGATTCCCTAGCATGGGTCAACATCTGGAGATGAAGTGGGAAAGATGTTGTAGGGGGCCTCCCGTCTCATTGAAGGGGGAGAAATTAGGGTTATTGAAATCTGAGGGTGTTGGCATGTCATCTACCCATGCTAGATATGGCTTTCTATCAGGCGGGATTTCCACCTATCATGTATCAAGGTCCTCGAGGTGGTAAATTAGACTAGATATCGGATCATCCTAGTGGGGATTCCTATCTTAAAGTGGATTCTTGACCACTAGTGTGTTGGTAGGTTTCTCAACATGATAATCTGGCTCAACGACTCATATAGCAGTTTGTGGAAGAACCTGAGGATATGTTGAGAGATTATCCTATGGAGAATCTAGGGAAATAACCTAAATAGAGACCTGAGGATGGATCTCACACAATTCAGGTGGAGTTGGCGATGCATACCACGGTCACTTACCATAAACTCTAACCTATACCCGGTCTGGATGAGAAAGGTTGTCGGGATCAATGGGAGGAAATTCACAAAGAAGAATCTACACTTGCCCCTACTACCCCGAAGTAGGATGGGTGGGATCATAACAGGGATCACTATAATCTGTACTTCATTCTATAACGCGCTCGACAATGATATCTTCAATGATCCTTTTTTTATGTGAGTTCTTGGAGCAACGCAGCCTTTTCAGGATCATCTTCCATATTCTGCATTGAGCTAGATGGGTCAGGGGGATTAATGGTCTTAGGGGGTCCTTTACCCTTGTTGGGGTCTCAACCAGGAGGCAATGAATCATTAGGCTCTACAAGGACGAGTACCTATCTTTGGTGACAAGTTACCATGCCCGGGGGATCCAACAAATGTGGAACTACCCCAGGGGATTGGTTCCCTTAGATGAGCCCTATCTCAGTGTCCTTCTCTATGAGCTAAGCCATATTTACCGAGAAAACACCTGGAGGCATATCCTCAATATCCCCCAGTAAGTCAGGCTGACGCAATATTGGGTTGAAATGGAGAGTTACATATTTTCCCCAACTACGGGTATGGACATGTGGGGACACCTTGACAATAATCCTACAAAGCACAGTGAAGATATGGACACATCATTGTCGGAGGGTCTGGTGATAACTGGGTGATGTAGGGTGCTAAGCCCCAGGAAGCGCGACCAACTCAACCAGGCGACATTGCTGGATGACATCATCTTAATGCTTCTATATCTTTGGATAAATTAACTGACGATGGAAGAGATTGAAATGAATCACCCAGATATTCTGGAAGAAACACATGACTCTATCCTATTTGAGAGACTCTGGTTTACCAAAATCTGGAGTAGCGATTGGCCAAAACATATTGGGAAACTAGTCCACCGTGAGAATGCCCCCACAAACTTCTCCATTCAGAGGTGGGATTCGGGACCTGGTCACCCCATTCCTTGATGGGAGGTGGCTTTTAGATTAACAATGGTGCTGATATAGACTGTTGTGGTGGAGTACTATCCTATAGAGAGAATATCATGTGCGCTGACAAGATTCTACATACTAGGCCATCTCTCAGGTATGGTACAAACTACGTCATCATATCCATGTAGGATGGAGTGTTGACCACTATTTCCTATGTGAGGATAGCATTCGTCAGTGGTGGATTGAGCTGGTGTTCATAATCTTCCAAACCCTATAACAACTCTCCATGATCTTGTGTTGAGGTAGAGAGAGAGTCTAGTAACGGTAGAGAAGACTTCACAACATGACTATATATGGGAGTGAAATCTTCCTCCTGTTGCATATACCTATAAAGGGATTTGGGGATCTAATGCATCTCACTTTCTGGGAGGATGAAGCTAGAACGTCGGGTTCCTACCCTAGACCCTGATAGATAGGATCAGGGTGAAGGCTCCATCATCGAGTCCCACTCTCCTTCAAAATCTAAAAAGTGGATAGGATTGACTATGATCTAGTGCTTCAAAGGATTTTTCCTTTGGCAGCAACGGTTCATCCTCCTATCCTAGGATGTTTTTTCAGGTCAAGGAAGATCTTTAATATGGGGAGTAACTCCACATAGGATGGTTGCAACACAAGGAGGATCTTCACATCTATTGTCACTGAAGCAGGGAGGACCTCCTCTTTGGTGAAATGGGGTGCAAGGATCACCCGAGCATATATTGAAGGAAACTTGAGGATGACCTTTGTGTCAGTTGACTGATGCATAGGGAGGACCTCAATGGTAGGGAGTGCTAGAGTAGGGAGGGCCTCTGCTGGAGCTGGCTGAAACATGGGGAGGAAATTCATGTTGGTTGTCTATGAAGTAGGGAGGTCCTCTTCTTTGATGGATGATGAAGTGAGGAGGACCACTTCTAGATTTGGTGATGACATGAGGAGGTACTTCACATTGATAACCTGAAATATGGGGAGGACCTCTATACCTGGGATTATGGGAACGAGGAGAACCTCTATGTTGGGAATCGACAAGATGGGTAGTAACTCTGCTTGGATTGATGCTAGTGACATAGGGAGGACCTCTATACTGAGTGTAGGAGTGGGGAGGACCTCCTCTCTAGATGATGATGGTATGAGAAGGGCCTCCGTCTGAATCCCACTATCACGGGTTTTCCCATGATGGTTGTTGATCATGCCATTGATCGGAAGATTTAGCCCATCTTGCCCGTGGGGTGGCTGGTGTCCAAATCCAAATTGGAAATAGACATGTCCATGCTCTGTAATAATAGATAACTAATAGTAAGCATTGGTTGTGGAATGGGCTACTGAGGCTATAGAAGATGACACCCCCTGATGAGCGTCTTCCTGAGCCTATGCTTGACACTAATGCCAGGTCATCCGAACTAGGGTTGGTGGGGCAGTGGTGTAAACCAACTGCTCTTTAGCCTGGAGGACCAGTAGCTAGTGGCACTGATGAGGTATGGTGGTATCCCTCCTTAGTGTCTCCTAGGCGGTAGACATTTCTGGGTTAATTCTAATATCCCTTGCCTCATTGGAATAGAGGAATGAGTCATAAGAGTGTTCTAAGGAGAGGCTCTATAAACGGTTGGATATTGGAGTGGTGAGCAGAATCTCCCTACACTGCCCTTGGGGGTGGCGGTGATGATGAGGTAGAGAAGCCTCCAAATCTTGGCGGGGCATCTCTCTCGTTGGGATGAACCCCTCCTATTTATACCATTAGATAAGAGTGTCAATCACCCTTCTCTTTATGATCACTGAGGGTGAAATGGGGCGTGGGCGCCCATTAGCCGTGGTTGTGGAAGTTGTCGTGGTGGAGATGGAGTTGTGTGGGACTACTGCATTGTCATTTCTCATTCCCCTATATCTACGGGCAGGAGGTGACTAGTTTCTTATAGTTGTACCTTGGGTCTTGCAAAGTAGGAAGATTCAACCATCAATACAAATATTAGGAAATAAATTCCCAATTTCTCAATGACATTCAGTCTTCCATGGTTGGAGAGAAAGATCCACACTGACAATGACACAGACTGGAATGCCCGATGATCAAATACCCCAAATTTTAGTGAGTTTCATGCTAGACACACTATTTTCTTGGTGGGACCTAGTTCTGGATATCTTAATCTGGTGACATGATCATCTGTTAATGTCTTGAGCACCACTAATTCCCATAGTTGGAGGAGAACTAGTTCACATCGGGTTCACCATTTCAGTTTCTAACTATTTTTTTCGAGGGGCGCTGTCATGCGTCGTTGGTCGACGGCTGACTGACAGTCACATTGTTCCTTTCATTCCTTCTTTCCCAAGGTAGGTGACATCTATCACTTATTCATCGATGTTTTCTCCTTGATCGAAATGGGATTATGGGATATCGGTTAATCCTTCCTTGGATTCCTCCTCATAATTCATCACTTAGTCCAGGTCTCCCTCATAGATTATGACATTGTTCATGAACTCATTCCCAGTGCCATCTCTTTATGGATTCTAGTTAATTATGCTTCTTCTATTAGGACATTCCAAAGGTTAAAGTCAGGGCAGTAATATTTAGTTAGGAGAGTAGTCACGCTGAGGAATATTCAACATGTATGGATGCTGAAACACAAGAACACATGTATTCTTCCTCATCAGATGGATTCTCAAGGGAATAGAAACCCAAGTATTCCCATGGAGATCTCAGGGTATCTTATTCCATAGGTATATCTTAGAGTTTTTCCTTGGCTCCCCATGTTTAGCACGGGGTATGAATTGAATTTAACATCTTTTAGAGACTGATCAGACTGATCAGAACACTTATGAGGGTGGATCAGATAGGCACATCCCTGAAAGTTATCACCTAAAAGGTTTACCAGATGAATGGATTATAATGCCCAATAAGGAAATATCTAGGATTGAGTATCCTAAAAAGGGAATATTTCACACCATGAAGGAAGATCTGGACACCACAATGGGTGGATCAGAGAAGGTGGACCCCAATAATGGGGGGGACACCAAGGTTTACCATTGGATGGGATTGAATCTTAAGGAGGCTTACTACGTAGCCTGTTTAGAATATAGGGATCAAAACTTTTGTAGTTTGAAATAATGATTTGGGTCTTACACATGGTTAGCTTCTTATCACAAGAGAAGAACTCTTGGTTTGATTATATGGATTGTATAGGGATTATGCATGGTTAGCTTCCAGGTGATATAAGGAGTAGTAATGGTATAGGTGACCTTACTATGTTAAGGATATGGTGGTGGAGTAGATGGTTGGGGCTTATGCATGGTTTGTTTCCCGTATGAATGGCGTGATCCCACCTGGATGTAGTTTCCCAAAAAATAATCAGGATGGATGATGGAGGAGGTAGATGAGGTGGATAATATGCATGGGATGGAACAGACGTGAAGATGAAGGTACTGGGCCTGAGCCTCAGGGTGAATTTATATGTATCCTAGTGGTTGGGAATCAAATTTCACATCAAAGTCCACATAGTTCAAAATGGAGGCAAGTAATTGAGGCATACACAAAGTATAGTGACCTAGAGATGCATGAGGGGATCATTCATGGTTAGTAGCACTTCATAAGAGGATCACTCTTGGTTGGATGAGTATTGTTAAGTATAGGGAATATTCATGGTTATCTGCCCAGAAAAAATGGGACATATGGATGGATTAAAACACCTTAGGGAGGCGGATCTAAGAGACGTGTCCCAAAAAGGGATGATGTCACATCATGAGGGTACATCCATGGGAGGGAGCACCAGGTTTTACCATTGGTTGGGATTGAAACTCGGGGAGGATTTCTATGTACCTTTTTTAGAAGACTGGGATCAAAACCCACATAGTTCAAAAAGTGAAAGGGGATTGCAGTTTAACATCATGTGGGATATAGGTGAGCCGAAATGAAATGGTCAGAATATATGAATTGTGGGTAATGAGTGGATTGAACCTCATAGAGGCTTCATACATACACTATTTAGAGGAAAGGGATCAAATTCCACATAGTTCAGTAAGGAGGTGAATGGGGATTAGGCATGGTTATAGTCCCAAAGTGGATTTCATGGTTTCTACTTACTCTAAAATCACGTGAGTCATTATTGGTGTGAGAAAAAAGAGGTAACAACAGACCTGATGACCGTTTCATGAAAGGTGCAGCCACGAGGGACAGTGTGGGTCTTATGCATGGCTAGCGGCCAAGGGATATGGAGATTGGGACTTACTCCAGGAGGGAAGCCTTAAGATGATGTACGATGTAAAAGAATAATATAGATCCATGTCAATCACATAGGGAACACCCTATCAATATGGGTGTTAGTACTTATATGAAGACTACTCGAGGCTCACATGGAAACAATGCCCAAAGGGAGAGAGAGAACATGAGAGTATGGATGCCCATTCCCCTTAAAATCCTATCAAACCTTCCACACATGTGGAAACTCATAGTTTAATATCATGTGTTGGGGACATGGGGTACTTGGTAGTTTAACATCCTATAGTTTAGACAATGAGGACTCACTCCCATCCATTGGACTTACATAACTTTTACCAACCCACACTTGGAGGGGGGAAGGAACAATAAATGCCTGGAAATAATGAGGTATAGGAGTGGTCAATCTAGGTTTCCATGTTAGCATGGGTATTCAAAGAACAAATATCCATTAACATGCCTATGCGAAGAATCATTAGGTAGGGAAACAAAACATGGAACACCGTTTGAGGGACCAAGAAATCACTGCACACAATCCTGGAGGGACGCATGGAGGAGGTGCGTGCAATATGTGGATATTGAGAACAAGAGGAGATCGAACATGATTCCTTGGAGTAAGGATAGTACATGGAGTGTATAAGAGGCATGCGCGCAATATTCGGGACTTACGTGCAAACGTAAGGGGCTCTGGTGCAAGATGTACTGCACAAGGGTAAGTATTGCGTGCAAGAGGGGTATTTTACGCGCACTTGCCATAGGGAAAAATGAAATGGGTGTGGGTCAAACCCGAGTGGTCCCACCCAAAGGAGGACCCAAGTGGGACCTATCACGCAAGATCTGGTACCTTGGAGTCATGGATTTTGCGTGATTTCGGAAGGGTCATCTTGCACGCACAGGATCAGAGTTTCAACTTCTGAAGTGTTAACCATAAGGGAGGGGGTACCCCTATATTTATAGAATAAAATATTAGTAGGAGTGTTCAAGGAGACTGGTGAGAAAGAGATTGTTTGACATCACATTTGGTGTGTAAGATCCTTGTGTGTGAATTTCATTCTTGCGCGCTGATCCGCCTTCCTTCACGCATCTGAATTGTCCATTTTTTAGAGGCCAGAGCACAACATGGGTTTTGATATCTCATTTGGAATGGAAGAGCCTCGTGCATGGATTTCATTCTTGCACGTAGGCACTGAATCTTGTGCATAGCATCAATGGGGTTTCCATGATCATTCGTGTAGTCAAAATATGTCTTGAAGTTTCTCAAATATGCCAATCTATGGACTCAACCGGATTTCTGCACCAAAAATATGAAACTTTCATGATGAAATATCAAGAAAATGGTATTATATTACATGGTAAATGTTCATATGATTTTGATTTCCATTTCAACATTAATTCCATTATATATGGGTTCCTTGGTGTGTTTTAGATACTAATCACGAACTTTATGTGTGTTTTACCAAATGAAACCAAGAAAGGGTCTTAATGGGTCACATGATAAGTGTATCCATAACCTTAGATAAATTATATATGAATTTAATATTACAATTAATATTATTCTCAAGTTTCAAGGAATAATATTTTTGTAGGTTTTGTTGATATCATATATTCAGTCACTAATTATTAGAGAGAATAAATATATTAGTTGAATATTTAACAAATATTTATTCATGAGTTTAGTGAATATAATATTTATTTATTTATTTATTGAATTATGCAGTGATATTTATTTATTTTAATAAATAGTCATTATTCAATGTTCAATAAATACCATGAAGGATTAAAAAATTGAGTTAAGGATCTAGTGGGAAGGATATATTAAATATCATTTAAACAAATATTTACTAATTTATTTAAACAATGATATTCCTTTTATCTATGAGACATGTACATGTCATGGAAATAATAATAATTTTATTATTATTATTAGATGTGGGGTTTCTTATGGATTAAGATATTGGATATGGGACTAAATTCAATTAAAAATTCTCTAACATAGCTATATAAACATGGTCATATCATTTTCAAGGGTAAGATATAATAGACACTGTAACTACTCACATTGTTAGGGGTTATGAATTTTAGATGAAAATTAAACTGTTCGTTTCGTGGATGGATCATTCAGAGAACTGGGTGTATAAATGAGATAATCCTAATTTGAACATATTAAAGATGTGTTTTTGGTCTTTAAGTAAGGCTCAAAGTTTGAATCAAGGCTCAATTTTTCAATAGAGGAGGCCTAGAGTAGCTGGAGAATCTGATGCGGCCACCTACTGCCATCTTTCCAATTGCCTCTACCAGCTAGTTGGTGGGGCAAATAAAACCATTTCTACCCATCAAAACTCATCGACAATCCAATGAGCCTACACTGGATAAATGGTAGAGTAGGAAGAACCCATCCTACCTATAATGACTCACCAACTAGCCGGTGATCCAGCCTTGGGTGGATGGTGGGTCACACTAGGTGGATTTAAATGGGGGCTCTTTTGGTTATTTTTTCCACTGAGAACCACTTGGGATTTATCCCCTTCACTTAATTTTATAAGGATAATTCAATACTTTCCTTTTAATCTCCTCCCTCTAGGATATATCCTTGATCCATGGTAGATCTAAGAACGGTATTTTGGAGAATCTATGAGATATCCTTCGTTCTTCATTAATCTTGGCCTATTTCTTCTTCATACAGTGGTAGATTGTGATATCATTCATCATGGATGATCCTCTTAGTAAATTGTAACCTTTATGATTCTTTAATTCCCCAATTATCTTAATATCTTCTTATCCTTGATTATATTGATCATTTATTGATCATTTCCATAATTTCAATTATATAATTATATGAAAATTACATTTTTTATTGAAGGAATTGTTTGAGAATAATGTGGATTTGGATTAGAATGGATAGAGGATTTATTGTGATGATGGAAACATTGCTTTATTGGATATTCATTTGAAATTATGTTCTTTGGTAATCTATTCTGTGATTTTTTTTAAATTATTTAAAATTTTCATCATAATAAGGAATAGAGTTTTGGAATTTATTGTCTTAGAACTGGGAGTGTGCTAGGAGTGGCTCAAACTCTGTTGGAAGACATTACAGCTAAGTTTTATTTCTTTTTTTGATTTATTCTATAGGTTCTAATTTAATTATATTAAATTGGACTTTGTTTCATTTCCACATGATAATGATTTTACCTATATTAATATCATAAGAGTTTTAAAATCATCCATGGGTACTTGTTCATGGTTTTAGCTTGGCAGTGATATCTGGTAAGTCCTTTGGCAAGTATGGATTTCACATTTGTTTTGAGTTCTTTATAATCACTTAATTAATTATAATTTAGTTATAATTAATTATCTGTAATGAATGGTCATGAGTAGAATCTCATAGTGATTTATTGAGGCTAAATATACATTGATGGAATTGGACAAAGATTCTAGTACTTTTTTGGATGGGAGTTGGCTCCATATTGAGGTATGTGGTTTTATGTACTCTACCCTATGGTTTTATACATGTTTACTAGAATTTGGTATGCGGTTTACCACCATGGGAGAATGACCCTTAATATCAAAATTTGTTATCAATAATAATTTGTTCTTAATTAATCAATGATCTTTAAGTATTAATTAATTAAAGGAACCATTCCTAATGTAATTGGAAAAACTATCAAGGGCATTGATGGAACTTTTTGCATTGGCTAGATATTGATTTTTGGTGGATAAGGATTAATCAAATATTGTAGCCTTAGACTACATGGACAAACTTGGGTCTGTGGTTATTCTACATGATACTTAGAGACCATGAGGCCATTTTTTATGATTTGTTCCATGAATATGCTTGGTATCATAATGATCTATGTTTGACCATGATCACATGTGTAGCTAAAATGAATCATGAGTAGATTTTATGATTTATTGTTATGTATAATATTTTTACCTTGAGGTGATACCTGTGTTGACATAGCTTGTTGGCCATTCTTGATATTGATCGCGTGTGGGTGCATGTGTAACCCATGAGACCATGATTAATGTTTTTATCACATAGTGGTGTGTGTGTAGACCATGTTACCCATATACAATGATTGATTCCATGAGTGTGATTATATGGATTTTTATACCATTTTTAATTATAATCACATGTATTGTGTGTTTCTACTAAATAATCATGATGAAGTGTTACACTATGAATTTCCTTGCATGATCTACCTTTCTATGTGTGTTACCATGACTTTGGAGGTATTATTCTTGTAACTCGGAATATGTGGATCATAGTGATATAGTTATACCTTAGAGGGGGTGTACACATAGCTTGTAATAGTGATGATGAGGGGTCTGGGCACATGGTAGGGGAATGGTGATGTCTTGTGAACACAGTGTAGTACGTTCCAAATATACCTAGCGGATTCCAAGTAGCATGTTCACTCAATTCCTAGTAGATGTTGAGTAACTATTGATTCCTAGTGGATAATAAATAACATGTACACTTTATACCTAGTGGATGCAGAGTATAATATTCACACAATTCCTTGAGGGTGTATAGAGAATCATTCCTTAACCATATAGCTATTTCTTGATCATTTCTAACATATCAATTATCCTTTCAACATATAGATGAAGTAAGTACAGTTGGGGGTTCATGGAGGCTTGGTAAAAATATGAATTATTATTATATAGTTTTTGTTTTCTATTTTGTTATTTGGTGATTATGAGTAATTCTTATGTAGTTTATGGTTTTCCTATTTACTTTTTTATGAGCTTATCTCATGCATATACACTACATTTACTGATTGGGCACTAGATCACATTGATAGTTTCCTACTGAGTTGTACTCATACCCTAACTGGGAGTCCATGGAGATTTTGTACCTAAGAAATCCTCACTTGTTTTATGTATAGTTTGGGATGAGGCCTATATTTTATGTACTAGCGAGATAGCTCACTATGATTCTGGAGATCAGGATGATGTGAGGCTTGGAATTGAGGATCCATCTTGTACTTTTTCTTTTCTTTTCTTATATTATACTTGTGATTGGACCAATGGGTGTTAAGGGCCTTGTATTTAGGTTTGAGTATTTTTTTTTCCACATTCATTCGAATAGATAGTGGGTCATTGGTTTCCATATACTATGATTTTATACTATTGTATTATTTGTTTATTTATTATTATTGTGTATTCTGATTGAGTGTAGATTCTTCCAATGACTTTACAAAGACACTTTCTACTAGTCGGTAACCTCTATCGTATTATGTGTCATGCTTTAGGTTATCTAGCTCTCTAGACCGAACCAGATGATTTGGGTTTGGGTGTTACAAAATGGTATCAGATCCTGTCTTGTTTTTCTTGGTTTAGGGAGTTAGTAGAGAGGATACATAAGAATGTGTTATAGCTTATGATAAAACTCAGTATGGGGCATCACATACACCTTTATCAAGGAATTTCCAAGTTACTAGGGAATATGATTGATGTTCTTAGTTTGTATTATTATTGTAATATGATTTCACCTCGTAAGATACACATGGATTTTAAGGTTTGTGATTTAATATAGATTTAACTCCTGGTTATATCGACAATAGGTGACGCATAAATCATATTCGAAACATAGGATTCACATGACATATATTCTACTTGTGTTTGATTCTATTAATGATGGAGGATTCAATTGATTTAGTGTTGATAGATTTTACTGTGTATACACATATAAGTTCTGGGTGACATTTTATTTAGATAAACCCCTATGCATATCTAATCATGATAGCATGTCATGTGAATTATGGTGTGATGCACCTAGGATATGGTGGTCGTGGTGGTGGTGGTGGTGGTGATGATGAAAATGATGATGCAATTCCTCTATTCATGAGTGATCCATTGTATCTTGTTAGGTAATTTTAGGGTTTTAATTGTCTTAGTGAAATATATTGTGGGATTACCTAATGGATGGGTCTAGTTAAATATGGTTTCAATTATAATCTATGTGGAGTTATCCATATATGACCCAGTGGAATTTGGTTTAACTGAAACAAGAATCATTATCCTAGAGGTGGATAATCTAATGTTGAAATTGTCATAGCATGTCAATATAGATGTACCTAGATGATGTCTCATGATATATAACCCATAGAGAGAACTTTTTGGGTTATGTGTAAGACCTTGTGGCCTTAGTAATGAAACTATGGATAGTAGTGACTCATTTTATCTTTCTCTGTGAAGGTAACCTGAGTAAAAATATTCGTTGGGAAGGTATATTCATGGTTACCTTAGGGGAAGTTTTCATTGATGAAAATTTCTTTGGCATGTGAGAAACCCTTAAAATGATGTATATAACTTCTTGTAGTTTTCCTTGTAACTTTGGAGTATATGGAACCAATATTTCTAGTATTCATGAGACAAGGTTGGGTTTTTTGAAATGCTTTAACTCTTATAGAATCAGGGATAGGACCAAGTTGTCCTTGGAATATTAGTTTAGATTAAATCCTCATTGGATAGAGAGTGAAAATCCTATGTATTCATACCAATGAGGTGTATGGAATGGGAAGAATCTCAATGGTTTTAAAACCATCATTGTATTATGGGTTATGAATAGTGAATCTTGGTAATTAAGTCAATCCATTCCTAAAGAAGAGCACCAGTGATACTCCTAGTTTTATATAATTGGCATGCATAGGTGTGTGGTCTTATTACTTAGGAGTATTTAACTTTTGGTATCATTGAGATTCTTGTTTCTAAAAGGGTCACCTAGTGTGATCAGTTTGGTGGTGTTATCACCTTGTAGAGTGTGAACAACTAAAAATGCATGTGAGTGTGTCTTAGGAGTCCATGACTCATGGGGAATCACATTGTTATAGTACATAGTGGTGTTATCACACCTCAATGGGAAATCATTCTTGCATGAGCATTCATGTATGCAGTCAAACATGAATTAAGTATAATTAGTGGATAGGGGGGGTGAGATGACCACTAAGGATGCCTCAGGTTCTATAGATAAACTTGGAAAATCTAGTAGTGGTGGGTCACTAACAAATTTGGTTCAGAGTCACCCTTGAAATTAGAAAATATAATGTCAATGTAAATATTATAGGGTTTTGTGGTTTAGAGGTTTTTTTTAAAGATATGTTTCCATGGAAAAAAATATCAAAAATGGTTTTGGGTACTATTTTTTGGTCAACTATAGTTTGGTTTCAGATAGAGATGTCATGGTTTGGTGTAGCGGCATACATAAGGGGACAAGAACTATTTGATCAGAGGTCATAACCCATTCCTAGGATATTGAATAACATTATTAAAATTGATAATGTATCATTGAATTTAGTTTAATGTGTTCTGAAAACCCCATATGTGTTTAGTGAATGGTATTACTCTTGGAAATTGAGTTTGAATGGATGATCACATTTTTTCATTGTGATAATTGATGAAATAATCATGAGTTGGTAGATTTATGTGTGAATTACAAGGCAACAATAAGGATACTCATATGTTGGGGAGCATCAACCTAGTTTTTAGTTAAATGACCCTCTAATGGTATGGTTTATGGTGTAGTGTGATATTAACCATTGAAAATTGTGAGGCTTTGGAAGACCGTTTTACGTGGAACTAAGAGAATTTAGTTCTATGATGAATTATTGATTTTTTATTTATATGTGGTGTTGTATGGAGAATAAATTTTGGATTTGTAATTGTGGAAAAATCAGTGTAAACCAAGAGGGGTTCAAATCATCAGTGCATCATTGCAAGGTTGAGAGCCTTGTGGCTTGTGTAAGCAGTTGATGAATCAACCTAAGAAGTTACATCAATATTATTCAAGATTTTATTAAGGATGTATGATCAATTTACTAATGCCTTTGAGGATTTAAGGAGTTATTATTGGTGGCTTCATGGAGTTTCAGCTTTTGAATTCAAGAACATTTGTAGGAAGACAGCTAGAAATATACTGACTAATGTTTCCACGTGAAGCTGATTGTGGTGGGTTGGAACCATGTTGAGCTCCTTGAACCAGGTATGATTAAGGTGTTTAAGAATCATTTGATACCTTTATAGAAATTTTAGAATGATCGGGTTATATTGGTAATTGGAGACTCATTATCTTAGCTCACAATGGGGAATAATGATTAGGTATCAACATTTAACTAGTGTTTCTCAATGGTCAAGAATGATGGATTAGAACCATACCTAGTGTGTCATTTGACTACTAGATTATCTTTCTTGATAGAGATTACTATTTTGAGGATCACTATAATGCATCTATATGAATTAGTTGAAGAAACCACATTGTGTAAGGTTAGAAGAATTCGGTGATCATGGTCTCAATGTTTCAATAACATTAAACTTTTGTCTTGGTTTTTAGTTTCCATCCAAGTAGTGGAACAATAGAAGTGTGTGATGGGAATTATAGAATAAGTGTGGCCTTGAGGCGGTGTTTTTAAATGGGGAATGGAATGAGTAGAAATCTTTATAGATGATGGTCATTGTAGATTAGGAGGTTTTATTCACATGTTACCAAAACTACTTGAGGGTTAGAATCACTATGGTAGGGAGATTGTAAAGACATGTGCAATTAGAGGTTGTGAATTTTTTGTGAAACATAAACTTTTTGTTTAGTGGATGGATCATTAAGAGAACTAGGTTTCAATCAAAGATTACCTATATTTGAACATATTAAAGAGGTGTTTTTGGACAAGTAGGAAGTCTTGGAGTTAAACTCATGGATTGGGTATTTGGAAGAGGAGGCCTAGAGTATTTGGGACTAACATTGTAGCCACCATCTAGCTGGTATCCCCCATCGACTAGTCAGTGGGTTGGAAAAAAAAACACTTCTCCCCACTAGGACTCACCTACTAGCTGGTGATCCTACACTGGATTTCTGATTGGGTAAGAATAACCCCTACTTTCTAATAGGACACACTGGACAGCTAGTGATCCTATATTGGGTGTACGGTGGTACATTTTGGGTTGTTTTATGTGGGATAACTTTTGTTCATTTTTTATGCCAATATACACTATGTATTTATCTTATTCACTAAAGTTTATGAGGTGTATTTATCTATGTCCTCTTCCTATCCTCCCTCTAATATCTCCCCTTAATCTAGGTGGATATAGGAAAGATCCATTGGTGAATCCATGAGAGATACTTCATTCTTCATAAATATCATCCTCTTTCTTCCTCTTACGGTGGTGGATCATGATTTAATCCCTTGTGGATGACCCTCTTAATATGTTGTAGCCTTTATAATCCTTTGATGTATTAGTTATCTTCATATCCTATTCTATGTGATTATCTAGATCATTAATTGATCATTGAATTTATTTTAATTATATAATTGTATGAAAATTACATTGGTTCTTGATGTAATTGTTCGAGAACAATGAGGACTTGGATCGGTGTGGATAAAGGATGTCTTGTGATGATGAACACTGGTTTTTGTTAGGTGTTTCATTGTAGGTATGTTCCTTGGTATTCTCTTATATGGTTTTTTTCCAAATTATGTTAAATTGAAAATTGTAATATGGAATTGAGTTGGGGTATTTCTTATCTTTGAACTTAGAGTGTATAAGGAGTTGATCAAACTCCATTGGATGACGTTGTGGCTAAGGTATGTCTCTTAGTATATTTCTTCTAAAGGTTCCAATTTAATTATATTAAATTTTTCTATTTTTGTTTCTATATGATAGGGTTTTTTCACAAATTAATGTTAGAAGAGTATTACAAACCTTCCATGGGTGGTTATTCATGTTTCTGACAAGGCGATAATATTTTATTAGTCCTTCAGCAAGTATGAATTTCACCTTTGAATGTGAGTTATTTTTAATCACTTAATTAATTATTTGGAAATCTTGGGAATGAGTAGACCCTCATGATGATTGATGGAGGTTTCATAGACTTGGATGGACTCAAACAAATATGTTAGGACTTTCTTGGATGGGAGTTAGCTTTGTATTGAGGTAGGTGATAGCACATACTCTACCATATGGTCTTATGCACATTTATTGGCATGTGGTATGAGGTTCTCCAACATAATAGAATGACCCTTAATTTCATAATGTGATGTGAATAATAAGTAATTATTAATTAATTAATTATCTTTAAATATTATTTAATTAAAGGAACCATGCCTAATATAATTGGAAAAAGTGCTAAGGGCCATGACAAACCCTTGTAAACTAGATTGATTCTAGCTATTGATGGCGAAGGGTTAATAAAAAATGGTAGCCTTAGACTACATGAACACCCTTGGGTTTGTGGTTACACTACATGATATTTAGATCCCCTAAAACCATGTATGGTGATTTATTCCATGTTTGTGCTTGGTATCCTAATAAACCATGTTTTACCTTAATCGCATGTGAAGTTACTATTAATCATGATGATATATTATGCTCTATTATTATGTATATATTTGTTTCATTGATTTGATACTTGGGTCTGAATTACTTTTTGACAATTCTTGATAGCGAATGCATGTGGGTGCATGTGTAGCACGTGAAAAAATGTTTGATGTGTTTATCACATGTAAGTTTGTGTATAGCCTATGAGATGCATATATGATTCTTGATTCTATTAATGTGATTACATACATTATTATACAATATATGATGATAATCACATTTATTTGAGTGTCACTACTAAATACTCAAGATTATATGTTATGATATTCTTTGACTTGTATACTCTACCCTGATATGCGTTTTCCATGCCTTTGGAGGTATTTTTTTGGTACTCAAAATAGGCGGACCGTCATGATATTATTATACCATAGAGGGGGAGTGCACATGGCTTGTGATGATGATGTTGATAGTTCTGAGTGTGGGGTAGGGGCATAGAGGTGAATTTTATATATTGTGTAGAACATTCATTCAATGCCTATTAGATTCTAGGTAGCGTGTTCACATGATTCCTAGTGGATGATGAGTAACTCTTGATGCCTAATAGATTCCATGTATCATGTACACTTGATGTATAGTGGATACTAAGTAGAATATTAAAATGATTCCTTAAGTTTGTATAGAAACGTATTCCATAGCCTTATGTAATGTTCTTGATCATTTTCAACATCTTGATTATCCATCCTACATAGAGATGAAATAGGTACAACCTAAGGTTTTTGATGGATTAGTAAGTTCAAGACCACTCACTATATGTTTTTTGTTTTATATTTTATGCTTTGGTGATTATGTTTAATGCTTGTACAAATTATGATTTTCCTATTTACTTTATGTTATTCTTATCACATGCACATACATTGCATTTATTGATTGGGTACTGGACCTTGTTGGTGATGTCCTACTGAGTCATACTCACACCCTAATCGGACGGTCATGACACTTGGGTGCCTGATAAACCCTCACTTATTGATAGTACTGGATGGGCTGAGTATTAGGCCTGATTATCTATAGGGATAGATTGTTATGAGTTTGGAGACAAAGATGAGGTGAGGCTTGGAGTTGTAGATCCATATTATACCTTTTCCCTTTTTTTTCTTATACTTATGATCGGCTCAGTGGGAGATCAGTTCCTTGTATTCATGTTTGAGTCTATTGTTTCTATATTCATTCATACTGATGGTATGTTGTTGGTTTTTGCATAATCTAATTGTATACTATTTACAAGTTTGGTTGTTTAGATTTATTTTGTACTCTGGCTGAGGGTATAGTATCCTTTAACTTTACTTAGACCCTCACTGCTAGTTGAAAACCTCTAGTGTGTGGGGATGTGTGCTTGAAATCATTTGGATCTTTATCCTACACTAGGTGATTCGGGTCAGGGAGTTATAGTAGTTTTTGTGCACAAAATTTATTAGAGACAATTATATCATGACCTAGAGAGAAATCTATCAAAAATTCTGTAAATAATATAGATCCTCGATCCTCTACCTCACTCTCAAGATCTGAAGAGAACAAAAATAATTTTTCAAGCCTCATAAGATTTTTTTTGCAATCAATGGTGAATAATTCAATTTGTGATAATCTTTCATACTATCACTTAAAAATTCTACAATGAAATTCAGAGACTCATGGAGCATGTATGGGTTACTACTATAGGGATTCTACTATTAAATCCTTTATTGAAATGATGGTATGAAAAGATTTTTCAATCAATTTGAAAATAAATAAAGAAATGAAAATCATGGTAATTTCTAATTTAATATAAATTAATTATAAATTATATGTGGAAGATCCTATCTGGTATTTTTAGGATTGTTATTCATCATGTTCTGAGGATTTATCCAAGGAAATCGATGAAAAAAATTTGTTGGGAATGAGACTAACTGCTTCCATTGTGCCTCAGGACCTTCAACTGGTATCATAATTATCATATATTAATTTATAATTATTTCCTAATTGTTGATTGATATCTACATTTGTTATTAGTTTATAATTTCTATTTGATTCATTATTTAATATAAAGTTGAAATAACATGATTGTTTTGTTTCATATGACCCAGAATTGGTTAAGAATATATATAAAGGACAGTCATAGATATCATCAAGAGGTGCTAGATATTTTAGTTAGATAAATCATGATTACATGACATGTTCCTGTAACATACATGATGTGTAGTGAAATTAACCATAATAGGATGCATTGTGAGAAATTTTGTATATCGTATGGGTGTCATTACATGAGGTGTATTAATATAAAATTTTATGATAACATCTAAAGATGTACAAATTTTGATGGGGTACACAGCATGTAGTTGGGGTACTTATCATGTAACCCCACACAGTATTCAAGAAAAATTCACAGAAACTATATGGTCAAATTACGCATCGTGTATTTAACACATGACACGTAGGGGATGTCAAATCATACAATATGAGCTGATTGGGATTAAAAGGTTTGCATCTATTGTAAATTCCATTAAAAACATAAATATCCATGTGGATCTCACATGGTGTCCCATGGAATATTTCATATAAATCAATATAAAGGGGAACACAGTGTGTATAAATTTATATACACCACATAACCCGTAAACATTTACATGTATTCTATGACCATATAGCCTGTAGCCATGTAGTTTTAATTATATGGAAGGAAATTTAATTATGGAATTAAACTGAACTACATGGTGTGTAGCTAGAATTCATGCCATGTGAAATAGTTTTATTGAATATTAAAATTCCAATTAATTTCTATGTTAATTTATAAACTACAAACCTTTCATGGTCATCATATGCACTATGTACTTTCCATATGCATTTAAAGTGGTACATATCATGTCATAAAATATATTCCATGTGTCATAAAAGATGATATGACTACTTATCTTGAAAAATGGGACAACACACCATGCAATACATGACATTTCATATATCACTGCTACAAAATCGTCCTTTAACAGCATTATAAAAGGCCTTTATCAGCGCTAAAAAAGAACTATTAATCGAAGTGTGTTTAAAAGACCCAAACTTTTATTGGTGTTAAAAAGCGCTATTAAAGTCCCCCTTTAATAGCGCTAAAAAATTGATGTTAAAAGTGTCATTTAACAGCATTTTTTTAGCGTTGTTTAAGGCCCCCTTTATCAGTGCTTTTTTAGCACTGATAAAGGGTATATAATTTTTTTCCCATGCCCCACCCACCCCCCTTTATCAGATTTTCCCACCTACCCACCCCTTTATCAGCTTTTTAGATAAGGCCAGCCCCCCACGCGCACCCCTACCTCCAACAAGTTTCAAACCCTAGACCTACAGCATATACCCTAGCACCTTTACCACTCCACTATACTATTTTGTTTTATATTTTATGATATATTTGTATATTTATATATATTTCATTGTATTTTTTATCCATATATTTATATATATGTTTATATATTAATAAATATATTTTATATTTAAATATGTTTAATTATTTATTTATAAAATTAAATTTTTATGTGTGAATATATAAAAAATATGTATATATTGTTATATATTTGATTATAAATAAAATCACATTATGAAAAATGATAAAATTTAAAAGTCATGATATCAATATAAATGTAATCCCTAGGAATAAATTCATTCCCCACCAAAAATAGAAAAAATACCCCCATAAACGAGGCTTAAAATCCATCGAAAGTTAAAAAAATCAGGATACGCAGACTAAAAACTCAGTTTTGGAGGCCTTTTGGGCCTTTCTAGCCTTGAAAAAAATAATTAACAGAGTCCCCCAATTCATGAAGGTGTAGAGATCATCCCATGCTTTGATTTGATATGTGGTAGAGCCTAAACAGACACCCGGATCAAAAGTTATGGTCATTTGAAGTTTGAGTTACATTTTCAAATTATTTTAGACCTTTTATTATTTTTATGATTTTTTTATCTTCTAATAGATATTAAATGACTATTAATTGGTAATAATAAGAAAATTATTAATTAATTTTTTTTTGTTATTTTATAAGCCATTTTCACTAAATATCTTATATTTTAAGTATAAATGCCTATTTACCTTATCTAAAACATATTTCAAAAAATATATATTATATTTATATCAATATAAATATATTTATATATTATTATATTATTTTAAATGAATTTTTTTTTTTTGAAGTATACTTTTATCAGTGCTTGTAAAAAAGCAATGATAAAGGGGGGGCTTTATCAGTGCATCTAAAAAAGTGTTGATAAAACCCCTCCCTTTATCAATGCTTTTTTATAAGCGCTGATAAAAGACCTCATTTATCAGCACTTGTAAAAAGTGCTGATAAAGGTCTCCCTTTAATAGTTCTTTTCTTTAGTGCTGTTAAAGACCCCCTTTAACAATGCTGAAAAAAGCATTGTTAAAGACCCCCTATAATATTACTTTTTTTAGTGCTGACAAAGGGGGTATTTAACATCATTTTTAGCTAGCACTGTTAAATCCATAGCACTGGATAAACCCAATTTTTTAGTAGTGATGTTCTCTCTCTCAAGAAAGATGACTTATCTAACAACAATCAATTTCTTGTATGGGGGTTGTATAGGTAGTATCCCTTTATTTCCTTAGGATACCCTATAAATATACATTTTGTGCCTCGGGGTGTGAGTTTGTTTCTTGAGAAGGCCTTAGAAAACACCTTGAAATCCCATATGCATGTATACGACAAAATAGCCTTCTTTCCACTCCATAACTTGAAAGGAATTTTGTTTTCCACTTTAGTTGATACTTGATTTAATGTGTATGCCACAGTTTTTAATGCATATCCCCAAAATGATAATGGAATATCTTCATGACTCATCATCAACCTTACCATGTCTAACAAGGTACAGTTCCTCCATTCACTAACACCATTCCACAATGGTTTGTAAGGTGGAGTGAGTTGAGATAGAATCCCAAACTCCCATATAAAGTTAATAAACTCTTAGTTAAGATATCCACCACCTCGATCTAATTGAAGCTTCTTTATATTCTTTCCAAGTTGATTCTCTACTTCATTCTTGAATTATTTAAATTTCTCAAAGGACTCGAACTTATACCTCATCAAGTAGACATAACCAAATCTATTCAATTCATTACTAAAATTTATGAAGTAAGAACACCCACCCCAAGCTTCTACTAGAAATGGTCCACACACATCAGTGTGTACCACTCCTAGAAGATCTATGTCTGTTTCACCCTATCCACTGAATGATAGTTTGGTCATATTTCCTTATAAAAAATAATAACATCTTTTAAGTGGTTTTAGTTCAAAAGAGTCTAAATAATCATCTTGACAGAGCTTTGTCAAACGCTTCTCATTTACATGACCAAGATAGTGATTCTATAGCTAGGTGTTATATGAGTCGTGTGAACATGATTAGTTATCTATTTTCAATACTTAGTTTTAATAACTTAATACATAAATCTCATTATTTAAATGTGTCATGCCATAACATATGTTTTATTTACAGAAGAAACAACTTTTATTTACAAACTTGAAAATAAACCCATCTACATCTAGACATGATACAGAAATTATGTTCTTGGTAATAGTTGGTACATGATAAAAATCTTTTAAAACCAAAATCATTCTCATTGGGGATGAAAGGTGGTAGTTACCAATGGCTATAGTATCTAGTCTCGCACCATTATCATCTCTCAAATCCACCTCTCCTCTATAAATCTTTCAAAATCTACTTGGTTCCTACATTTGGATATATATGTGAGCACCAAAAGCTATATCTAATACCCAATTTGTAGATATTGTAATATTACATTCAATAATGAATGCACCTTTAGCTTCCCCTTACTTCCGAGTGCATTTCTTCTTCCATTGGCCATGCCTTCCACATGAAAAACATACTGCCTTTTTTTCTTTACCCTGCCTCCAGATCTTCCTCTTTTTGGAAGAAAGATGCTCAGGAGATTTAGACTTGTTATGAGTTTTTTGACTCTACTCCTTATTCTTCATTTTCTTATTAACCATAAGGACTGCAAGTATATCATGCCTCATGTCCTTATCTACTTGATGAATCAAAGTGAGAAGTTCTGAAAGAATCTTCTCATTATTGCTCATATTGTAATTAATAATAAAACTAGAGAAGGTCTTGGGCAGTGACGAAAGTATGATATCTGTGCGCAAATCATCTAGGAATTTAATCCCTAACATGTATAAGTCTTCAATGTATCCAATAATCTTAACTACATGAGGCCTAGATGGTGAAAACTCTCCAAGTTTAGTTGTAAACAAAGCATTGGAGATCTCATATCTCTCTTGTCTCTCCTTCTCTTGACAGATATCCCTAAGGTGAGATTACATGCTATATGCATTCATGTCCTTATGTTTCTTCAAAATCTCATTGGTCATGGATGATAGCATGAAACACTGAAAATCTATGGAATTGTTCAAATTTTTCTCATAGAGAGTTAACTCTTCATCACTAGCCTCATTACCAGGCATATCAGGAATAGGCTCTTCGAGCACATGAAATTTCCTTTCATGGTGAAGGATAACACGTAAGCATCTTTTCCACTCTTGGAAATTTATTTTGGTGATAAGGTTATCCTTTTCAAGAATGGATCACAATAATATGTTTGAAGTCATTTTATCATTGTTTCTAAAAATAAGACGAACATGATTTTAGTAATTTATCTGATAAAATTTATAAAAATAAATAAATATTATATTTATTAATCTCCCATTATTTTTATCAAGACTCAATATCCCTCACCATTGTCTTTAAAATATCCCGTTGCTTGGACATTCTAGTGGAAAGGATCCATATTCCCTTTTTCATTACCCCAACTTTGGTTGGTCAAGCAACTTGAATGGTTTTACATAAGAATTCCAAATTACAACTGCATTAATTCATAGATCTTTGATATGTTGAGTGGACTCCCAATCCTGGAATCCTTAAATTGGATTTCCTCAACTCTTGCCTCTTAGTTTCACCAAGTTCTGCTTTGTAAATCAAGTATTGATGTGAACTAAGTTAATTAAACCTAAAACTTCATGTTAGAATTCCCTGATAATTAAAAGCATACCAACTTTGGTTATTCAAGAAATTTGAACTATGATTTGATTTTGACTGAAGTAGTGGAAGGTTATACCGACTTAATATATATAATTGAAGGATTTTATCTTTTATTCATAAATTACCAATTATTATCTTCATTACATTCTTGTTAATATTAAGTGGATTTACTTAAGTGATTAACCATGTCTTAGATAAAATTTACACATAAGTAAATTTATTTTAGTTTTATCCTGCATGCTTGTTAATTAATTAATTCATGTGATCATGAAAAAACATCCATAATAAAATAATCGTGCATCTTGATAGAAATAAAATAATAAACGATATGATCATGAGATTTTACTAATGTTTAGTTTATCTAGTGGATGATGAACTAACTGTCGACCTAGGGGAAAACACCTTGAACCAATTAAGTTTCATGTTACATCTTTTCACATGTCCACCTGTGTATCTCTCTTGGATTGGTTTTGCCTTGGCTCAAAACTTGAATCGCCTCCACTAACATGGGAGCTCCATCCATTATATATGTTTCTACCAACACACAAGTGAGAGGAAAAGGGATTACATAAAAGAAACCATGGTCATGCATACTCTTAAATAATGGGATGAGAGATGACATGTAGGCCAACAATTTAACTTAAAGATAAATTAAATAAAACCAATCACATACAAATTTCTTGGTCTAAGCTCATGATCGTTCATTAGCATGCAATGAATTACGTATTTAAAAAATAGCATTCAATTCTAATAATTCTTATTTAAGATAAATCACACATGAATCAATTAATTATATTCTTTAATTAATAAATTCTTTTATCTTAATTCTCATTAGAATTTCCTTGAGATTCTCATCCATAATAATTTTAAAACAAATTAAATAAATTTATTTAAAATTTATTGTGTACATAAATGTACCTAGGAGGAAACATGGTGAATAATCTTATAAATCTATACCCAACATGTATTATACTCATATATTTTTTACTCTTGTGACATGTGACAGACACGATTTATCACATACTTGCATAACATGTACTATTAACTTAATGATTACATGAATTACATGATTTTTCTATCATGTGTTGTGCTTCAATGCACATAGATTAATAACTGTAATATGACTCACACATGATATGCAGATATGAACATTATAAAGAAATTAATTAATCATGTATATATATTAAAACTCATCACATGGTGTGTCCTATAAACTTAATGACCACATGAAAACACATGTCGATAAGGTTTACAAAGTATAATAAATTAATTTTAATTCTGTGTAATTTGGTATAAGTACAAAGTGTGTACAGGCGAGCTACATGGCGTGTACATTTCTCTCCATCTATCTGAGGCATGCGCATAGGGACTCGTCATGTAAATCGTGCCATGGAAAAATTGGAGTGCATGACATGTATAAGGGCTACACACCGTGTGGTATCCGAGTTACACGATCACTAGTTAGGTAGGCTGTGTAAGAAGATACATGACCCGTCTGTGACCAAATAACTACATGTTGTGTACATGGGCTACACGACATGTACTCAGCTAACTATGCACTAGGATGGCCCGGTCAACACATGGTGTATAATTAAATTCACCACGTATAATAAATGCACATTACTTGAATTAATTATGAATTAATTTTTGGTGAATTGAACACTAGTACATGGCGTGTACTCTTGTGTTATCTGACCAGAATCTTCAGCACCTCTGGATGAGATCTTTGATTTTATTTCATTCATAAAATTAATTGATTTGATTAGATCAATGAGAAACGAAAGTGGAAGAAGAAGATATCACAATTAGATTTAAAGAACGATTAAACTTGAATTAAAAACTAAATGAAAAATGCATAAATAAATCAATGATATTTAAATAATTATAAATAATTATGTGACCGCTTTGATACCACCTGAAGGTTTTGAGTGCAGTGGAAGCGTGTGATGGGTCATTCCCAACTTTTCTTTTTGTCGTAATCAATGATCAATCCAATATTTACACGACAATAAACATCAAGATCAACAGAATTGAATCAAAGAAAGTAGGAAAGGGATAGAACGTCAAAACCAAGTACAAGATCATCACATGTTATTTATAATTAATTTAATCAATTAAAGAATTACCTTGTGAGAATACTTTCTTTATTGATGAATCTGACAATAGATCTACATTGTGTCGTCATTTCATTGTATGAATTAAGAGCATATTCCCTATAACGGCAATCCACACATGTTCCATAAATCTCTGAATATCACTCTAGGAATCTCTGAGTGCTAGCACGACAGATCCTATCGCTTTATTCGTTCACCTTTGATCACCATGAGAATCGCTTCTAAAGCATTCTCCTTAATCTCTCTAGACTCGAGAGTGGGAGGTGGAGGAAGATTGATCTCCATTCTTGGGATTGTTTATGGAGAAGGGAGTACTCAAGGGTTTTGAGAGGATTCTCTAAATTTGTTGTGCAAAACAAACAGATGAATTATCAATTCATGATAATAATATAATTGGGTTTATATATCTCTAGGGTTAGAAATAAATAATTTCACAAGTACACTTTATTATTTATTTAATCCTTTGTTGAACCCCATGTCTATAATAATAATAATATTATTATTATTATTTATCAATGTGTGCTTTACTTGGGAATTAAAATTAAATGTTATTTATTCAAATAATATTCAATATATATTATTTCTCACCAGACCATTAAACTCAGTGTGTCATTTCTTCACAATATTTATCTTGCCTTGAATAATATCTGTTTATTTATTAAATAAAAATCACTGTATTATTCTTCAATAAATAAATAAATATTATATTCACTAAATAGAAAATAGGTATTTTTTAAATATTCCGCTCACATAATATTCTCTCAAATAACTAGTGATGAAATATATGTGATCAAGCAAACATGAATAATTATTAAATCATGTGCAGGTATAATATTTAGTCAACTTGTTAAATAATAAATAATAATATATTATTTAACTAAGATTTTCGATACACTTAGTGTGTGACCCTTTGGGCCTCCTTCTCAGTGGCATTAGACAAAGTAGCATAAAGTCTAAGGATAGTGTGTAGAAACATGTCAAGGTACCCATAGAGAAATAACTTAATGTCACAATGACATGATACCACATACAGACGTTCATTGTGTAATATAATCCATTTATCATGATATCTCCAATCAAGTTGGTTGCACGCTGGTGTCATCAACCTATGTGGTCAATGTCTATTTATTTGACTTTCTAGAAATCGAACTTGCCTATAGAACACCATGGTCATGTATTTATTTAGACTATATCATTCCCATCAAAGGGTCTGATATATCAACATACATTAAAGAACATAAGGGACAAATCTTTTCTTACATTATTCATTAATGCAATATTACTCATGACATACCCAACGTATCTTACCTCACCGCGAACATATGTTGTCATGGTTTTCATCAATAAATCAAAGTACACAACTTATAATATTAATTAATAATAATCTTAAATTTTAAGGATCAATACACACACCCACATATAGGAACATACAATGAAACATATGAATGTGGATTTCCTATTATCGGGTCTCATTCTCATAATATCATACACTGGATATTACCAAAGGCATACACCATAAGAAGGTGCCTCAAAATACTATGAGTCTCCACTCCTGATAGCATGTATCATTTTTGTTCCACAAATGATATCATCTAGTTATAGAACATATATTTAAGAATAGTGTCATAGCACTTCTGGGTTCTCATCATAGCAAGGAACTGTTATGACCTTTTACTGCGACAGCTACTCTTTGGACATTATCACATACGATGTTATGCACAAGAACAATCATAATGTGATAAGGTTTTTATTAATATTCAAAACTATGAATATAGTTTATCATAAAGTATACAGAAGTTAGTTCTAGAGCACAAATTCCAACACCTCACACAGTTTACTAACCATGCACTGATCGTGCAAACGACACTTCCCAAGTAACATATTCAAATGCATGGTTGTTGCATAGTTTTACAAACCATGTTGGATAACTATGATATACCTAAAAAAGCTTTAAAATTTTAAAATTCAAAATTAGAAAATTACTAAAACTTAAAATAACACAAATTAAAATAAAATAAGATACTAGTCTCACATGGTTGTGACATCTAAGACCTATAATCCATCCAAAAATACCTCCTAGAGATGTTTCAACTCTTGAAATCCAAATCCAAGACCCAATTCACAAAACTTTCCCTGCTCTAAGAGAAAAAAATCAAATTTCCCTTGATTTTTACCAACCTGTAACAACGCAGGTCGTTACAGGTTGTCTAGAAGCGATTTATGCTCAACCTATGAAGGTGAGTTTCTAGGGAAAATGGAGAGTATACTCTCAATGGATCAAAATTGAAACTAGGATTCCAATACTAATGGTGGATACCATCTAAACTTAGTTTATTCATGTATTTGAGGTAAACGAGGGATTCTTCTCAGGTTGACTTAATCATTTGATGGGGTGGTGAGTCAGTGTGATGATATTAGTATTTTTCAAGGTGGTAAGCTAGTACGACCAGATTAGTATTCACCAAGGTAGTGACCAAGTGTAACAAGATTGCGTATTATTAGGGACAATGGTTAATGCAATGATTATAGTTGTTTTTACATATCTAATTACTAAGGAAACCTTTTCAAATTATATTCACCAAGTAGTTGAAAGAGATACAGGGTGTTGAAATTTTGATCAATACACTATACATGTTATTCAGTAGAGTGTTATGGTATATGATCTTAAATAATGATCGATGTATAATGTGTCTGTAAAGGCATCAATTCATATGATCTTGATTCTTAGTCATACATCAAGGCATAATAACTAATTTCTTGGTATATATATGAGATGATTAGAGAGGAATCGGTACATATGAACCTATGTGTTGATTTGTGTATGGGGTGTCCGACGAGGCATTAAATCAGAGGATTTAGAGTACTGACATGTGATACCAAGTATCCTATTGATACGAGACCTTCAGATCGACACAATATAATAATGTTCACCAGAACCTATAGATATGTGAAATGTCATGATTATTACACCATTTTATCATACGATTTGACATTTTTTGAAGTCGGTATGATACATCATTATCCAAAGTAGGTATGGTTAGGGACCATGATATCTTGTTATACCCACAAGGATCTAACTCATTTTTTTATTAAAAATATATCCCAATGGACTTGGGTAAAGGACCATATATTTGAGGGGGTGGATCGAAGGTCTTAAAATATTTAAAGGGGGTGTCTTGGAGGCCTTACATTAAGGGGTGGTTCGAAGGCCTTATATTAATGGGTGGTTTGAAGGCCTTACATGTTGAGTGGTGGCTCGAAGGCCTTACAAGAAAATTACTTATATATGGGTTCAAACCATGGACCACAATGATAACAATCCCTTGGCTTAACCAAGTTAGAGGGGAATGGTGGAACTGGATTGGTTCTTATTATTGATTATCATTTTAAACTGCAATGATTCATTAAAGTTGTGTTATTGCATATGGTCTCATGACATGAGCACATGCTAACATGTGGACATCATAGTATGTGTTTAGGGCCTTTGGCAGTGCCTACCAAATCATCATGCTCATACCATTCATATACATTTCAACACACATGAAATTATTATGGTTTTATTTTAAGTAAGGAGTCTTGAGACAGGATTATAGTGGTACGAAGGGTCCATGGGACTAGACTAGAGTAAGGGATGTGAGATTGCATGGGTTATCAAGATGATTGTTGATAGCCTCCTTCACTGATTTATTTATTCATGGTATCCTAATTGGCCTAAGGGAGATCCATACTATATGATGAAAATGCATGGTTTATTGTTGGCATTCCATTATTATTGTGTCATGACTTAAATGATATGTGATTGTTTTATTATGTGAATTATACTTGGTAATACTTTCATTTAATTCATTATTTATTGAGCTAATTGTATGTTTTTTGAGGGTATAGTCTCCCCACACTTGGTTTAGACCCTATTTATTGGTTGAAAGTCTCCAACATACAAGGAGGCATGCTTGGGGGCATGTGATGGTTCAGTTCAAGTATCATGTTAGGTATATGGGTTGGGTCATTAAAAGTTGGTATCAAAGCTAGTTTTGGTTTCATGGGATTGTATAGAGGTGAAGATAAAAAATGGTTTGATACTTGATAAGTGATCTATAAATATGGTTTACCAGCATATTTATAAAGGGAACTCAAGTTGTTAAGGGGTGTCTAGGAAAGTGAGTCGATTGAGATTATTTCCACTAGGTTTTGTCTTTTATTTTATTTAACTCTTTATTGTCGATGGTGAAAGTGTTGTTTAATCTCATACATCGTGAATAGGCACACGTGAATTGTGTTATTACATCTGAATGTGATTGATTTGGTTCACGTGTATGATTTATTTTTATATGGACTGAGGGGAAATAAGTTCTTCAAGTTTATTAAAAGTCACTAATAAATATTTAACAATTTTCTAAATAGTTTTGGTGGTAAATTAATTAACTAGAAAAAAGTATGACTCATTGGACACATATCCAATTCAACTAAAAATATAACGTGATATGATCTGATATTGGTATTCATATGTCATTTCGATGATCTTCCATATGTTTTATGATATGTTGGATTGTATATTGACACGTGTGGTAGGGTTAAATAATTGTTGTTGATGCATGTTGGAAAAAATTCTAAAGTAGGACCATGTTGAACCTGCAGGACATCACTATCAAGCATTTAATGATGAATTAATGGTTTAGTTTGTGATGAATTAGCCAGTTGGGACCAAATAAGTTTTCTTTAAAGGACCATTATGCTCCAGATAAATTTTTGATTATTCGTCTATATGATTTGAGACTTTTGAGATGGTTATTGTTATTTTATATCTTATCCTATTAGACTCATGTATGAATTCCATGGTTACTTGTGATAACAATCAAGCTGATGAACTATGAACTAAAGATATTAATTAACTGTGAGCTAAAGATATTGAATAAAATGTTTTGTGGGCCTATAAAGTAGGTATTGCAATCACTAAAGGTCAATGTTGTGAGAGTATGGCGGAGGAGGTAGGTTTGGGAGTGATTTTGTGTGAATTTTATTTTTATGTGATGCATCCAATGGATAGGGAACATTATCTAGAGGAATTTAGGTGGGAAATTCTTCTAGTGTAATAATTAAGGTTTATTCTTGGATAAAAATAGGACAATTTCATCACTAATTTCGGCTTGGGATAACTGAAGGATGTGACATATGGGTATTATGTAAATAAATTATTTATGGATAGAAAGCCTAATTCAAGCACATATGTTGGAAAAAATAGTTATTTGGGAGGAAACTATGTGCTTGATTTAAAATGGAATTAATAAGAATTAAAATTATTTGGTTCAGAAAGAATTTAGGACCACTGAGTGAGAATGATGAGTGATAGGAATATGCTAGGTTTTGTCGATTAAAGTACACCCTATGATGTGTAAGATGAGTCACTTTCTAGAGTTAACAATCTTCTTAGTATGGGTAAGTAAAGTGTTCTAAAATATGGACATCTAACATTATTGATGAATGGTGATGATTCGTCAAAGAACTCGTCGGTATGAATTAGGTTAGAGCATGATGTAGTGACACATCCACTCTTTGGTTCCTAAAGGACGTATAGGAAATGTATAGAAATATGTGGGTATATCTAAGGTGAAACAAAACAAAAAAAAAATCTCATAAAAATTATTTTTTACCCATAAACATTAAAAAAATGAGATAGATATCCTAAAAATTAGATAATTTAAAAATCTTGCAGATTTATTGATGCTTGCATTACAAACTGCAACTTTTAAGAAGATAATTTATAAAATTTGAATGCTAAGACTAAAAATTCTATCATTAATTAATTAAATGGAGTTGAGAATGTTTTACCTGTTTTTCATTCATCACATTTTTTCCCAATGTGTTTTTCTGATGAAGTTTTTAATGAGAATTTTCTAAATGACCTTGTCCATTACAGATAAAGCATGCTGCAAATTGTACTCCTTTAATGCCATCTTGAACAAAAATTACAAGAGTTAATGTCAGTTGCATCTAAAATAATGAACATAAAGGTAACTCTGTGCTAACAATCCCAGGGTGTGAAATTATATTAAAACCATAAAGGATGTACATCAAAAATAAAAATATAATTTGAAGTGTCAAGTTACTATGAGAAGAGGGGAATGTCAATAACTGATGGGACAATAAAAAATGTATAAATAGATCAACATCCAAGCAGCAGTCACCCACGTATATTGTGATGATTGTCACACTAAATTGAAGCATGCATACTTTCACAACAATTACATTGTATAATTATTTGATATATCATAATTGCTCAATCTTCATCCTACATGATTACTTAAGAAAGGATTTTTAGTTACACCAACACTAGTAACACCCAAATTTCAACTACAACCTGACTTTTTGTGTCATAGAAAACATTCATCTATCTAATGATTTTAAGAGAAATAAACATGTCTGCAAATTGGAAATAGGAAAATATCCATGACCCACTGAGTATAAAAACACCCATTACTGTCCAAAAACCCACCACAAACCCCAGATCCAAACTCACATAAAACCATGGAAACTCGATGATACATCCACTTTCAACGCCTACTCCCCCTTCAGAAATAGGAATAGTGATGATGGCATCAATGCTACGATTTTCAGCAGTCAATGGAGGCCCATGAAGATGGTTTCAATGAAGATCGATCCATTCATGCTTTGAATCTGAGTGCCCTTTGGTATTATTCCAATTAAGTTATTGTAGGACACATCCAAGTAACTCAGAAACATCAAGGATGACATGATGGGTGTTATTTCTCTAGAAAGCACATTTGATGAAAAATCCAAAGATCCCAATAATTGCATGTTTATGATCCCATGCAGGGTCCTTCCGGCCAGGTGATTTCTAGAAAAAATCAACAACATCAGAGCATGGAGAATTGTAAGCTCTTTTGGTATTGGTCCACATAGATTGTTATTTGAAATGTCCATGCTTGTTACTTGTAGCTTTAAATATTTTTTTTCTCTCCCCTTGATTACCATATCTACATCATCCCTTTGTCCTAACACTTTAGGTGTGGGCCAGCCCCAGTCCCCCTTCATAATGTTTTTCATGGCCGAGAAGTTTAAGAATTTCTGTATGACCCCCCAAAGGTTGTTGTCTGCAACATCTAAATATCACAGAGAATCAAGATGACACAATGCATGGGGGATACTTCCATGAAGCCTATTGGAACCCAGTACAAGGAACAGTAGAGATCCAATTCTACCCATCCATTTGGGAATTCAGGTTGAGAGGGAACCTTTATATGGCCCGAAACCCATAGATACATAACTCTAGGGCTTGAAGGCATAGAGGACCAAACTGCAACATACACTTTCACCTTCCTACTGACCACCCATTCCAACCCACACCCTAAATACACATCAATAGCCTACCATAATTTACCCATGCACAAGTGTGTGAGGCCTTTTTATACAACTTCTTGAATGTCGGTAGTTGCTGCTGACTAGTCACTACTGATGACCATCCTCCATCTAACTTATTTGAAGGTGACCGCCCTTGCACCTTCTTGCATTACACCAGTCAAAAACTACTCTAGTACAATCTCGAAGGCCCAACATTTGATGTCCTGAAGGCCTAGAGGCCCAATGCCCAATTTTATGTCCCAAAAGGCTATGAGATGAATAGTACAACTACTACAGTACCCTGCTACAGTGTTTTCACTACTACAGTTCTATAGTGCTGCTATAGTACCATGGAAATTGCTACCACCTAGATTTGAACCTAGTCTAATGCAGTATTATGGGGAGAATTTGTCACTCAGGTAAGCCCCTAACTGTTAATGGAACCCACCCATAACGCTATATCAAATCATCAATACCAAGGGTGGGAATGGCACCCACCCTGCTTCCATCACATCACATCAATACCTCAATTTTGAATAGCACCCACCCCCAGCTCCATCACATCACAACAATACCACAGGTTGGAATAACGCCCTCCCCTGGCTCTATCACATTTCAACAATACCCCTGGGTCAGAACGGGCCCCTCCACCGACTCCATCACATCTCAACAATACCCCATGTCGGAATGGCGCCCACCCCCAACTCTATCACATCTCAACAACACCCCCACTTCAAAATGGCACCCACCCCTGGCTCCATCACATATCAATAATACATTAGATCAGAATGGTGTATTCCCCCAATTTCTCATTACAAACATTCAAATAATATAGATCATTTCTTAAATTAAATACATAAGTAATATAACGGATCACAAACACACATATATCATGTAGTTCACATGGGTTGGATACTTGATTGGGCCTATTTTACATTTCCTAGGTTGGCCTCTCACCATACTACCCATTCCCATATCCATTCACACTAGGCCAAAACCATGTTATCCTCTTTATTCTAATAATCTCACAAGTCAACACAAAACTGAGGCACCCACTATAGTCCCCTAGGTCACATCAATACCCGGACACCCCATGTGGGTTCTTTTATTTGTTCCCAAACTCTAGGGTCAAGCCCTTGATGTAAAGTCATAACATTCCTCAATACATCACCGCACTCCCATTAGGTTTTGGTCAACAGACCAGCATCCATCACTGGGAAATTCAAAAGAAAGGGTGACATAATGTGCATCTCACTTTGAGTCTGGCTAGGTTGTGTTATGGCTTGGTGTGTATGTGTGCTGGGGGGAGAGAAGGTATTTAGAATAATGGGGAAGAGTTCGGAAAGGAATTACTATTGATTTATACTACAAGCCATGTATAGTGTTCTGTTACAGCTAAACGAAATCAGGAGAGTCCTTCAATTCTTCCACCAGTTGTTGTCCATGGGAATAAGGATTCAGACTACTTCCTACTCTGCCCGATTCTGTTCCAACAGAAAGTGCTTCTAACTGCCTGCCTTCCTCTCTCTCTTCTCAGTGGTTCAAATACTCAAACGTGGGTATGTTACCAAGAGCCCTGCTAACAGAATCGAACCACTATCACATGCCCTTCTAACATACTCAAACCTATCTTCCCAAATTACCCCTCCTCCTCTGATAAGTGTGTATCAAAGGAGGTTGAGGGTGGAAAAGGAAGTCACCCTCAGGAGCCGGATTCGGGAAGCTAACATTTTCCCCCTCCACAAATGGCACCTTGTCCTCAAGGTGCAAATCTAGAAACTAAGAAAGAATATGCGCTGCATCTTCCCAGGTGGATTCTTATAGAGGTTGTCCATTCCACTATACTAACCAAAGGCCCTAAGGATGACTGGGTAGAGACTTGGTGTCCAAAATTTTTGTAGGAAAGGATTGGACCATCAGGGAGTTGTCCCACATGTCAGGAAGTTCAAACTGTATTGGTGAGTGGCCCACTACTTGTTTTAGCTGTGAAAAATGAAAAACTGGATGTACTCGCATCGTGGGAGGTAAGGTGAGTCTGTAATTTGTTTTTCCTAGGCGTTCTTCAACTAGAAAAGGTTCATAAAATCGGGCTGCTAATTTGGGAATGGATTTGGCAGTCTTGGAAGTTTGTATAGTGGGTCAGAGCTTAAAAAATACAAGATCGCCCAGATCAAAAGATATATCCTTGTAGTTCTTATTAGCCAAATGGACCATTATCTGTTGGGCATGAGTGAGATGATGATGAAGTTGGTTTAGAAGGTTATCACGTTCAACAAGATGTGTGGCCACTATATTGAACATAGAAGCATCCCTAACAAAGCGTTGCACAGTGTGGGGTTTTTGGCCACTGACAGCTTCAAAAGGAGTCATATGGGTAGAAGTAAGGAAAGCTGTATTGTAAAAATATTCGGCCCAAGGAATCCACTGAGACTAGGTAAGGGTCCTTTCAGAAGCAATGCATCATAAATAGGTTCTGAGACATTTTTTTACAATTTCTGTTTGGCCATCCATTTGTGGGTGATAGGAGGAGCTCAATTTGAGGGTAGTACTCTCAAGGCGGAAAAAATCATTCCAGAAATTACTAACAAAGATTGGATCCTAGTCATTGAGTATGGAACCAAGAACGCCATGGAGACAGACGACATATTTGATAAAAAGTTCAGCAACTATCTTGGCAGTGTAGGGATGCCAGGGTAGCAAAAAATGAGCATATTTGGACAGCCGGTCTATGACCACCTGTACCACAGTAAAGCCCTGAGATTTAGGAAAACTAGAGAGGAAATCCATGGAGATATCCTCCCATATCCGTGCTGTAATAGGAAGGGGGTGGAGGAGTCGGGCAGGGGATAGAGATTGGATTTTTTTCATTGACAAGTGTCTCACTCCTGGACGAACTGGTGAATGTTTTTGGTTAGTTCCCTTCAAAACAGCCCGGCTACGAGGTGCTTATAAGTTTTCAAAAAACATACATGGCCTCCTACCGGTGATGTATGGTAATATTGAAAAAACGTAGGAATAAGTCTAGATTTTGAAGATAAAACTGGGTGACTGTGGTAATAAAGTAATCCATGCTGAAAAGTATATCCATGTCATGAAGGAGACTAATTTTCTGCAGTAGAAATAATCACTCTGATGAACGGATCTTGCTGATATTCTGCCTTAATGATGTCTATTTCCAGCCAAAGTGGTTCAGAAACTGCATACCCTAAGGAAAGAGGCACCGCACAAGTATCTAGATCACCTGCAACACAATGGGAAAAAGAATTGGTAGCCTGGTTCCGATGTCTAGGTTTATAAATAATTTTGAAATCAAGGCCCAGAAGCTTGGCCTACCAATCTTTTTGGTTCATTATGGGTGGTCGTTGCCTAAGAATATGTTTTAGGGATTTATGGTCGGTATATAAAATGAAGTGAGAACCCACAAGATATTGTCTCCAATGGTTTATAGCTTAAGATGAGATCCATGACCTCCTTCTCATACACAAACTTGGAGAGGTTGGTTTCAGCCAGTGCCTTACTGAAATAGGCTATTGGTCATCCATCTTGAATGAGGAAAGCCCCAATCCCTTGTTCAGAGGTGTCACAATCAATGTTAAACGGTTGTTAGAAATATAGAAAAGTAAGAAGTGGGGCTGAAACCAAAGAGTTCTTAAGAGCTGTAAAGTCCTGTTCTGCTGATAGTGACTAGTAAAAGTTGTTTTTCTTAGAAAATTCAGTAAGTGGTTTGGTAATTTTTCCATATCCTTCCACAAATTTCCTATAGTAACCAGTTAAACCTAGAAATTCACATACTCCCTTAACTGAATATGGGAGAGGCCAATTTAGGACACATTCTATTTTTGCAGGATCTATAAAAACCCTATACGAGGAAATAATATGACCAAGGTACTCCATGAAAGTCTGACCAAAGAAACATATCTTCCGGTTTAGATGAATCTGATTTATCTATAACACCCTGAAGATAGTATCGAGATGTTTTATATGGTCTGTCGAGGTTTTTCTATAGATAAGGATATCATCAAAGAATACAAAAACAAATTTTTGTAAATATGCCTTGAACAATCTGTTCATGGTAGAATGGAAAGTAGTTGGAGCATTCATCTAACCGAACGACATGACGAGGAATTCATAATGTCCTTCATGAGTACGGAATGTTGTCTTGTGTATATCTGCTACTTGTACCCGGATCTGATGGAAGCCAGACATTAAATCCAGTTTGGAGAAAAATTTATCTCCATGTAATTCATCCAGTAATTCATCAATTATAGGTATGGGAAACCTGTCTAAAACAGTGAGTTTATTGAGTGCATGGTAATCAATGCACACCCTCCAGCTACCATCCTTCTTCTTAACAAGAATAATGGGACTGGTGAATGGGTTTTTACTGTGTCAAATTACTCCCTGATTCAGCAGGTCATTCACTTGATTTTCGACTTCATCCTTTAGATAATGAGCCAGCTTATAAGGCTTAATACTGACTAGTGTTGCTCCGGTTACAAGGGTAACAGCATGGTTAGTTTCTCAGCCTGGAGGAAGACCCTGTGGTTTCTGGAAAATATCTTGGAAGTTGTTCAAGAGATGGTCCAGCTAATTCTAGTCTTCTTCCCTGTTGTATTCCAAGTTCTCTAGCAACTGTATCTGTGCCAGCCACACCCAGCCCTCCAGTAGCAAAGTCCTAGCTTGCATGTGGTGTTGAAGGTTTCATAAATTCCCATCATTAACTACCTTTCCCTACAACTTAATTTCCTTTCTGTGCCACAAGAACTCCATAGTCTTGTGACTCCAATTAGTCAACACACTACCCAAACTTCTCAACCATTGCATCATCAATATTATATCAGGTCCACCAGTATCAAAGATGAATGCGTCCACTATAACCAAAAAAATTCTACACTAATTTGGATTTGTTTGTAGAGGCCTTGAGAGAGAGCACGGGATCCATTGCCAAGAGTGATTCCAAACAGTTTTTTTAGGTTAACCTTTACGCCCGTGAGTTTGGCCATCCGATGAGAGATAAAGTTAGGGCTAGCTCTGATATCATCCAGTACATGTACAACCACACCTGATAAATGTCCATCCAACATCATTGAATCTTCCCCAACTCTACTAATGATGCGGAACTCAACTGGATCCTTAGGTAGTTCCACTGGTTGCTTGTCCATATTTTCCTGCCCTACTTCTAAACAACCCAATTCTTCCTCTGACACAACTTCTTCTAGTTGTTCCTCCAGTTCCTTGTACTCCCATACTAACACCCATAAGTGTTTATCGGGGCATTTGTGCATTGGACCAAAAGGTTGTCCACAATGGAAACACAAGTCTTTCAGCTTCCATTCCTACCTTTCTTGTCGGCTCAAATCCCGCACCCCATTCCATCGGTCTTCCCCAAATGCCTTTCTTAATTCGTAATCTTGATGATTGCAATAAAAAACCGGACGGTTGGGAGAAAAATGAGGTGTTACCACTCCTGTATTTCGTGGTGTAAGTGATCCCACTGGTCAAGGATGAGAAACTCAAAGCACTCCTTCACTAGTCAACTATCTTTCAACCTTCCTTACCAAAATTATCATGTGGAATTTATTTTCCAACTCATGAGTTGAGATCTGTTTTTCTATTTCTGGATGTAGACCTCCCATAAAAAGGCTCATGTACCACAGTTCTGGAAAATCGGGTAGCCTTAGAGCAGTCTGTTCAAACTGCTCACTGTATTTGTCCACCGAACCAGTTTGTCTCAAGTTTTCCATAAATCTTAAGGGGTCCCCGTCGGTATTTTTACCATACCAGTCCAAAATTGTTGGCTTAAACATGCTTCAAGAAGCACCTGGCATAGCACTATGCAAAGACAGAAACCAATACAGTGTCATTCCTTCCATACTTATTTGTGTATAATGTAATTTCATGTCATTTGGAATTTGGTTTATCAAGAAATAAGTCTCTTCCTTAGTTATCCATCCTGAGGGGTCATCTCTAGAAAACGTTGGGAGTTCCACCCTCCGCGAGACGCTAAGCATCTCGCTTGTTTGATCTTTCTCTTCTGTAACTAACAGCCTTCCCTGGCACACGCCACTCTGCTCACTGCCTTTATCTCTGTTAACAAAATCCTTAAAAACTACTCCATGTTGTTTTATGTTTTCTAACCCACACTCCATTTGAAATTCGACCCCATTCAGCCTTTCCATAGTCTACTCTTCCAAATCAGGAACCTGAAGCAAAGGCCACTCCTTTGTCTGTTGTGTAGCCTCCATAGTTACGCACTGGATATCATTTTTCTCATGCATCATCCCTTCCACATTCTCTTGGATCGACACCATGGATGATCTTATACTCTCCATGGCCGATTCAATTGAGGCCACACAGTTCTCAATTCTTGTTTGCATAAAAGATCCTCCAAGTGGTAGGGTTCGGATCAACTACCTTCCAGCCTCTTCATTCCAATTTTGCAACAATTACAGTGATCACATCAATCAGAAAAAAAAATCACCAGCCACTGAAAGAAATCTGCTCTCTGCTTTTTGTTCCCCAGCAGAGTCGCCAAACTATTAAGGCTCGGTGTGTATGTGTGTTGGAGGGAAGAGAAGGTACTTCAAACAATGGAGAAGAGTTCGGGAAGGAATTACTATTGATTCGGACTACAAGACAAGTATAGTGTTTTGTTACAGCTAACTGAAAGCAGGAGAGTCCTCTAGTTATTCCTCCAGTTTTTGTCCGTGGGAGTAGGGATTCAGACCACTTCTTGCTCTGTCTGATTTTGTTCCAACAGAAAGTGCTTCTAACTGCCTGTCTTCCTATCTCTCTTCCCAGCAGTTCAAATACTCAAATGTGGGTGTGTGCCCACGTTCCCTGCTAATAGACTCAAAAAAATGTCACGTGCCCTGCTAACATACTCAAACCTCTCTTCCCAAATTACCCCTCCTCATATGATAAGTGTGTATCGAAGGAGGCTGAGGGTGAAAAAGGGAGTCACCCTCAGGAGCCGGATCCGGGCAGCTAACAGGTTGGTCTACACACTCTCGACATATAACCATAGTCATCATCAAGGTACTCTTGTCTAATCGTATATGCTAGTGCGGGAGGAACAGTCACCCCACATCTTGGTTCTCTAATCAAAGGATTTAAGTGATTCACAAGGGCTTTACATAAGTTGTGTTGTAAGTAGATCACCCATACCTATCACATCCCCCACTCATAAGAGACTAAGACACCTAATCCAAGGTCCACTATGTTTGATTCATTGAGTTCTTACCCCTCTAGGGTCCAAATATCACATAACACATATTTATGGTCAAGCCCATGATCATCAGTGACCAAGGAATCAAGTGTAGTGTTCAAGCGTCCATCATGACCCAAGACACTTCAGTTCTACTCAAGGGAGCTGGTCGCATACAAGTGATGATACCGCATATCAAAATTCACATAATGTAATACATAAATCTTATGAAGATTTTTAGGGACCACCTACCTCAATCAAAGTTATTCCATTTAAGAAAATCTTGTCCACTAATTTTGACCATCCCAACTAGTCACTTCCTATCAATGCGAGGCCCTAAATCCCTCAATAACACTTTAATCAATTATAACACTTATAATTAGTTTACATGTTAAACCAATATTAATTCCACGATTAATACCTTGGGAATAACCATGAACTACTAATAAGTGATCTCTTATGGCCCAATCCTTGAGAAAAGGGGTGTAAACTACCCTGGATATCCACCTGAACCTCTAGCACACACAAAGACCAAAAATTTCATCTCAATTCATCCACAAATTTCACCCAAATTGATGGAAATTCATAAATAATTCCAAGGGAGTGACATGTATTAAGCAGAACAGCATAATAACTTGTGTGTTCATCCTCCCAAGATCCTCCCCTATCTATCCCAAGCATAATCCCCTCTATAATAATAATATTTGACCATGCTTTAGTGGAATCATTACCAAATACCTAAACCCCACCATCTGAATCTAGAGGAAAGGAAAGGAGAAGGATGAGAGGGTTGACAATGGATAAAAACTAGCCTTAAACCATAGATAAATATCACATGGTCCACCAAGATCCATGAGGTTCAAGGAGAGAAATGAAGGGGAAAAGGAGCTTGGCATCCCTCTATTTGGATGCACCAAAAATAAAGAACACTGAAGAGGATATTTAACTTAAAATCCCAAAATACCATTCAGCCTCTGGTTTTTAAAAAAAAAGATGGATATCAAACCTATTATGGCATGACCCATAGGGATCATGATTCAATTCCTCTCTTAGACACCCCTCATGGCATGTCCTTTCAAATAATGGTGCGACACAACTCCCATGTCCTAAACAAAAAAAATCGACTTTAAGGCCCATAGTCATGTCACGACTTGACCAAACCCTTCATGGCGCAACCACCCTGCATGGTCAGGGCTTTAGAGCACAGTCCTCGCCCACTGTAGCATGATATACCCTACTCAATGCTCTTCATAGGGAAACATACCCTATTGCGACAGGATCCACTGCCAGCCCAAAATTTTTATCTTACACATCAATGTATTTTTAATCTCACGTAAGGAAAAATCTATTCTTATGCAGCAGTGCTCATGAAAAAAATTCCCATACATCACATCATTACCCTTTCCTAGAACCAAATAATATTACATAGAAAAAGATTAATCCTACATAGGACCCTTCAAGGCGTGACCCTTTGGTTGTGACAAAACACCAAAAACACAAGCAGCCCCCCCCCCCATGACGCAACGCCTCAGATACAACATGATACATCCCAGATTCCAGATTCTTTTAATCTCATTAAGAGTACATACAAAGGGATCCACATCCACCACAACACAACCCTATTCTATCCTTTAGAAATTTAATCACACACAACACATGCCACACTACAACACCCCCTTCTTGTGGTGTGATTTTTTATAGGTTCTAGGCACAACGAAAGAGCGGGGTGGCATGGCCCGATTTGAAATTTTGCTATAATCAAAGGATTAATCAGGGATTAATACAGAAATTAATGCCAGTATCCACGGATTAAATCCAAGAAAATGAAAAAGAGAAAGGGTCTGGAACCCAGAAAGAGGATCAAAATATTTTGTTTATAATTAATTTAATTAAATTATAGAATTACCTCCAATGTGATTATTTCTTCATTGATGTGTTTGACCACGTTTCTGAGGTGAGAATTCATTGCGATGTAGAATCCAAGGATAGGAATCCTCTAGTGGTGATCTACACGTGCTTCATGTGTCTCTGGAAGTCACTGAATGAGTCTTTGGGTGCTAGCGCGGAAGATCTTTACGCTTGCGATGTTCGTCTTCAATCGCCTTGAGAATCGCTTCCAAAGCGTTCTCCTTGGATTGGTGGAGGAGGATCTCTCTCGTTATTGAGAGCGTTCTAGGAGAGGGAAGATTTCTCTAGGATCAAGAGCTTTTCTCGAAGGATGTTGGGCACACAACGATTGATTAGCTGGTGGAATGACCCCTTGGCTTATAAAGAGAATAACAACATAACAGAAAATTTAATTCATGGAATAATAATAAATAATTATCACGGGTTTCGTTACTTAATTTATTATTCCATGTGAAAACCTCATATCAAATAATAATATCAATTCTATTATTTCCATGACATGTGCTTAACTTGCACGTTATATTTAAATATTATTTAACCAAATAATATTTAATATTATTTCTCACCTAACCCACAACTTGGTCTGCCAATCCTCTTCAATATTTATCAGGCCTTGAATAATAACTATTTATTAAATAAATAAATATAAGAGCATTATTTGCTGATAAATAAATATTCCATTCGCTGTATATTCTCTCGAATAACTAGCGACGAAATAAATACGATCAGTCATACTTGAATAATTATTAAACTACAACCAGGAATAATATTTATTCAACTTGTTAAATAAATAAATTATTTAATCGAGATACTAGCGACACTTAGTGTGTGACCATCTAGGACTCTTTCTCATTTTCATTAGGCGGACTTTCCTAAACTCCAAGATTATTGTATAGCAATGGGTCAAGGCACCCAAGAGAAAGAAGTTAATGTCGCAATGACATGTCACCTCATACGAACGCTTACCATATAATGTAATCTCTTTATCACAATATCTCCTATCGAGCAGGTTGCATGCCAGTGTCATCAACCTATATGCTCGATAACTCATTCTTTGACTTTCCAGAAATAGAACTTGCCTAGAACACCATGGTCATGGATTTATTTAGGCTATATCAATTCCATCAAAGGGCCTGAGATATTTACTTCCATTAATAAACAGAAGGAATAAATCATGTCTCGCATTATTCATTAATGAAATATTACTCGTGACACATACAACGTACCCTACTTTGTTGTGATCATATGTCATCGCAGTTTTTTTCAATACATCTAAATACATGACAAAAATATCCATTAATAATAATCTTAAAATCTAAGGATCATTACACACGTTCACAGATAGGAACATCTAATGACACTTGTAATGTGGATTTCCTACTGTCGGGTCTCGTTTTCATAATATCCACTTGGATATTATCAAGGGAGAACACCATGAGAAGGTGACTCAAAGTTTCATGAGTCTCTAGCCCTGATATCCTGTATCATTTGTGTCCCTTCAAAAGATATCATCCGGCCATAGAACATTAATTCAAGAATAGTGTCATGACACTTTCGGGTTCTCATCATAGTGGGGAACTGTTGTGACCTTTTAGTGCAACAGCTACTCTTTGGAACATTATCACATGAAATATCACGTATAAGAACAATCAATATGTGATAAATATTTTATTGATATTCATCCAATGAATATAGGTTTATCATAAAGTACAAAGAAGTTGGTTTCTAGGGCACCAACTCCAACATTTTTCACCTGCAACAGAAATTCACAGTAAGGTCACCCCAACTGATGTTATAATATTTTCATTACTTATTATATACTCCCTTTACTTATTTTATATGAAATGGGCATAATTTGTGTGAAATATTAATGTTTAAATATTAAATATAATTTTAGAGCACTATTTGAAGTCATCCAGATTCAAGTTTATTTAATGTTTTAATAATAACTCTCACCATACTTATCGAAATTGCATGATTCTTGTTTTTTAGAATTACTTACTCAAATTAAAACATTTCATTAGAAGTAATAGGTGGCCCATTCTTCCATTTGAAGGGTCATATGGTTTACACAAGAGGACCCAATGAATCTGTGAAGAAACTGGATCAGCCATGATGATTGAGTTACTGGTCTAAATCCCGAAGCCCAAATTTTATGAAACTCCACCATATGTTCTTGATTATCCAAAAGAATCATGGATAAAAATTTCAGGTCCTAAATCCAAGAATAAGAGGCCCAAATGAATCTTTTAAGTCTATATCACCATTCTGTCTGGGAAATGAAATTAGCACACCAAAATTGAGTTTTCTCATGATCTAATCATCAAACAAGCCGAGATTTTTCATTGTGAAAGAGTATATATAGGTGGATGACTTTTTTGAAGAAAGAATTAAGATTTGAATGCATATTCCTATTAAAAAATCCATTCACGTTTCGACCATCGAAAAATTCTAGATTGAAATGGATAGATTATCATTATTTAATCAAACGACAATAACATTGGCTCCATAGATCCAAATGCCTCCAAAGTTTGAGAGTAGTCTTCAAAAATTATTATCTAAAAATTTTAAGAAGTATCTATCTTGAGATTCATCTATCTAGATGTCTAAATCATCGAGCCAAGTGGAGGGGTAGTTTTGGAATGCAAACAGTCCACCACCTTGGGCTATAAATACATCCCCTCCTCTCCTTTCAAAATGGTTGGAATTTCATAAGAGAGAAGCACACATTGGCACAACCAAAGCCTTTCCAAAACACTTGGGAGGACCTTCCATACTCATGTTTTTACTTGAGAGACTTTTCCTCCTCTCTTTTTTTTCATTTACTCTTGTGTTCTTCTTTGTTGTAATCTTGTAAGTCTCTGTTATCGAAAGTCTTTTTTTAACTCTCTTCAATGATCATGTGTGTGTTAGATGCACTAATCTTTTCTTATCTCGTTCTTTTCACTTTATTTACAATTCATCACCTTAAACATATTTAACTATACTAATAATAATTTCAATGTCTGATTAAATCTACCATTGGGGTGAGTTATTAATTACATATGTTAAGCGATTGAGAGATTTTGCTCGATGTGTATTATTTAATTTAATATTGAGTATGTTGGACTTAACATGTCATGCATTAATGACTTGTTTTGTTTAAAGTGTGGTTTCCATGGATTATTGGAACCACAAATACACTACCATAAACAATCTCTGATTGACATTAGAACCCTAAGTTAAGTTAAGGCTTGGATTAAAGCCTTAACACTTGGGAATTCCAATCAACATCAACTTGTGAAGTGGGTGTTAATTTAATGCAATATAAAGCAAAACTCAAGGATATCACAAGCTTAACTCCCTAATAATGAAATCACCCCAATATTTATTAAATTTTTAAATCAATCAATCATCTCAATTAAGCTCTACAAACAAACCCCTCTAATAAAAATACAATCAACTAAAAACAATGGACTATTAAAATGTATCATCATTGAGGATTCGACTAGAGTGCTGCTATACACATTAACAGAGCACTGGAACCTTGAATGGTTGATAGGCGATAATCGGCCACGCTTTCAAATGGCGCTGTTGTCGGGGATGGTGCTTTAATTAGTCATTAGTTTCTGGTTATTATAAAAAAATCAAAAAAACAAAACCAAATTTAAAAAAAACACAAATAAAAACTCACATTCTCATAAAAATCATAAACGGAAAATAAACAAAGAAAAACTTGTCTACCTCTTTCTTCCAAAATCTCTCTGAATTCCTCGTAGCCTCCTAAAAAATCCCTTGGATTTGTTTGACACTGAAATTGAGCGAACACTTCGCCAACTTAGGAGGAACATAAGAGATAATCAACTCATTCAAGAACCTTTCCTTGTTCACCCAATTGAATTAGATATGGACAATCACAGGGAACAAACACTTAAAGAACTTATTACCCCTGATATGTGTTGGATTGGTGTTGCCCGATCCGGTTGGGCCGAATGCTTGTGGCCCGCAACTGTCGCGGGTCGAGCTCCACGATGAGCTCGTTGGGGGTTGCAGGGGGCAAAATGCCCTTGCTCCGGGGGTCCGGAGGCCGAAGGCCCCCGACCCATTTTTTTCGGCACTGTAGCAATGCTAACCACTGTAGCGGAGCTGACCGATCGACACCGACAGGCACTGTAGTGGTGCGGACTTCGGGGTCAACAGTACTGTAGCGCTTTTGACTTCCAGCCGGAAAACACTGTAGCACTTTTGACAAAGTGAGCCGCCGATCACTGTTGTAACGCGGACTACTATTCAGAACAGTAGACCGTCTTCTTCATATGTAGCCCATTTTCGGGATAGGGTTTTGTACTGAAATCCTTTGTAATTTGATGCTCCCGATTAGTGAAATTCTGCCTCTCCCGTGGATGTAGGGATTTTTCCCAAACCACGTAAATCACCATGTTCATTGTTGTTTTTCTTTTCTTTTGTTTTCTCATTTTCTGTCGTTGTGTCTCCCGATGATTCCGCAACAAATGGTATCAGAGGGAAGTTCGGAATTCTCCAACGATGGATCTGGATGAAGTCAAAGTGAAGATCAATCGCTTCGATGGAACTGATTTCAGTTTCTGGAGGATGCAGATCGAGGATTATCTTTATCAGAAAAAGATGCACTTGAAGGCAAAGTGAAGATCGATCGCTTCGATGGAACTGATTTCAGTTTCTGGAGGATGCAGATTGAGGATTATCTTTATCAGAAAAAGATGCACTTGCCGCTTCTGGGTGTGAAGCCAGTAGACATGGAGAAGTCGGAGTAGGAGCTACTGGATCGACAGGTTCTGGGTGTTGTGTGCCTGACGTTGGCCAAAAATGTGGCATTCAACATCAGAGAAGAGAAGAAGACGGTGGACCTGATGAAAGCCCTCACAAATATGTACGAGAAGCCTTCTGCAGCAAATAAGGTGCATTTGATACGACGATTGTTCAACCTGAAAATGGTTGAAGGGAGACCTATTGCAGATCATATCAACGAGTTCAATACCATCATAAGTCAGTTGTCATCGGTGGACATTGATCTTAGTGATGAGGTATGCGCTCTGGTTTTATTATCTTCGTTACCTGAAAGTTGGGAAGCAACTGTAACAGCTGTGAGCAGCACTTCGGGGAATACAAAGATGGATCTGAAAGATATAAGGGACCTAATCCTTAGTGAGGATGTTCGAAGAAGAGAATCAGGCAGATTCTCTGGTTCTGCTTTGAACGTTGAAGGAAGAGGAAGGTACCCACAGCGGGACAATCGCAGAGGATGATCGAAGTCGAGAGGAAAGAGCAGAGACAAGGCAAAGGGGCCTGGCCCTACCTGCTAGACATGCGGGAAGAAAGGACATGTCAAGAAGGAGTGCAGAGATAACCAGAAGGGACCTGAAACCAGTGGAGCAAACGCGGTAGCTGAAGTAACTGATGACGTGCTACTGCTCAGCATGGACAGCCCGATGGAGTCTTGGATTTTAGACTCTGGGGCATCTTTCCATTCTACATCGGAGAAGGGTTTCCTGAACAATTTTGTTTCTAGAAATTTTGGCAAGGTGCATCTTGTTGATGACGAGCCCTAGCAGATTGTGGGGAAAGGAGATGCACGGATCAAGACCAACAGTGGGAGCTTGCTGGTTCTGGAAAACGTGAGGTACATCCCTGGTTTAAGAAGAAATCTCATTTCTGTGGGACAGCTTGATGATGAAGGGTTGAGTACCACGTTCACTGGTGGTGCATGGAAGATCACCCGAGGAGCTATGGTCATAGCTCGGGGAGCAAAGAATGGCACCCTGTACAACATGACAGAAACGTGCATGGACATGGCTACATCACTCGAAGCTGTCGAAGGTTCTCAACTGTGGCACTACAAACTCGGCCACATGAGTGAAAAGGGGATGAAGGTACTGGAAAAAAAAGGATTGCTACCAGAGCTAAAGTCGATGGAAGTAGGCTTTTGTGAAGATTGCATCTTTGGAAAGCAGAAGAAGGTGTCCTTTGCAAAAGGAGGCAGAACATCGAAGGCCGAAAAGCTGGACCTGGTGCATACAGATGTTTGGGGGCATGCACCAGTACCATCTCTTGGAGGGTCACAATATTATGTGACATTCATCGATAACTCAACGAGGAAGGTATGGGTTTACTTTCTGAAGAACAAATCTGGTGTGTTTAAGATATTTCAGAAGTGGAAAGTCATGGTGGAGAATGAGTCAGGAGCAAAGCTAAAATGTTTGAGGTTCGACAACGGTGGAGAGTATGGCAGTCAAGAGTTCAGAGAATTTTGTTCTGAAAATGGAATTCGGTGGGAGAAGATAATCCCAGGAACACCAAAAAAGAACGGTGTGGAAGAAAGAATGAATAGGACACTGAATGAACATGCTAGGATCATGAGGCTGCATTCGGGGTTACCCAAGACCTTTTGGGCTGATGCAGTGAATATGGCAGCATATCTCGTAAATAGGAGTCCCTCTGTGCCAATGGGGGAATGTCTACCCGAGGAACTCTGGTCTGGTAAGGAGGTAAAACTCTCACATTTACGAGTCTTTGGCAGTTTAGCATATGTTCATGTTGATGTTAATGCAAGGGACAAGCTTGATGCCAAGTCCAAAAAATGTTTCTTTATTGGCTATGGTGGTGAGGAGTTTGGGTATCACTTTTGGGATGATCTCAACAGGATGGTCATCAGGAGCCAAAATGTGGTATTCAATGAAGGTGTCATGTACAAAGATCGCCATGCAGTTGAAGATGAAAATGGGAACATTGAATCAGAATGCAAAAAGCAAGTGGAGCTTGAAGGTGTGTCTGAGCTTGAGAAATCTGAACTAGTGGAACCTACTACTCCAGTGGAGTTGAGGAGATCATCAAGGGTGAGAAGGCCCGTGCAGAGGTATTCACCATCATTGCATTACCTATTATTGACTGACGGTGGAGAACCATAATTCTTTGAAGAAGCAATGCAGCTGAAGGAGTCGAGCAAGTGGGAGCTGGCTATGAAGGAGGAGATTTCCTCATTGCATGAGAACAACACTTGGGAGCTGACACCTCTGCCAAGAGGAAAGAAAACATTGCAGAATAAGTGGGTCTACCGGGTCAAGGAAGAACATGATGGAAAGAGGAGGTTCAAGGCAAGGCTGGTGGTGAAAGGCTTTCAACAGAAGGAGGGAGTAGATTTCACTGAAATCTTCTCACCAGTAGTAAAGCTTACCACCATCCGGGTGGTTCTCAGCATTGTGGCGTCAGAGGATTTGCACCTTGAGCAGCTTGATGTCAAGACTGCTTTCCTTCATGGAGATTTGGAGGAAGATATCTACATGCAGCAGCCAGAGGTATATGTAGAGTCTGGAAAGGAAGACTTGGTGTGAAAACTCCAGAAGAGCTTATATGGACTGAAGCAGGCACCGAGACAGTGGAACAAGAAGTTTGATTCATTTATGTCTAAAAATGAATATAAACGATGTGGCATGGATCAGTGTTGCTACATCAAGTCTTTCGGTGATTAATATATTATATTGCTTCTGTATGTGGATGACATGCTCATTGCAGGATCATGTATGCAGAGGATTAATGAGCTTAAAGGGCAATTGTCTGAGGAGTTTGAAATGAAGGATCTTGGAGAAGCTGGCAAGATTCTGGGAATGAAGATCAAGAGAGACCGCACAGCTGGAACTTTAATGTTGTCAAAGGATGATTACATTGGGAAGGTTCTGAGAAGATTCAGCATGCTGGAAGCAAAGGCAGTCTCTATTCCCCTGGCGAGCCACTTCAAACTATCAAAGGAGCAATCACCGAAGACGGCAGAAGAGGTGGAGTACATGGAAAAAGTTCCATACGCATCAGCTGTGGGAAGCCTGATGTATGTCATGGTATGTACTCGACCTGACATTTCTCATGCAGTGGGATTTGTGAGCAGGTATATGGCTAACCCTGGAAAACAACATTGGGAAGCTGTGAAGTGGATACTGAGGTATTTGAAGGGCAGCAAGGAGGTATCTCTGTTCTTTGGGAAAGGAAATTCATTGCAGGGGTATGTGGATGCTGACCTTGGAGGCGATGTCGACAGTAGGAGGAGTACCACGGGTTATGTTTTTACCTGTGGAGGGACTGCGGTAAGTTGGATATCACAATTGCAGAAGGTGGTGGCTTTATCCACCACAGAGGCAGAATACATTGCTGTAACAGAAGCTGGGAAAGAGATGGTTTGGCTGAAGAACTTCTTGGATGAATTGGGAAGAAAGCGAGAGGAGAATGTATTGCACTGTGACAGTCAGAGTGCTATACATCTTGCCAAGAACCCAGTGTTTCATGCCCGGATGAAGCACATTCAGTTGAAGTACCATTTCATCAGAGGTTTGATACAGGATGGGTTGCTGACTTTGCAGAAGATATGTGGAACCAACAATCCGGAAGACATGTTGACAAAGCCTATGGTGATACAGAAGTTGAGGCACTGTTGTGCCTCTGTTGGTCTCCACTGATGAATGGAGGATGAGAGGCAGAATGATGGAGGACTTGATGGGAGCAGAAGAGGAAAACAGTTTGTATTTCATGAATCTGTGAAAGCATTCTACTGGTGAGTGAAGAAGAGGAAGAACTTAGATTAAGTTGTCTTCATCAGTTGCATCGAAGCATAGCAGTGCAGTGGATCAGGATACAAGTGGGAGATTTTTGGATTGGTGTTTCCCGATCCGGTTGGGCCGAATACTTGTGGCCCGCAACTGTCGCGGATCGAGCTTCACGATGAGCTCGTTGGGGGTTGCAGGGGGCAACACGCCCCTGCACCGGGGGTCCGGAGGCCGAAGGCCCCCGACCCATTTTTTTTGGCACTGTAACAATGCTGACCACTGTAGCGGAGCTGACCGATCGACACCGACAGGCACTGTAGCGGTACAGACTTCGGGGTCAACAGTACTGTAGCGCTTTTGACTTCCAGCTGGCAAACACTGTAGCACTTTTGACAAAGTGAGCCGCCGATCACTGTTGCAACGCGGACTACTATTCAGAACAGTAGACCGTCTTCTTCATATGTAGCCCATTTTCGGGCTAGGGTTTTGTACTGAAATCCTTTGTAATTTGCTGCTCCCGATTAGTGAAATTCTGCCTCTCTCGTGGACGTAGGGATTTTTCCCGAACCACGTAAATCGCCGTGTTCATTGTTGTTTTTCTTTTCTTTCGTTTTCTCATTTTCTGTCGTTGTGTATCCCGATGATTCCGCAACAATATGAATTATCAACCTCTTGGTATTCAATATCCAAACATAGAGGTTGATTTTGAACTCAAATCGGGTTTGATTCACCGTCTTCCTCATTTCCATGGGCTAACCGGTGAGGATCCACATCTCCACCTTAAAGAGTTCCAAGTGGTGTGCTCTACCATGAAGCCTCAAAGGGTTTCTGAGGAACAAATCAAACTCTGAGCATTCCCTTTTCCCTCTACTAACTCCCCCAAGTCATGGATTTACTACCTTCCTCCTAGTTCCATAACCACATGGAATGACATGAAGCGACTCTTTTTAGAGAAATTATTTATTGTTTCTCGTACTGCTTCTATCTAAAATGAAATAAGTGGTATCCATAAATTCCCAAATGAATCACTCCATGAGTACTGGGAGAGGTTCAAAAATCTTGTTACAACCTGCCCACATCACAAAATCTCTGACGAACTCTTGATCCAATACTTCTATGAGGGGTTATTGGCTATGGAGAGAACTCTCATTGATGACGCAAGTGGCGGTGCTCTTATTGATAAAACTTCTGCATCTACAAGAGATCTCATAAGAAACATGCCTGCAAACACATAAAAATTTCATACTTGAGCACATTATCAAGTAAAACAAGTCCAAGACAATCAATCCATAGAGCCAAACAAGATGACTGAGTGGATGAGTGAACTTACAGGTCTTGTGTGACAACTAGTTGTGGCTTCCAAAGCCCCAACCTCATCTTCTCCACAATCTCTATTCCCTGGACCTATTAAAAATTGTAGAATCTATAACTCTTCATCTCATACAATTGTCACATGTTCAGAACTTCAAGAGGATCTCTCTAATTCATCTAGACCAACAGAGCTTAATGCAACATATGATCAGTGGAACCCCAACCCTCAATAATTAGTTTAGTTTGTTAGAAACATCAAAAAATCCCATTATAAGCCCTTATCTTCTACATATAACCCTAACTTGAGATACGGGAATCCCATTTCTCATCCCCTCAATTCCCTCATCAAAACCCAAACCAATTCCAATATGATCAAAGTGTTGGTAACTTCCAACAACCTTACTCTTTTGTTCCTCAACCTCAAAGGATCAATCCTCCTCTTCCTCCTCCTGGATTCCACTATCTTAGTGAGCCTTACCAATTCCCAAACCAATACAATCGGTTTCCCAAAAACCAAAATCAAGGTAATCCCAATTCGGTACAAGCCTCTTCTTCCAAGCAACCATGGGAAATCGCTGTAGAAGATCTTGCCTCCTTCAACCATTCTAGCCTTAAGAACATTGAAACCCAAATTGGTAAACATGCTCCTCCCCTAAGCAGGCAACAATAATCAAATTTTTCCCAACTCTCATCTCAACCATTACCCAACCCCAAAGGTAATGTAAGTGCAATTTCACTTAGATCGGGGAAGAAAATTGATATGCCTCAAGATAAGTCCTTCAATCCCCCTTTGAATGTTGGCCTAGAAAATGAAAAGAAAAAGAAACTTGAAAAGGAACCTAAACCCATTCCCTCACCTCCTTCTATTCCACTTAGGAATCTAATTCATTTTCCTCAAGCCGTTTATAAGCCAAATAATTCCTTTGAACCCGATCCTAAAATGCTCGACATGTTTAAACGTGTTGAAGTCAAAATTCCCCTCTTAGATTCCATAAAACAAATACCTAAGTATGCCAAGTTTCTTAAGGAATTGTGCACCCATAAGAGGAAACTTAGGACCTTTGAAAATGTTTACACCCAACAGTCTATTCCCATAAAATTCAAAGATTTGGGGACCTTTACGGTTCCATTCCAAATTGGAAGTTCCAACTTTGATGATTCACTCATAGACCTAGGTGCCTCAATTAATGTCATTCCCAAATCTGTCTTCTCCAACCTTGGTCTAGGTCCCTTACATCCAATGGGTGTTTTCATTCAATTGGTCAATAGAAGCACTACTAGTCCTGAGGGTATAATTGAGGATGTCCTTGTTCGTGTTAATGATCTTATCTTCCTAGCTGATTTCTATGTCCTTGACATGGAAGGTGAGATGAACTCTTCTCTATCTCCCCTAATTCTAGGAAGACCATTCCTAATGACAGTGAGAACCAAGATTGATGTCCATTCAGGCATCTTATCCATGGAATTTGATGACCAACTAGTCAAGTTCAACATTTTCCAAGACATGAGATACCCATCTTAAGATCACTCTACATTCTCAATCCATGCTTCTGAGGACACTTCTAAGAGTCAATTGAACCCCATTCCATCATTTTCATCATTTTCTAACAAGAGAGGGTCTTTTGAAATCTACACCATGATTAACCAAGTTATAAATGGTGAAGTTGATGTTGAACTCTTATTCATAGACTCTATAAATCTAGAGGATCTTCAAAAATCTCTTGAATCCCATATTAGCTCTGATCTCTACTGCTCCACCTTGAACAGTATTAAGAAAAATGAATCTGAAGCAACTGAAGTCCCTTCCTCTATTCCTGAGTTGTCTAACCCATAAATGAAATATGAGACTAATCTGAAACATCTTCCTAAACACCTGAAATGTGCATTCTTTTTCCATGATCACTCTTATCCTATCATTATCTCTGTTTCACTTACCGAAACGAGGGAGTCCAAACTTGTTCAGGTGTTAGAGGAAAACAAAAAAGTCTTAGGTTGGACCCTAGATGACATACTAGGAATCAACCCTGCTCTTTTCATGCATCACATCCATCTTGAGGAATAATCCAAACCAATTAGACAACCACAATGAAGACTAAATCCACTCATACTTGAGGTAGTTAGGGAAGAGATCACCAAGATTCTTTAAGCTAGTATTATCTATCCAATTTCTGATAATTAATGGGTTAGTCCAATTCAAGTTGTACCTAAAAAGGGTGGGATAACTATTGTCACAAATGAACATGGTGAGGTAGTCACAACTCGAGTGAAGAACAAATGGCGTGTGTGCATCGACTATAGGAAATTGAACGTTGAAACAAGAAAAGATCACTACCCCCTTCCATTCATTAATCAAATGCTAGAACAATTAGCCAAAAAGTCACACTATTTCTTTCTTAATGGATACACTGGATACTTCCAAATCTCAATCGCACCTCAGGACCATGAAAAGACTACTTTCACATGCCCCTTTAGAACATATTCATATAAGAGAATGCCTTTTGGCCTTTTCAATGCTCCTGCAACATTCCAAAGGTGTATGATGAATATCTTTTCTGAATTCATTGAATACTTCATGGAAGTATTCATGGATGACTTTCTCGTTTATGGTGAGTCATTTGAATCGTGCTTTCATTCACTCTTTATAGTCCTTCAAAAGTGTGTCAAGTGTAACCTAGTGTTAAATTTTGAAAAATGTCACTTAATGGTTGCAAATGGGATTGTTCTAGGGCACATAGTTTCAAAAGATGGTATTGATGTTGATCCTGCCAAAATTGAATTGATCCAATCACTTCCTGAACCCACCTCTATTTGAGACATTCGTTCATTCCTCGGTCATGCTGGTTTCTATCGTCGATTCATCCATAACTTCTGTAGAATTTCCCTCCCACTCACTCGGTTGCTCCAAAATGATGTCACTTTCCATTTTGATGAGGTTTTCAAGAGATCCTTCATTGAACTCAAAAATGCTCTTACATCTTCCCCAATAATCCAAACCCCAGATTGGTCCTTATCTTTTGAGTAGATGTGTGATGATTCTGATAGAGCCATTGGGGCTATTCTTGGTCAGAGAAGAGAAAAAATTCCTCATGTCATCTATTATGCCTCAAAAAAATTGGATGAAACTCAATATCACTACACTGTGACTGAAAAGGAACTTTTAGCGGTGGTTTTTGCCATAGATAAATTCCAGACCTATCTCTTAGGTTTCAAAATCATTATCTTCACAAACAATTCTACTATAAAGTTCTTACTCAAGAAAAGTGATTCCAAACCGAGGCTAATAAGATGGATCCTAACGCTCCAAGAGTTTGACTTTGAAATCAAAGATATACTAGGAAAAGAAAACCTTGTAGCTAATCACTTGAGTAGAATTTTTAATTCTTCTCATTCTAAAATAATTGATCCAGAATTTCCAACTGAGCACCTTTCATATCTCACTCCAAAAATACAATGGTATGCCTCAATTGTAAATTACTTGGTTTCTTGTGTTTTTCCTAAAAAAATTAAAAGAATAAAAAATGAAGTTGAAAAGTGATTCAAAATACTATTTTTGTGCAAAAAATAAACTTTGGAAAATTGGGGCAGACATGGTAATTAGGAGATGTGTTGATGAAAATGAACATTCTTCTATCTTAGAATTCTTTCACTCACTTCCTAGAGGTGGCCCCTTTAGACCACCAAGGACCTCTCGAAAGTTCCTAGACTCTGGATTCTTTTGGCCATCACTCTTAAAGGACTCACATGAGTTCTTTCAATCATGTCCCACTTGCCAAAAGTTTGGCATAATTTCAAAGAGAAGTGAAATTCCCCAAAAGCCATTAATTTTCTGTGAGATCTTCGATGTTTGGGGCATCGATTTCATGGGACCATTCCCCCTTCCAATGGATTCTCATACATTCTTCTTGTGGTTGATTATGTTTCTAGGTGGGTCAAGGCCAAACCCACTATAAAGAATGATTCATATACTATTAGTGAGTTCCTAAAGACACACATCTTATACCGATTTGGCACACCACGTGCCTTGATAAGTTACTTAGGAACCCATTTTTGTAATAGAACCATGGAATCGCTTTTGAAAAAGAATAGTGTTATACATAAAACTTCAACTGCATATCACCTCTAGACAAATGGCATGGCAGAACTTTCTAATAGAGAAGTGAAAAGAGTTCTTGAGAGAATTGTAAAACCCACCAGAAAAGACTGGCCTGAAAGACTTGGTGAAGCACTTTTGGCTTATCGAACTGCCTATAAAACACTTATTGGGATGTCTCCTTTTAGGCTAGTTTTTGGTAAAGCATGTCACTTACCAGTTGCAATCCAACATAAGTCATTTTGTGCTGTGAAAACTTGTAATTTTGATTGTGAAAAATCTAGTGAAAAAATATTGTTGCAATTGGATGAACTAGAGGAGCTTCGACTTGATTCCTATGAGAATTCCAATTTGTAAAAAGAAAAGGATAAGGTACTCCATGACAAACACGTCTTGAGAAAGGTATTCCATGAAGGTGAAAAGGTATTGCTCTTCAACTCTCAATTTCGTCTTCACCCAGGTAAGCTTAATTCTCGATGGGAAGGTCCTTTTGTTATTATTAATGTTTACCCATTTGGTGTAGTGCAAGTCCAAGACCCCTCTTTAAAAAGGACATTCATAGTTAATGGGAATCAGTTAAAGAATCACCATGAGAGGACACACAATCCTAGAACCACATTGACTTCCATCGGATCTATAACTTCTACAGTAGACCCACCACCGAATGGAGACGGAGACCCACCAAATCCAAACCAGGGGCACCTCTTTCCCTTTAACTCCCTCTTTCTCTCTTCTTCCTCCTATCTCTCTATCTATTTCTTCTTCTTCCTCTCTATTTCATTTTTTTACCACTTTCTTTATCAAACACTTTTTCTCTCTCTCTTTTGTGTGGGTGTGTATTATAAAAACACTAAAAAAACAAAAAAAATGTAAAAAAGAGTCATACTTACTCACTATCTAGTTTTGAAATTTCGTCCAACCATTTTGGGGAGTCAAAAGACATGTTTTCATCTCAAAAATTTTGTATTTTCATCATGACTTTGGATAAAAAATATTGTGTCAATACCAAAAAAAATTGGATGCTCATTTTTTGATTTGGAAAATGATTTTCCCCAACCGTGAGGAACAAAATTAGCTTTCATGACAAGGCCACCTATGGCCATATTTTCAAAATGTGTGTTTTTTACCCCCATTTGTGAGTCTTGAGTTTATGGACCTTCGAGCTGAATTTTATACTTTTGTGTGCATTAATATGATAGAGGCATTTTCTGAACCATGTGATAATCACAATAGCCAAATAGCCTCCCATTTCCCTTACATTAATCCTCCTTTTGAAAGCCCTTTCGATCCTATGAAAACCTTTTCTTTGATAGCCACATTACAAGACCAATACCTTATCCCACCCAATATTTACATGGATATAAATTGCATTATTTATTGAAATTTAAGTGTGGGGGGAATGGATTTAATTTTTTGGGTGCCCTTTTATTGATTTTAAATGAGTTATCATATGCTTGAGGGAAAGCATCCATTTTAGTGTGGGGGAGAGGTTTTCATTAAGTGAGTTTTGGGGAATGTAATGTACCCTCATTTATGTAATTTTTTAAATGTTATTGACAAGTTTTAAAAAAATCAAAACTCAAAAAAGAATTAAAAAAAAAGAACAAAAAAATGGGTTGTGTCTTGGGTAGGTCAAAAATCACTCTTCCTCAACCTTTGATCTTACTATAACTATTACAATTAGTCTCCTGAAGAGATCAATCATGGGTTTGTATATGAGTGTGAGATCTTTTTCGAGTTCAACATTCGAAAAATGAAAAAAAAAAGAAGAAAAGAAAAGAAAAACAAGAACACTTATGTCATTGGGAGAGGTTTTGTGTTTTGTAAATATTTCATTCTCATCCCCTTCAAATTTTCTTCCTCTCTTGTGTCTTTCTTCATAGAGTCATTCCCTTGTAAATATGTGTTTTCATTTCCTTCCATGTTTCATTTAAAAAAAATGTGCATTTTTTTACCCATGTTGGTGTTTTATCCCTCTTCTTTTCTCTCTTGGACATTAAATTCCTACCATCTCATAGCCATAGGAAAAAACCCCTTAAAAAGACCACTTGATTCTTGTTCACTTTAGGATAGAGAGTGGAAGCTTAGAGCTCTTACAAACTCTAATATTTTCACTTTTGGTTGGTGAATGAGTGAACCTCTAGAAATAAATTTTTATCATCTTGAGAGGAGTAAGTTTCGAGTGCTCACATTTTCCATTTCTAAATTTGAGCATGAAAAAAAGAGTTGTTTTTGGAACATTGTTTCTGTAAAAAATTGAGGTAGAATTCAATATATATGAATGAAATAGTCTAAACCTCCCCTGAGTGGGAAAAACAAAATTTTAATATTTGTTGGTGAGTGAAAATGATTTTGTCATGTTTTTATATTTGTTGCACATGAGGACATGCACAAGACTAAGTGTGGGAGATTTGATGTAATAATATTTTTATTACTTATTATATACTCCCTTTACTGATTTTATATGAAATGTTCATAATTTGTGTGAAATATTAATGTTTAAATATTAAATATAATTTTACAGCACTATTTGAAGTCATCCAGATTTAAGTCTATTTAATGTTTTAATAATAAATATCACCCTACTTATCCAAATGGAATGATTATTGTTTTTTATGATTACCTACTCAAATTAAAACATTTCATTAGAAAGAATTAGTGGTCCATTATTCCATTTTAAGGGTCGTATGGTTTACACAAGAAGACCCAAAGAATCTGTGAAGAAACTGGACCAGCCATGATGATTGAGTTACTGGTCTAAATCCCGAAGCCCAAATTTTATGAAATCCCACCATATATTCGTGATTATCCAAAATAATAATGGATAAAAATTTCAGGGCCCAAATCCAAGAACAAGGGGCCCAAATTCATCTTTAAAGTCCATCCCACCATTCTATCCGGGAAATGAAATCAGTACACCAAAATTGACTTTTCTCATGATCTAGTCATCAAATCAAGATGAGATTTTTCAGTGTGAAATAGGACATATAGGAGGCAGACTTTGTGAGGAAATAATTTGTATTTTAATGTATATTCCTATTAAAAAAAATTCATTCACATTTTGGCCATCAAAAATGTCTGGATTGAAATGGACAGATTAACATTGTTTAATCAAATGGCCATAATATTGGCTCTATAAGTCCAAATACCACTAAATTTTGGGAGTAGTCATCCAAAATTATTATATACAACTTTTTAGAAGGATATATCTCTAGATTCAGCTGTATGGATGTCCAAATCGTCGATCCAAGTGGAGGGGTAGTTTTGGAATGCAAACAGTCCACCACCTATGGCTATAAATACATCCCCTCCTCTCCTTTCAAAAGGGTTGGAATTTCAGAAGATAGGATCACACATTGGCACAACCAAAGCCTTTAAAAAGGATTTGGAGTACCTTCTATACTCAAGTTTTCACTTGAGATACCTTTCCTCCTCTCTTTGTTTTCATTTACTTTTGTGTTCTTCTTTGTTGTAATCTTGTAAGTCTTTGTTTTGTAATTATATTTTAATGAAAGTTTCTTCTTCAATATCTCATATTATCATCCACCTTCTGTAGTTTAATAATAATGTTCTTAAAATAGTTTAAATCAAGTTAAAACACTTTCCCTTCTTTTTCTTCCTCATTCAATCGAAAGTCATTTTTTTAACTCTCTTCAACGATCGTGTGTGTGTTCGACGCACTACTCTTTTCTTATCTCGTTCTTTTCACTTTCTTTACAATTCATCACCTTAAACATATTTAACTATATTAATAATAATTTCAATGGCTGAGTAAATCTACCATTGGGGTGAGTCATTATTTAGATATGTTAAGTGATTGAGAGCTTTTGCTCGATGAGTATTCATTAATTTAACATTGTGTATGTTGGACTTAACATGTCATGGATTAATGAATTGTTTTGTTTAAAGTGTGGTTTTCATGGATTATTGGAACCATAAATACACTATCATCAACAATCTATGATTGATATTATAACCCTAAGTTATGTTAAGGCTTGGATTAAAGCCTTAATACTTGGGAATTCTAATCAACATCAACTTGTGAAGAGGTGTTAATTTAACGCAATATAAAGAAAAGCTCAAGGATATCACAAGTTTAACTCCCTAATAATGAACTCACCCCAATATTTATTAAATTGTTAAATCCATCAATCGTCTCAATTAAGCTCTGCAAACAAACCCCCATAATCAAAATACAATCAACTAAAAACGATCGACTATTAAAAAGTATCATCCCTGAGGATTCGACTCGTGTGCTGCTATACACATTAACAGAGCACTGGAACCTTGAATGGGCGCTAAGAGACAATCGGTCGCACTTTCACCAACCTTTCTCTGAAATTCACTCGATCATCAGAGACAACTCTCATGTCATGAACCAACCTGAGTCATCTATCCATGGATGCCCGAACTGGCCTGCAACGTACACATGGGGCATCCCTGATCCCCATCGGTTGATGATAAGCGTCATAGGCATTGAAAGAAATCAGTGTGGATGATTTCACCCATAAATCAGAGTATAAGAAACAATATATTTCTACTATAAATCTGACATGACCCATCTATAAATCGAACATCCACACCAAAAACAATAGATATGAACATTTAAACAATTTAGACAAGTAGCAAATATAAGATAAAGAGAAATAAATCCCTTATCTCACCCCAAACTCCCTCTACAGATAAAGTCACCACCAATATCCTCGGTCTCCCATATACATAGTGCAATCCACCAATAACCAAAACTAAAAGAAGTAAAGGACTCATTTAAAGGGCACACTTGGATAAAAATTCTATGAGGATACGGACACCCTACCAAATCATGTAAAGGCACAGTTGGATGATGTGATAAATAAAACAGAAACTAACCTTTAAGCCCATACCAGTCAATGTTCAAAGAGCAGTCAAAAGATGAACCAAAAAATTGAAACTAATATAAATAAGCATGATCACAAACATGCTCAGTGGGCATTCCAAAGAGAAACCACACCCTATGCTCGGTATTTAAATAAAGGATTCATGTTGTGCTAGTTTTAAATACAAATAGAAATTAGTTTTCTTCATTTTTTTATTTAAAATACAATCCTAAGTTATCATTCCTTCAAAAGAAACATTTATTTTAAAACATGGAGGGTCATGCATTTCAATTAAAATAATATTTTCAAGGCTTTAAATAAACATGAATATTTGACTCGAAGATAAATTCTAATTCAAAAAATGTAAAACCACTTATTTACATAATGAAAAGAAATGAAAGAATGGTAGATAAAAAATCAAGCACCATGGGCTGCCTTAGGATACTAAGGTTAGGGATCATCATAGGATCTTCGTACTCTTAGTGATCGAACCATACATAACCTTTATCATGCATGAGTCGCTCGAGATGATGAAGCCAAAGTTCCAATGGTGACCACATCCAAATAGTCACATGATGTTTAGTTAGTGTTGTAACATTGCTAGGGAGGAAAGAACTTCATCTAGCGTACTTATCCTAGTCATCCCACCTAAGTACCTAGGCTCCCATGTGTTATCCCCATTTTCAAAAAACTCAAGATGACGGAAGCACACATGCCATGTAAACCATTTTATCATCAAATTCAAGGAAAAACATTTAAGCAACGATAGGGCATATAACTCAACCTTGAAAACTATCAAAGAATAGCTTTATTAATTAAAAAAATATTTATAAAACACAATAAGAAATGTAAATCATGCCAACCAGGTTTTTAAATCACAATTTAGAAATCCACTTTTAAAAACTTATTGGAAAGCTAAGTTGAATATCAAACTAGATTCTGAAGTACCCTTATATTGTTATACACATACGCATTTACACACACTGTGATGTGTGTGTGTGAGTGTGTGTGTTTCTCCTTATTGCACCAATTCGCACTCTCTCATGTGAATTAGTACATACACATATGTATATATGCTTACCCATGTATATTTTCATAACCATAATAGATGAAAGGCACTTTCAAACCTCACAATTTTATTAAAAGCAACTTTATAACATTTAATTAACACTTGGAATTTCAAGTGATTACTTGAAATGCCAAGTAAGATTTAATTATTAATTGAGAACTCATTTTGAAAAAATAACACCTTTTAAAACCTTTGAATTTATTTATAAAGGTCATTCAAACATTTTACCCAACAGTTGGTGTGCAAAAGTAAAGCTAGTTTGATCTGTGATTCTAAATCAAGGAATCCTTTGTATTAAAATTAAAATCAAGTGAAACTTGATTTTTCTTTCAAAAAATCCACAGACATATTCAATATTAACATTTAATATCAAAATAGTATATTAAAAACACAAGAATTCAAGATTGAAAATTTTAAAGGTCAAATGCAAGGGGCGGCCTACCTCAAATCAATGGTGGATGGCTTGGAACATCGAAGATGGGTTGAAGGATGCCCGAAAATAGGATCATTCACATTAGTCGTGAAGAAGACACAAAAAACGGGTCAATCTGGAACCCCTAGGGTTCACCCAAACTAGGGCGTAGTAAGGGGAAGAGAAAAAGAAGAGAGAAATGGAGAGAGGAGGGAAGAGGAAGGATTACGTAGGAGATTTGGCCCTAAAATCATGAAGAATTCAGTACAAAACAACATGGAGGGAGGGAGCTCAGGAAAGGGGAGGTCGCGTGAGAGGTTCGACCAAAAGGAAGGGGATTTCACGGGTGAGGGGAGAGAATAGGGAGAGGGGGTTTAGAAAAAATATTAATTGCTAGGAAACCTGCATGGTATACCCGCGTAGTTTGACAGACTATGTGGTAACCATGCGACATCCCTTGGGCACCAAAAAAACTATGCATGGTTTCCTCTGGGGCCTTGCACAATTTACTAACCATGATTTGATCATGAAATGACACTTCCCATGTAAAAAAAATTAAATGCACTGTTGGTACATAGTTTTCCAAACTGTGTTGGATAACCTTGTGACACCTAAAAATATTTAAAATTTCAAAACGAAAAAACCACAAATTATTGAAACTTAAAATAACTCAAATTAAATTAAAATAAAATACTATATTCACACATGGGTGTGACATCTTAGGCATCTGAACCATCCTAAAAAAACCTCCTAGATATGTTCCAAATCTCAAAATCCAAATCTAAGACCCAATTTGGAAAACTTTCCCTGCTCTAAGACCAAAAATTCAAATTTCCTCTGATTTTTACCAACCCATAACAACACTAGTCGTTACAGGTTGTCTAGAAGTGATTTATTCTCAACCTACGAAGTTGAGTTTCTGGGGAAAATAGAGAGTAACCTCTTAATGGATCAAAAATGACACTAGGCTTTCAAGACTAATGGTAGATAACATCTAAACATAGGTTATTCATGTATTTGAGGTAAATGAGGGATTCTTCTCAGGTTGACTTAATCATTTGATAAGGTGGTAAGTCAGTGTGATGGTATTAGTATTTTTCAGGGTGGTAAGCCAGTGCGACCAGATTAGTATTCACCAAGGTAGTGACCAAGTGTAACGAGTTTGGGTATTCTTTAGGGCCAGTGGTTAATGCAATGATAATCTAAGGAAACCTTTTCAAATTATGCTCACCTAGCAGTTGAAAGAGGTATAGGGTGTTAAAATTTGCATCAATGCACTATACATGTTATTCGGTAGAGTATCGTGGTATATGATCTTAAATAATGATCGATGTATAAGATGTTTAGAGGCATCAATTCATGGGATCTTGATGCTTGGTCAGACATCAAGGCATAATAACTAATCGCTTGGTCTATGTATGAGATGATGAGAGAGGCATCGAGACATATGATCATATGTGTTAATTTATGTATAGGTTGTCCGAAGAGGCATTAAATCATATGAATTGGAGTACTGGCATGTAATACAAAGTATCATATTGATATATGACCTTCATATAAGCACAATAGAATGATGTTCACCAGAACCTATAGATATGTAAAATGTCACAATTATCACACCATTTATAGCATCCCGTCTTTTTATAACATAACTTTCATTTCATTACACAGAACTGAGGATCTTTAAGGTTTAGTGTCTTGGAAACAAGGAACATAATACATGAAAAGAACAAAAAACACTCTTCTTAAACACTTGAAAGGCTTCTCCTTAAGTTCATCCTAGGTTCATTACTACATCTCATAACCTGGGGACATACATCAAAAGAAAGGGTGAGCAGAAAGCCCAGTAAGGGAAACAAGAGAAACATTTTACATGTGAACTTGAGATACTTCAATAAGGACATGAAAAGAACATTAAGGCATGAGAAAGAAATCATGAGGCATATCATAATAAAAATAACATTTTTCATAACTTTAAGATGTGGCGGCAACATTTAATATAGACAATCATGAACATATCACCAAGGTCCATCCCCAAGGTGTCATTTGAAAATTACCAAGGTTATTCACCAAGGTATCGTGAAAATTGTAATCTCTAGTGGTTACATCATTACCCAATGCATTGGAGCGCTATCAGGGCGCACCCTTAAATTTGTCTTTATTATCATGTGATCCACATATATCATCATCAAACATTTCATAAATAACCCATATAGCATAAAATAAATGGGTTTCATTTCATAATCATAACGTTTTAAAAACTGCTTTAAAGACATGATCTTTACGTCACTTTAAACCCACGGAAAGGGAAAGCGGGTCTCATGTATGTAAATACCAGAATTTAAAATAGAACATTTTGATATATATGTGAATACCCCTGTAGAAATAAGAGCTTTGAGTATTCACTTTATAACATAAAATAATTTTTAGAAAAGAGAGAGAGGCACTTTGAGACGAAAATTCTGCAGCATAACGGCTATGTTACAAGGTTTTAGAAAACATTGAGAAGAGAGGGGACATGGGTCAAACATTCATAAATAACCCATCAAATAGTAGAGGGACAAAATATAAGGGATTTAAGAACATGGTAATGAAATTTGAAAATATACCATATGAAATGAAGAATATTAAAGGAAGACAAAAATAAGATTTCTCTTGTAAGAATTCGGCAGCCTAACGACGTCACTTAAACTTCAACAAAAATGAATTGACAAGGTCAAATAGGGTCTCTCATAATATGAACATAAGAGTCCAGTATGATAGATATAGAGATCATACCCGAACATAATAGAAAGTAACTTGAAAGACTTGACATGAAAGTAGAACTTTGAAAAAGAGAAGGGTGAAAGAATCCCTCAAAAATTCGGCAGCCTAACGACGCCACTTAAAACTTCAAAAAAAATGAATTGACAAGGTCAAATAGGGTCTCTCATCATATGAACATAAGAGTCCAGTATGATAGATATAGAGATCATACCCCAAAATAATAGAAAGGAACTTGAAATACTTGACATGAAAGTAAAACTTTGAAAAAGAGAAGGGTGAAAGAACCACTTAAAAATTCGGCAGCCTAACGGCGCCACTTAAAAATTCGGCAGCCTAACGGCGCCACTTAAAACTTCAAAATACTGAATTGAAGAGATCAAATGGGTTCTCTCATCATATGATCATAAAATATCAGTATGATAAATTTAGATATCATGCCCCAACATAATAAACAGAAACATGAAAGACTTGAATGAAAATAGAACTTGAAAACGAGGAAGGTGAAAGAATCCCTTAAAAATTCGGCAGCCTAACGGCGCCACTTAAACATTCTTAAAACGAATTGATGAGAGCAAGGGGGGGTCTCTCATCATATGAACATGAAATGGGCAGTAGGATGAATATAAAAGAACATCCTCCAACATAATAATATGGAGCATAAAAGAAATGACATAAAAGAGATTACTTGAAAAGAAAGAGAGAGGTCGGATCCCTTACCTTAAAATGTAACTCTTAAACCTCAAAGGTTGGGACCTTGAGGGCTTGGGGACACCTTGGGAGGACTCCTTGGGAGGTAATGAGACCAAAAATTCGTTGGGGAAGAGTGGGGAGTCGAATGGATGAGAGGAGGGCTTGGTATTTATAGGGAAAGTGATGGGACAAGGCATTAATGGCCAAGGGACACCTCACATGTGCTTTTCTCAAACCCATGTGCTCTCCCTTGGCATTTACCATGGAGTTAGGCCACATGGGGCCCCCAAAAAAATAATTCATCACCCTTGGCCGGCCAACCCTTAATATATCTCATGACATCATCATGAAATAGTTATGATGTCATTAAACATACTGAAACCCTAAAACTGTATTTTTACTATTCACTGAAAATTTAACTTTCTCAGAAAGATCCCAAAATTTCACCTTAATCAAATATCAATGCTCCGATTTCAAAAATGAACTCCATTTTATAAAAATAATTTTCTAAATATTTTTAATTTATTTTTTAAATAAATACACTATTCACCAAAAATTCATTTTTTCAGAAAAAACCCCAAAAATTAACATAACATAATATCGGTGCTCTGAGTTCAAAAATGAAATCCATTTTATAAAAATAATTTTCTAAATATTTTTAATTTAATTTTTTAATTAAAAAACACTATTCACTCGAAAAGATTAATACTTGAATAATAATTTATGAAACCGTTATTTAACCATTTTATTGAATCACATTACTTAATCAAGGTGCCTAGATTATTTTAAAACTTTCTTTAAGTGAAATTACTAATCCATTTGGTCACATTACTAATCCTAAGCGTAAAATCACTATTCACAATTTACTATTCATCAAAAATCAAGTTGATCTTATTAGACTCTAAATTTCGTACTGGACATAATTGTAGAAGACCATTTTTTGAAAATCATTACACATTTTAAATTATTTAAGGTTTACATAAACATTTTTTTTAAATATCCTTTTGAAAATTCATCAAAAATATGCATACTATTTTTATCCGGTCATTTGAAAATTCATAAACTTCATCATAAGAAGAAATCCCAATTTTTATTTAAAATAAGGATTACACAAGGCATTTACGGTCTCGTTACATAGCCCCTTATAATACCAGCATAGGACCTAAGAGTAAGGTGTGCTATGGTGATAGAATCTTGGGGCGGCTCAGTCAACATTGCCCGAGTAGTAATTTCTATCAGTTTGAACTTCTCGCGAAGGCGATTCCGTTCTAGCTTCACATGATGAAGTTCAGCTTGGATTTGGTCCAGAGCAAAGTCCAATGGTGCTACCTCCTTCCCAAGCTCTGTTAGATGGGCTTCAATCGGTCCAAGACTACTAGGTGAGGCCATCGAATCTTCTTTCTATAATAATTAACCAAGATTACTTATATTTAGAGACAATAATCAAAACATTTTGTTCACAACGGTCATATTGACCGATGGTCATATAACAGTCAAAACCCACTGGTCTCATTTTAATTATAATCATGTTTATCAAATAAAACATTTTTGTTGAGTATAAAAATAAAATAAAATAACACATGAAATTAGGAAACAAGATTTATTCAAAATTTCGGGTCGTTACAATCTTCCCCCCTTAAGAAATTGCGTCCTCGCAATTTTTAAAATTGGGTTTTGAAATTTCATTGAAAGTCCCACATCGGAAAAAGAGTCAGTAACACCATTACTTTAAAAGAAAGAAAAGAAAGTACAAAGGCCACCCGAGTTTACTCATACTAGGATTCCATGTAGGAAACATGGACATGGAGGAGAAAACAAAGGGTCACATCCTAAAGGAGAGTGATAGAAAACATGATTAGGAGGAAGTTAACCACCAGAAAATCCCAAAATTATGATGTGTGTAAACGATCTTTGATTACCTAGTAGGAAACGTAAACCAACAACGTTTTTATTTTACGTTCCTTTTCATAATTTTGAGGAATTCATTTACAACATAGAACAAAAACATAAGGAAATATATCTACCTTCATGTAGAGTTTCATACTTTAATAAGTTTCTACCAAAACTAATCTTTTCTCCAAACGATGAGCATTCAAAACTACTTGGTCTCATCAAAACACAAGAATCATCTTCTAGAGAATCACATAATCCACAAAAGATCAACTATCTATTTCTTCTATCTTTAAACATTATCCCAAAAATAGAAGGGGTAAGGTAAAACAACTCTTCAAAAAGAATCCCATAGGAATGGAAACTACTTTTAAATCTTCAAAGTTCCATGGTACTACCCAAAGTTCATCATAGACCATTCCGTAAATAATGGTCCTTAAGATTCCTCAAAAAAAACCAAACTAAGATTGAAACCCAAATACAAGAAGGACTTGATAACATAGTCTTCCAAAATAAACTTCATGGTTCATCTCCAAACAACATCAACCACTCCTAACATCTTATAACAAAAGTAGCTAACCTAAACATATTTTACCCAAGATAGGTTAATCATTCCCATTACTATAATTCCACCTTAAATTCATCGATTCTTCAAAATATAAGTCAACCATTACTCCTCATGAAAATACCGTAGTAATCTATTTACCTCGATCATATAGGGTCCCCAAAATAGTGAACGTCTTCCAAAATAATAATCATCCTTTAATCCCCTAATCATCTCTGTCATATTAATACGGAAATCGTAGCATTTCCTATCACATTGGTTGTTGGGACATGTTCTTCCATTTCCCGCCATTAACTAAGAAAAGAAGCTATAATTAGGGGCTTAAATACTTAGCCAATAATCATGAAAAGAAACTTAAAGCATATAAGGATAACTTGTAGAAGAAAAGTATACCCTAACTTGTGATCCCCTAGGTTCCCATCTAGGTTATCCATGATCATATATTCTTATGTGAACCTTTATTTTATTTTATCTTTGTTCCTTTAACAATGGTTCATACTAAGCTTATGAATTTACCAAAGCATATCCCCCGGGAGTGTCGTAACCAAGAGTGCAGCAAGGCCTGTTGTCATGTACCAGTTCCCGTTCGAGTCTAGCTCAAAGTGGTGTTTTCGGGTTTTACCCCTATGTACATCTATTCCAGAGCCACCTCTACCTGCTCGTATCCAGACAGGGATGTATTTGCTTGGAAACCCCTTACTCAATACTCACCAAAATACCAGGAAGATTTCCTATATATAAACTTTTCTATAGGCTTCTTCCTAAAGTTTTCATATCCTAATTTCCACAAATAACTAAACCATCCTTTGATACCAACTATAGCATCCCGTCTTTTTATAACATAACTTTCATTTCATTACACAGAACTGAGGATCTTTAAGGTTTAGTGTCTTGGAAACAAGGAACATAATACATGAAAAGAACAAAAAACACTCTTCTTAAACACTTGAAAGGCTTCTCCTTAAGTTCATCCTAGGTTCATTACTGCATCTCATAACCTGGGGACATACATCAAAAGAAAGGGTGAGCAGAAAGCCCAGTAATGGAAACAAGAGAAACATTTTACATGTGAACTTGAGATACTTCAATAAGGACATGAAAAGAACATTAAGGCATGAGAAAGAAATCATGAGGCATATCATAATAAAAATAACATTTTTCATAACTTTAAGATGTGGCGGCAACATTTAATATAGACAATCATGAACATATCACCAAGGTCCATCCCCAAGGTGTCATTTGAAAATTACCAAGGTTATTCACCAAGGTATCGTGAAAATTGTAATCTCTAGTGGTTACATCATTACCCAATGCATTGGAGCACTATCAGGGCGCACCCTTAAATTTGTCTTCATTATCATGTGAGCCACATATATCATCATCAAACATTTCATAAATAACCCATATAGCATAAAATAAATGGGTTTCATTTCATAATCATAACGTTTTAAAAACTGCTTTAAAGACATGATCTTTACGTCACTTTAAACCCACGGAAAGGGAAAGCGGGTCTCATGTATGTAAATCCCAGAATTTAAAATAGAACATTTTGATATATATGTGAATACCCCTGTAGAAATAAGAGCTTTGAGTATTCACTTTATAACATAAAATAATTTTTAGAAAAGAGAGAGAGGCACTTTGAGACGAAAATTCTGCAGCATAACGGCTATGTTACAAGGTTTTAGAAAACATTGAGAAGAGAGGGGACATGGGTCAAACATTCATAAATGACCCATCAAACAGTAGAGGGACAAAATATAAGGGATTTAAGAACATGGTAATGAAATTTGAAAATATACCATATGAAATGAAGAATATTAAAGGAAGACAAAAATAAGATTTCTCTTGTGAGAATTCGGCAGCCTAACGACGTCACTTAAACTTCAACAAAAATGAATTGACAAGGTCAAATAGGGTCTCTCATCATATGAACATAAGAGTCCAGTATGATAGATATAGAGATCATACCCGAACATAATAGAAAGTAACTTGAAAGACTTGACATGAAAGTAGAACTTTGAAAAAGAGAAGGGTGAAAGAATCCCTCAAAAATTCAGCAGCCTAACGGCGCCACTTAAAACTTCAAAAAAAATGAATTGACAAGGTCAAATAGGGTCTCTCATCATATGAACATAAGAGTCCAGTATGATAGATATAGAGATCATACCCCAACATAATAGAAAGGAACTTGAAATACTTGACATGAAAGTAGAACTTTGAAAAAGAGAAGGGTGAAAGAACCACTTAAAAATTCGGCAGCCTAACGGCGCCACTTAAAACTTCAAAATACTGAATTGAAGAGATCAAATGGGGTCTCTCATCATATGATCATAAAATATCAGTATGATAAATTTAGAGATCATGCCCCAACATAATAAAAAGAAACATGAAAGACTTGAATGAAAATAGAACTTGAAAACGAGGAAGGTGAAAGAATCCCTTAAAAATTCGGCAGCCTAACGGCGCCACTTAAACATTCTTAAAACGAATTGATGAGAGCAAGGGGGGTCTCTCATCATATGAACATGAAATGGGCAGTAGGATGAATATAAATAAACATCCTCCAACATAATAATATGGAGCATAAAAGAAATCACATAAAAGAGATTACTTGAAAAGAAAGAGAGAGGTCGGATCCCTTACCTTAAAATGTAACTCTTAAACCTCAAAGGTTGGGACCTTGAGGGCTTGGGGGCACCTTGGGAGGACTCCTTGGGAGGTAATGAGACCAGAAATTCGTTGGGGAAGAGTGGGGAGTCGAATGGATGAGAGGAGGGCTTGGTATTTATAGGGAAAGTGAGGGGACAAGGCATTAATGGCCAAGGGACACCTCACATGTGCTTTTCTCAAACCCATGTGCTCTCCCTCTTGGCATTTACCATGGAGTTAGGCCACATGGGGCCCCCAAAACAATAATTCATCACCCTTGGTCGGCCAACCCTTAATATATCTCATGACATCATCATGAAATAGTTATGATGTCATTAAACATACTGAAACCCTAAAACTGTATTTTTACTATTCACTGAAAATTTAACTTTCTCAGAAAGATCCCAAAATTTCACCTTAATCAAATATCAATGCTCCGATTTCAAAAATGAACTCCATTTTATAAAAATAATTTTCTAAATATTTTTAATTTATTTTTTAAATAAATACACTATTCACCAAAAATTCATTTTTTCAGAAAAAACCCCAAAAATTACCATAACATAATATCGGTGCTCTGAGTTCAAAAATGAAATCCATTTTATAAAAATAATTTTCTAAATATTTTTAATTTAATTTTTTAATTAAAAAACACTATTCACTCGAAAAGATTAATACTTGAATAATGATTTATGAAACCGTTATTTAACCATTTTATTGAATCACATTACTTAATCAAGGTGCCTAGATTATTTTAAAACTTTCTTTAAGTGAAATTACTAATCCATTTGGTCACATTACTAATCCTAAGCGTAAAATCACTATTCACAATTTACTATTCATCAAAAATCAAGTTGATCTTATTAGACTCTAAATTTCGTACTGGACATAATTGTAGAAGACCATTTTTTGAAAATCATTACACATTTTAAATTATTTAAGGTTTACATAAACATTTTTTTTAAATATCCTTTTGAAAATTCATCAAAAATATGCATACTATTTTTATCCGATCATTTGAAAATTCATAAACTTCATCATAAGAAGAAATCCCAATTTTTATTTAAAACAAGGATTACACAAGGCATTTACGGTCTCGTTACATAGCCCCTTATAATACCAGCATAGGACCTACGAGTAAGGTGTGCTAGGGTGATAGAATCTTGGGGCGGCTCAGTCAACATTGTCCGAGTAGTAATTTCTATCAGTTTGAACTTCTCGCGAAGACGATTCCGTTCTAGCTTCAAATGATGAAGTTCAGCTTGGATTTGGTCCAGAGCAAAGGCCAATGGTGCTACCTCCTTCCCAAGCTCTGTTAGATGGGCTTCGATCGGTCCAAGACTACTAGGTGAGGCCATTGAATCTTCTTTTTATAATAATTAACCAAGATTACTTATATTTAGAGACAATAATCAAAACATTTTGTTCACAACGGTCATATTGACCGATGGTCATATAACAGTCAAAACCCACTGCTCTCATTTTAATTATAATCATGTTTATCAAATAAAACATTTTTGTTGAGTATAAAAATAAAATAAAATAACACATGAAATTAGGAAACAAGATTTATTCAAAATTTCGGGTCGTTACACCATTTTATCATACTGTTTGACATTTTTTAAGCTGTTATGATTTGTCGTTATCCAAAGTAGGTATGGTCAAGGCCTATGATAGCTTGTTATACTCACGAGGAACTAACTTATTTTTTTATTAAAAATATAGCCCAATGGACTTGGATCAATGACCATATATTTGAGGGGGTGGCTCGGAGGTCTTAAAATGTTTAAAGGGATGTCTTGGAGGCCTTACATTAAGGGGTGGCTTGAAGGCCTTACATGTTGAGTGGTGGCCCGAAGACCTTACAAAGAAATTGCTTCTACAAGGGTTCAAACCATGGACCACAATGATAACAATCCCTTTTCCTAACCAACTGAGTTAGAGGGGATCGGTGGAACTGAATTGGTTCTCATTATTGAATATCATTTTATAGTGTAATGATTCATTAAAGTTGTGTTATTGCATGTGGTATCATGACATGAGAACATGCCTACATGTGGACACCATAGTATGTGTTTATGGCCTTTGGCGATGCCTATCGAGCCATCATGCTCATACCCTTCATATACATTTCAACAGACGTGAAATTATTAAGGTTTTATTTTAGGTATTAGAAAGGAGTCCTTAGACGGGATTATAGTGGTGTGAAGGTTCCATGGGACTAGAGTAGAGCAAGGGATATGAGATTGTATGGGTTATGAGGATGATTGTTGATGACCACCTTTGTTGATTTATTTATTCATGGTATCCTAATTTCCCCAAGGGTGATCCGCACTATATGATTAAAATGCATGGTTTATTATTGGCATTTAATTTTTATCGTGTCTTGGGTTAAATGATATGTGATTGTTTTATTAGGGGAATTCATTTAGTTCATTATTTATTGAGCTCATTGTATGTTTTTTGAGGGTATAGCCTCCCCACACTTGGTTTAGGCCCGCTTTACTGGTTTAAAGTCTCCAACATACAAGGAGGCATGTCTGGGGGCATGTGATGGTTCAGTTCAGGTATCAGGTTATGTATCTGAGTCGGGTCATTGCAAATTGGTATCAATGCTAGTTTTGGTTTTTTGGGATTGTATAGAGGTGAAGATAAAAAATTGTTTTAGATTTAATAAGTAACCTATAAATATGGTTGGCCCCCGGGGCTTAGCCTAGTGGAAAAGGGTTTTGTGGGGTGTCGGGGAGGTTTCGGGTTCGAGTCTCCCCGACTTGTTGCATGTGTATGTTTGTGTGTTTTCTTTGTAGCTTTGTAGTTCCCCTTCCCCGATCGTTTGTAACTATAAATATGATTGATCAACATATTTATAAAGGAAACTCAAGTTGTTAAGGGATGTCTAGGAAAGTGTGCCGACCAGGATTATTCCAACTTGGTTTTGTCTTTTATTTGATTTAACTCTTTATCGTTGATGGTGAAAGTGTTATTTAATCTCATGCATCATGAATAGGCACATGGGGATCGTGTTATATGCATGTGAATGTGATTGATTTGGTTCATGTGTATGATTTATTTTGATATGGACTAAGGGGCAAGAAGTGTTTCACGTTAATTAAAAGTCACTAATAAGTATTTATCAATTTCCTAAATAGTTTTGGTGGTAAATTAATTAACTAGAAAAAATTATAACTCATTGGACACATATCCAGTTCAACTAAAAATAAAATTGTGATATGATCTGATATTGGTATTCATATGTCATTTCTATGATCTTCGATATGTTCTATGATATGTTGGATTGTATATTGACATGTGCGGTATGGTTAAATAATTGTTGTTGATGCATGTTGGGGAAAATTCTAAAGTAGGACCATGTTGAACCTGCAGGACACCACTAACAAGCATTTAATGGTGAATTAAGGGGTTAGTCAATGATGATTTAGTCTGTTGGGACCAAGGAAGTTTTCTTTATAATGGACCACTGTGCTCCAGATAAATGTGTGATTATTCCTCTACATGATTTGAGACTGTTGAGATGGTTATTGTTGTTTTATATCTAATCCTATTAGACTCATGTATGAATTCCATGGTTGCGTGTGATAACGATCAGGCTGATGAACTATGAGCTAAAGATATTGAATAAACTGTTTGGTGAGGCCTATGAAGTAAGTACTGCAATCACTAAAGGTCAGTGTTGTGAGAGTATGATGGAGCGAGGGTAGGTTTGGGAGTGATTTTGTGGGTATTTTATTTTTTTGTGATGCATCCTATGGCTAGGGAACATTATCTAGAGGAATTCAGGTGGAAAATTCTTCTAGTGTAATAATTAAGGTTTATTCTTGGATAAAAATAGGACAATGTAATCACCAATTTCAGCTTGGGATAACTATAGGATGTGACATATGGGTATTATGTGAATCAAGTATTTATCGATAGAAACCATAGTTCAACCACATAGGTTAGGAAAATGAGTTATTTGGGAGGAAACTATGTGTTTGATTTAAAATGAAATTAGTAAGAATTCAAATTATTTCGTTCAAAAAGAATTCAGGACCATTAAGTGAGGATGATGAGTGATAGGAATATGCTAGGTTTTGTCGATTAAAGTACACACTATGATGTGTAAGATGAGTCAACGACTTTCTAGAGTTACAATCTTCTTGGTATGGGTAAGTAAAGTGTTCTAAAATATGGACAGACATTATTGATGAATGGCAATGATTCATCAAAGAACTCATCGGTATGAGCTAGGTTAGAGCATGATGTAGTGGCGCATCATGCCGAGACAATGTGTTTCGTCCAAAATTATCAATGTTAATGGGATAGGTTTATTAGAATGGCACCTTAGAGTCAATAAAGTGATTGGATATCCTTTTTGCATGGGAATCGGTATTCAGAATATATTTTCATCAGGATAACAATGGAGGCGGATCAATACTTGGAGTCTGTACCTTGAATATGACCAGATAGGCCTCTTGGAGTGGGGATCACACACCCACTATGTGGTTCCTGAAGGACGTATGGGAAATGTATAAAAATATGTGGGTATATCTAAGGTGATACAAAACAAAACATATCTCATCAAAATTCTTTTTTACCTATAAACATTAAAAAAAGATGAGATAGATATCCAAAAAATTAGATAATGTAAAAAACTTGCAGATTTATTCATGCATGCATTACCAACTGCAACTTTTAAGTCGCTAATTTATAAAATTTGAATGCGAAAGACTAAAAAGTCTATCATGAATTAATTAGATGGAGTTGAGAATGTTGTACTAGTTTTCCTTTCATCAGGTTTTTCCTAATGCATTTTTCTGATAATGTTTTTAATGAGAAATTCCAAATGGCCTTCTTCATTACAGATACAGCATGCTGCAAATTGTACTCCTTTAATGTCATCTTGAACAAACATTACAAGAGATAATGTCAGTTGCATCTAAAATAATGAACATAAAGGTAACTCTGCTAACAATCCCAGGGTATGAAATTATATTAAAACCAGAAAGGATGTACATCAATGTATAAAGAGCTCATTTGAAGTGTCAGGTTACTATGGGAAGAGGGGACTGTCAATAACTGATGGGACAATGGAAAATGTATAAATAGATCAACATCCAAGAAGTAGTCACCCATGTATATTGTGATGATTGTCACAGTAAACTGAAGCATGCATACTTTCACAACAATTACATTGTATAATTAACCAATATATAATTATTGTCAATCTTCATCCTGGACGATTACTTAAGAAAGGGTTTTTAGTTGCACCAAAACTAGTAACACCCAAATGTAAACTGCAAACCGAATTTTTGCTGTCACAGAAAACATTCATCTATCTAATTATTTTAGGAGGAAGCAACTTGTCTGCAAATTGGAAATAGGCAAATCTCCGTGACCTGTTGAGTAGAAAAACACCCATTACCGTCCAAAACCCCACCACAAACCCCAGCGCCAAACTCACATAAAACCATGGAAACTCGATGATACCACCACTTTCAACGTCTCCTCCCCCTTCAGAAATAGGAATAGTGTTGATGGCATCAATGCTGCGGTTTTCAGCAGTCAATGGAGGCCCATGAAGATGGTTTCCAATGAAGCTCGATGCATTCATGCTTTGAATCTGAGTGCCCTTTGGGATTATTCTGGTTAAGTTATTGTAGGACACATCCAAGTAACTCAGAAACGTCAAGGATGACATGATGGGTGGGATTTCTCCAGAAAGTTGGACAAATCCAAGGATTCCAATAACCGCATGTTGCCGATCCCATGCGAGATCCTTCAAGCCAGGTGATTTCTGGACAAATTCAAGAACATCAGAGCATGGAGAATTGTAAGTTCTTCTGGGATTGGTCCACATAGATTTTTATTTGAAAGGTCCATGCTTGTTCCTTGTAGCTTTAAATATTGCTGTTTCCTCCCCTTGATTACCATATCTACATCATCTTTTTTTCCTAACACTTCAAGTGTCGGCCAGCTCCCCTTCGTAATGTTTTTCATGGCCGAGAAGTTGAAGCATTTCGGTATGAACCCCCAAAGGTTGTTGTCTGCAACATCTAAATATCGCAGAGAATCAAGACGACACAATGCACGGGGAATAATGCCATGAAGCCTATTGGAACCCAGTCCACGGAACAGTAGAGATCCGATTCTACCGCCATTTGGGAATTCAGCCCACAAATTCATTTCCTCCGATATCAAGAATCTTCAGTTTTGTGCAATCCTGGAGAGCTGGCGGAATTTTGCCAGACAGCCTATTATTTCGCAAGTACAAGGAAGAGAGTGAGCCCAAAAGTCCCATGGAAACTGGAATGGTGCCGATGAGATTGTTGTTTTCTAAGTAGATCCCCTGTAAATTTTTCCATTGTGACCAACATTATGGAATGTTTCCTGATAAATGATTGCGATGAAGAAAAGGCAGTCTCAGTTACATTGATCTCCTGGTCGCACATTCATGACACAGAAAAGGGTGAAGAGATCCAGAAAACAGATTCCCAGAGAGATCTAATTTGCCAACAACTGATGTTGGCTTTGGTAACAGTCCACTGATTTGATTATCAGACAGTGATAACACTGATAAAGGTAAGTTTGAGATGCAGATTGGTATGGTATCAGAAATTCCTGTGTTCGATAAAATTAAATAAATGAGATAATGTTGGGAGCAAAGCCACATAGGGAACTGTGGCCCTAACTGCCATGAATCCAATTCTACCATTTCCAGTTGAAATGGAGGAACCCAAGTTGAAGTCACTTTCAGCACCAGCCGGTTTGCAGATGCTCTTATATTCAACAATCTTGTGAGATTTCCGAGGTGAACCTCTAAGACAGCACCTTCTAATGAGTTGTTCTTAAAGCACAACTCTTCAAGCTTGTTCAATTGTCCGAGTGATTTAGGAAGATTGCCGCTAAACATATTACCAGAAATGTCAAGTATCCTCAGTGATGAAATTCCACCCAAAGATGTTGGAATGTAACCAGAAATCAAATTACCTCAAAGATTTAGGCTTCCCAAAGTTTTCATTCTACCAACAAACTGATCAAAGGTATCAGCCAGAGGACCATAAAGTTGAGTATAGATTAAATCCAATTTCTCCAATATGTATGATAGACATCCAGTCGACAAGGCTTTCATAATTGTCGACGCCTTTTCATTTATCCTCATTCCCTCCAAAACAAGTTCATTGAGATTGCAGAGTTTCCCAAGAGACTTGGGTATGTTACCATGTATTTTACTCTCGGCAAGGTCAAGTGCACGAAGAGAAGTTAGGTTTCCCATAGTGTTACAAAGTGTACCACTCAAATCATTGAGTGAAAGGTCAAGATACCCAAGATGAATAGAATTGCACAACCAATCTGAAATAGAAGAACTGAAATAGTTACCTTTCAGGTTAAGGAATCTAATTGCAGTCATGTTTTGAACACCGGGAGGGATTGGACCATGGAAGTCACGGTACTTTATGTTGAGATAAACCAGGCCATGAAGCTCAAACAACCAGTTCGGTGCAAAACACTCCAAAGAATTGTTACTTAGGTCAAGAGCTCGAAGAGAGGACATATTGGAACTTGATAACGAATAGGAAATTTGATTCAACCTGCAGGAGCGTAAATGTAGCCCTACAAGAGTGTGCAGCATACTTACCGCCTGCCCCCAGTTGCTTGCAGCTCCAAGCCCCACGCGACTCAAATCTAGGAATTCAAGGGAAGTGAGAGTAGAGAGCCACTGAAGACCATCTGCTTTAAGTCCATAAGAGTAGCTAAGATTGAGGTAGCTCAAAACGGAGAGATTTCCAAGTTCATGAGGAATCATCTTTGCAAACCCTGCCCTAGAGAGATCCAAAAATGCTAAACTTCTCATAGATCCAAAGAACTTCGGAATTTGAAGGCCTCTGAAATCGTTGCCACCTAGGTCCAAGTATCTCAAATGCTTCAAATTGAGCAATAATGGATTTACGGTGCCACTTAGAGGCGAGAAGATATTATGATCACTGCCACGCAGGTGGAGCTCAAGGACCTGGCCAGTTGAGTTGTCGCAGACAACTCCGACCCATCCGCAGCACTCGGCTTCATCTACAGTCCAGGATTGAAGTAGGTTAGAAGGGGTCTTGCAGATGTTGCTTGAAAATCAGGAGTGCTTGTCTCTCCTTCTCCATGCATTGAACTCCTGAGGCAGCATCGCAAAAGCTGCAGGGTGCTGCTACTACTGTGATGAAGACAATTACAAAGGGAAACAAGGAGCTGTTCATCACGAAGCTGCAACAAAATTTGGCTGTCCAGATGCCAAGGCGCCCAGTGCATCACTGGAATTAGGGCGCTATTCCATGGCACTTGCGGTGCCGGTCTTGACAATCTGTGAATCAAGACACGTCCATTGGAGGGGTATTTTAAGGGTAGGGGTTTTTTTTTTTTTTTTAGTTTTATGGGGTAGGTTATAAAATAATTGGGGAAATGGGGTTGTCCAGCGCCAAATGAAGTGGCGCGTTTGGCGCTGGACAAAAAAAGGGAAAAGCGCCACATGAAGTGGCGCTTTGACCCCACTCCCCCCAAAACCGATATATATATATATATAATAAATATAAAAAAATACAAAAAATACATAATTATATTTTTTATAATAAATACAAAAATTATAATAAATTTACTTATTTATAATAAATATCTAATAAATATTATAATATTATTATAATAAATATACATTTTTTATACATTTATTATACATTTATTACAAATATTATAATGTTATAATATTATAATATTCATTATAATAAATATCTAATAAATGTTTTAATAAATACTATTATAATAAATGCACAATAAATGTATAATAAATGTATAATAAATATTTATAATACATTTATATTTATAATAAATACTTATTATAATTAAATATAATAATATTTATAATAATAAATATCTAATAAATGTATAATGAATATTATTATAATAAATATACATTTATAATATCTATTATAATAAATATTATTATAATATTTATTATAATAAATTTATAATAAATATTTATGATAATATTTATTATAAATGTATATTTATTATAATAAATATTATAATATTTAATTATAATAAATATTATAATATTTAATTATAATAAATATACATTTATATTAATATTTATAATAAATATACATTTATTTATTATAATAAATCTACATTTATTTTATACATTTATTATAATAAATACGTATAATAAATGTATAATAAATATTACAATAAATTTATTTTTTAATTATAATATAATAAATGTAATATGTAATTATGTATCTTTATTGTATAATTATCATATCTATGAATAATTATATACTATAATTATATAATTATAAATATACATTTATTTATTATAATAAATAGGTAATTATTTATAAATGTAATATACATTTATTTATTATAATAAATATACATTTATATAAATATTATTATAATATTTATTATAATAAATTTATAATAAATATTTATAATACATTTATATTATAATAAATATTATAATATTTAATTATAATATATATACATTTATATTAATATTTATAATAAATATATATTTACTTATTATAATAAATCTACATTTATTTTATACATTTATTATAATAAATAAATATTATTAATAAATGTATATTTATAATTATAATATTTATAATTAATGAATATATTTATTAAAATATGTTTATTTATATTTATATTTATAATTAAATTTATAAATATATATTTTGAATTTATTATACCTTTAAAAATATAATATTTATAAATATATTCATATAATTATATTTATTTATAAATATATTCATTATTTATATATATATATTTATATAAATTTATAAATATATATTTTGAATTTATTATACCTGTAAATATATAATATTTATAAATATATTCATTATTTATATATATATATTTATATAAATAAATATAATTATTTAAATAGATTTATAAATATAATCATATAATTATATTTATTTATAAATATATTCATTATTTATATATATATATATATTTATATTAATAAATATATTTATAATTATAATTATAAATAAATATAATTATATGAATATAATTTAAATTTATTTATAAATAAATATTCATGAATATAATACATTTATTATAAATATAAATTAATAAATATATATTTATAAAATGTATTGTATTTATAAATATATTTAATAAATGTATATTTATAATAATTGTATTACATTTATAAATATAATAATAAATGTATTGAAATACATTTAATAAATATACATTTATTATAAAAAATAAATTTATTAAATAAATTTATTATAATGCATTTATAAAATACACTTACTAAATACATTTATTTAATAAATGAACTATATTTATAAATATATTTAATAAATATACATTTATTATAAATACAATACATTTAATAATTGTATTTAATAAATATAATACATTTAATAAATATACATTTATTATAAATACAATATAATACATTTAATAAATATACTTTTTTTATAAATACAATACATATAATAAATATACATTTATTATAATACATTTATTATAATAAGTGTATTTAATAAATATAATACATTTATTAAATATACATTTATTACAAATACAATATATTTAAATAAATGTATTTGATAAATATAATATAAATTTATTATAAATACAATACATTTATTAAATATAAATATACATTAATTAAAAATACATTTATTAAATATACATTTATTACAAATACAATATATTTAAATAAATGTATTTGATAAATATAATATAAATTTATTATAAATACAATACATTTATTAAATATAATGTATACATTTAATAAATATACATTTATTTAATAAATACAATACATTTAATAATGTATACATTTATTAAATAAATGTATAATTAATAATAAATATTATTATATATTTATTGTATTTATTTTATTATACATTTATTATAATTAAATATTTATTATAATTAATATTTACTATAATTATATAATTATTATATTTTTTTGTATTTATTATATTTATATTTCTCTAATTATTATAATATTATATTTATTATATTTATTTATTTAGTACTATTATATATTTATCATAATTATATATTTATTATAGTTATTATTTTTATCATTATAAATTTATTATAATTCCATAATTTTAATTATAATAATTACATAATTATAAATATAATAAATATAGAATTATAATAAATGTATAGTTATAAATCGAATAAATATATAATTATAATTAATATATTATAATTAATGTATGTGTTATATTTATAATAAATATAAATAAATAAATTTATTATAAAAAATATAATTTATTATAATTTATTTATTCATGTATTTATTATAAATAAATAAATTTCTTATATTTATAAATATATAATTATAATTATATATATATATATATATATATATATATATATATAAATGGGGGTTGGGGGTGGTGTGGGGTCAAAGCGCCACTTGAAGTGGCGCTTTGACCCAATTTTGTTCAGCGCCACTTCAAGTGGCGCTGAACAAACCCATTTCCCAAATTTAAAAAAACCCTAACCCATTAAACTAAAAAAAACCCTACACGCTAAATTAACCTCCATTGGACGTGCAGCGCCGGTCTTGACATTCTGAATTTCTTTTTATATTGTTTTTTTATTTTAAAATTGTTTATATATATATATATATATAATTGTATTTAAATGTTTTTATATTCTATATTACTTTACTCAAAGTATTCCGAAATTATTACATAAAATTTCACTCAAATTTATAAAAGACTGACCGTTATTGAATGAAAGGAATCTCCATTAGTGGATGGAAAAGGAGGGTGAACTTTTTCAAATTTTGGATGTGGGATTTATACATTATTTTTCCAACATTTAATGAATGTCATATTATTTATAATAACACATTAAGGATAATAAATGATTAATAATAACATGTTTTCGATAAATAATTATTATTTAATAAGGTAATAAATATTAACTAATAAAGGCATAGTATTTATAACCAATAATGTCATTAATGTTGTTAAAACTCTAATTAATAATAAAAAAATGTTTTTGTATGATGCAATTAATAATATAATTAAAAATTAAAAAAAATATTAAAAATTTATAAAACTCATAAACGGTTGGGGAGGGAGAATTACAAATATTGAATAATTTCTAATACTGAATATAAAAAATGTTTTTAATAATATAATTAATCTGGCATTTCAAAATAAAAATAATGATTAATAATCTAGATGTTATGAATTATTATTAAGAAATAATGTTTTGTATCATGTAAATTATTTTTTGTTTAATATATCGATTATCTATACTAAATCATGTAACTTTTCCTTCCACCCGTCTCTACCACGTTAATTGTTGATTTTAATTTCCATATTAAAATTGTCGTTTTATTTTTTATGCTCATTTACTTTTACCTGCTCACCATTGTGGGTATCCGCGTTTTTTTTTTGGTTACTTCTTTCTTGGCCGTGGATGGATTTTGCCGCCCAAGCTATCCTGGTCATCCATCTGTCCTAAGCGCTGTGCACCTCTGTGGCCAAGCCGTTTGGCATTGGCTTCATGGCACCCTCCTTATGGCCAAGCGGTTAGGCCGTTTAGGGTTTCGACAGGAGGTTTTCCTCACCCCGGCGGGCAGATTCAATACAACTGGAGAGGCGGATCTGAAGTGCGTTTTCTTGGTGGCGGTTCGATGGCTTTCTTCCCGGTTGTGCGCAACAGAAGCGCAAGGTGTGTCAATAGTGCAGGAATCAGGACAGGGTGTTCCAGCGCACGCCATCATCCTCTTCGCCTTCCATCGCCGCATATGAAGCGTCCACGACAAGGATTTAGAGGAGGTTTCAGAGAGCAGCGACATCGGTACATCAGGGAGGCTCGAGATCTTTGTTGCGGATGTGCTCAGTCATCTCCCTCAGCAGCGAGTTGCTTAGCCAGGGGATCTACATCCATCCAACAGGCCGTCCATGTGTCATTCTTGGGCATGAGTGGTTTTTCAGGGAGAGCTCGAATGTCTTCCTGAGTGGTTGTCCAAGATCCTTCCATAGCGGGCGTGCACACCAACTCTTATTCTCCAAGCCGCGTGTGGTTCCAGAATAGATCCTGGGTTCCAAGATCTGTTAGCGGCAGTGTTCTTTCTGGAAGAAAAGATCAAGATCCGATTTGGTGGAGATCTAGTCTGCTTGCGTCTTCCAGATCCAGGAGAACAGATTCAGATGCCTGCAGCAGGTTGCATAGCACCCGATTATGTGCACTATTTCAGATCTCGTGAAGTTCTGGAACAGGTGTAGGGGACCAGCCCCATCCAATGGCTATCCAGATTACAAGAGGCTGTTTGTGTCCATTTTCAGACCCTGTCTGTGCAATTCTGGAATCAGAGCCCATCATGTAGCAGGACAGAGTCTTCAAAATGAGGTACATCGGGTCTGTGGTAAGCAGACCCGGTTGCAGATTCTTGAACACTTATTGTATTAAGTTGTTTCAAATTCTGTGTATTGTTGGTGATATGTTTTTGTCAGCATCTTGTAATTGTTTTATGTTGAGCATAATAAAACGCGTGAGTCGGGTAGTGTTCTTACCGTGCACGTAGGACCAAAAGAGGTCTGAAGCACGTTAAATACTCCTGTCTTTTACTGCTTTCCCTTTTCGCATTTAATTCGACCTGTAAAAACGCTGAACGTTTTTTGCTTCTTGTCTATTAAATTCTGATTGAATTTATCTGGTTAAATAGAAGTTGTTTTGGGATTTGTACTGCCCGGTTCATCATTGCTACTGCACCCTTATTTTCTCATTGTTGTTTGATTCTGTTTTGGATGAATCATTATGTACAGATTATGTATTTTGTTTTAATGAGATCTAAGTGCATTGTTTATTATTGTAATTTCCACTGCCAGTGTGTCGTTCACTATTGTTGAATTCACTTGTTTCATTCCTAATGTTATGAAATTTCAACTCGAACATCATTTGTTTATCAATTTGCATGTAATAAATTGAATATAAACGTTGTTTATGCATTTCGGATTTTGACGAATCAAAACACCCAATAGTTCTTAGGATATTACGTGGGGACTGCCTCTCGCGCAGGGGCGCTACCCGCAACAAAGTGGTATTAAAGCCTAATTGGGTTTAAGTATTGCTTTGTTAAAATTTAAAATAGATTTTTCATTGCTTTCAAATGATTTGTTAGTGGATTTTACATGTTGCAGCATGCTTTGTTATTTTGTTCAGCTAGGTCGTTAGCTCTCTTGGGTTGTAATTTCATTCTGCTGCTGGTAGTTTGATTCCTCGTTGTTTGGTTTCCATTTTCCTTTATCTGTCTGAGCCTCAAAAGACGCATCTTGGTAGTTGCTACCTATGTGTGTCTATGGTTTCGGGGTAGGAATGGGTACTTTGTGAGGTTTGCCTATGTTTGAGAGTTGGTTAGCAGTAAGAGTTTGGCAGGATCTTGTGTCTCTAGTGTCTACCTTTTTCCTAGGAGATGAGCTTATGTTAGCTCCGCTGTGTTCCTCCGCATCCTTTAGGACTGGTTGCTTTGGGTATGGTCCCGTTGCGAGTTTGGGGTTTAGGTTTGGGTAGCTTGTGGGTGCAGTGTCGCTTGGTTGGCCACCAAGCCTCTTTGTTTATTGTTCGACCCTGTTTAGCAGCTTTGTTTGGTTTCCCGGGAACCGTGTGCCATTAGTAAGACTAGACTAGGATGTGTGGCCTTTTTGCGGCTTGTTTTCCCCTAGTTTCTAGCTGGCTCCCAGCCTTTGTTCTCGTGTTTTAGAGATGTCTTAGGATGTTGAGACTGCTTGCATGTGTCCTTGCAGTTTCCCCTTTGTGTGAGGATGTCTCCTTTTGGCCTTTGTTTAGGCGATCGTCTCCTATGGTGGAGATTCTGAATCCATCTGTTGAGGATCTTCTGGTGCCTTGCGTCGAGAGTCTTCCTTTTAGAATTTCCAGGCGACATGTCTCGGTTTTAAAGCCGACGGTTCTTGGTACTTTGGTCTATATGACTTTGTGGGTTCAGGTGGAGACCTTTTTGGGTTGTTTCATTTACTATGCATGCTTCCCCTCTTTGCGTTTCTTCTGTTGCTACCTATAGCCTTAGGAGAGTGAGATGGTAATTAGCTCTGGGTTTGTTCCTCTGGTATGTCCTGGTTTTGGGCTGGTTTCTCTAGGTCGTGACCCGTTATGAGAGTTGATTGGGCCTAGGAAGTGTTTAAAGTGACAATGTCATGTGAATAGGTTCGGTGACGATCAGACTTCATGGCGGTTCTGTTGGGATCTCTTTAGCGATATTAGGCGGTTCCTAGATATCGTTAGGAAGCTAGACTGAGATGAGTTTTCTTGGTCGATAGTGTGCTGCCCTTGGATCGCCGATGTTCTCGTGGATCTAGAGTTTTCCCTTAGGACTCCTGGGACTGCATGAGATTTGCAGTGCAACCTTGTTGTTGAGGAACCTCTCTTGTTGGCTCGGTTCTAGGCAGTGTCTTCTCCTCAGGTGGAGAGTTTCTGAGTCTGTTTTAGATTCAGGTTGTGTGAGCGAATGGATTGCCTTTGAGCTTTGTGTCTTTTGCTGCTTGTTTTCTCTTACCTGTTTTATTTCTGAGTTGCATTCTATATGAATTTCTTTGAGTTTTGTTTTGCCATGTTTTGTGTGAGGTTGGATAGTGCTCTGTTTATTTGTGTTCTGCAGGCACACGTGAGCTGATTTGGGGACTTGTTAGCATGTGATTTGCTGGTCCCGTCTTCCTCGTTGGCATCGTCTCAGAGTGTGACTCAGGTAAGTACAGGTATGTGCTCTGTTTATGTTTAGAGCCATTTTTTTGAGCATGTTTAGTAGCTGTTTTTGATATCATTCAATTCGGGCGCCATGTGTCACTGTGATACATGTTGGGAGACAGTTTGATGTCGTTCTCTGTAGCGTTTTCCTAGTTAGGATGTGATGCCCGGATTGATGGTAGTAGGTGAAAGAACATCGCCAATTTTCATATGAAAATGGTGGAGATTTGTTGATTTTAATTTCCATATTAAAATTGTCGTTTTATTTTTTATGCTCATTTACTTTTACCTGCTCACCATTGTGGGTATCCACGTTTTTTTTGGGTTACTTCTTTCTTGCCCGTGGATGGATTTTTCCGCCCAAGCTATCCTGGACATCCATCTGTCCTAAGCGTTGTGCACCTCTCTGGCCAAGCCGTTCGGCATTGGCTTCGTGGCACCCTCCCTATGGCCAAACAGTTAGGCCGTTTAGGGTTTTGAATAGAGGTTTTCCTCACCCTGGCGGACAGATTCAATACAACTGGAGAGGCGGATCTGAAGTGCGTTTTCTTGGTGGTGGTTTGATGGCTTTCTTCCCAGTTGTGCGCAACAGAAGCGCAAGGTGCACCAACAGTGCAGGAACCAGGATAGGGTGTTCCAGCGCACACCATCATCCTCTTCGCCTTCCATCGCCGCATATGAAGCATCCACGACAAGGATTTAGAGGAGGTTTCAGAGAGCAGCGACATCGGTACATCAGGGAGGCTCAAGATCTTCGTTGCGGCTATGCACAGTCATCTCCCTCAGTAGTGAGTTGTTTAGCCAGGGGATCTACATCCATCCAGCAGGCCGTCCGTGTGTCATTCTTGGGCGTGAGTGGTTTTTCAGGGAGAGCTCGGATGTCTTCCTGAGCGGCTGTCCAAGATCCTTCCATAGCGGACGTGCACACCAATTCTTCTTCTCCAAGCCGCGTGTGGTTCCAGAATAGATCCTGGGTTCCAAGATCTGTTAGCGGCAGTATTCTTTCTAGAATAAGAGATCGAGATCTGATTCGGTGGAGATCTAGTCTGCTTGAGTCTTCCAGATCCAGGAGAACAGATTCACATGCCTACAACAGGTTGCATAGCACCCGGTTATGTGCGCTATTTCAGATCTCGTGAAGTTCTGGAACATGTGCAGAGGACCAGCCCCATCCAGTGGCTATCTAGATTAAAAGAGGCTGTTTGTGTCCATTTTCAGACCTTGTCTGTGCAATTCTGAAATCAGAGCCCATCATGTAGCAGGACAGAGTCTTCAAAATGAGGTACACCGGGTCTGTGGTAAGCAGACTCGGTTGCAGATTCTTGAACACTTGTTGTATTAAGTTGTTTCAAATTCTTTGTATTGTTGGTGATATGTTTTTGTCTTCATCTTGTAATTGTTTTATGTTGAGCATAATAAAACGCGTGAGTCGGGTGGTGTTCTTGCCGTGCACGTAGGACCAAAAGAGGTCTGAAGCACGTTAAATACCTGTGTCTTTTACTGCTTTCCCTTTCCGCGTTTAATTCGACCTGTAAAATTGCTAAACGTTTATTGCTTCTTGTCTATTAAATTCTAATTGAATTTGTCTGGTTAAATAGAAGTTGTTTTGGGCTTTGTACTGCCCGATTCATCATTGTTGCTGCACCCTTATTTTCTCATTGTTGTTTGATTCTGTTTTGGATGAATCATTATGTACAGATTATGTATTATGTTTTAATGAGAATTAAGTGCATTGTTTATTATTGTAATTGCCACTGCCAGTGCGTTGTTCACTATTGTTGAATTCACTTGTTTCATTCCTAATGTTATGGAATTGCAACTCGAACATAATTTGTTTATCAATTTGCATGTAATAAATTGAATATAAACGTTGTTTATGTATTTCGGATTTTGATGAATCAAAACACCCAATAGTTCTTGGGCTATTACGTGGGGACTGCCTCTCACGTAGGGGCTCTCCCCGCAACATTAATTATACTAATGTGGCCACCTACTCACGTCTCCCTTTAACTCCCCACCTATTCCCCTCTCTCCATACCCACGATTCATCATCGACCTCCGACTGCCTCTCCGCCTAGGTCTCCACTTTAGCCTCCTCCTTCACATCAGCCTCCGCCTCCGCCCCCTCCTTCGGATCGGCCTCCACCTCCTCCTTCATATCGGAATCCACCTCCTCCTCTGGATCGGCCTCTGCCTCCTCCTCTGGATCGGCCTCCACCTCTGCATCGGCCTCCCCCTCTGCTTCCGAATCAGTCTCTGATTTTGCCTATGCCTCCTCCGCATCGGCCTCCGCCTCCTCCTCCACATCAGCCCCCTCCTCCTCCTCCGCCTCTTCCTCCTCCTCCAATATCTACTTCCTTGATGATTATATGTAAGTTTATTCCTTCTTGACATCTCATTTGTGACATTTCATCCCAACTATGATTTCATTTTCATCTGCATCTGTTCGGGATTTTTTACTTCACATCAGGCTTTATTAGTTTCAGATCCTTCTTTTCACGAACCTGTCCTTCATCTATCATCTATATTATTATAATCCTTTTATCATTTTAGGCTTTACCTATTCATATCAGCTAGGTGTTGGGGGAGAATCCCGACCTCGGGATAAAAATCGCTTGCGAAACAATTTGTGAGAAATCCAATGAAATATGGAAGTGATATTATGTAGAATAAAGAAATCAGCATACAAGATTTTTAACGTGGAAAAACCCTCTGATGTGGAGGATTAAAAAACCATAGAGCAATTCCCAAATATCCACTATGAATCAGAGAATACAAATAATCCATGTAATGTCCGAACTTGAATCACACATAAGAGAGCGTAGAAACCTCTGTGAAAACCACGCCCCGATATGCCTCTGCCTTTTCTCTGATAAACATCCCGCCAACGTCATGTATCAGAAGATCAATATGTGAAAAAACATCACCCATCTATCGAAGAAACGTCACTACCTCGACAATCTTCACCCAAACATGCGTCAGCCTCGCACCATCTTGCGACACCCGAATGATTTCTCTCTCTCATGATCTCACCATCATGATGTACCGTCGATCTTCAATCGGGACACACCACCATGTAAATGCCAATTTACTTTATCTAAAACATATTTAAATATATATATATATAGATATATTATATTTATATCAATATCAATATATTTATATATTATTATATTATTTTTAAGGAAATATAATTTTTTTTGAAGTATACTTTTATTAGCGCTTGTAAAAAAGCGTTGATAAAGGGGGGTCTTTATCAACACTTGTAAAAAACACTGATAAAGGTCCCCTTTAATAACATTTTTTAATGCTGACAAAGGGGGTCTTTAATAGTGTTTTTAGCTAGCGCTCTTAATGCCCTATCACTGGATAAACACAGTTTTGTAGTAGTGTATGTTTTATGTCATGTGAGTAAAAAGTACACGATAAGGAAAATACAAGACATTGTGTAGTTTAGAAGGGTAAAATCCATGTTGCCTCCTAGTACATGTTGTGTTCTTAGTTAATTTTAAGTTAATTTAATTTATTTAATTTATTCAAAATTACAGATGATGTTGGTCTCTAGGACTGTTTGGATAGAAAATTATGATAAATAAATGAATTAATTAATAAGATAATTAATTTATTAATTAAAGAGATTTATCTTAATAAATAAAAAATTTAAATGAATGCGAGTTGGTTACATATGTTTACTCATTGTATGTGTGGATGTTCATTATCTTGACCGACCTATGTATGTGTTGAATTTATTTTAATTTTATTATTATTTCATGGGTTTTTGTAATAATTATTATTAAATTAAAGTGGTGGCCTACTAGTCATCCCCTCCTCTTATTATATATAGTCTTATATGTATGGTTTCTTTTATGTAATCCCATATCCATGGTTCCTCTCATCTTTTTTGTGCTTAAAACATATGTAAAGGATGGAGCTCCTAGGCGAGTGGAGGTGGTCCATGATTAGAGTTGAGGTTAAACCAATCAAGAATACAAATAGGAGGATAGGTGGAATGATACAACTCAAACCAAGACATGGATAAATGAGTTATTCCACTGGATTCAATGGTTTGTTTACCATCCACTCAATAACTAACCATTAGAAAATCTAATGATCATGCCACTTTATTTATTTTATTTTTGTAAAGTAAATTGTTATTTTTTTATGTTTATTAGATTCTTTATCATAATTATATAAAATAAATGAATTAACAAGCATGCAATATGGAATATAATAAATTGGTTGTGTGTAAAATATTTTATCAAGACATGGTTAATCACTTATAAAAATCCACAAAAAATAACAAGCATGTAAAAGGATAAAAAAGAATATGTATGCACATCATAAAAAACACCTCAAATAAAATATGAATTCAGTACAACCTTCCCTTTCTTGAGTTAAGATACAACCATAGTTCAAAGTACTTATGTGGACTAATTAATGGTTCTTTCAATTATTGAGGATATTTAACTAATGTTTTGGGTTGAATTAGCCACGTTCACATCAAGGGTGGAATGAACAAGAAGGACTTGGTGTAACCATTGGGCATGTGTTGAGGAAATACAAGTCCAAGTTTGTTGGATTAGGGAGTTAAATCAACGGATCAAAGAACTTAAAGTTAATTCCATTAGGAAGGCCTGCCTACCTAAATGCCTTTGAACAAATTTTCAGGCCAAAGTCTAGGTTATGAGAAGGGATATATGGATCCTTTCCATTAAAATATCCACATGATAGGATATCTAAATCCAATAGCAGGGGATATTGGGATTTGATAAAATATTTGGATACTAATAAATAGAATTTATTACGTCACATATTTGGTAATCAAGATAAAGTACTAAAACATTATTTTATTTTGTTGTAGAAAATGGAAAGTAACATGGTTTGGAAATTATCACTATGATTTATACTAGAGAGAGATAGTATTCTCACCAACAATAACTTCTAGTAGTGGTACAAGTGCTTGTACATCATACTATTCCAAGAGTGTAAGTCTTATGTGCTGGAGCCCTTTATTCTCGAGGTGCCATCCAAGGAGGATAATGAGGAAGAGCTCACTATCTACCTAAAACACTTGGATGATGCACTAGATGTCCAGCGTCTCATGTTATTTTCCATGTATAGTGAGATCAAGAAGCTGCATGAGAATATGGATGCCTACAATATCTTATCTCAACTACATGATTTATTTTAGGAGAAGGTTAGATAGGAGTGATATGGGATCTCCAAGGCACTTTTCAAGTGTAATCATAGAGAAGTTTCTCTAGTTGGACCTCTTATAGACTATATTTTTAACTATATTGAGAATTTAAACATATTGGGATTTATGCTCCTAGTTGATTTTTGTACCAACCTCTTGTTCTCCTATTTACCATAGAGCTTCTCTAGATTTATTGTGAATTATAATTTGAATAATATTGAACCTTATTTTCTAAGAGGATAAGGACATGAGGCGTGAAAAATCTAGATTCATTATGGTGAATAAGAGTAGGATCAAGGAAAAGGGCCCCAAGATTTATTCTAAGTTTAAGGCTTCTAAGCACCAACCTTCCAAGAAGAGTAAGATCCTAAGGAAGTAAAGGGAACAATATGTATAATGTTTTTTCATATGGACAGAATGGTCACTACAAAAAAGAACTACACTGATGTGAGGAAGCATAGGGAAGGTTTAGTTTTATTTTTTATCAAATGAAATATTTACATATCAAAAAGTTGGATATTGGAAATATCTTTTGGTGATCACATTTTATCCAAATACATGAAGCAATTTTTTTTAAGATTACAAGAGGTGAGGTGGATATTCAAGCTACCAATGGAGCAATATTGGATACCATGGGTGTATGGGACTGCCACCTTAAATTTTAAAAATGAATGATTATAGTCTTAAAGAACTATTGTTATATTCCTATTGTTACCAAAAACATTATATCCATATCGTGTTTTGACATGAATGGATAGGTATTAATGTTTTGGAATAAGAGATACTGCTTTTATAAAGATATCATTTTTTATGGTACGGAACACCATAATAATGATCTCTATGTTTTAGAATATGATCACCAAGTGTTGTTAATTGATAACAAGTCAAGTTCACATGACTCTCACACCATGTGGTAGCATCACCGACTTGGTAATTTTAATGAGAAGTGATTGAAAAATCTCTATCAAGATGGGTATTTAGATTTATTCAAACTATAACCATTGGATAGATGTATTACTTGTTTACAAGGTAAAATGACCAAATGGACTTTTTGTGGAAAGGGTTAAAGGGCCAAAAATATTCTTTAATTGGTTTATAAAAATGTGTGTATGGCATTTCCAGTTGAATCTATAGGTGGATACTTATACATCATAATTTTTATTAAGTATTTAAGAAGATATAGATATGCATACATAATGAGGTATAAGTCTGAATACATTGATAAAGTTAAAGAGATCAAGAATAAATTTGAGAATAATCTTGGTAATAAAATAAAGAATATTAAATCATATCAAAGAGGAGACTATCTTAACCAAGATTTCATAAACTATCTAGGATAGTTTTGGACTCTATCTCAACTCATGCCTCCTTATAAACCATAGTGGAATGGTAATAGTGAAAGGAGTACCCGTACCTTGTTGGAAAAGGTGAGGTTAATGATGATTCATGCATACCATCCATTATTATTTTGGGGATATGAATTAATGAATATGGTATACACACTAAACCATGTTCCAAATAAGGTAGAAAATGTGATTCCATTTGAGTTCCGGAGTTGAAAGAAACCCCTGTTGTCACATACCCATGTATGAGGTTGTGAGGTGTTTGTTAAAGGTACATCTAGATAAAAACTATAACCCTGATGCACAAAGTGTATCTTTATTGGACATACCAAGGAAAAAGGGGATAATATCTATATGAATCCTAAGATAAGAGGGTCATAGTGAAAAGATATTCGATATTCCTTAATAGACATAACATCTATAAAAGAGATAGTGGGAGTAATATCGACTTCGATGAAGTTGTTAATTAAGATACATAGGTGTTGGGACATGAAAGAAATAATCAAGAACTAGTGGAAGAGGTAGTTCCAAATACACAAGTATCATGCATGAGCACCATATATGTTATAGTACCAGAGAGATATGGTTTTCTAGTCATTGAGGATGGTGACTCATTATTGGTTTATAATGATGAACCTTTTTCCTTTAAGGAGGAGTAAGCAGCTCAGAAGTTATATGATGGAAATAATCTATAAATTTTGAGATAAATACCATATATCAGAACCAATTCTAGGTTTTAGTCAATCCACTAGTTTATATAAATATTGTTGGGTGAAAATGGGTATTCAAGAAGAAACTAAACATGGAAGGTAAAGTTAATACCTATAATGTATGGCTAGTGGCTAAAGAGTTTAATCTATTTTAAAGAACAAACTATGATGCAACCTTTTCACTAATTTCCATTCTACAATCCATCAAAATTCTACTTTCCATAGTAGCTTTCCATGATTATGAGATTTGGTATATGGATATCAAAATCGATTTCCATAATAGAAACCTCATGGAAGATTTCTATATGATGTAACCTGAGGTGTTTGTAAATCCAATAGATTATAATATGTTATAAAAGTTATAGAAATACATTTATGGAATGAATAAAGCACTCATATTATGTATCATTCACTTTGATTAAGTTATAAGGGAATTTTGTTTCATAAATAATCAATGTGATTCATGTTTATAAAAATGGTTTAGTGGGAGTGAAGTAGTATATATTGATGAAATATTACTAATTTAAAATGAGATACCTGTATTATAGTTATCTAAGACGTAGTTGAACACATGATTCTCCATGAAGGACATAGGTGAAGTAACCTATATTATTTGGATCAAGATCATTCACGATTTATTAAAGAGTCTACTTGGATTAAGTCAGGGTACATATATTAAAAGGATACTAAGGAGATTGAGTATAGAAAAATACAAGAGGGGATTGGTTCTAGTGTCACATGGTATAAATCTCTCTAAACAATGTGTCCTTAAAAATAAGTGGAAAGAAAAAGGATGGCCAAGATCAGTTATGCATCAGCGATTGGATCAGTCATGTATGTTATGTTATGTACTATTCTATATTTTTCCTATGCCATGAGCATTGTAGGAATATATCAAACAGATCTAGGATAACCCCATTGTATGGTAATAAATACTATCCCAAAGTATCTGAGGTGTACAAAGGATAAGTTCCATGTTTATGGAGGAGATGATGATCTAGTTATCATGGAATATACATATTCTAGTTTCCAAATAGATCATAATGATTTGAAATCATATTTAGAAAATGTATTGATCCTCAATAGAGTATCTATAAATTAAAAGAAAACAATGAAGGTTGTAGTCACTGATTCTATAACTAATTCTAAGAATATTTCAGCTTCCAATGCAGCTAAAGAAGCAGTGTGTATATAAAAAATCATACATGAGATTGATATGGTTCCTAAAATTAAAGGCTATATCTCAATATACTATGATAATACTATAGTGGTGCCTCTAGCCAAGGAACTAAGGTCACATCAATAGACAAATCATATACTTTATAAGTATCACCTCCAAATGGATTTTTCTCTAAGGGGCGAGGGAATAGAAAGTAGAGATTCCATGGAGTTTAACATGAAGGAACACTAAATTAATATTTTAGAAAAATCTTGAATATCATATAATAGTTAGCAAACTAAAATTTATTAATAGTTTGATCTAGTTCATGTGGGAGTCTTTTGAAGTTGATTCCCAAGAATCATGTACTTTATATATTAAATTACCTATATATTCATCTACTTTAACATTAATAAATATCTTACCACATGATGTTTATTCTTATGTGTTACATTTAGTGTGATAAGTATCTTTGAGTATCTACCACATATAAGGTTCATAGCATTTCCCTTTTACATTGAGAACCATGAAGTTCTATGATAATATTCTTAAATACATGTTCTATGGCCAGATGATATGATGTGAATAGACACATATGACATAGGATATCATGGGATGGAGGCTCACAATACATTGAGACTTCTTCTCAATATTTTTTTATCTTATTAATATCTAGGAGGGGAGGTTATGAGAATAGAACCACCCATAGGATAAATTGGGTGCATTACGAGTAATATAGAATTACTAAATAATTCAAGAATAGATTTGTACCTATTGAGTTTAATAAGAAGTAGATATCTTAGTCCCTTTGACGGGAGTGGAACATTCAGATTACATCAATGCAGATTGTGGTTTTATTAACCTTTTCATTTTCATAAATTCAAAGAATTAAATATTGAGTACATAGGGTGATAACACAAGTATGCAACTTACTTGATGAGATATCAAGATAAAGAGATTATAATACATAGGGAATATTCAAAGAAGTTTTATTATCACCGTGACATTAACATATTTATATATGGGTGTATTGACATGTTTCTAGATGCTGATCTTAGACTTTAAGAAATTTTAGCCTAATGAAAATGAGAAAGGGACCTAGTGGGTCACACAGTAAGTGTATCCATAACCTTAGTTAAATTATATATGTATTTAATATTAGAATAAATATTAATCTCAAGTTTGAAGGAATAATAATTATTCAAGTTGTGTTGATCTCATATATTCAGTCACTAGTTATTCAAGATAATAAATATGTGAGTTGAATATTTAATAAATATTTATTTGTGAGTTTAGTTAATATAATATTTATTAATTTTATGAATTAATATTTCAATGATATATTTTTTTAAATAAATAGCCATCATTAATTGTTTGATAAATACCAAGGAGGATTGAAGGACCGAGTTATGGGTCCATTAGGAATTATATATTAAATATCATTTAAATAAATATTTATTGATTTATTTAATAAATGATATTTATTTTATCTTTGAGATATGCGTGTGTCAAAGAAATAATAATAATAATAATGTTATTCTTATTATATGTGGGGTTATCTATAGATTAAGAGGTTTGACAAGGGCATGTATGCAATCACCAATTATCTGATCAAGCTTTATAAATATGGTTCTATCATTTTATAAGGCAAGGCACAGTAGATTATGTTGTTCACAACATTATTTGAAGAGAATTATCTTAATACCTAGAGAGAAATATCTTGAGAACACTCTGAAGAATAGAAATCCACAATCTTCCTCCTTACTCTCAAGACCCTGATAAAACAAAGAAAATTATTCAATCCCTATAAAATTTATTATTTCAATCAATGATGAACAATGAAAGCAGTTAGAATCATTCACGATAGCACCCAAAAATTCTTTGGTGATGTTTTGTGGTTCACAAAGTAATGTGGATTATCACTAGAGGGATTATACACAATTATGGCATAACAAGAGTGGCCTGCCAATTTGAAAATGAGGAAAGAATTTCAAAATAAGTTAATACATAATTTAATAAAAATTAATTATAAATTATATTTGAAATATCCTCTCTGTAATTTTATAATGTTTCTATTAATTATTTTTTGAGAAAGTATCCGAAGAAATTGATGAAAAACCATTTTTGGGCATGGGCCCAACCACTCTCCCTGTGCACCGAGACCTTCAATCAAAACAATACTCCACTATATTCACCATTAATCAACTTGAAAGGTTTAATAATATTACATTAACATTTCATCATATGATTTCATGAACCACCCACTTAAAAAATAATTTATTAATTAGTTACCATTACATAATTCTAGGTACTAAAATTCAACTACACATACTTTAAGGAAGTATATACATGAAATAACTAGTAACCGATAACAAGAAAATGAGGATAGAAAACTATAAAGGAATACAAAAATCAAATAAGGCTCCTAATATGAGCCAACCATTCCAATATCAATCCCCACACCTTTCAATATCATCCATACCATCCCACCATTGACCACATCAACCCACCACCATAATAACATCAACATAGCTTAACACTATCCATATTAAAAAACCATAAAAGGATTCCATTTAAATCATAGTAATGACTCTATCATTATAAAACATATATGGAAAAAATTCATAATTTTAGAAATACAAAATTTTTAAAAATATCACTATGGATTCAACTATAGAAAACTAACTTATAGAAACCTAAACTAGGCCCGAGCAATCCAAAAAAAATATTTACATCCTTCATCATAATCCTTCACCATATTAATTAATTAATTCATTATGAGAAAGTTTTAGTAAGAAAAAAGACTTGTCAGACCCCGACTGATGCTTAATTTTAATTTAATTATTTCAGGTCTCACTTTTGAGATACGGTTTGAACCAGTTCTATTTTAAAAGAAATTTGTGATCTTATACTGGTACGTGACCTTACGCGTGGCTGTGTGTAGTGCCCAACCTTAATAATATAACGTTTTATTATTAAATTTATTATTATATGGGTGCGCGACTATACCTGTGACCATGCATTCGTCTGTGCGTAGTGTCGAGACCCAATAATTAATGCAATTATTTTCTTACGACTGGTTTTATCATTTTAGTTTTATTATTAGTATTATTGTTATTTAAGTTAATATTTCAATTATGTTATCATTTTTTTAAGTCATTGTTATAATTATAAATTTATTAACAGTATTTTTTTATTAAAATTTCTAATTATTATTATTACTATTATTAGTGAAAATATATTCTTAAATTAGTATAATTATGAAATTATTAACATGTTATTATTATTATTATTAAAATTATATTCTTTATTTTATTTATTTATTTTTATTAGGTTTCATTTCCTTTCACTTTTTTTCTCCCCCCCTCATTCTCTTCCTCACCCCTCTTCCCATCACCCCATTCTTTCCCCCCTAACCCTACCCACACCCACACTCTTTGCCCCCTCTCCTTCACCTGCGAACCACACCTTCCCTTCTTATCTTCTTCCAGAGGTCTAGACCGACATCCCTAATCCCTTCCAGCTCACCTCAATGTATGGTGAACCACCTCACAACGCCCTTGCTCCTCACACCGCTCCCCTCAACCGACGCCCCTTATTCTATTCGGATGAACTTCCAGTGACACCTCTTTTCCGGCGTGACACACCTCCGGAAGCCCCTCTTTCTTCTCGGCCAACCTTCCTCTCCCTCGCCGCAGGTGTGTGCTACACTAGTGGGTGTTTTCTTCCATTTGGAAGTGTTGCAGGGTTAGAGTTCCATGTTTTTTATAGCCTAATTATGGAATGTTTGGTCCAATTCTTGAATTAGAACATATCTGAGTTTGGTTGCAGTGTGATTGAAGTGCGGTGGACTTTGAGAACCAATTTTGTAGTGTTGTTTTATATTGAGGTTGGTGTTTTCATGTATAATTATTTTTTATGGATTAATTTTCTTATTTAATTAATTTATCATATTTATTAATTAGTTTTCTTGGTGCGAAATTAGTTTATTTGCGTGTTTATTACACGTTTGATTTTTAAAGTGTTATGTTCATGTGAAAGGTGGTGTATCTTGGATGAAAACTCATATTTTATTATTAATTGGTGTTTTGTAAGTTGTGAAACTAGTCTAATAAATATTACAAGAGATGCATATTCTATTTTGATATGTTGTTGGGGTGTGTTTGGTCATAAAACATGTTTTTGAATGAGTTTTGTTGATAAATCCAAGTGTCACTTCCTGAAAATTGTTTTATAAACTTTTATTTATGGTTTATTAAATTATATCAAGGTGAAAAGGTAGTTTTGAAGAGGTTTGATATGCAATAAGTCTTAAAGTAGACTTTACGTGGAAAATTTTGATGTAATCTTGATGCAAGCCCTTGTTGTATTCTTTTGATTTTTTTTAATAATTGTTTCAATGATTTATTAAATTGAGTTTGCATTGAGGAACATGTTTGGGAAGAGTTTTTATGTGCATTTGGTTTTTAAGTGGCATTTTTATATGAAATCAGGTGTGTTTTTTGGTGTAAAATTTTGTTGTGCTACTTTGATGTGTTTTATAATTTGTTTAAATGATTTATTAAATTATGTGTAGTGATTCCATCACCTTTGGAAGACTCACTGGCATATACCAAGGTATGTATATATATAAATGTGTATATCCTCTATGTGCGTATTCCCTCATGGCATGGGGAGTACGAGCATTGAGTAAAGGGTATACATAAATATATATGGAAGTATGTGCACACGAGTGGATGACTACTTGAGTTAGAAAGCGCCGAATGCTAAACATTGGCTTGGTCTGTTTGAGGTAGGATCTCTATGCATTAAACTTTAAATTTAAGAATCATTTATTTCTTGCATTTCGCACCTAGTTTTAATATTTATTATTGATATAGAACTGTTAGTAAAATTTTATATCTTGAATTGGATTGGTTTATTTCTTGTAATGTGTTGTAATAAATGGTTTGATTGTGTTTTCACATCAATTTTCTGATGAAATGCCCCTTTGGTCTTTGTGAATGTGTTTTAGATTTAAAATTTTGGTTTGGGTTTCTTAAATGGGTTTCAAAGTGTATTTCTGGTTTTCAAAGTGGTGTGCGTGTGATTCTTTAAGAAATGGTTTGGCATGCGAAAATCATGTGAGGCCCGGTTGACACTTTTGTAAAACTATTTATCTCAAGAAAACTCTCCTTGGATGTTTTCCCCTTGCTTTGGTTGAGTTATATGTTATGCGAGGTCCATCAGGTAGGACTTTCCTGTGATCAAATGGTTGAAAAGTGAGGGACATATTCCTTGGGGTGACTTAGGGGTGACTTTGTTGTGTGTGTTGACTATGTGTGAGTAATGTACTTGTGACTGGATACTTGTTTGACATTATTGGATCACCCCCTTTTTAGTATGAACATGATAACCTAGCATAGAAAGTGAATTTTTGGTGAACGATTACTGCACTAGTTTAGACTATGCATTAGCTAGTGGCCATTAGTACAGACTTTGCTCTACTAGGGGATTGGCCCCCTCAGTTAGGCCAGGTAGGGAAACACCAAGCATTTGGGAATTATGACATCATTGAGAGTAGGCATGCCTTCGAGATGAGTCACACGTATAGTACATTCTAGACTATTCATGAGATCCTAGGTTTTCCCATGTATATCGACACCAAGTTATCTGCGACGGATGATTAAGGTGCATTGTTTGGTTGGTCACTGTTGCTTGTTATTTTCCATTTCCCTTGTGTGATCATTGTTTTTTCCTTTGTGTATGTTTCATCTCTCTGTTGAAGGGGGTAATTTTTTTTAATTTTTTTTGGAAAATAGGTTATTAAAATGTTTTACACTTCTCTATCCCTCTTTCTAAAAAAGGGTTAAAGCTTTATCTTTGGAAAATAACTTAGTTTAAAATAAGAAAGAAAATGGACCATGATTTTCTTTAAGGGAAAATGTGTGAAAATTCTATTTTATAATTTTTTTTTTCAAACCTAAAATTAATTTTTCTTTATTTAAAGGAAGTGCATTGAGAATAATTATCGAGCTAGCCTAATGAGTTTTAATACTCAGGCTCATAATGCTTTCTTGTTTTTTTAGTTTCTATTGCAGGTTTGACTCAAGATTGTTCATCGTGGGTGAGTGTTGTTTGTGGTTTGGAGAGTGACTCTCGGGGTCACGAGGAGTTCTAGTTGTGGTCAGGTTAGTGTGTGTTGTTGGTTCTTTGTTTTTTTTTGTGTCGTTTATTCACTTTGCATTGTTCTAGTTTTTATGCTGCTTTATTTATTTTCATTGGGAGAAATCATTCCCATTCGTTCTCTATTGATGACCCGAAGCTTGTCGCCAGCATGGGAGGATCGGGAGTGCCTCTTGGGCCTTACCGCGGATTGGCTCAGGTGAATGGTTCCGGGTCAACCCGGATTGGTTCGTGACAAAACCTATTGAAGGAAACTAATAGAAACAATAAACATCCTAATAATATTCCCAAATAAATGCTCTATCATGATAAGCATTTATAATGAAGAATGTTAAACTCAATGAATTACATGTTCATTATCATCCATGTTTTACCTTCATTAAGTTTTTTAGTCTATTTTAAGTAGTTCAAATATTCAAGGAATAATAGATAGACATGTTAGTAGACTATCACACTATCTACAAAATGAAAAGAGGCAATATCATTATGATTAATCATAATCACATGTGTTGAAACACTACCATCCATTCCGATTCTTCAATTCAATATTACTATCACCTTTAGGATAATATCCATTACAGATAGACATATTACTAGACTATCACACTATCTACAAAATGAAAAGAGGAAGTATCATTATGATTAATCATAATCGCATGTGTAACAACACTACCATCCATTCTGATTCTTCAATTCAATATTACTACCACCTTTAGGATAATATCCATTACTTACCCATTATATACCAATGAATGTAAATTCCACTTTTACTCAAAAATAAATAGGATAAGTATCAAATCCCCAACCACAATAAAAATATTAAAAAATTACTAGACTAGAAGGGTATGATAGATAAAGAATGAAAAAACAAAACCTCTTATTGAACCCATGAATCCTAAGAACATCACCCCATCAAGAATCATCCATAAATCATTGATAAGTAATACCATAGTCTTGAAAGAGTAAAACAGCCAAGACTTAGAAAGATGAAAAAGAGGAAAATAAGATAAATGAATTGGAGACTGATACCTCGGTTAAAAGGTAGACATTACACAATGAAAAACATAAGGATCAATCATAGAGGAATAAGTTCATCCAAAATTATCTCACAACCACCAAGGGTTCAAGAGGAGAAGAAAAAAATACAATGAATTTAGGAGACAAGATAAATTTATAAAATAATCTAAAAACACATTTTCACAGAGTGATATAGATTCTTCATGCCACAACGGCTAAGATCTAAAGATCATGGAATGATTTTCCCATTAAAATATCCATCTTCCTCATGGTTAATTACTATTTCTTCAATAATATCAAGGAGGTTCAAAAAATGTCCAGGGGTTTCATGCCACAACATTCAAACCCCTAGATATCACAACCAAACTTCCAACCTTATTCCTCATCCCAACCAACCCCATTCCAAAACCATATTGTGGCCTAACCACCATAGTTCAATGAATCCCAAAGGGGAAAAACCAAGGATATCAATCTCCAAGTCTTTATAACATGACAAAATACTTCCCTTCATGTCTAAAAAATTGGAAAATGTAATAAATAAGACTATTAATACATACATAAGGGTCCTTAGATGATACATAATACTCTTTCACTTTTCCAAAATTATCTTCAAGGAATTAATTTCGTGACCTAATCCAATAATGACACGAATAGACTCCTAAATTGAAATAGCCTAGTACTAAACTCTCATGAGTTACACCCCAATATTCAACCCATTATCACACTGCAACATTATGTCCCAACCGACCTCTAATGATATGGTACATATCATCATGCTGAAACAAATACAATCTAACTTCAACATAACTTTCATGGTGTGATTCTTTATAAAACTATCCAAACTCCTTACCTCACTTGTAAGATTACCAAAAAAAAAATTCTGGACTCCCTCAACAACCGATAATGACTATGGAAGGGTTCAGGAAAAATCCAAGCCATTATATATATATATAGGTTTATTACTAATAATAGTGTTGTATATTTTATACAACCATCATATAATGGAGTTTTTGCATGTTTCTTAAACTACTCAAACATGTTCAGAAACTTTTTAAGTGTATCATCAACAACTATTTCCATTACCTCAGTATGATCTATATCATCATAAATACTTGTACTGATATTAGATGATCTATAAAATGTATTCTTATTCCACTCACAAGATACATTTACTTCTCCATTTATCTTCTACTATTTATAACACTAATCAATTGCAAAAAAGGTCAAGAATTTTCTCAATTCATTTAGATAAATTCACATTGAATAATAGCAATATAGATAATGATACATAATTTAAAATTGGTTGTTTTTATAGTCTTTTATAAATTTCAATAACTCTATAACACCATAATTATACTCCTTATTTGTTATATAATCATAATATAGTGATGTTTACCTTTTATTTAAATAAATAATTGTTCCATTTATCTCAATTTTGTGCATATCATGCTCTATTAAACAATATATTTACATAAAGTAATACATATTAAAATGTCAAGGTGTTACATTCCACCCCCTTAAATAAATTTTTCACTCACAATTTTTATTTAATCTAACCAAAATGAATTCATCTTAACATATATATACTCTTAGATGTATATTTTATTATAATTACTAATTTCTATGTTACTTAAATACTCCAAAACCAAACATGTGAACGATTTCTCAAGAATCATTACATGATAGTTGAGTGATGAGACTTGATAGATTAATCTTCATCATTATTGAGATAATGAATTATTTTACCATAAAGATAGAAAATTTGAAAAAATATACTTGAATGTTTTCCATAATTTCATTCTTCCATTGTATTTTGAGTAGTTTTACACCTATGAATCGTCTCATATTCTAAATGAAAAATAACCATGATGATTTTTTCATGATTAAAGCAATAAAATTAACTTTTAGTGGGTCATAAGATCTACAAAAAAGGATGAAAATTTATTCCTCCTATCCCTATATGCTTACCAATACCAAAGTTTTTAACACAAGTTAAGATAATATCCAATATAAATGTACCTTCATACATTAATCTACAAAAATCAACAATAACAACCAATGTTAAACTTAAATATTTCCATAAATAAATAATCATAAAACTCTTCAAAATATTCTAGAATAAATTTGAAACACAAATATTAGAATGATTTAATCACATATTCTTCCAAAATCAACTTAACATTATTCTCCAAACAACATCAATCACTCATAAAGTCACATAACCAAAATGTGTATGCCCTAATTAAAAATTCTCCAAAATATACTAATTATTTATCCAAATAACCATAATAATAATAAAACCATAGAAAAAGCATATATTCTTCTAAAATATAACTCAATATTTATTCCTCAAATAATATCAACCGTTTTGAAAAAATCCCATCCTGCCAATAATATTTCTTTTATCGTAACCATAAAATGGTCTCAATATAGTGAATATATTAAAAAATAACATTAATAACTTAGTAACCAAATCAAATTTCAATCCCCAAGGTTATGGATACTATATAACTTTTTGTTTCCACAAATCAAATAATCATTTATCACAATTGACGATAATTACCACAAAATAAAATAATGTATTAACCCTAAATCTTATATATACCTTTCAATTTATATCCCCAAAATATTTTAATATTCTTCCTAAATAAATTCATACTAAATCACATGGTAAACCTAAGGGTTAGATATACACCTCAATCATGTATTCTTCCAAAAAATCAAAAAACATTGCCTAAAATATCATTATTCACCTTAGAATCCCTTCACATAACACCTCAAAAGGGTATCTATGACCTTTAAATTACGAAAAACCTTAAAAATATTAATCCATTATGGTATATAAAACTATTAAAATATCCTCATCTAATAATATCCTAGTCTCTAATGTTACCTAAACCCTACTCTGATACCAGCTATGATAACCAAGACTTGTACACCCAGATGTGGTGCTAAAAACATGTTCTTTACATACTAGATTTGATATCAACTAATGAAACCCAAATTTAACCATCCATAATTACATTATCAATAACCATTATTAAGTCACTTACATACCCTAAACCTTTTATGTTTATATTTTTAAATAATTAGGAAAAATATCTTTATATAAAAAACCATATATTTCTAATCTAATGGATATTTATCCCGTTATACCCATATTTTCTATTCTATAATAAGTTTTCAACATCTCCCACAAGATTATATACATATGGTACCCCTCTATAATTATCATACTTTCTAAATTTATTCACATTTTGGGGAATGAAAAACTAAGAAAGGGTGAGATCAATTGCTCAGTAAGGATAAATATGAGAGACATAAATCAAACAACATAAGTGAGTATATGATGATAATATGGGTATAATAACATAATAATGGTACATAAAGTTCATACCCAAAGACATAAATCTCAAATCATGATTCATGTCATAAATTATCGGTATAACATAAGATAAAAGTCATAATAGTGTGGAACATGAAACAATCTTGAGCCATGAGAGCCTAACACATGCATAAGAATATGATATAAGAGTGTGGCATAAATATAAGAATTGAAATCACATTTAAAGCCTACACACTAAGAAATTCATCACATACTAGGCTTGTGATAACACTCTCGTACCTTCATAGGCTTGGGACAATCACTAATATACCCTTGGGATAGGGATAAACACCCATGAATCCTCTTGGGAATGATATAAAAACCCATGTAACCTCTTCGTCTTAGGATAACCAACCATGTACCTCAGAGCTCATGATATATAAAAAATTACCCAATGAACTGGAAGGCTATAACAGGCCCACCCATACCAAAATAATAAACCATTTGTATATATGCCACAAGAATATAAGATCCTTCATCATTCATTCATAGATTAATTAACACATGTGAAGGAAATGTGTTTCATAGAATCATCCTTAAAATATCACCATCATAATCTATGTAGAGAAATAAAGTGGATGGTATCATTAGATTATATCCCCAGTGAGGCATAAAAATCAACGGAGGATATTTATATAAATGGAAAATCAGTAAGTATCCATATTAAATGAAGTATATTGAATGTCAATATTTTCCCAGTACATGATCAATATTCCTTAAAAGTCAATAATCATCCGTATATAATTAAAAAACATAAATATTTTCAATATTTTACTTTTCAATAAATGATCTATATTTCTTGGAAGACACACCAAATATGATTTATATATAATAAGGTATTTACATAGTATAGAGTAATGGTTATATGACTAAGTTAATGTTAGTCCCAACAAACAACTCAAGAGGGAGGTGAATTGAGATTCTAATTGAAAATTTCTCTTTAAAAAAATTAGAACCCCCTAAAATAAAATAGAAAAATTAACAAATAAATTAGGCACAAACAATTTGATTCTTTGAAAGAGTTTCTCAATAGTTTGATCAAAACTTATTTAAAACTATTTTGAAATAGATTTAACTTTTTAAAATATTTTACCCACACAAAATAGAATATATCACATATAAATTTTATCTATTAGAGATCTTATTTTCAATCCATTGTTTAGAAAATAATAACTGATAAATAGATGAAAAATAAAATCAATGAAAATAGTTTGAAAAAAAGTGTAAGAAAGGAAAAAAGAATAAACAGGGGAATTTAAACTAGATATTCTATTCCAATATGGAACTTTAATCCTCTCCACTTGAAAATATCGCTCTACCAAGAATGTTTATTAAATCCTAATAAACTTGGTTCATAACCTGTATTAGGTTTTAAAGTTACAAATGCACACATGACAGTCCAAGAAACAACCAACCTATTCCAAAGTTTTTCATCAGATAAAAGGATTAAAATAAATAAGTAAATAGTTTCTATTACTCTTTAATACCTCTCAAGATCGGGTGCCGACAAATATACAAGATAAGACAAACATAGATCGATATTAAACTATAATAGAGTGGGAATAAAGATACAAAGAGGGTGTTTTAAAGCATCATAATATCTTCATCTTTGATTAATCAATTGTATTTAAATACATCCTTTAAAAATACTTCAAATAGAACATGAATTGAGAATCAATAGAATTGTGTGTTGTAGAAGCACACAAAGAAGTGGTCCATCTGATTAATATTTTAGTAACAATATATCTTCTTTTTAAATGAGTGGATATAGTTTTTAAAGAGAAATACTTTCTAAATTATCTATTGTAGAATATTCATTAAATTATCCTTGTAATAATTATTTCGACCTAGTATACATAAATTTTATTAATTATTTGTAAATACTTAAAAATACAGACTTTGTAATTTTTAAAATTACTTACTAGTTGAATTAGACATGGTCACTTGATATTTAGTTAGGAATGGTCACTTTGGAATGCGGTCACTTCACTTTTTTATCACTTTACCTTGTTGTCACTTGATCTTGCAGTCTGTTGAAAAGGTTACTTTACACATCCACCTAACATGGTAACTTGAGATAGTTACTTAACACATTCACCTAACATAGTCACTTGACATGGTCACTTGACATAGTCACTTGAAATGACCACTTTTACTCTACACATAGTATCTTTATTTCTTCATGCGATAGGTTCAAAAATTTCACTAAAATTCATTGTTTTTTTGTATGGTCACTTGAAGTGTTCATGTGTTATGTTGATTCCTTCATGTAATCAATTGAATATTCCATATGGTTACTTTAGTATATGTGTGTTCAGTTCAAGACTTAGGTAAATATTTCTCATCTGACACATATTTACTTGTTTGTTCAATCGATCACTTATAATTCAATACGCAATTACTTTTATATGTTCAATAATCCTTCATGGTCAGTTGAGATTCTTCATATAGTAGGTTGATACATCCACTTCAAGACTTATGCATTTTTCAAATTTTATATAGAAATTTTTTTTACTATCATAAAACATAAAATTCATTAATATCATAAGAAACATGATTTTTGATCATTAAAATAATGAGTTTCTTGACTAAACCAACAATATCCCCCTTTTTGATGATCATAAATGATGATATATTATATGAATTGAATTGAAACAATATTTCTTCCCTTTATTATATTTTCAAAAAGTTTGTCAGAGGTAGGTTTAAATGAAAAAGGAGACATAAAAAAGATATGAATCAATGTAATGGAAATAAATGAAAGGAACATAGAATTTAATTTAAAAAAAATGATTATAAAAATGACTTGTCAGACAATATAATCAAAATCGGTATCTGATACAATATCATAGATGCGAGAAGGGAGAATATGACATTTCCCTTTTTCTATGGAGGCTGGGGCAGGAGGTGTCGGTTGTAGTGAAGATATGGGAGAATGTTCTTGAATAACGATACACCTATAAATAGGGAGAATATGTAGCACAAATTGTCTAGGAGATAACCTAAAAGGGTTGGTAGAAGAAGTGGTATAGGTGGGTACAGAAGCAATATGTAAGATATGAGGTTTTAGAATGTTATAATTGAATATATAAAGGAAGGGATCTAGAAGTCTGGTGAAATACTTAATTATTCAGTATTCTTTATCCATGTCTTGAAAATAATATTCTTAGTTTTCCAAGAAATATTTTAGAACATTAGTGATAAACTTCAATCATTCCACATGGTTTTTGAAGGCCTGAGTCAGAGGAGGCATTCTGAGATCACTATATATGGATATGAACATGGTCTCTAGATACGACTTCATGAAAATCCTACTCAGATAAAGGTCAATATCCCTTTGAAGCGTGTCTCTATCCCCAATCTTATTACTTCACATCTTATTTAACCAGTTCCAAAGTTTTTACAGCATGTGTTTTAAATCCCTTAAAGGAAATTTCTTTGGTCTTGTGGAATTAATCCAATAATACCTTCAAAGAATCTCTTATTAGTTATTTAATTTAATATTCATTAATAGAAATTTTCACTTGAGTATGAGGTGAAACTAGTGAAGGTACAAGAGAAGGAGTAGTTACGGTAAAAGGCTGAAAATGGAATTTAGAAACCCCTGGTCCAACTTCAGCATTATGTCCTAAAGGTTTGTTTGAAAGACTCTAACTTGATCTCTTAAGTTACAATATCATTTTTATCAGGTCTATTTTAAGATGAATCTTCAATTAGAAATGAGTGATGAAAAGAGTGACTATCCAAGAGATGTACTCTTCTCTAATGGGTTCAACTGACTTTGTAAAAATCAATGAATAGTTCTTTTAAAACAATAATCAAATTATATTTGAACTCATTGATATCCTCCTTATTAAAAAAACATGAAGGTTCTTAATTAGGGATAGACATAAAAGGATCAGCAGAAAAATGACTACCATCCGCATCTCCTTAAAAAATCATGAGCTTACAACTCAATGATGGAACTTATTATGATGCATCAAATTCTTCCTCAATATATTTTAAAATATCTATGTGAGTAATACTAGAGGGTATGTAACATTATTTTCAACTAGTTCCTAAAAAACTTTAGTAGTATTAGGTCCAAACATATCTTCAAGAAATTTGTTCACTGTAGATCTAATAGGAGACACTTCTACTCTATCTTAAAGATATATATGATCAATCAGGGACTCCTTAATAAATCCTTAAGTAGAATATATTAAAGGTCCCCTATATCCATGTGTACTACCACCATGGTCCCATTATTATCAAATTCCTCCCCCTAAGGAGTTACTCCTCTTCCACATGGCCTAGGATTACTTCCAATGACAAGGATCAACGAAGAATATATCTCACTATTATCCCCACTTCTTTATGATCCATCTAAGTCATACTACCATTATATTTCTTCAACAAAACCACCCATAGATACCTTAGTATCATTAATATCCTAATATCTCAATTATTCTTCTTGAGAGGGCATAGGTATGGGAAAATAATAAGATCTAAAGCATATAATAGGAGTGAGATTTTGACCATCCTCATGAGATCCCATTGAATCTTAACTAAGATTATAACTTTCAAATTCTTATTTTTCATCTTCCAATTCAACTTCATTATAATCATAAGAATAAATAAGTGCCTCACTAGGTTCTATACAAGGACCATTTTGTTCCTTTATCTCACATGATTCTTAACAAGACTGAACTTCTCATAGATCTTCTCATTATCCGCTACCCATTTAATCTTCCATGGGTTCCAATTGGTCTTCATATGCTTACATATTTTCTAATTTAGGAAAGAATCACCAAGTAAGACAATTCAATCTTCTCCTTAGGATCTAATTCTTTGAAATCCATTGAGGCTGAGATAAATATAGGATAAGGCAATGAGGTGAATCTGGAGGAGGGTTTTCACAACTTTACCATGTGCTTCATGATATACCTTGAGAGACTTATCTATATTCACTTTTTTATTAGATAAAAGAAAAAAATTATGATTTCTTAAGATACTTAATACCCCTTTCCTAGGACTACTCAGATACTAGATAAACTTCAACAAAAATCTGCATTCCTAATCCAATTTCATAGTAGTTGGCCTTTCGTGAGTTATATTCCCATTTAGTTCCTCAAGAGAATTTAAAAAATCAAAATGTTAATGATTAATAATATATGAAATTTTATAATCCTCATACTCTCCTATATGAGAGACATCTAAACTTTTATCCCACTACTTTTAAGAGAATACCAGACATTCTCCATTTATCCTTATTTAAATGGTACCCCTTGAATCACCATTATCAAACTCCATATTCACATAAAATATCTTAACTAGATACAAACAATATGGATTAACATTTACCTTAAACTATCCACTACATTCTTTCATTTTAATCTATTTACAAACCATGGACCTGCTCGACTCTAGCCATTCTATATCCACTTATTTTTTTTCATACATACAATCTGATATATCATATGGGGGTTACAAGAATTGATCACAGACCTTAACCTAGATTGATATTTAATTGATTTATTTAAATTAGGTTAACCAACAAGATATATGACTTCAAAATCTATTTTCATTATAACCATTCTTCTACTATGATTTGAAGTTATGGAGGCTCAGGTTCAGTTTCGAGAGAAGAAGGGGCTTAGAAAAGTGATATTCAAAAGAGAAAACATCTTGGGATTCAAAAAAGTAAAAGGGATTTGAGGAAGAGATGAAAAATATGTGTAATGATTAAAATTATAATTTTAAAACTATTCAATCATCTAGGGAATAAAATAATAATAAATTGAAAATAATTCCCACCAAAACACTTAATTAAAATTTAAACAGACATGGTAGGTCAACTGACCATAAGAACAAACTTATAGTAACTTAAATAAGTCATGGATAGTATACTAATTGTATGGTATGTAATGTGATAGCTAAAAGGGATTATGGTATATTAATTAACTACAAGGCAAATTTATCATTTTTACTTGACTAGTTGTATGAAAAAACAATAATGTTTGGTTAAATGACCATATGAACTTCCCAAGAGAAGAAAAATTATTATATTAAACATAGAAAAAAAGAAATAATGATGAATAAAAATATTTAATAATTATAACACAAATAGTAAATAAATAATTTCTAAGAACATGAAATAGTCAAATTTAAGAGGTAAGAAGAGAAAAAAATAGAAGTAATTAATCATATGCAACTCATGTCTGTTATAACTTAATCTTTATATATCTAAAGGATTTATAAATATATCAATAATCTGATGTTTAGTGTTAATGAACATAAGAGTGATATCTTCTTTTTGAAAATGGCCTCTTAAATAGTGATGTATTATATAAATATTCTTAGTCTTTGAATGAGTTACAAGATTATTATAAATATTAATATACATGTATTATTACATGTTATAGAAACATGTCAGAATTTATATTCATAGTCTTGTAATCTATGTTTCATCCATAAAATTTGTGCACAATAACTTTTTAAAAATATCTATTTAGAATTAACTATATATAATGAAAAAATATTTTAATTTTTACTACACCATGATACTATAGATTTTCTTAAAAGAAGTCATGTTCTAGATGTTCTTTTTCTATCTAGATTACAACCCCCAAAATCAGTATCAGAATAATGAACTAATTTAAATACATGTCCATTAGAGTAGTATAACCCAAATTAGGTTGTATACTTAATGTATTTGTAAATAATTTTAACATCATTTAAATGATATTATTTTGGGTTTTCTTAAAATTGAACACACATATATACACTAAACATAATATCAAATCATCTATAAGTTATGTATATTGAAATCCCAATCATAACTCTATAAGTAGTCTAATAAACTAATTTTATAGATTCATCCATGTATAGATTACAACTTATACATATTGGAGTATCACTACCTATGGTGATATCCATACCAAAATTCTTTAAAATATATTTTTTGTATTTACCATGATTTAAGACAATTACCAATTTATTTTGAATGATTTAAAACTAAGATATAATTTTAACTCACCCATTAAACACATATCATATTCATTTTGCATCATTTTATAAAATTTAATACACAAGGAGTGTTGGTATGCTCCAAAAATAATGTCAAAAACATAGATTTGAACAACTAAAACATCCTTTGAAATTATTATTATAAATAGAGTAAGGACAATAAAACCTTTTGTAAAACCAATTGAAATAGGAAAAGTGTGATCATACCATACCAAACTATAGGAGCCTGTTTTAAAACATAAAGGGATTTAAAAAGTTTAAATACATGATTTATAAAATGATAATTTTTAAATCCAAGAGGTTTCCTATCAAAAACGTCATCAATAATAGATCCATTAAGAAATGAACTCTTGAAATCCATTTGATATTGTTCAAAGTTAAAATGTGTTGTATATAAAAGCACTATTCGAATGGATTCATTTAGAGATATTGGTGTAATGGTTTCTTCATAATTAATACATCCTTCTTGAATATAAACTTGTGCATCCAATATAGATTTGATTCTTACTATTATGCCAGACTCATCAACATTGTTTTTATATAACCAATTAGTGCCAATAGATAAATAGTCTTTAGGTCTATCAAACAATTTTCAAACTTTATTTCATTCAAATTGATTTAACGTTTCTTTCATATTTATCACCAATTTTTTTTATTATTTAGTGATTTGTTGATTTTTATAGGTTCAAGATGAGACAAAAAGGGTTAATGTTCAACCTAATATCTTAGTGAGGCTCAATATTGAGTACCTTTATCTATGACTCCAACAACAGTATCCAGGGAATGATTTTTGAGGTTTATAATGGTTATAATGACAAAAGTACATGGTTCTTCTAAGTATTATTCTAGTTTAGAAAGGTATTGATAGTTTATGCTAGGATATTTATTAGGTAAATTAGCAGCAAGGTCAAAGGATTTATAGGTATTATTGATAATAAAATTAACACATCATCCTCAAGATTTTATACAGCAGGTTGAGGTTCAGGTGGATATGTCACATCAAAAGTGACATATAAATATTCTTCACAACTTTATATGTTTTTATTTAAGATACTATATGATTTACTAGTGGTTTAATAACCAAGAAAAATTACTTCATATATTTTTGGAGAAGACTTGTCCACGTTCTCCTTTGAGTTAAGAATGAATACATTGCATCCAAAAACTCTAAGTTAATTTACTTTTAGTTTTATATCATTTCATAAAACATATGGAGTCTTATTAATGATATTTATAATAAGAAATATATTAATTACATAACATGTTATGCTAATATAATTATCCCAATAATAGAAAGGAAAGTTATATTATGTGATTATAGTTCAAGAAATTTCTTGAAAAGACATATTTTTTCTTTATACAACCTCATTTTTTTGAGGTGTTTGAGGTGCAGAGAAATTGCAAGTATAGCTATGCTGTGAGTGGAGAAATTCAAAATATTTATTCTAAAACTCTCATCCATGATCACTTATAAAGGTTTTTATAGAGATTCCAATTTGATTTTATACTGATTTTTTATATTTATAAAAACAGGAAGGAGATTCACTTTTTGAGCTATGAAAAACAACAATGTATATATTTAATAATCATAAACAATTACAAAAGAAAAGTTATTTATTGATAATATAGAAACTATATATAGTCCAAATAAATCCATGGGAATAAATTCTAGTGGTTGAGCAGTAGAAACCTCTTTCTTTGGTTCAAAATATATTTTATTTTTCTTTCACTTTTTACATGGATTGCACACTTTATATTTGGTAAATTATAGTTTGGGTAGATCCATGAATAAAACCTGTTTATTTATATTTTAAATTGAGTATATATTATAATGGACTTGTCTCCTATTCCACAACCAATATTCTCTATGAAAATCAATCAAACAAATTTTTTTTTGATAAAATAAAAGATTTAAGTTAACAGTATACACATTTTCATTTCTCAAAGAAGTAAATATTAATGAATTCTTGAAATAATAAATATTAAAAGAACTATTTTCAAATATAACATGAAATTCATCATCATTAAATTGATAAATACTAATAAGATTATACTTTAAACCATAAAAATATAATACCTTGGAAACATGGATAGATTTAGAGTTATAGACTTTTCCAAGTACAATAATTGTCACTTTTTTATTATCACTGAAAGTGAAATATCTTTCAACCACTTTTATAAGATTTTGGAATCTTTCATAGTCTCTATTAATATGTATAGAATATAAACTATCTAGATACCATAAATTTGTATTGAATCATTTCAAAATCTTTTCATGACAATATTGAAAAAGGAAATGAAATTGTTACCCAAAAATTCTTGGGTCGAGAGAAGTTGGAAAATAAAGCCTTTGGAATGCACTTTTTTTCAGCGGCTTGATTACCATAGTTTTAACAAATTTAGATAGAAAATATTTTTTAGGTCTAAAAGTTTTATAATTATTTCCAATATTAGTAGTTTCATTAGGATTATAGACTAAGGTATTATTCTTTGAAATAGGAATAAAATAATTTTTATGAAACATCCCATGATTTATAGATCCATAGAAAAGTCTATATTTAGATTTTTTTTTCACCAAGAATAATATTCAAGGTTTTTTTGATATAAAAAAACTATTTTAAATCCCTTTTTAGTCACTCATTTACTAGTTTTAAATCATATTTTTCATTTAATAGATTTATATTTTTTAATTTTCTATAACAATATTAGTTTTATCAATAACACAAAAAATAAATCTTTTTTAGATTTTTTATTTATCCTTTAATTAATTCATGGAATATTCCATCATAACACAATATTATTCTAATTATTCACTTGAAATTTTAGTGTCATTGGATATATGAGAAGAATAAATAGATGGTACCTCTAAATCAGTATCCATAAAGAATATATTTCCTTTTTCATTTTCTTCTTATCCGCTAGAGTCAGAGTCGCTAGAGATATATTTAGATACACTATAAGTAGTCTTCCTAGATTTATTTTTTCTTTTATATTTATATTCATAGTTTTTCTTCTAGTTTTTTTTTCAGATAGTCAAATTTTATGTTCCCTTTCCTCTAACATTCATAGCAGATAATCTCATTAGAAGAGTCATTATTTTTTTAATCTTTCCTCTAATTTCACATTTTATCATAATTTCCATTATAATTTTACTTATAGAAAAAATTATTCATTTTATAAAACTTATTGAATATTATGGATAACTGAGTTATTTCTGCATCATTGTCTGTATCTACTTCAATTACACTTGTACTATCAAGTTTAATAGCTTCATTGGATTTAATTGTGATACTTTAAAGGAAACATATTTTATTTTTGGTTCATTATAATAATTTTTTACATTTAGATATTATTCATACATAATATCCTATATATTTATCTCTTTAACTAGTAGTTTTATAATGTCACATAACTCTCTAACAGAGACTTCAATACCTATCCATCGATCTAGTAGATATCTCAAGATCCTTAAACTTGATCTTTGTCATCCATATTTTATCCAATTATAATCAAATCTTTATGATCACATTAAATCAGAGATACATATCAGAGATAGATTCATCATGCTTCATTTTGAAAGTATCACATTTAATAGTATATGTATTTACTCTCATTTACTTAACATTAGATGTGCCTACATAATATATAGAAATAATGTCTCAAATTTTATAAGTAGTATCATAAGATGATATTATATAAAACTCAGATTCTCCTGAGGAAAAAATAAACCATTCATGGATTATCAATTAAAATCATAATAAACAATAGTTGATGAATCCCATTATTTTATTTAAATTTTATGTTTTTCATATTTATTTTTAATAGATCCCTAGATATCAAAACCCATGCTCTTAAGATAAATATTCATTTTTATTTTCCCTTAAAAATAATTTTGACCATTAGATTAAGGAGGTATACTTGTAGCATATACTTTAGACTTAACATTAATACTAAAAAATTAAAGAACAAACAAAATTTAAGATAACTTATTAAGAACTTAATCAAGGTGAAAAGTAAGTAAAAATAAAATAAAAATAACTACTCTAATACCACAACGGAAAAATCAGGGGGGGGGGGTGGAGGAATCTTCCAATTTAAAATTTCTATTTAAAACAAATTTAAAAACACCTTAAATAAAATAGACTAGTTAACAAATAAAGTAGGCTAAACAATCTGATGCTTTGAAATAATTACTCAATGGTTTTATAAAAAACAAGTTAAAACTATTTTGAAACAGATTTAAATTTTGAAAATATCTTACTGAAACCAAATAGAATATTTCACATATAAAAGTTAACTATCATATATCTTCTTTTCAAACCAAAGTTTTGATAATAATAAGTGAAAAAGGTGAAAAATATAATCAGTGAAAATAGTTTGAAAAAAATATTAATAAAATAAATAAAAACACACAACAAAATTTAAACAAGAGGTTTAGTTCCAATATGGAACTTTAATCCTATCCACTTTACATTCACCTACTTCAAAGCATGTTTATTAAATCCTAATTAACCTGATCCACAACCCTAATCAGGTTTTATAGATACAAATGTACAATGGATAGTCCATGAAACTATCAGCCTCTTCCAAAGTTATTCATGGGATAATAGGTGTAAATGAAACAAGTAAAGAGTATATTTTACTGTTAAATTCACATATAGAGAATTTTCCAAAAAATATACAAGATATAACATACACAACTAAAAAAAAATCTAAAATAGAATGAGTGTAATGAAATGAATATGGTATTTTGTAGCAACCTCTATTTGATCTACTTTGGATAATTTATTTTCATTAAATATATATTTAAAAAAGTCTTAAAAAATATCTTTCATTTAGAATAAAAATAATAGAGTATCATAAGAGAACACAAAGAAGTGTTTAGTTTGATAAGTATTACAATAATAATCTTTCTTATTTTCCATGAGAATCTGTAATTCTTAAATAGAAATCCTTATCAAATTATTTATTGTATAATATTAATAAAATAATGATTTTTCTAATTATTATAACATATAATCCTTAAATTATACGACTTATCAATAAATTATTCAAAATATATCCATTTATTGTTTGATTTAGACATGGTCACCTGATCAATACTTAGGCATGATCATTTTGGATTGTAGTCACTTCACTTTAAGGAAAAATCAACTTGCAGTCACTTGAGATTATGTTCACTTAACATGGTTACATGACATGGTCAATTAACATGGTCACTAGACTTGGTTACTTGACATGGTTACTTGACATGGTCACTTGACTTGGAAACTTCACATGGTAACTTACTCTCTACATATAGTCACTTCATTTCTTCATGTGGTTGGTTCGAAACATCTTTAATTTTTTTTTCTATCTATATGGTTATGTGAATTATTTGTGTGATACGTTTATGCCTTCATTCAGTCACTTGAACACTCCATGTGGTTGGTTCAATATATGTATGGTCAATTTAAGACTTAGATAAAATTTTATCAGCTAACAAATGGTTACTTGTTTGTTTTAGTGGTCACTTATACTTAAACATGTGATTAATTATTTATGGTCACTTAGCCTTTATGGTTTTTTAAAATTCTTTATACAACAGGTTTATGAGGTCACTTCAAGACATAACAATTTTTCATATTTAAGCTATAAAAACATTTGACTATCATAAAACCTAAAATTCATTAATAACATAAGAAATATGATTTGTGAGCATTAAAAAAAGGATATGTTGGACTAATTAAACAATCACTACTATAAGTGATGTAAAATACATCCATAATAACAAATAACATATAAATGAATGAGTCCATTATTTTATTAGAAATGAAGGCATTGTAGATTTTTTATAAAAATAAATTTATAAACCATTTAAAAAAATATTTTTAAAAGGTTCCAACGTAAAGTTTTTTTAAAATTTTTTAAAATAATTTACAATAATTAAGTATTAAAAAGAAACCTGACTTAAGTAAAAAAATTTGGTGTGGAGGACATCAATTTACATAAGTGGGATGAAATCCCTTTTAAAAACTTTTGTGAAAATAATATCCTTTTTTTGGTAACTTTTAAAAACTAAAAATTCAAAGAACAATAATTATAGGATTCTCTTTGAAAACCCATTGAAATTTTTAAAGTAATATTGATAATAAATAATGATCATGATAGTGGAAAATCATTTCCTATCACATATTAAAAAACATTATTTCCACATCTTGTAAAGAAATCCAAAAGTGATTCATATAAAAAACATTTGAAAATATTAATTTTAATAATTTATAAATAAGGTCAAAGGTATTAGAAAAAACCTTTATCAAAAATTTAAATTTAGTTAAAAACTTTCATAAAATATTTTTAAGAACATTGATATGGTAGAAAAAGTTGCATGACTTAAAGGATCAAATAAGGCAAGATTTTCCTAAAAAAATTATTTTGTTTTTTTGAGTACCAAAGATTGGGAAAATTAAAAGAATACATGAAAAAACTAGAATTAAATATAGGATACTAAAATTCAATGGGTTTTCGATATAATGAAAATACTTTTTTTCCATAGTGGAAATTGAAACATAAATAATCCTGATAAAAAGGTTTTATTATAACATAAACCCTTACAATTTTGGTAACTTTTGAATTGAAATATAATGAAAGAGAAAAAATTATAGGGTTTTCTTGTAATGGATCGGACCCTACTAGTCCATTACTTTTCCAAATCTAGTGTTTGGGGCGCCTTGGACCCCATCAGTAAGTCTGGAGGACGGCGTGTTGGTGGAAGGATGTCACTGTGGTGTCACCCATCGGTGACATCGATCGGTGTGTCACCAATCAGTGTGTCACCAATCGGTGAGTCACCGATCAATATATCTCCAATCAGTATGTCCCTGATCCGTGAGTCACTGATCGACACCACACCAAGGTTTTCGGGGTTTTCCTTCTCCAGTTCTCCCGAAATGCCACTTTTAAGTCTTTTAACCTTTTTGAAGTGGTTCAAGGACGTTCTATCCCTGTAAACAATGTTTTAAATACCCTAAGAGTGGGGAGACCCTCAATAGACCCATTTTACTCTCTTTAAATTAAATCCTTTAATGAAAAGCTATTATGGACACCTCTTTGATGAGAATTATTTAATAATAATTAATTCTATCGTGTGTAACCGTCCAAACGCATGGTGAAACCATGATCTGCCTTTAAATCCGTTCAAGATTTCATATCCAGTAACTCCAGGATCTCACCTTTTATCGCACCAGAACTCTTTCTTCTTTTTGGCTAGTCTCCTTTTCTTTCCTTGGTGCATTTAGAGTCCCCCTTCCCAAGGCTAGTGGTGCGATTATTCTGGAGCCTTTCCTGCTCACTCTTGGAGTCCTCAAAGTTCCTCCCCTGCAAGTCACACATCCCCAGTTCTCGGCGTGAGGATAAAAAACTTCAATATTTGATCATCTAGGTAGGGTTCTTACTTCGCCTCTCTTTACTATGTATCATGTGGGGTGGGTATGATAACGTTTCCTTTGGGGATGGACGAAACCAAACCTTAACTAAGATAATAAATGGACTTTTAAAGAATGAAGGGGTGTGTTTGATGATACTGCTGTACTCTTTTACCTTTTCTTATATGCTGTGAATTGTATGAGCTTATGTCCACTGAAAATCATGGCCATTGGTGGTCTTCCTTGCACACTAATGAACCCCTGTCTCCTGTGATGATTGAATGCCTGTAACATGGAAATTGGTTATTCATGTAAACTTGATTGATTAAATGGATGTCCAGTGAACAAGAATCCTTGTGTGATCCGACCGGTTAAACAAAACGGAAATAAGGAACTTAATGAATGGTGTGTTTGAATCTAAAAACTCCCTTACTCTATCTTGGTAACATGTGTGGTTGTTCTGCTTGATACTTGTGGGGTGATGTGGATGGGGTTGGGATCCTCTATTGTGCAGATGTTAGTTTGTGGAATCGAGGCCGTGTGGGGCCGTATGTTGGAGTTTGGTTTGGTTCTAGTACTTTGAGGGATCTTAGGAATCCCTTTTGTTGTTGTGAATTTACGAGATAACCGGGTGTGAATTCTTAATTTGCTGTTTGGCTGTTTTTCCTTCCTTAGCTTGTGATTATGCCTGTTAGTTTCCCGTTAGTGTAGTTTTATTTAAATAGAACCACTTTAATGTGATAACAATAATGGGTTAAATAGGAATTTTTTTTCTGGGAATGAGTTGTGACTTGGTTGTGGTTGTTGTGCTTTTTATGAATGAATAGTAACGAGGTTGTTTGTGTCTGGGATAGTGTTGGAACCCCTAGGTTGGGATGAGTGCTTGTTTACCTATATGTATAATTTAGTTCTTATGTTTCTTATTCTCTCCCCACCCAAGTTGATCACTTCATGCCGAACACCCCCATTTCTTGGGGGAGGGTGTTTTTCCCAACACTCCTATGAGTGGCTGGTTATTAGCTCCTTTTCTGATCCCTTTCCCGAGTAGCCCAAGACACTTCGAGTAGGATGTGATGGCCTAAGGTACATTATATCCCAAGATTCTTCAGGCATGGTAGTTGTGGTGGTTGGCCCAGGTGTGTGTGGGAATTTTGTTTCCCAAGTGTCTTCGAAATGAGGCCTAGGTGTCTTCGGGCGTGGAGGTAGTTGTTCTGGCCCAGGTGTCTTCGAGTGTGGTGGTAGTTGTTGTGGCCCATGTGTCTATGGGTGGGGATGTGTGCGGTTGTTGTGGCCCAGGTGTCTGTGAGCGTGATGTGTGGTTGTGGTATCCCAGGTGTGTGCGAGTGGGGGATGGCAGTGGGACTGCGGTGAGAATGGCAGGGGAGGTCTGACGCGTAAGATGTCTTCAATAACCAATGCAAAAGTGGTGTGGGGTACCCAAACATATATGTGTTATTACTATTACTTTACTTGACTTGTGTTATTTTGGGAGTGTGCCTTGGTGATATTTGGGTGTATATTTGCCTTTCTAGGTATTTTGGTTATCTCTTTTCCTCACAGGGCATTAGAATTTCTCCCCACTCGTGCATGAGAGCTTTTGGTTTTCCCTACTGAGGATACCTGTATGCTCACCCTACCCATATAAAACCTCTTTCAGGTTTCTAGGAGGACTTCAAGGACCATGACAAACCCTATTATCTTGGACTCCAGAACTATTGAAGACGTTGATTTTCTTTTCTTTTGGTACTTACCTTTGGATTTTTCTGTATTTTTGTAGCAATTATTATTGGAACATGCATATTAGAATGGATTGGTTTGTCTTTAATTTTACTTCCAGTTTTGGTGTTGTTTGGGATTTACTATCTTATCTCCTGATCTTACTAAATAAAAAGGGTAATGCCTTCCATTTTAAGTGTGATTCTATACCCTTGGTGCTAGTTTCCACTCTTGGGCCTATTGAAGGTGGGTCTTGAGGGTCATTATATCTCCTTCAACTTAAGGAAGGAAGGGTTTGGAAATCTGTTGTCCCTTCCCTCATCCTGGTGAAGGCGGGTCGTGGCAGGATGGTATCAGAGGGAGGTTGAGATATAGGATTGAGTTTGGAGTTAGGCACAGTAAGGATTTAATGGGATGGTAGGGAAACAATGTTAGTAAATATTGGTGCATGAAATAGGCTAAGGAAAACCGACTAGGACATGGGATTTTAGGGCCCCCCATGATCCGATGTAAGGACTCTGGACCTACCGAACGACCAAGTGTGGATACATTGATTACAGGGTAGAGACCCTAGAAAAGGTACATGCATCATAATGACTTGTGTTCTTGTGTGTATTGGGTATTTTTTTTGGATTTAAAATAAATAAAAAAGTCTAAAAAAAATTTAAAAGCAATATTCTACACTACCCAGGCTTAGTCATTCCTTGTTTACTTTGCAGCTATGGAACCCGGACAACGACCACAGGTAGTGTGGGAAATCAAGGCCCAGGAGGATGATTTGTCTGGTTAACAGAGGGCTGGTTGAGAGGAGGAGGACGAACAGTGGCAGAAGATGCTTCATTCCTTTCAGTAGCAGACCCTCAGGAATTACGATGGTAGCATCTCGAACATGGAGATAGAGAGCTGGATTGAGGACCTGGTGATGGATTTCAGCTTGATCCAGGCTCTAACGGAGTACTGGGTTCCTCTGGCTGTAAGCCAGATGCAGGGAGTGGAGCATCAATGGTGGATGCTCTATCTTGGGGAGAATAGGGAGGTTGAGGTTTTATGGACTGACTTCGAGAGGGAGTTCTGGGCGGAATTCCTCTATTCCATGATGAAGGCGGATAAGAGGCAGAAGCTACTCTCCCTTCAGCAGGGGAGTATGTCAATGAGGGAGTTGGCCATCAAGTTCAAGGATCACCTTTTCTTTTCTCCATACCTCTTTCCAGATGATGAGTTTCAGGAGAGATGTTTAGAGGAGGCACTCTGACCTTCTATTTAGTATGTTGTTACTCCCTTCACTCTACCAACATACTTGGAGCTCTAGAAGAAGGCTGAAGTGTGGAGAGGATCACATGCTGGGAGGTGTGTTGCGAGAGGGGAGCCAGTTGGGCTCATCAAAGGGGAAGGCTATCAGCAGTAGACCTCTAGTGTTAGGGCATTCTAGGTTTCGGCCAATGGGGAGAAGGCCCCAGTAGTTCCAGTTTCGATCTCCCAGTCCCCACCCCTTATTTTCGGGCCTAGGACCGAGATTCTTCATCTTTGGAAGTTGTGGATACCTTCAGAATCAGTGCCCAAAATGAGTGTAGTATAGTGGGGGTGGGAAGGTTCAACGCCCACCTTATCAATAGCAGTTTCCATCCATGCCCTTTCACCAACATCAACAGGGACAGCGAGCTCCTGCTCCTCCGAGAGAAGATGTTGTGGGAGGAGGCTAAACCTAGGGTGCTCCTCAAGGACCTCGACCAGGGTGTGGTCAGGGTGGCAGTTGATAGCCGAGGGGTAGAGGAGCTGGGTGTGGGTGGTTACACGCCACAGGGGCAGTGGTTCCAGCAGGTCCAGAGGTCGTTCGAGGTACGATCAACTTGTTTAGAACCCTTGCTCGTGCCTTGTTTGATTTAGGATCTTAGCAAACCTTTTTTGCACCCAGTCTAGCCCATGCTTTGGGTATATACACAAAGATACTTCCTGTACCCCTGGTTTTGAGTACACATGTTATAGGTTAGACCGGATTGTCTCATGTTTTCTAGGGATGTATACTGATGTTGGGACTATATCAGTCTAGTGGGGACCTTCTTTTGCTATAGATGCAGCCGTATGATGTCATTCTAGGAATTGACTTACTGTTATCTATGTGTTCCATTATCTAATGCTTCCAGAGAAGGATCATGTTTTCAGATATGGGTGGACAATGTGTGACTTTTTTCAGTGAGTGTGGTTGCCAGGAAGGCAGCCGGCGATTGGAGCCCCTTCTTTCCTTATTAGCTAAGCTGTCAGTGGAGTCAGTAGATACATAGATGGTGGAAATCCTAGGGATCTTCATTGAGTTCATGGATGTCTTTCCTGAGGAGGTGGTGACTCTACCCCCTTGACGTGATGTTGAGTTAGGGATATACTTGTAACCTGGTGCCCGTCTGATTTCGATGGATCCCAATCGGATGGCACCTTCTGAGTTGTAGGAGTTGTAGATTTAGATTGATGATCTGATTAAGAAGGGTTTTGTCTGACCAAGCGCAACACCATAGGGTTCTCCGATCTTGTTCATGAAGAATACATATGGTGGTATTAGTCTATTCATAGAGTACCAGAGACTAAATCAGGTAATGGTCAAGAACCATTACCTTCTCCCAAGGATAGACGACCTTTTTGACCAGTTGAAGGGGGTAGGTTGGTTCTCCAAGATTGACCTGTGGTATGGTTATCACCAGTTGAGGGTGAAGGAGGGTGACATCTTGAAGAATGCCTTCAAGTGTAGATATGGTCACTTTGAGTTCGTGGTCATTCCCTTCAACATTTCAAACGCACCAGCCATGTTCATGGGGCTCATGAACTCTGTCTTTTGGGAATATATGAACCGGTTCATAGTCGTGTTTATTGACGATATCCTGATATACTCAAGATCAGATAAGGACCACGTCGAGCATCTGTGAATGGTTTTAGGGGTCCTTCGACAACACCATATCTACATAAAGTTGTCCAAGTTCAAGTTCTGGACACGAGAGGTGCACTTACTTGGACACGTGATGTTCGAGTAGGGAATAACGGTTTACCCATCAAAGGTTGAAGTGATTGCTTCTTGGGAAGCACCCAAGAATGTGACAGAGGTTCTTAGTTTCCTGGGTCTGGAAGGATATTATCGGAGGTTCATGACTGAATTATCTCGAGTTTCAACACTTTTTACAGCCTTTACCAAGAAAGACCAAGTTTTGTGTGGAGTGATCTGTGTCGGAAAACCTTTAGTTATCTGATGGGGAAGTTGGTTAGTGACCCAATGTTGAGGTTTCTAGATGAAGGGGTGATGTTTGAAGTGTTCTGTGATGCTTCTGTCAAGGATTGGGGTGTGTGCTGATGCAACAGTAGGGTGAGATCTCTTATGGGTTTAGGAAGTTACATCCCCATGAGCGTAACTATGCCACCAACGATCTGGAGCTCACAGCGGTTGTGTTTGCACTAAAGTTGTGGCAACATTACCTCATCGGGTAGCGCTTTGTGATCTTCACGGATCACAAGAGCTTGAGGTATATCTTCTCCCAGTAGGACCTGAACTTGCGGCAGTGGAGGTGGATGAAGTTTCTTCAGGACCACGACTTCAAAATTTCCTACACCTCAGGAAAGGGGAACGTGGTGGCTGATGGCTTGAGCAGGAAGTCATAGAAGGATGTGGTTTGGGAATTGACAGATGCTTGGAAAGAAATAGAGGAGTTGGATTACATACACTTGGATGTAAGGGTGGAGGATGGCAGAGGATGCATGTTCTAGATGAAAGTGAAGTCCTCTCTATTGCGGAAGGTGGAGGAGTTTCAGTGGGGGGGGGGACTTAGAGGCTGAAGTGATGCACGATCATTTTAGCCAGGGTGATTATCCAAGTGGATGGCCGGAAGATGGGAAAAATTAGATGATATTTCATGGAAAGTTGTTAGTCCCTGTGGGAATGCACGAGAGAGTTCTTGGTGAGTTCCAAAACTCACCCCTGGTAGTGCACCTAGGAGTTTCCAAGATGTACCAGGGCTTGAGGGGTCAGCTTTGGTGGCCCGGAGTGAAGCGGGCAGTGGTAGAGTTTGTGACAAAGTGCCTCATGTGTCAGCAGGTGAAGACTGAACATCGCATCCCAGGAGGTCTGTTATATCCCTTAGATTTCCCTGAGTGGAAGTGGGATAACATATCGATGGATTTCGTCATAGGACCACCCAGGGTTCAAGGAGGCTGCGATGCTATCTGGGTAGTGGTAGAACGGCTGGAGAAATCAGCTCACTTCCTAGAAATCAACGAGTCGAGTGCTGTGGATACCTTATCATAGATATACATGGATGAGGTGGTGCAGTTTAATGGAGTTCAGAGGTCCATAGTCTTCGATCGGGATACTTGGTTTACCTCACGAGTTTGGAGAGGATTGCAACATGTTTTTGGCACTCAGCTATGCAACAACACTGTTTTCCACCCCCAGATAGATGGGAAGACATAGTGCATCATCTAGACGTTGGAGGATATGATACAAACATGTGTTTTGGACTTTGGGAGATATTGGGTAAGACACTTGACTCTGGTAAAGTTTCCTACAACAATAGCTATCACTCTACCATTGGAATGGATCCAATTGAAGATTTGTATGGGAGACCGTGTGACTCACCCATGTGCTGGGTAGAGGTTGGGGAAGTAGGTGTTCTTAGCCCCGAGGTAGTTCAGAGCACAACATAAAAGGTTCATCTTATACAGGAGAGGTTGAAGGTAGCTCATGACCAAAAAATTCATATGTCGATCATAGGAGGATACCCTTGGAGTTCGAGGTTGGGGACCACGTGTTCTTGAAGGTATTCCCTCGTCATGGGAAATAGGGGTTTGATAGAAGAAATAAGATTTCTCCTAGGTTATTTGGGCCCTTTGAGGTGTTGCGTTGGGTCGGAAAAGTGGCATATCAGCTGGCGCTACCACTGCCACTACTGTGGGTGAACGACGTCTTCTATGTGTCTCAGCTCTGTCGGTATGTACACGATGATTCACACATCCTCGAATGGGGGAAACTGGATATCGAGGACGACACGACTTTTGTAGAGCGACCAGTGAGGATTGAGGATCGTGAGGAGAAGGTGATTCGTGGATGAACCATTCCCTTGGTTCGTGTGTTATAGAGGCATGGTGGCCTCAAGGAGAGTACCTGGGAACAGGAGGCACATATGCGCACCCAGTACCCAGAGCTATTTTGAGTTTTGTTTTGTTATGTTTTTTACTTATTTTTGATGAAGTTCTTCACCTGGTTAACTATGAAATGTGTTATTTTCCTTGTTCTATGAGTGTGTGTTAAGAGTCCTGATTTTGGAAAGGGGAGGACCTGATCCCTAATCAAGACGCATTAAAGTGGATGCGATTAAACCCGTGCAGGCGAGTTAGTGCCACCCAAAGCGGATAGTATCTTGACATGGGGGAAAAGACTCCCTAATCCATATGACTGGACGGTGTGACCCTTATATGTTGTGTGGTCACTTGAGGTAGTGGTGTTCCCAAATGTATAGGGTGGTTTAGCTGTGAGAGGTATCTTTCGAGGTGGTTATTTGGACCCCTCTCTGTGCACCGGGTTTAGTTTTGATTCTCGAGTACAAGAATAGTTTGAGAGGTATCTAATGTAATGACCCAGACCCTCCTGGTCCATTACTTTTCCAAATATGGTATTTGGGGATCCCTGGACCACATTAGTAATTCTGAAGGGTGGTGTGTTGGTGGTAGGATGTCATGGATCGGTGAGTCGCCGATCGATGTGACACTGATCGGTGTGTCATTGATCAGTGTGTCACCGATCAATGAGTCACCGATCGGTGCCACACCCAGGTTGTCGGGGTTTTCCTTCCCTAGTTCTCCCAAAATGCTACTTTTAAGTCTTTTAATATTTTTAAACTGGTTCAAGGACATTTTTAGCCCCATAAAACAATGTTTTAAATCCCCTAAGAGTGGGGAGACCCTCAACAAACCCATTTTCCTATCTTTAAATGAAATACTTCAAAGAACAACTGTTATGGCCACCTCTACAATGAGAATTATTAAATAATAATTAATTCCATCATGTGTAACCGTCCAACTGCATGGTGAAACCACAATCCACCTTTAAATCTGTTCAAAATTTCATATCCCATAACTCCAGTATCTTGCCTTTTATCACACCTGAATTCTTTCTTCTTCTTGGCTGGTCTTCTTTTCATTACTTGGTGCGTTTGGAGTCCCCCTTCCCAAGTATAGTGGTGTGCCTATGATGGAGCCTTTCCTACTCACTCTTGGAGTCCCTAGAGTTCCTCCCCTGCAGGTCATGCATCCCCAGTTCTTGGCACAAGGATAAAAAACTTCGATCATTGATCATCTAAGTAGGGTTCTTCCTTCGTTTCTCTTTACTATGTATCATACTAGGTGGGTATGATAATGTTTCCTTCAGGGATGGATGAAACCAAACCTTAAAGATGATAATAAATGGACTTTTAAAGAATGAAGGGGTGTGCTTGATAATGATACTGTACTTTTTTAGATTTTCTTATATGTTGTGAATTGTATGGGCTTATGTCCACTGAAAATCATGGCCGTTGGTGGTCTTACTTGCACACTAATGAACCCCTATCTCCTGTGAATATTGAACGGATGTAACATGGAAATTAGTTATTCAGGTAAACTCAGTTGATTAAATGGATTTCTAGTGAACAAGAATCCTTGTGTGATCACCCCGTTTAAACCAAATGGAAATAATGAACTTAATGAATGGTGTGTTTGAATATGAAAACTTCCTTAATATGTCTTGGTAACATGTGTGGTTGTTATGCTTGATACTTGTGGGGTGATGTGGATGGGGATGGGATCCTCTATTGTGTAGTTGTTGGTTTGTGGAATCGAGGCCATGTGGGGCCATATGTTGGGGCTCGGTTTGGTTCCAGTACTTTGAGGGATCTCACAGATCCATTTTGTTGTTGTGAATTTATGAGAGAACCAGGTGTGAATGCTTAATTTTCTACTTGGCTATTTTTCCTTCCTTGTCTTGTGGCTATGCCTGTTAGTTTCCTAGTATTGGAGTTTTATTTAAATGGAACCACTTGAATGTGATAACAAGAATGGGTTAAATGAGAAATTGTTTTCCAAGAATGAGTTGTGACTTGGTTTTGGCTATTGTGTTTTTTACGAATGAATAGTAATGAGGGTGTTTGTTTGTGGGATGGTGTTGGAACCCCTAGGTTGGGATGAGTGCTTGTTTACCTATATGTATAATTTAGTTCTTATGTTTCTTATTCGTTCCCCAACCAAGTTGATCACTTCGTTCCAAACACCCCCGTTTCATGGGGGAGGGTGTTTTTCCCAATAATCCTATGAGTGGCTAGTTATTAGCTCATTTTCTTCTCCCTTTCCCAAGTATCCCAATACTCTTCGGGCAGATTGTGATAGATTGAGGTCCATTATATCCCAAGATTCTTCGGGCAGGGTAGTTGTGGTGGTTGGCCCAGGTGTGTGCGGGAAGTTTTTTTCCAAAGTGTCTTCGGGATGAGGCCGAGGTGTCTACGGGCAGGGATGTATGTGGGTGTTGTGGACTAGGTGTCTACGGGTGGGATGTGTGGTTGTGGTATCCCAGGTGTGTGCGAGTGGGGGATGAAAGTGGGACTATGGTGAGAATGGTGGGGGAGGTCTGATGCATAGGATGTCTTCAATAACCAGTGGGAAAGTGGTGTGGGGTACCCAAACATCGATGTGTTATTAATATTACTTTACTTGAATTGCTTTATTTGGGGAGTGTGCCTTAGTGAGGTTTGGGTGGATAGTTTCCTTGCTAGGTATTTTGGTTATCTCCTTTTCTCATGGGGCATTAGAATGACTCCCCACTTGTGCACAAGAGCTTTTGGTTTTCCCTACTAAGTATACATGTATTCTCACCCTACATATATAAAGATGATTTCAGGTTTCCATGAGGACTTCGAGGACTGTGCTGGACCCTATTAGCTCGGACACTGGGACCATTGACGTTGTTTATTTTCTTTTCTTTTGGTACTTCCCTTTGGAGTTTTCTATATTTTTGTAGCACTTATTATTGGAACATGCACATGGTAATGGATTGTTTTAGATTTATATTTACTTTCAGTTTTGGTGTTGTTTGGGATTTACTATCTTATCTCCCAATCCTACTAAATAAAAAGGTAAATTCCTTACATTTTATGTGTGATTCTATAACCTTGGTTCTAGTCACTACTCCAGGGCCTATTGAAGGTGGGTCTCAGGGGTCATTATCTCTCCTTCAACTTGAGGAAGGAAGGGTTTGGAAATCTGTTGTCCCTTCCCTCATCTTGGTGAAGGCGGGTCATGAAATTTTTAAATCCCCATAATTTTCATGAAAAGTATCCTAAAATTTGTTCATGTGAAGTATTTATACCACACAAAATAAAAAAGGTAGCGAATATAAAACATATCTCAATGAAGGGAAATTGAGATGATGAAATCCTTACAACTTTGGCAACTTTTGAATCAAAACTACTTGAAATAAATAGATTGAAATTGAACTTTAACCATGAATATAAATACATTCATGATATTATATTTCAAATGGGAAACATAAACACCTTATAAAAGAATATAGGTCTATAATACCAAAACATATCTCAAATAAGGAAAATTGAGATGAAAAACCCTTACCTCAAACTTCGAGTTGATCGAACGCATTCAAAATTATTGCATAAAAAATTAAATTTATTATAAATATTTATCAAAACTATATTTATATATATATCTCACTTTAAACCATTCATTTATAATTTCTTATTACACATTTAACAATAATTTTTGGTTAAAATCAATATCCAGGTTTTTAACTACTTCATCTACCATATTTGTTTTGATTTATCATTTATAGTGCTTTCACTTTGGTAATGGTTTCATCACATCAAGAATGATAATAATTAAAAAAGTGTAATATTTATTTATTTTATAAATTTTTAGAACCTACCATATAAAGTGACGAGGAAAATGAAATATTTCGTTCATGGAGACGACAATTTGTATATATGTATGAGTGATGTTTTAATTTTATATAGAATGGGAAGGAAGTAGATAATTATTTATCATTAAATAATCCTAATTTTGTTATAAATATCACATTTATACATCAGTTTCACTTTTATGACCATCCATGCAAGGCAGTGATAGAAAAATTAAGTACATCATTCATGGAGGCAATAGCTCTCACGTACACAATATTACATTTTAATTTTTATAATGGATAGAAATAAAAGAAAGTAGATATTTCTTTTTGTTTATAAGATAATAATTATGTTATAAATATCATATATAATTCATTTAATCCATATTTATAACCAATCATGTGAGGTGGTAATGAAAATTGAAATATATTGATCTCGGAGATGGTAGTCCATACATACGAATAAGCGATGTTTTCATTTGTTGTTAGATGGAAAAGTGGTAGATAATAATTGTTCCATAAAAATAATTACATTTCAATATACTAATGATAATTATTCCACTCTTTTTATGTGGTTATCTAATATTTGGATAAGGATAAGGATGAAAAAATATTGACATATATCTGTAAAGATAATTAACAATTTTGTTGATATAATCCTATTGATTGAGATTAATTCATTTGTAATAGAGGTTTATGGTCACACCAAGGTCCCAAGAACATGATATGGTATATTTGGAAAATTTTTCAAGAACTTGAAATTCTCAAACCGTAAGAAGATGGGTCACCTGATTGATCAGTGAAAGTTTAAGAAACCTTTCCAACATGCTGAATTATCTTTAAAGGATGCCACTGCTTCAGGAGATTCTCCTGATGGAATTGGTTAGGCCAGTGCTGGAACTTCCTATGCATCCATTATTTCGGGTAGTGTGTCTCAGTAGGCTACTTTACACCCTTCTTTTGGAAGTTCATCTCTAGTGCAGGGCATGCATGATCTCTATGATGGTCATGGTGTGGGAGATGCTTCGGTTTTTTACCAGGACCCTATTTCCAAGAAGTCCTCTAGTGTCATGCTACAACCTAGTGGTCATTCTTTATAGATATCCAAAAGTATTGCTGTCCAAAGTGGGAAGTTCTCTCCAGTACAGGGGGTGCACTCCCCCTCTGTTGATCATGATGTGACTTCTACTGCTGCATCTCAGGGCCTACTGAGTTTAAGGATGGATCCTATTTAGCAGGTTCATTGTTCTTTGTCTAGTATTATTTATGTGTATCCTAGGAAACCTTTGTTTCTATATACTAAAGGGGATATAATACCTTTTCAGGTGTCCAAGTATGGGGGTACAAAAGTATTGGATCCTAGGGATAGTGTTGCTGAACATCGATTGAAGGTTTCTGAACCTTCTATAGAGGACCCTCATGTATCGAGCTATGGGTAGTCCTCTTATAAAGATATGGATGCTTCTAATGTGTTAGAATATGACTTCTTCAATGAGGATAGATGAAAAGGGGAGAAAGGTGCTGCGAGGTTGGTCTCCTCTCTGTAGGTTAAAAAATCTATTAAGGGAAGTGGAATCTTGGAAACTCATAATTATATATTGACAGACATACTACTGATTAATGAGTATACAGAGACAGGTGAAAATCGTGTGACACTAATAGGTGTTGTGGATTCTCTAAGTATGGAAGCCTCTATCCTCCCATCCGTGGGAAAAGAGCTTGAAGGTGGTGTGGGCCACTTGGATCCCCATGATGGGAATGAAAATAAAATAGATCACATAGAAGTGACGTTCTCCCTGTTCTATGATCAACCAAAGAAAATAGATCGATCTCTTAGTATGATTTATATATTAAATAGGTCTAAAATTAGGTATGTCTTTTGTGAGGAGTTCGAACTTTCTCATGTTTCTTTTCGTGCTGAAGGACATTCCTCAGAGATGATTTATGATGAACCTGTCTTGATCTCCTCTACACGAGGTCAATATTTTCATGATGAGAACACTAAATAATCTTATTTGGATGTTCATGATAATACCTAACTGGCTCCAAGGAAATGAAAGAGGGGTCTTCATCTGAGAGGTCTGGGTAGTTACTGAGGAAGGGGCGACATGCTTCAAAGAATGTGACTGGTGACTGGTCTCTCATTTTGGTGGCGTTGTGTCATTCTTTCATTGTGTCCCTTTTTCTCTTTCCATTTATACTTTAATTTTCTAATAACTTTTCTGGACCATGGATTTTAATCCATGGTTCACATCGTTCCAAGTATAGTATTTTTCACTATTCACCTAAAAAAACCTTTTTAGAAAAATCCAAAAAGTTCTCTATAGGCTAAATTCAACATTCATAAATAAAAAAATAATTTTTATTTCATAAAATTAAAATTCAAATATTCATAAATTATCTTTTAAATGAAAATAACAAATATAAAGAAAACCCCCTTTTATAGAAAAATGAACCTTTTAAACTTTAAGCATACTTAGCCTTATATCATATAAATTACCAAAGAATATAAATTTATTTTCTTCCAAATTGTATAATCATAATATATAGATGTCTACCCCAATTGGAGAAACCTATTGGTTGCATATTTGTGGGGTCTTAGGGAGGTCTCAGGGTTGAGTCTCCTCGAGTACATTGTAGGGGTTGGTAGATTTTATTTGTAGTTTTTAATTCCACCTTTTTAGCCATTTGTAAATAATATATTGATGTTTACCTTTCATTTTAACAAATTATTATTCAATTTATATTGGTGTTTCATATATCATACACTATTCATTAAGATATTTACCTAAAGTAATACATACTAAAATCATAGGGTTTTACACACCCGACCATGTCTAACCATGCTTTCCCTAATATGGATTGTTCTAACTGACCCATTGTGAATTGCCTACAAAAATCACCTGTTAATTATAGAGGGTGGGATTTGAACCCCTAAACTCTAGGTTAGATGGATAAGAAAAAGTCACTTTCTTAAGTAATAACTCTTTATTATATAACTGTACTTATATATTTATATATAAGAATACATATTATTTATTAATTTAAATATTTTTTTTTGACATATATATTTTCTAAAAAAATAATTATATAAAATATAAATATAAATATAAATATAAATATGTAATAAAAATAAAAAAATAATTATACTTATATAAATAAAAATATATATTTTAATATAATATAAATGTATAAATTATTTATGAATATAAATGTAAAATATATATATGTATATGACTTTAATACATATAAATATAATTATTATTATATATATATATGTATAGATTATTTATAAATATATAATTTATAAATATAGTAATTAATAATTAAGAATTTTTAATTACTAATAATATTAAATTGTATTAATATTATTTATTAAATAAGAAATAAGAAATAATAAATTAGTAATTATTATTTTTAAAGTATAAAATTGTAGACACCCTGAAATGTGTTATATTAACTTTTCCGTAGAGTGAAGATATGATTCTCACATAGAAAAAAAATGTCAAGTATGAGTAAATATGTTTTCACCATAAAGGAAGAAGATGCAGGCTGTATTTCTATATTCCAAAATACTACTCCATACCAATGGATAAGTGGAATGATTCCCACATCTAGGAGTAGGTAGTAGATTTCCAAGATCGATGATGAAAAGGTGCCGACACATTGAATTCAATTTGTGAGTTTCTTCTGAGAATACATGGTGTATTTACTATCTCAAGAATTGTATATCTCTTCAATACCTTAAATTTGACTAGTCGCGGAGCCCAAACAGACTTACGGATCAAAAGTTACGGCACTCGGAAGACGGATAAATTTCACAAAGGGACCTATGCAGAGGACCTATGCAGAGGACCTACACGATAATATAATTTCTACACCCCTACATGGAAGAGCTACACAGAGGACCTATATGGAGGACCAACACATACAACTTCCCTTCGACCAGGTCCCCTCCATGCCTATAAATATGACCCTTGGTCTCCCCATTTCTAGGGAAGAAAAAGTTAAAAGAATCCCTAAAGCTCCCATTGCGTATCTCTTTCTCCAAGATCCCCCAAATTTTCTTAGGTAGCTCTCTAAAACATGAGATAATATTGAATTAAATGAGGAAATGTGGTTCAAAGTCCCATCAAGGTCTAAAACACATGGAACTGTGCGGAGCACTTGCACGGTACACCTGCACGACGCACCTACGCAGAGAACCTGCGCGGAGCACCTGCACGGCGCACCTACGTGGAGGACCTACACGACGCACCATGGAGGAGAACCTGTATGATCCTACTGGTCCATACTGTGGGGGCTGCATCCCCACACCCTTGCTCGAGATCAGTGCCAGGCTGCGGTCCCCGGTCATCCAGGCCCGTCCCTTCACTTCCGTCACTGACCCCCATGAAAAATGGAGAGTCACACTATGAACTTCTCAGATCCGGTCGATGACATTTTCCATTGCACCTTTTATGTTGTACAACTTCCCTCCTTGGAATACCATGATTTGAGATACTCCATCACACTCAACGATGTTCCTAGATTCGACTTAGTCCTCTTAGTTCCTTTCACATGTTACGAGTTTGGACTCTCTTTATGGATTCCTAGAGTACCTTGAGTTGATACACTCCTCAAGAAAATCCTCAAACCTCATCACCTGACTCCTATGCCAGGTTAAATCTCAAATGGGCATCCTCCTTAAGATTAATCCTCAACCAATTCCCAAATGGGAATCCTCCTTAGGAGTAAGTCCCAACCAAACCTCAAATGGTCATCTTCCTTAGGAGTAAGTCCCAACCAAACCTCAAATGGGTAGCCATCCTGGTGTAATCCCCTAACCTATAAAGTAGAAGGTTTTAGTATTTCTCTTCTCTACTTCCTTCACCTTCACTCCTTACTTACATTGGATCCTTTTCCAATGTAAAGTGAATAGAGGGAGGGCATGTCGCCTCACCTTCTTCTCAGGTCGACTTAACCTCATCCACCCTCGCCGCCGTAGGTGCGCCCTCCTCTACCATCAGAGGAGGAAAAGTGTGGGTGCATTTGTTTAATCTTTGACATCCTATTGTTTCTCACACCAATCATGACTCACGTGGGATTAGAGATTTGTCGTGATCATAACATTTTCAAAAATTCTTGAACTATGAGAACTCTAATTATTGTTCAAACTAGGATATGTAGAACACCTGCTTGAAGGTCCAAGATCAAAAGGGTGCCCTTCCAAAAAGGGTTCACCCAATCATGTACCCTCAAATGGGTATCTCTCATGCATAATCCCCAACAAAAATAAATGAACTATGAGAAATCTGATTCCCATCACAATTGGGATACATAGGAATCCTTCTCAGGGCTCGAGCTCACTGGATATCCTCTTCAGGAATCCAACCCTAATTCCCTTAATCTGGGCATCCTCCTTAGGAATAAACCCCAAATTTAAACCCCCAAATTATTAAGGCATCCTTTTCAGGAACTAAGCCCAAAATCATTTCTCTTAAAGGACTATGCTCTCCTATGTGACTCATTGAACTATGTGGTATTTGATTCTCATCTAAATGGGATACGTAGGAAGTCTCCTTGAGGTTCAAACCCAAAAATTAAAATAAACCCTATTCTCCTTAGGCCATATTCCGAACAGGGTCTAATATTACTTGGGAACCCATATTCTTTCCACTTTCCTTGGGCTACTTTAGCATAAGTCCCACACCAAACTTTGAATAAGCACCTTTCTCTTAGATTTCCTTACCACATGAAATTAAACTTTATGGCTAGGTCCATATCACATGACCTGAAATGGTATGATGTGTATCGTTAATTAGCACCGAACTATGGGGGTTCTAGTTCCTTTCACAAGGATACGTAGGTACCCATTTTATTGGTAAATTCCCAATACCAAAACAAACCTTCGTCTCCCTGGATGACGATAAATTCCAGAGTTCCCCACCGAGTGGATTAAAAACCAGTATCATTATAACAATGATTAAAAGAATCTATAAATAGTATATGAGGGGATACCATTGATGGAGAACCTCAAATACATATAGATATATCCATTAATGAAGAACCTTGAATACATACGGATGATTCTAAATTTCACACATGTTAATAAGCGATTGAAAATTCCAAGGGAAACTTATGTTATACTTGGTGAATTAATAAGGATTCATGAAAATATCTTAAATTTATAAAGAGAGTCACAAAGTAGATAGTAATTCCCCCCAAAAGGGTGTGATGAGTATGAACCCCCATCCTCTCGACCAATGAGTATTCTTAAGTATCGTAAAGATCAAACTTAATAAACACCTGCCATTGTAAAGCAGGTCCCTTTTGGATAAATAACTATTGGATGTTTCCAATTCCATGAATAAATCCAATGGAAACCACATGAAAGCAGTGATTCTTAAACTAGAACACACATTCCAAGGAACTACAAAACAAAAATATAACTTTTTTATTTTTTATTATTTGTTAATAATATATATATATATATATCAACTCAATTTTTATTTTATTTTCTAGATAAGCCTTATTTTTAACTGGGTTGATAGGGAACCCTTACATTGTCCAAATGCCTCATATTATATGCCTGAAGTCCCCAGAGTACATGGACCGAAGGCCTAGAGGAACAAAGACATAATGTATAGGAAACTCTCCTTCCATCCTGTCATATGCCATCCTGATTCCTCGATGTCGCATATGTAGGTTGTCATCTCCTCCTCATGACGAGGCTCTAGGTGTGCTCTGAAAGTTGTTCACTACTGCCAGTGTTTGGTCCCATAGATGATTGTCATGCCTCTTTCTTCTTTATTGACCATCATCGCACTATCACATCCACTTGTGGAAGCTAATCTAGATAGTAATGAGGCCCTTGGAATGATGGTGTAGACCTTGTTCCATGAATGTCATTAATGGCTCGACCCCCTATGGCCTGAAGGCACAATAAGTGGTTCAAAACCCCATTTCAGATGAATGGTACTAATGCTATAGTACCCAAACTGCTATAGTACTCTAGTACCACATAATTTCACTTCCTCCTAGATTTAAACCCGAGTTTAGAAACATTTATATAAATATAAACATACACAAACATATATATACACATACATACATATATGTATATTTATATTTATATGAATATATATATATATATTAATAAGCTTATATATTTATGTTCATATTTATATGTATATATATTTCTATTTTTATTTATATATTTATATTTAATGTGATTCATGCCTATTAGGCCTCTAGGATAAAAATATATATTGTAATAAAGCGGCCGATTGGGTGGGTTATCCCTTAGGGGGGCTATGACCTGCCTTTCAGGCCTGTGTATGTGTGGTGTGTGTGCGTTTGAATGTAATTGTACCCCCAAACACATAATATATATATTTTTATATATGTATATATATTAATATATTTTTACATATATATTTATTTGTAAATATATATATTAAAAACTATAAATTATTAATTATTTAACACATATTATTTATAGATATATATTAAGAACCTAGAGTTAGTAATTACTAATAATATAACATTTTATTAATATTAAATATTAATTATAATATTCTAATTTTTATTATTTATTGTTAATATATATACATATATAATTTATTTATTTCTTATTATTTATTTTTAACATATATATGCATAAATATGTGTGTGTATTTTTATATAAATATATACATATATAAATATAAATATATGAATATATAAATTATCAATAAATATAAACATATAAATTGTTTATTAATACAAATATAATTATTAATATAAATATAATTATTAATATATTATATAAATATATATATTAATATTACTAGAAATATTTTTTTAGAAAATAAAATTTGAATTTAAAAAAAACTAAATATTTGAAAAATTTAAAATTTAATTTAAAAAAAAGCACAGATAAACTTCTAAAATGACCCCTAAAAAAACCACTGAAAAATAGAAAAACTGCCACTAAATACCGATTTTTTCTAAAGCTTAGCAGAAGATTTATAAATTTTATTATTTTTACAGCGTATCACCTTGAATATTGTACACTATACCACATGTAATAATGTAGCATGTGAGTGTTGATAGATATAATTCATAATCAATTTCTCCATGAAATATTTTAATGTAAGTAAATAATCAATACTTATTTGTTGGAATAATATTATAAAATACTAGGAAATAAATGACTACCACTAGTATATTATGCATATTGGAGGAAAATCCAACCTTGAAACTCTAAAATTACATATCCAGTTATGGGAGTTGGTGAATTGATTATTATTATTATTTAATTAACACCTCATTTTATTACATAAGAAGTTTGTTTTTTTAAATATTACATTATTTTGTTTGTTAATTTTTTCCTACCATATATCATCCTTTTTATTTATTTTTTGGTATTCCATATCAAAATATGTTAATTATTATCCTTTCTCAAAGAATTTTCTCAATGGGAATCCAACTCCCACCACTATGACATGTGGCTACTATTCTGGATGATGGAAAAACCACTAAAAGTAGTTTCTCTTCAGCTATGGTAGATGACTCATATTTTTTCTAAATTGGAGAAAAATATTAGTATAATAATTATTATTTAAAATATAAAATAACAATAAATTTGAGTTTACTTCATAGTTTCACACTCTTATAATTTTTTCACATTTTCATCTATAATTTGACATGTTTAATTAATATGAGGCTCCTTCTATGCCACATGATGTGGGGTGTAAGTAGTGACAGAATCTAATTGATTAATATGAATCTCAATAGAGTTACATCAGCCATTTTTTATATTATATCACATAAATTTTTTATAATAAATTAATAAGTACATACCAAATCTTTTTGATGTGAAACATACCCTATCCTTGATTTAAAATAGTAATATAGTGGATTTGTGGTATGTTTCTTATTCTACAAACTCCGCTGTATTTTAAAGTAACATATATGAAAATGAATACTTCAAAAATTTCATGTCATATAAAGTAAAACAATTTACAATTTACCATAAATCCCTCCTCCTCATATTGGAAAACAAAATAATCTAAAGTTACTTAGGATATAAAGCTAGTATATATCACTGGTGTGTGGGGATTGATGTTCCCATTAGTGTTTATCATTTTTTAGAAGATAGTATCATTCTAAAAGCTTTACATATCATTCTAACAACTTTAAAACTAAAATTCATTATATAGTCTTCTATAATGAATGCACTCTTAAAAAAACAATCAGTATTTAATGACTTGATCTAAACTGAAAAGTGTAATAATAGGTTATTACAATGCCTTACTAAATAATTTCCTTCATTATAGGTATGGAATTATAGAAAGAATATATGTCAATTTACATGTTCAATCTTGTGATATCCCTAATAAGACTAATAAAGGTGGGCTAGTTAGGTTTAGTTGGTTGGCCATGGCCATCCCATCCAACATTAATTTTTTTTAGCACTACTCATTGTTTTAATTTATTTTTTAAAACCGTCATATAAGGATGCTATTGTTTTTATTTTTTACCTATTATTATTTATTCCTAACCTTTGTGATTACTAAAATATTTTATATTAGGGTTGATAGAATCATGAGGCAGAGAATGCATTTTCCACAGAAAAAGTTAGATAAGTAAATTTGATTATATAAAACGCAAATCACATTGTTAAGATATATATTATATATAAAAAACCCTAGTAACATGAGACCTATAATTTACAATATTTTTTTATTTAATGTTTTATGTGATTTATCCATCTATTAATTATCTAAATTATCTCTTAATGATCACCTCTACCATATGTGACATTATCTCCATTGGTTCTAGAATTTAATGTTTTTGATGTCCCACGAAACAGATCATCATCCAAAGAATTCCACATGATTTTTCAGTTATTTTTATTTCAAAAAGAATAATAGAACAATTTTTGTTTATAGGATCATGTAAAAAAATTTGTATAATTCTTAAAATAGTATTACAACGGGATCATCTTTATATCATTACTTACAGAAATTAACTTTTATGAATCCCAATTCATAAATTTTTACTACAATCTTGTTATCAATCCCTGCACATCACAAAATTGGAACATGAAATTTTATATAGTATAAATCCCATATTTTTCTAATGGTTACAAAGTAAGATATATTTTTTTAAATAAGAAATATATCATAGAAACCAAATACCTTCATCAATTCATCCATAACAGTGACTCTACTATTCTGAACTATGCTTTGTTCAAATAAATATGAAAGAAATAATTTTAAAAATAATAATAACAATTCCAATATACCCTTGAATAGTAATCATAAAAAATTATTATGACAACAAATAACAAACATATAATAATTTTTTAACCAATAAATAACTTCTTTTATAAAAAATAATGGTTTTATCAATGATTCCCAATGAATCCAATAAAAAATTATTTTATTTGATTTAAATTTATTAAAAATTGGATTTGTATTGTTTATTTAAATACTCATAATGTTTTTTCTTTTAAAGTGTGAATTGAAGAAACAAATAAATTAATCCCACAAGTTTTTATTAATATTATTTTCTTTGAAATAGGGGTTTTTAAAATTATTTTACCAAAATAAAGCATTCTGTTAAGTATTTATTAATAATACTAATTAATAATAATATATTATTAATTAAAATGTAAATAAAAATTTATCACATTTATAGAAAGGAAAAAATACAAAATATAATACCCACTATGCTTTCATTCCCATAAAGAGTCTCATATAAAAGGCCTCATAGATACCATTAAAGAACACTACCAACTAGATTGAAACTTTAATAATATAATAATATAAATAATAATAATAATAATAACAACAACAATAATATTTTAAAAAATTTATTTTGAAAAATTGATTGAATTTACAGAGTGTGTTGAAATAAGAACCACATTTTGGACCATGGATGAATCCCTATATCATTGGAGGGAGAGAATGATAACAAACAAATGTGAGTATAAAATTTTAAAGTGAAGACAATTGAAATAAAGAAAATTGGTAGAGGGAATAATAGATCCGAAAGTCCACATTTTATTATTATTTCAACATATATATATATATAATGTATATATGATTGATATTATATATTTAATCCCAATTATCTATAAAATATCCAATGAATAGGATCAATGAAATGGAATATAGCTTAGGAAATGAATGACCATGGTAATTTTTACCCACAAAAATAAATCCCATGAGAATCACCACCCATGGAAATTGTGGAAATCCACACTTATTTCATAACACTCCACCATGGATGTCATCAATTTCATGGAATATTATTTATCCTTTACTTAAAAAAACTTATTATAAAAATAATGTGAATAAAAATTCATTGAAATCAATGTAAATTTTAGTTTTCTTATTAAAAAACTTACTAGTAAAATCCCACTGGAATGCCTGATAAAGGGATTAAAGTATAATAATAAAAAATCCTCCTGATTCAATCTTGATAGAATTTGTTGTTTACACATATCAATTTTATAAATCCATTTATTAAAAGTTTCAATTAGTAATGAATTTATTCATAAATCCATAACATTATCACATAGTCTAATTTTTTGGATATCTATCAGGCCATTATTTTGAATATCATAGTTAAAAAATTAATTTGGCGATATATGATTTATGTTATCGTCTTTAATATAACCACCTTTAAACTAAACTATAAAAAGAAAATTATATTCACCTAATTTAGTGATAATATCATTATTTATATTAAATCCATAACTATTTCTAATATTATGGACAATTGATCTCATTAAAAAACATTCCAAGGATTTCTCGAGACTTCAAATCAACTCAGAAAGATATAAAGAAGTCACAAAAATGGTTTGGTTTGTACAAATTCATGAAATTGTTATTCCACCATATGTAAATTAATATATTGTTCAAGATGTAGATTTATGAGAATCAAATAAATATCCAACATTGATATAACAAACCAATTTTGGTTTTGATTTTTCAGAATAAAACAATCTATTGTCAATAGATTCTTAAAGGTATCATAATATTTGTTTCATATCATTAAAATGTCTACAAGTAGCAGATGAATCATAACTAGATAGTAAATTCACACAATATGATATGTTTTATCATGTATTATTTTCAAGGTATATTAGTTCTTCTATATCACCAAGGAACATAACTTCATGTCCAAGAATTTATTTACTATACTCTCATGGTGTAAAAGTATCATTATCATGATGAAGAGATCATACAACCATTGGTGTAGTTAATATATGAGGTTTTTCTATATAAAACCTTTTTAGGAATTTTTTATTATATCTTGATTAATGAAAAAACTATATTTTATATGTTTAATATGTAATATATAGTATAACTATGTATTTTCAATGTCTTTCATTCAAATCCTTTATTTAAATATTCTACTACCTTGGAAAGTTCACCATGAGTCCCAATAAAATTTAAATCATTAACTTATACTACAATGATAATGAATTCATATATATCCTTATTTATAAAAACACATTAAAAAATTGGATCATTTTTATAAGCTTCATTCATAAGATATACATTTAGGTGGTTATACCAAATACACCTTGACTAATTTGATTCATAAAATTATTTATTTAATTTAAAAGAATAGAGACCTTGATATCTATAAGATGATTTAGGTATTTTGAATCCTTCATGTATTTTTATATTAGCTTCATTATTAATAGTACTATAATGATACATAGTCACAACATTTATCAAATATTGTTTAATATGTATATGTAAAAAAATTTCAGGAAATATTGAAAGGTTAATACATCCATTACTTGAGAATACATTTCATCATAATTAATTTCATGTATTTATAAGAAACCATGAGTAATTAGTTTTGATTTATATCTAAAAAATTAATTATTTTAATTTATCTTACTCATAAATACCCATTTATAACCACTATATATAATCCCTTATAGAGTTTTTACAATCAACCCAAAAATATCCTGGTTAGCAAGTGAATCTAATTCAGATTGGATTGAAACATTCCATTTATACTGATCTGATCTACTATGATATTATTTCACTAATTAAAATTCTTGGTACTTATAATAGATATAAAGTGGAACATTATGTGAAAATATTTCATCAAGAACTATCTTTGCTCAATTACAACATCATCTAGTGTAATTAAAATTAATAAAAAATTTCTCCTGGAAATGATTATGTTCTTTAGGTACATTAATTTCTAAAAGGATATTAGGATTAAGTAATTTTTTATTTTCATTACATCCATTTATCACCTCTACTACCATGGATTGATTTTATTTTCTTTTTTGTGTTTATTATCATTTAAAATGAGTGGTATCCCATGCTTTAGGCATTGATTAGAATCATTTTTGACAACTCCATCAAATTTCCCTTTTTGGAATATCAATTTTAGCTGGTGTATTTGTAGCAGGTATATATGATTTTGTTAAATATTTTGAACCATTGAATTCATTGAGAAATTGATTTGATAATTTCTTTAAATTAATTATCTTTTTAAATTCCATTTACCTCATATTTATAGGAGGATCAAGATGTAATAATGATATCATTTTCTATTATTTTTTTTTAAAGTTGAATAATTTTCTCCTTTTAATATCAGATGTATATTTTCATAAAAATGAAAATAATAAAATATTATTAGAAATACATATCCTAAAATTGTTTAAAGATATTTTATAATCAAGGGAGAATCAAATCCAACATCAATGTTCAATATTCTTTATGGTCCCATCATTATTCACTTTGGGGGTGGTCATGAAACATATAAAACATAAACAAATGTTCTTAAATTTATTTTTTTTGAAACCTCAATCAAATAAAAAATTGGTAAATTCATGATAAAATGATTATCTAATTCAAATAAGTGATATTGAATAAAAAGCTACATGTCCCCATGATGAAAAAGGAAATTGAGTTTTCAAAAGTAACGGTTTGCAATATATTTATATCTATTTATAAATTACCCAGTTCGACCATTTTTAGTGTGGAAAAGGGTATCAAGATATTAAATACTTATTCTTATAAATATATAGAAATTAGTGAATGAATTCAATGAGTACTCTCCATTATTATTAAGTTAAATATGGTTTATTAAATAAATTAGGGATTGTTCCCTTATCCTTATTATTAGGCAAAGCAATTTTAAAAATTCCAAGTTGTGGGTTGATAATTTTCACACATGTAACAATAAAGTATACACATCAATAAATATCATAAAATACATAAATGGTTTGTAGGGTGGATAAATTTAATAAAACATATATCCTTGAATTATTTCCTATAATATTGGATATCTAGTTACAACTTTTAATGGTGATGGAATAATTATTAATTTTCACAGAAAACACATAGTACATGTGAAATAATTAGGTGTATCAACCTTTTTATCATGAAATGGATAACCATGTATACAATTAATTATTTTTTGTAACATAATTTATCCAAGTTTTCCCAAATTATTATACCATTGATGGATATGCACTAAAATAGAAGAATACTATTATATGATTAATCTATATCATAAGTCTAGATATGCATGTGATGCATGTCATAAAATAAAATTTGGCCATATCATTTAAGTAATGGATATGCCTCTATAATAAAGAATGACATATAAAATGTACTATGATATGTGATATCAGGTTCATGGGTACTTGAACATATTCAAAATGGTTTAATCCTCAATTATGAATCAAAGCGTTGATTCATTTATTGCATAAAACACTTATTATGATCACTGAACTGATCAATGATCATAATAATCCAATATAAATGTGTTATGGTAATGAATGTGGGTTCCCAAGCATTGGAATTTAACTCTAAAATACATTTATTAAAGAAACATATATAAGTATTGGACCCTCCTTTGGGGGGAGTGCAACAATTTTTTCTATCCAATTCAAAACTCTCTTATATATTAATCTTCATTTGTCTTTAAGGAAAAGGTGCTACAACAACTTTGGATTCTAAGGGGTCCTCATGTATCATATATAGGTTACGATTTCCTGTGTATTACTTATAGAGGGGGGGGGAATTAGGTTTTTTCAAGGTGATCTCCATCCAATAGTCTCCATCAAGATTGAGATGGTTGGGTATGTGGGGCACATGTTTATTTTTTTAATTTATTTATACATTGATTTGATAATGATATATCGAGATATCAACTGGGTTTCATATGCTATTATGAGCATGAGATATTCTTACAAAACCCATCATTTTTATCAAAGCCATTTTCATCATTAAATCAATATGTTTTCATGTTAATTTTATAAAAAAATGTTTATCATAATGTGTTGAAGGAGATATCATAAGGTATAATAAAACTTTGCTAAATGTTATCTATTGTACCAGTTTCCCATTATTTATGATAAAGGATATCATAATATTAGATTTTGTGTTTATATTAGTTATATAATACAGTTGGATGTATTGTAATATATGATTTATCAAATCTAGTAGTTTTAAATTATTTTGTAATATATTGTAAGTATTATTGTATGATATGATCAATAAATCATGAATTAAAAAATAGAGCATCGAATATTAATAGTGATATAGGTGATATCACTAATTATTATATAGTTCATGTGATGAACTGTTCTATATGATAGCCCATATCCTAAAATATGACTGGAAACCCAAGATAATACATTTCATCTCCACGATTGTATCACAACTTATGATAGATAGTCCCACAATCTATTGTAACAACCCAGGTACTTGTAAAATATTTTTTTTTCATTATGGAATTTAAAAGTTAAATTTGTTATAAATGTGTAATGAAATAAGTGGAATTTATTGAAATTAAGGAATTTATACTGATGTAATAGTAACTTGACCTTAGGAATAGTAACATGACCATTAGAAATAATAATCTGGACAATAGAATAGTAAAATAACATATGAAAGTATAAATAAAATTTATATATCTTATAAGTGAAAATATGATTTATTTATATCATTTAATAAATAAATAAATATTTTGAAAATGGTAAATTAAGTGATGGTATTTTGCGACATATAAATTTTAATTAACAATTTTATAATTAATATGATGATTCAAAAAAAATTATCTTCATAAAATAGATTCATAAATTAATATTTTGTTGTCTTATGATTATAAGATAATTTTATGAGACTTGAATTTAATTTTCTAAGTGTTATAAAATTAGTTATAATTTTAAAATTGGTATTTTTTATATAAATGATGATTTTAATTAAAAATTAAATTTCTCATATTTATAAAATTATTTTGAAAAAATGGAGTCCATTTTTGAAATCTACATATCAAAAAATGGTTGGGGTGAATTTTTGAGATTTTTCTGAAATAGTTGATTTTTTGGTGAATAGTAAAATACTTTAATTTACGATATAAGATAAATACATGATTTATTGAGTCATAAATGATGTATGGATTATGTAATCCCATAATAAAGAACTATACTTCATTATTTTAATATATGTAGTGATAATTCTCAAAATATTCATATTCTTGAGCCAAAATAATAAACTAATGAATAAAATAATCAATAACACCCCTCTCCAAATCCTTTTTTTTATTTTCTGAATAAAACACTTTTTGGTAAGTGGGGAACATCATAATCAAATTCACACGTAACAAAACTAGAGGAAAATAAAAAATCACACTTCTCACATATGAAAATAAAGGGGCGCAAAAGCAAAAATCACAGTTCACACATATGACAATAAAGGGGACAACCTCGAGCCCACCGCAAAATCAAAGCATCGAACCATGAACCGCCTTTCCAAATTCAAAATTCCAATGGAAACATTCAAATAGAGCCCTATCACACCAACTTGGTTAGTAGAACCTCGAACCATACGAGCAGTAGGAAACTCGATCATTAAACCAACCATAATGATCCTCTCGTCACCATCACCTCACAGTTACCGGCCGTCGCCAGGCATCAACACCTTCATGAAAGAATCACCATCACCCAACAACACATTGTCGACTTAGACCATCTTAAGAGCCTCAAAGAACCACACAAAACCATCGAGAACAAGCCACAAAGACCCGAAAATCATCACGAAAAGAGGATCAAAAAAGATGGAAGACCACTAAATACGTCTTCACTGTGAACCCAACTCAAGAGAAGTAACATGAGCCAAAAAACCGCAGATAGTGAACAAACAAGCAACATGCTTAAAAAACACCGAAAAATGTAGATCACCAAGAGGTCAAACACAATAAGATAACACTGAATGAAAAACAGATAAAAAACCTCAGGAAACAGAATCCACACATCGATGCCGACCCGCCCGCACCAACACAGTCCCAAGATACCACAATCACCTTCATACGAGACCGATATGGGGTCAGGAACAAAGGGATCGATAGCAAGAGCAAAGTAATAGATGAGCACATCGATGAGGGAGGAACCGCCAAATTCCATCTCTGACATGACCCCAAACTACTGAGGCCCCATCGAGAAAAATCATTATGGGGTTTCAAAATGATGGGTTAGGCGATAAGGGTAGAAAATGTAATGTTTGAGGCCTGAAACCACTAAAATCTGATAAGAAAACAAATGAGTTACACCACCAAACACCACCACAACACAATCCTAAACCACATGAGTGCCATCATATAAAATCAAATTGGTGTTAAACATGACATATCTAGTGATAAAAGCAGTGAGGTAGTGTTGATGCCGTCAAACAAAAAAACAGCACGCCGCACCGTGATGAGAGGGAACCCAGAACAACAAAGGAAAGGGGGATGAGAAGAGGGAGCACAGAGAAGTAGTGATCGCTATCAATGGGATGATGAGGGAGAGGATAGGTGATAATGGATAGAGATTAGAAGCACCATCAATGGAGCTGCAAATATATTCATGAGGAAACCCTAGTGGACACCGAGTAGAGAGTGAGAGGGATAACTGAGGGAGTGCAGTGCCATTTTTCTCTCTTGCTTCCCTTCTGATCACGCCCCTCTCTTACACTATAAATACCACCCCTCACCACCTCTTCTCCTCACACCTCAAATCCATGTAGTTAGTTTAATGTCTACCCAATTCCCTTCCCAATCCTATTTCCCATGTCCAAGACCTACTGGTATCACCAAAAGACCAAAACCAAGTTCCTTAAGGAGGTTCTCAAGGAGAAGAATTCAAGAGGTAAAATCCACTTTCATTTTCTTTTATTTTTCTTTTAATTTATTTTATTTTCTTATTATATCCTCACCTACCCTTATCCAAATGGAATGAAAACTTCAGTATATTATATATACTATAATTTTATCATTCTGATAGAAAAATTCATCATCAAACTCCTCTTCTCCCTTTTATTCTAAAAATAAAAACATCATTTGTGATGTGTCGATTTACCAACATCGTGGATGATGTGTTTTAATTTTACTTTACCGCCTTAAATACTAATCATAAAACCATTTTTATGGTTAGATAATATTTTATTATACATATTATATGTTATATAATTTTCTATAACAAATTTTTATACATAATATTAATTAATAATTCAAAATTGGTTCGTAATGATCAAAATTCATCAAAATAAACTAACGTTCATCACTAATGTTTTATCTAATGAGTCATCCCAATACCATATAACCAAAATAATATTTAATACCATTTAATATTATATAATTTTATTAATAACATATAGTTTCAATTCTGGATAGTTATTCTCATTTTACATGATTTTCCATACATGTATACAAGTAAACCGATCATGAAAACCAAGGAAACGAACACTCCTAAATGATAAAGTTTTATCTTATAACTCATCAAAAGGCCACAAATGAAATTAATAAAATTATAATAAATAAAATAAATGTTTAAAAGGTTATTAATTAATTAATTAATTCATTTAACTTGATTATCCATGATATTAAGTTCAAGTGAAGAACACTTTCAGACATAAGTTAAAGGATTCTTTTCGAACCTGCATTTTTCCTCCAGGTTACACTTTATCTCTCTTTACCCCAATTTAACTCATCATTATTTTTATAATTATTCTAAATTATATTTAAATATTAAAAAATCACGTATCTATATCAGTTTATCCTTCTTTTATGGGGAAATACATGTTTTTTAAAGGTTCCTTTATCAATTCTTCCTGATAAGAAAGCCCAATTCAAAAAAACTTCCCAATTTCTCACCCATTTTCAAGTGCACTACATAATATATTATAAGACAAAATTATTGTTCTAAAATAAAAAATTTTATCATGAAAAAATATCTTATATCAATTCCGGAGTTTTTATTCCATTAGACAAGAAATTCCATAACGAACTGACCATGGAAACCATGAGAAAACGCACCCGAAACAATAGAAATAACAAAATATTATTAATAAATGGGTGGAAATTTGTTATAAAAATATTATATAAGGTATTATATATATTAATATAGTTCTTTAATATGTTAATAAAACTCTTTAAACCATTATACAGGAGGTTTGAACACGTTTTAAGTAAGAATAACCTGAGGTAAGGGACTTTTCTTTAAAAATCCTCTTTTAAATTTATATTTTCAAAAAATTAAAAAGGAATGTTTTTATGATTATGTTATGGTTCTTGGTCATTGTTTATGATTAAGTGTGAGAACTATATCTCCCTATAATTAATTAGGTATGTTTATTTTGGAAGTCGACCGTAATGGTTATTCCAAGTGTAACTACAATGGTTACATCATAAGGTAGTTGTTAGGGTTACATTGCAAGGTATCCATGAGGGTTATAAATCATATGGTCGCTATGAGGGTTAAAATATTAAGTAAGTAATTCAATAAGTTACCTATATGGATTTATTTATATTTTCTATGTTTTATGGAATCTTTTTTTTTTCACAATGTAAGTATATGATACTTTAAGGGTGAGAAGTATATCTTGTGAAAATTATTTTATATGTGTATAAGTATTCATGGACTAACATTTTATTTCCTTCTTTTTATGCGACTTACATATATATTTTTACTCATACAATGTTTTAAAATGTTTTTCACCAGGATTAAGGATGGGTAAGAGAAAAGAAGAAGCAAAGATGAATGTTATGAAGAATTCATGTTTTATTAAAAAATTATATTATGGAATAATTTGATAATGTTTTAGTAGTATCCACTTTTTATGATTATGGGTTGATATTTATAAATTTTTCCTAATTATTTAAAACTATAGATAAAAAATTTCTTTAGGAAAGTAAGAAAGTAAATTCTAAAATAATTTTCTAGATTATATAATGTTTAAGGATGAGTCCTTATAGTTGGTATCATATCATGGTTTAGAAAACTTTACATGTTAGGATGATATTAATAGAATAAAATAAATTATTTTAACCTTATGGTTTAGTTTAAACGATATATCACTTAAATATTACCATGTTTCTTTATATAGGATATGTATGTTCAGAATGGTTTTCTACAGAAGAAATAGAGAAGGTGAAGTAGAAAGGAACCAAGAGGATGATATCTTTCTAAATATGCAACCTGGAATAGTGGTAATTGTTACTAAGAAGTTTGTGAAAATAATGGATCATTTGATGTGGGACATAAATGGCAGTGGAATCCATGAAAGAGAATATACATATCTACCAAAAAGGAACATGATGATAGTGGAACATTTTATGGGGCAAAAACCTCCTGCTTTCAGGGGATATTCTAACCCTGTTATGACCAAAGGGTGGATTAAATCCCTTGAAAATATATTTGATGTGATGGGGTGTTAAAATAATCAAAATGTTAGTCTTACTATTTAATTTTTTGAAGATAAAGCTGAATAGTGGTGGTCAATGGTAAAGAATATTAGGGATAATGAGGATATTGATGCCTTAGAATGGGATGAATTTATGAATATTTTCCTTGTAAAATATTTTCCAATGGTGGTTCAAATTAGTCTGGAAAATAAATTTCTTGAATTGAAACAAAAGGAGAAAGATTCAATGGATGTGTATGAAGAAAACTTCACCAGATTGGCATGGTATGATCAAAATATTATTTGGGATATTGATAGTAAAATCAATCATTTTTAATCAAGATTGAACCCAAAATGCCGAAGGGATTTGGACTCCTATGAATTCAAAAGTTATGAGAAGGTTTTTCGGTGTGCTAGAGGGTAGAAATGAAGTTTTCCAATGATCATGTGTACTATAAAAACAAGTATAAGAAGAGGTCTATATGTCAAGTATTTGGTAATATTCAATCAAAGAAATTTGAATGTAATAAAATGAAGTTTCTAGTTTGTGGGAAGTGTGGTAAAAAGCATCTAGGGGAATGAGTTAACAAAACTGAAAAGTGTTTCCAATTTGGTAAGTTTGTACATATGGATAGGGATTGCAATGAAAAAGATCTTAGTGATGGTATGTTTAATTCTGATAAGAAAACTATGAAGTGTTTTAAATTTGGCGAGATAGTTCATTATGAAAATACCTTCCCAAAGAAAGATATGAATGATGTAAAGAATCTACATTATAAGAAGAAAGGAACAATGAAATACTTTACAAATAATTTTGCAGATGTTAGGCCATCCAATGAAGTGGTATTAGGTACTTTGTTTGTTTACTCAGATTTTTATTATGTATTGTTTGATAAAGTGTCTACACATTCCTTTATTTCTAATAAATTTTCTATTAAATTTTAAAATTCACCTCAATAAATGAAACAAGAGCTTATGATTAAAACACTAGGGGAAAATATTAAGAAAAAATAGCATTACAAGAATCTTCCTATTGTTTTTTGTGGAAATATATTACCTGAAAACCTTGTTGTTCTTTCCCTAGTAGAGTTTGATGTTATTATGGGTATGGAATGAATTTATTTTTATCATGATAATATTGATTGTAGAGTTAAAGATTTTTTTTTCATAAATATTTTCATTTTGTATACAAGAATGAACCCATACTATTGATAACATATCATGAAGATTAGAAACTGTTAAATGAGGCAAATGAAAGTTATCTTGTACACATTATTGAAAATAAGGAAACTATTTAGTTTAATGATGTTCCAGAGGTAAATAAATACCTTTATGTTTTTATTGATGATTTTACAGTGTTATAACTCACCAGGAAGTTGAATATACTATTGAATTAGTTCCTGATGCTAAGAAAATTTCAAAACCCCCTTATCTAATGGCTTAAGTGGAACTTCTTGAATTGAAAAAGTTGTTGTATAAGTTCATTGATAAAGGTTACATTCATCCTAGAACTTCACTATGGGGTGATACTATTTTTTTTTGTTAAAAATAAATATGGTTCCATGATACTTTTCATTGATTATAGATCTTTGAAAAACATTACTATTAAGAATAAGTATCCATTACATCATATTTATGACTTATTTGATCAACTCTAGGAAGCTCGGTATTTTTCCAAGATTGACTTGAGATCCGAGTACCATCATTTGAAGTTTAAGGAGGATGAAATACCAAAAAAATAATTTTGAACTAGATATGGGCATTATTATTTTTTTGTTATTCCCTTTGGTTTGACAAATTCCCCTGATGTATTTATAGATCTTATGAATATAATATTCCATAAATATTTGGATAAGTTTGTTGTTGTTTTTATTGATGATATTTTGGGTTTTTAAAAAATTTATGAGGATCATGAAAAATATCTAAGGATTGTTATGAAAACCCTTAAATAAAATAAGTTATATGGGAAATTTAGTAAATGTTATTTTTGGTTGAAACAAATTTATTTTCTTGGGCACATTGTAAATAAGGATGACATAACAGTTGAATCCTCCCAAACAAAAGTGGTTGATGAATGGTGAAAACCTACAAATGTTACTGAAATTCATAGTTTTCTTGGATTAGTAGGCTATTATTAATTATTTTTAAAAAAAATTTCATGGTTATCTAGAACACTAACTAAGTTAACATGAAAAGGTGTTAAATTTATCTAGACAAAATAATGTGATGTTTTTTTAGGAACTGAAAAGAAGATTTGTGAATGATCTAGTTTTGGACCTGCATTCTAGAAATGGTGATTTTTTCATCTATAATGATGCTTCATTGAAGTTAATTGGTTGTGTGATGATACATAATGATCAAGAAATTGCTTATACTTCAAGAAAACGGAAACCTCACGAGTTAAATATCTCACACATGATTTGGAATTAGTATTTGTGGTTTTATCTTTAAAAAATTTGAAGGCATCATTTATATGGAGATAAATGTGAAATATATACTGACCATAAAAGTTTGAAGTATATATTTAATCTAAATAAATTGAATATGAGGTAAATAAGATGTCTGTAATTAATAAAGGATTATGATGGCGTGATCAATTACCATCCTGGAAAAGAAAACAAAGTGGAAGATGCCTTGAGTTGAAATAAACATGAATCATTAACAATATTACATTTGGAACATGAATGCATGATTAAAGATTTGATGAATTTTGGCTTGGAAGTTATTAATGTAGGAAATTCATCTGTTTCGTTTCAGGTGTCAGTGCCTTCATCTCACTTAGATAGAATTAAGCAAGTGAAAAAGGAAGACTGTGAGTTATAGAAAAATGAATAATTGGTGAAGAAAGGTAAATTTCTTGAATTTAATGTTGATATTTATTGTTTATTAATATTTAGAAAGATATTATGCGTTCCTTGTGATTCCTAAATGGATAAATAATTGTTATATGAAGCTCATAGTTCTCCATTTTCTGTTTATCTTGACAGTAATAAGATGTATATAGACCTTCGGGAGTATTACTAGTGGGATGAAATGGAAAGAGATATTGCCGATTTTATAGGGAAATGTTTGACTTGTCAACACATTAAAGTAAAGAAAAAACTACCTAAGGGGATGCTTCAGACTTTGTCAGTGATAGATTTTAAGTGGGAAAATATATCCATGGACTTCATAGTGGGACTACCAAAGACTTCTCAAGGTAAAATGAGATTTGGGTTATTATTGACCGACTGACTAAATCTGCCCATTTCCTTCCCATTCGAGATAATATTTATCTAGATAAGCTTTCTCAATTGTACCTTAGAGAGATTGTCAAGTTACATGGAGTTCCTCTCTCCACTGTATCTGACCATGATCCGATGTTCACTTCTAACTTTTGGGAAGATCTTCAAAATCCATTGGGAATTGAATTAAATTTTAGCTCAACCATTCATTCACAATTCTATGGACAAGAAAAGAAAAAAAATTAATACTTTTGAAAGATATTCTATGAGATTATTCAATAGATTACTAGGGAAGTTAGGATAAATATCCTTCTTTATTTGAGTTTTCTTATAATAATAGTTTCCATTCCATTATATAGTTGAAACCTTTTGAGGCATTGTATGAAAAGGAGTGTCGAAATTCAACATTTTGGGATAAAGTTGGGGAAAGGAAGTTGATGGGACTAGAATTAGTATAGGAAGTAGCTAATAAAGTGAATATGATCCAAAAAATACACGAGGAAAGCTCAGAAAAGGGAGAAAAGTTATGCAGATAATAGGAGGAAAGACTTTTCTTTCGAGGTAGATGATCATGTTTTCCTTAAAATATCTCCTTGGAAAAGTGTAATGCATTTTGGTAAGAAAGGAAAGCTAAGTACATAGGTCATTGGGCCTTTTTAAATCTTAGAGAAAGTTAGACCATTTTCCTACCAAGTAGCCTTACCTACAAGTTTATCTCAGGTATATAATGTTTTTTATGTTTTGATGTCGAGAAAGTATGTTCTAGATTCATCTCATGTTTTGAGTCAAGAAGTAGTTCAGCTAGAAGAGAGCCTTTTGTATAAGGAAAAGCATATTTAGATTCTTGATCATAGAGAGAAAGTATTGAGGAATAAGGAAATTCACTAGGTTAAGGTTTTATGGAGAAACCACATGGTTAAAAGAGCAACATTGGAATATGAAAATGCTATGAGGGAAATGTAACCTCACTTGTTTAATAAGTAAATAAAAATTGTGAGGAAAAAATTTCTAGGAGGGGAGAATGTGAAAACTCAGGTACTTATAAAATAATTTATTTTCATTCTGTAATTTAAAAGGTAACTTCATTATAAACGTGTAATGAAATAAGTGCCATTTATAGAAATTAAGGAATTTATACCGATGGAATAGTATCTTGACCTTAGGAATAGTAACATGACAATTAGGAATAGTAATCTGGACAATAGAATAGTAACCTCACATATTAAATTATCAATAAAATTTATGTATCTTATAAGTGAAAACATGATATATTTATTTCATGGAATAAATAAATAAATATTTTGAAAATGATAAATTAAGTGTAGGTATTTTTGTGACAAATAAATTTTTATTTATAATTTTATAATTAATATTATAAATTAAAAGAAAATTTATCTTCATAAAATATATTCATAAATTAATATTTTTTTGTCTTATGATTATAAGATAATTTTATGAGACCTTATTTAATATTTCAAGGTGTTATAAAATCTGTTATAATTTTAAAATTGATATTTTTTGAATAAATTATGATTTAAAATAAAAATTAAATTTCTAATATTTAGAAACTTATTTTGAAAAAATAGAGTCTATTTTTTAATTCTACATGTCAAAAAATGGTTTGGGTAGTTTTTTGGTATTTTTCTGAAATAGTTGAATTTTTGGTGAATAGTGAAATACAATAATTTACGATATAAGATAAAAACAAGATTTATCGAGTCATAGATGATTTATGGCTTATTTAAGCCCATAATCTCGAACTATACTTATTTATTTTAATATATTTATTTATAATTATCAAACTATTCATATTATTGAGCCGAAATAATTATCTAATGAATAAAATAATCAAAAAACACCTCTCTCCTCCACTATAAATACCACCCATCACCACCTCTTTTTCTCACACCTCCAATCATTATAGGTTGTTTAATTTCTAACCAATTACCTTAAAAAGAATCTTCCCCACATTCAAGACCTTCTGGTCTCACCAAAAGGCCAAAACCAAGTGCCTTAAGGAGGTTTTCAAGGAGAAGAATTCAAGAGGTAAAATCCACTTTCATTTTCTTTTATTTTCCTTTTAATTTATTTTATTTTCTTATTATATATTCACCTCAACTTATAAAAATGGAATGAAAAATATAGTATCTTATATATACTATAATTTTATCATGTTTATGGGAAAATTCATCAACAAACTCCTCCTCTCTATTTAATTCTAAAAATAAAAACATCGTCTGTGACATGTTATTTTACCGACATCGTGGACGATGTGTTTTCATTTTTATTTACCCCATTCAAGTATGGTCATAAAAACATTGTTATGGTTAAATAATATTTTTTATACACATTATATTATATATAATATTCTGGAACCAATGCTTATACATAATATTAACTAATAAAACAAAAGTGGTTCGTAATGATCAAAATTAACTAAAATAAAATAACGTTCATCACTAACATTTTATCTAATGATTCATCATCATAATATATAAAAAAATTGATATGTAAGTAAATTTAATATTATTTAATTTCATTAATAAGATATAATTTCAATTTTGAACATTTATTCTCATTTTACATGATTTCCATACATGTATACAAGTAAACCGATCATAAAAACCACGGAAATGAACACTCCTGAACGATAAAATTGTATCTTATAACTCATAAAAAGGGCATAAATGAACTTAATAAAAATATAAGAAATAAAATAAATTTATAAAAGGTTCTTAATTAATTAATTAATATATTTAACTTGATTATATAGGATATGAAGTTCAAGTACAGAACACTTTCGGACATGAGTTGAGGGATTCTTTCTGAACCTCCATTTTTTCCACTGGGTTACGCTTTCTCTTTATTTACCCGAATGTAACTCTTATTTAATTTTACTATTCTTATAAATTATTTTTATATGTTAAAAAATAATTTATCTAGATCATTTAATCTTTCGTTTATGGGGAAATACATGTTTTAAAAAGGTTCCCTTCTCAAATCTTCCAAATAAGCAAGCCCGGTTCAAGGGAACTTCCTGATTTGTCAGCCGTTTTAAAGGAAACTACATAATCTATTTTAAGAAACAATTATTTTTATAAAATAAATAATTTTATCATGAAAAAATATCTTATATAATTTTTTTATTTTTTATTCTATTCAACAAGAAAACCCATAACGAACCGACCATGGAAACCACGAGAAGAATGCACCTAAAGCAATGGAAATAACAAAATATTATTAATAAATGAGTGTAAATCTGTTATAATAATATCATATAAGGAATTATAGATAAAAATATAGTTTTTTAATATGATAATAAAAAACTTTAAACCACTATACAAGAGGTTTTAACACGTTTGATTTAAGACAAACATGAGGTAATGTACTATTTTTTAAAAATTCTCTTAAATTTCAATTTTCAAAAAATTCAAAAGGAATGTTTTTATGATGAAAGTATTATTATTGTATGATTAAATTATGGTTCTTGGGAATTATTTATGATGAAGTGTGATACCTATATCTCCCTCCAATACATTGGGTATGTTTATGTTGGAAGTCGATCGTAATGGTTATTCCAAGTGTAAATTTGATGGTTACATCATAAGGTAGCCGTGGATGTTACATTGTAAGGTAGTCATGAGTGTTACAAATCATATGTTAGTCCTGAGGGTGATAATATTAAGTATTAATACTCCAAGTTACCTATAAGGATTTATTTATGTTTTCTATGTTATATATAATTTTTTTTTCACAGAGTAGGAATATGATACTTTAAGGTCAAGAAGTATATCTTGTGAAAATGATTTCATATGTGTATAAGTACTCATGGATTGGCATTTTATTTCCTTCTTTTTATGTCCCTTACTGAGATTTTTATGCTCATCCCAAGTTTTAAAATATTTTTCACAGGTATTAAGGATGGTTAAGAGAAAATAAGAAGTAAATCTGAATGTTGTAAAAAATTCATGTTTTATTAAAAACATTTTTTGTTATGGAAGAAATGGACACTATTTTAGTAGTATCAAATTTTTATTCTTATGGGTTGTTATGTATGAATTATGTTCTAATTATCTAAATATATAAATATAAAATATATTTGGGAATGTAAGAAAGTGAATTCTAAAATAATTTACTAGATTATTTAATGTTTAAGGTTGGGTCCTTATATCTATCATAAAATATGATATGGGATTAAAAATGAGGAAAATTAATATTTTGTGAACATTGATTATAGTTTATAAATTACATATAAAATATGAATTTTAAATTTAATATTTTTATATATAAATAATATACTAAATGTTTATATTTATATATCATGTTTAGAAATTAAATAAAATGTTTATTTATTTATTTATTCTTTTCAAATATTCATGTATATAAAGTGTTTATATGATGTTAATGTTATGTATGCTTAAATTTATGTGATAAATTTCTTCCTATGAAATTTTCATACCATGAATTACATACTAGGTTCAACAACATAAGATTTAGTTTGAATCTACCTTGAAATTGGTTTTTGTAATGTTATAATCTTGAATTTAGAGTTAGAGTATAGTTTACACCAATTATGTGTCAGGTTTATGATGGAATTAATGTATCTCTTAAGTAAATCATCCTTGAGTGGATGTAAATTTCATTAGACTGCTCACTAGCTTATAGGCTTAATCCTTGTCTAGGAAAGTGTGGGCTTGCTATCTTTTACTATAAGATTACTCTTGTGGGAATTATTGGTTTTATATAATTAAAACCCTTACATGAAAGGTTTTATATACCTTATGCATAGGATTTATTTGGAAATGTGTAAATAAATTGGATTCTATTTGGGGTGAGTAACAAAAAATATGAGTTATATAAGGAGTTTTAAATTTATATGGTTTAAACATATAAATTTAGTGGATACAATGTAGATTCCAAAACTAAATTGTTATAATAATGTATACATACAATAATAAGGAATGAGATAATAAATATTTCATGTGATACAATAGTTATGAAAGAACATGCATAAGTTTCATGTTTAATTGATGAGATAATGAAAAACCCTTAAAATACTAAGTTTAAGATTCCAAAAATAAAACAAAAGTCAATACATTGATCATATAGATGGTTAGTTTAATGATAAAATTGGTTTTCTATAGATTATCTTATGCCAGGCATGTTGGAAAAGGATAAACTGAAAAGTTTGGTAACCAAATCCCGTTGTGAGTTTTGTGCGACACATTTTTGAAAACCCAATGAGATAGAATACTTTATGAATAGAGTTGATTATTATCCAAATTATGGATATGGTAAATGATTTTTCCACTCCTATATCCAAGAATCATATATAATATGATTTTCATGATTTCCTACCTAAATAATTATGTTTTTAGATGAACACTAAAGTAGACTCAAAACTTAGTGAAATATGGATCTTTTCCCACTAAGGATAACAATGTATGGATTAATCATTTTTGTGATAGTACGTTCATTAAAAGGACCTAAGGAAATTATATAAAACCTTATACTCATATATAGAGAAGTTTTATCAAAGATAAGTATTATGAGAATATGTATGTGAATTTTATAGAAATAAATTTATTTAATTTTTAATCATGGGTATTGGAAGCTGGGTGTGCATCACACATTTGTTCCTATAATCATAGACTCTAAAATATAAATTAATTAAATAATGGATAAGTATATGTATATTTCAACAATGGGGAAATATTTTTTCCATTGGATGTTAGGAAATGTAATCTAAGTCTTCCTAGTGGTTAAGTTTTGGAATTGAAAACTATTATTATGTTCTTAGTATAAATAAAAACTTTAATTCTATATGTTGTTTGGAAAAGTTGTATTTTTCATTCATTATTTAGAGAAATATTTGTTCTCTATACATGAATGAAATATTTTTTGAGATTTGGAATATGGTAAATGGTTTATACATTCTAAACATAGATAATCCTATTTATAAAATTCAAAATGAGAAGGTCAAAGTTTATTCTAACACCAATTATCTTTTTCATTGTCTCCATTGATATATGAATGGAAAACACATTCAAAGACTCTAGAGATGTATTTTTTTTGAAATTATTACATTATAAATCATTTTATATATGAAAATATTTTTTATTATAAAAAATAACTAAATAACATTTTAGTGGAAAAGGTGAGAGTGGTAGTAGGTTATTAAATCCAACACATAGTGATGTATGTGGACTAATGAGTACTTGGGCAAGTGATAGGTATAGGTAATTAGTAACCATTAAAAATTATTTTAGTCAGCATGGTTATGTATTTATTATGATACATAAGTTTTAAATGTTGGAAAAGTTAAAAGAGTTTTATAATGAAGTACTAAATCAACTATGAAGAAGTATTAAGATTCTCTATTCAGATTGGGGTGGCGAATACTTGAGCCTCGATTTTAATTATGAGGGATTGTGGAATTGTTTCAAAAATCACTCCTCCTAGAACACTATGGTGGAGTGGTGTGTCTTAAGAAGAATAAAATCATATTTTAAATGGTTCAATCAATGGCAATTCAGTGACACCTTCCTATATAATTTTGGGGATATGCTCTATAAACTACTACATTAATACCTAACCATGTTCCATCTAAAACATTCATAAATACACCATATGAAATATAGACTAGTAAACATAAAAATATATCTTTTATGAGGATTTGGGGTTGTAAATAATAAATACAATGTTTGGATTCTAATAATCATGACCTCAAGTCAGAAAAATACTTATCTATTGGTTATCCCAAGGTGACTATAGGATATTATTTCTATAATACTACGAACACAAAGTGTTTTTTTCCCAATGTTGTGTTTTCCTTCAAAGGGAATACATGAATCGAGGTTTCAGTGTGAGTAAAGTTAAACTTGAAGAAGTTTAATACCAAAAAATAAGAAGTGTTCTTGAGATGGAAGTTTAGTCAGTTCCACAAAGAGTTATGAAAGAAGAACCAGATCAGGTTACACAAGAATATCAATGTTATGGTAAAATTAATATGGATCATAAGAGATATGGATTGGGAAATTATAATTAATTAATATTTATTGATGATAAACTAACTTACTACCAAGTATATACTCGGATTTATGATTTTGAGAAGTTCCTAAAATACATGAAATTTAATATGGAATCCATGTACATTAACCATGTTTAGAGCTCTGTTAATACAATTATAGGGGTAATACCCATAGTATAAAAGTGGGTTTTTAGAATAAAAACCACCATGGATTAAAGAGTGTCTATTTATAAAGATCATCAAGTATCTAAAAGGTAAAAAAAATTCACGACATTGACTATATAGGAAACATTTCTTTAATTGTGATGATAAAATCAATTCTGATATTTCTTTCCATAAAAACTCATTATGATTATGAGATATATAAAATGGACGTCAAAACCTCTTTCAATAATTATAATTTAATTAAGTATTTTTATATGATACAACATGATGGTTTTGAATTACTAAATGAGCATGATAAGATTTAAAAGTTACAATGGTCAATTTATGTATTGAAGTATGGTTCTTGGAGAAGGAACATATGGTTTGATAATTCAATCAAAGATTTTGATTTTATTAAGAGTGAAAAAAAATCATGAGTATACAAACAAGTTAGTGTGTGGGTTGTGAAATATATGGTATTGTATACATATGATATACTACTTATTATAAATGATATCTCAACACTAAATTATTTAAGGTTGTGGTTAGGAAAATGATTATCAATGAAAGACATTGGTGAAGTAGCCTACATACGAGGTATAATGATCTATAGATATATAGATCAAATTTTTTGGTCATACTGAGTTAAAACACTTATATTGGTAAATTGATAAAGTGGTTTATCATGGAGAACTGCAAGAATGGGTATTTTAGCAGCGTTTCATGTCATAAATATTATGAAGATTCAAAATCATTCTAAAGAGTCAAAAAGTATGGACAAGATTCCATATGTGTTCTATATAAAATTTATCAATCATTATATGTTATGTACTCAACCTAATGTAACTTATTATTATATCACTTTAAGTATATACCAATATAATCCTAGTGAGAGTTACTGGATTTCTATAACCAATATCCTTAAGTACACAAGAAGAAGTAAGGATGCGTTCTTGGTCTTTGGAGGTGAATATGATATTATTTTAATGGGATACACTAGATCTAGTTTCATATACAACAAAGTTTATGTAAGATCTAAATCATTTTTCATGTTTTTTCTCAATAGTGTATTTATCAATTTAAAGAGTTCTAAACAAGCCACTATGGTAGACTTAAAAACAGATATAGAGTATATATCTTCATGAGAAACTAAAAAGAATGGTGATGTATTAGGAAGTTCATCACAAAACATAGTGTGGTTCATAGAATTTATGGATATATTGAACTTTACTATGATAATAATAAGGCTTCTTATTTGGCCATAAACCTCGGTCTCACCAAAGGGGAAAATAAATCCTTCATAAAAACCATCTCATTATAGATACCATTGATATGTGAAATTTAAATATCTATTAGGTGGAAACATGAAAGAATATAGAAGATCCATTAACAAATATGTTATCTTATAAAAATAATGATGGTTATATAAAGTATATAGTTATTAAATACATGAGTGACTGAATGTAATGATTTTTGAAAAAATGGTTTTATCATAGTGTTGTAATAAATGCAATCACATTTTTTATTCATTCATGTGTGCTGCATATATTAAATGTATAATATAATGATAAACCCTCCTTTAAGTGTTTCATTGATTTTCCCCTAATCAGTGATCATCATAGAGTTTTATGGGTTATAATGATGTGTTAATATTAGCATAAATAGAATATTGTATGAGATAAAGAGTAGAATCATGAGGAAATAAGTAGATACATATTATATTAAGTAAACCACTAAATTTTATCATATGGAATGGAATACAAGAATTTATATACATAGGGGTGTATGATTATTATAAATCTCTATTACCTGAGGATGAAAAGATAGTTAACATGTGATCTTTTATACTTTGTTACCTTTCTTATTCCAGCCTTGTGGATAAGATAATTAAGGGGTGGTTGGGTATGTTTTTTATCATGTTGTAAGTTGAGTTAAACCAAGATAGGATTTTTCCAATTATATGAAAAGAAACGGCATATGAGATGTTAATTAATTTACATAGATTAAATTCATGGTCAGTCTTAGATGAGAGACATGTGAAATTCTCAACTACTTGGATGAGTGACATGTGATGTATTCATTCAAATTGGCTAGTCTATTTCAAAGAATCATAAATGTATCAGATGTACTATAATAGTTTGATGTATTCTATGTAAAGTTATCACTCAATGTTATGAAAAAATGGATTATATATGTACATATATGGTACATCTTATGGTGGACATGTTCTTATGGAGATAAAAGTATGCTTGATCTAGATCATGTCAGAACCCTCTATAACATGAGTAGTATTGATGTTTAACCAAAACCATATATTTTATTACATCTATAAATTATGGAATTAATATTCATTTTCAAAACTAAAAATAACAATAGGGTAACACAAAAATTACTTAGAATAATGATTAAATTTTGGATATTGTTTTTTTATAAAATGAATTGAGTTTAATAAAATGTAGGCAAAGGAGATTAGATAGATTCAAAAAGATCAAAAAAGTTTTTATTAAAATTATTATGGGATTTTATGGAAAGGGGGATATTTATGGATATGAACTAAAATTGTAACACCCAAATATTTTTTGAAATATAGTTTTTTTAATTAATTTAATCTTGATGATATTTTTCATTTCACACAACTCTAAATATAGCTTGTGCTATATGAAAGCACTATGTTTGGATTGAGTTTCATGAAACAGCATTTTAATCTTGCACTACACACAAAGATAATATTTTCTTGTGGTACACACAACACAATTTTTGTCTTGTGTTACCTTCGATGCCAATTTCCTTTCATAGCCTGCATTACTTGCAAGACCTAGTTTTACCAAAATACAACATACTATTAATAATAATATTAAAATATTATTATAATTGTCACCTATCCATTAGGATAGACATTATGAATAAAATATTATTTAAACATGTGAATAAAATTAACCCTTTTATCTAGAAACGAAAGTAAGAACTAATTGAAAATAAAGAAATTCATTTTCTAAGAAAACTACTTTTCTATGTACTAACACTATTTTATCTCAATAAATCAAAAAAACCACTATCGATTAATGTTTTTAATATATTATATATTCAATAAAGTATTTTTAAACTCATCCAATAGATTTTATAGGCATAAGATAAGAATAAATCCAATTTTATGAATAAAAAGATGTATTCTTCAAAAAGGGAATTTTACTGATTTTTTACAAAAAACCCATTTTAAATCAGATTTTTAAAATTTTTATAATTTTTACGTGGAAAAATAAAAATAAATTTTGAAACCGTAACATAAAAATTAGCTTAGGGTTATTTTTTGGTATTTTCCTATGAGCTTTATTTTTTTGAGGAATAATGAAAAATGCTGAATTTTAATTCAAAACTACCTTTTCATCTTATTTATTTAAAAATTTTAAATTATATTTTTGATTGGTTTTAATGTTAAATTAGATAAATTATACATCAATTAATCCAATTTAGTTAATTGGAATCAATTTCACTTTGAAATTAGAAAAAAACTTATAAACCTTTTGAATATTTTACTTTAAAAAACCGGTTTGTCATTCTATCTGCGAGATTAAATTTAAATTAATTTCTACCACTTCTACAATTGGAATTTAGAAAAATATATTAAATATTTGGAATAATAATAATTTATAATATCTCATAATTTCAAATTACTTTTTTTAAAAAATATTAGTGAAAGTGATTAAAATTAATTACACTAATTAAGAGAAAAATTAGCTTATTAAGAGACTAAACCTTAAGCTTAAGGGACAAAATGACCTAATTTTTTTTCCAAAATTCATTGGATGTAAATTTTTAGACCCTATAATACCTTTTATATAATGTTTTCCATTATTTTAGTCACCTTTAATGGAAAAAACATGGATGGAATTCCATTTTCAAAAATTTACAAGATTGCCACTCCTACTCCACTATAAAAAGGAACTCACCTCTCCCACATATTCACACTTCTCAAGCCCATTTTCTTGACCAAAATATATTAAAATAATCTACCAAATTCCATAAATTCATCCTTTAATACTATATTAGGGACTAAATCCAATAAATGAATCCCTTTGGTGAAAACCTAAGGGAGTAACCCAAAGAAGAGGTAACATCCTTCCTCAAGCTCGTTTGTTTTATTTTAATTCTCCACCACCTCAAATATTATTATTCCATGATTATATAAAAACCTTAGTATATTAAATATACTGAAATTTTATTATTCAAATGGTTCAACCTAAACATACACAAACTTCCATCTAATGGGTAACAATCTTACCGTTCTTGTGTACGGTGAACTACCGCATCACGAAACAATGTTGTTCATTTTTTCTTTACCACCTATCATGGATGGGAATTATGATAGAAACTATGTTTTTATATGAAATATATGAAATATATTATATTTATGATATATTTATTCTTTTTTAAATATTTTATAACACATAAAATCATGCTTTCAATTTTGTGTAAATACGATAATTTCGTTTGGGGAAGTGTGGACTATCGCCTCCTCAAAGCGATGTGATTCATTCACACTCTAAATGGAATGTATTAAGGATGATTTTAATGAAATTATATGATATATATGACATAATAATTATAATTTAATTATAATATATATATAAATACATTTCATTTACTTTCTTTCTTTCAATATGACAATAAAACAGAAACAATGTTCATGTGTACATACGACCTACCATCTCCATGAACAGTGTATTCCATTTCATATTTCTATATTATATAGATTATTATAAATACATATATAATGAATATATATGATATTTATATCATTATTTTTATTCTTGAAATAAGTAAGTCATGATCTATGTAATAGGATCAAGAATAACAAGCTAAAACATATATGGAAAACAAACCAGATATTACCTGAAATGTAACATTAACATGGATTTGTTAATAAAAGGGAAATATAAAGTCATAACCAAATAATATATGGTATTAGATATAATAATATTGTTCCATGTTAGATGTATAATAAACTTATATTCATTATACTGTAGGTTTGAATGTGTATGTAGAAAGACAAGACTTAATGTAAGGGTTTTCTCATCTCACTATTATTTTCTGTGAGACACAAGACATGTTCACCACCTATTTATTATAAGTGGTGTATTTACTGACCATGTATGCATTATATGACTCTTATACCTAAATTTATGGGTATTTACATATCCTTTTTATGATATTTATATCACGGGGTTTATGTCTCAAAAGTTTCCAAATCGGTAAAGTAATTTTGTCTCAATCTGTATTCTTTGAGACACATGCCATGTTATGAACCTATATTCTCTTACAAGGTGTATATAATACCATTTGAAATGTTATATAATGAAATTAATTATTTTCATTATATTTTAAGATTTATGTAATTTTAGTTTCTTATATGGTGAGTATAAATCAAAGTTACCAAATGGAAAGTGTTTATTGAAACAATCTCATTGTTTATCAAGATTGTTTATCATTATGCTTCAATTGATGAAATATTATAATCCATATCTTTATATAACTCATGAATTTTATTATCCTATGTATATTAATTATTACTTATTTTATTATTAAAATTTCCCACTCTTTTATACTTAGTATAATTAAAATTGTTTTTATAAAAATCCAACTTTATTTCTCCTTTCATTTGGAAATCAGTGTTCTTTCAAAACCATGTTATCTAAAAATGTTTTAATTTTTTTACTTTTATCATATTATATTTAAATGAAATTTTTATCCATGTTTTACCTTCTTTATAAAATGGTTTTAAAATGAATCTTTTTGTCATTTTCTGATCAAGGCACTTTTCTAAACTTTTAAGGTGCAAAAGGAATGTTCGACATATATGGACTTACCCACCGTCATGACCATAATAACCTTTAAGATTTCTTTATAAGTTTAAAAGGTTATTTATTTAAATAAAATTTTTTCCTACTATTCTATAATTTTTATAAATTTAAGGTGTTTTTCAAAGAAAAATGTTTTTAAAAATGTTTTAAGTTTAAAAAATGTTTTAAATGATTTTCAATGCTTCTTTATATGTTTTTAAAAGATTAATTTCCAAGAAAAGGGGTTTCAAAATATTTAAAGCCTTAATTTTTGGTTTTAAAATTATTTTCAAATAAAATGGTTTTTAAAATATTTTTGATCTTCCTTTATGAGTTTTCAAAGATATTTTAAAATAAAAAAGTTTTCAAAATGAATTAAGTTTTTTAAAAATGTTTTTTATAATTGAAAATATATTTTCCTAAATAAATGTTGTAAATTAAATTTTAAATAATTATTTATAAAAAAAGATTTTGAAATGGTTTTATAAAAATGATTTTAAGTGAAAGGCTATATTCCTTAAAAAATGTTTCATGTGATCTTTAAAAATACTTATCCATATAAGATGACATACTTTGTTATATTTTATGCTTTAATAGGGATATTATCCAAGAATACTATTCATATTATTTCTTTAATTATTTATGTTTTGATAGAATGATGTTTATGACACCTGTTTCTCTTCCATGGGTTATATTCTCTTGAAACCCGTTTCTTTTCATAGGTTATGCTTTGATAAAATGATTATGAGACCTATCACTTTTCCATAGGTAATTATATGATGAAATGTTTATGATACCCATTTCATTTCATGGGTTATGATATAATTTTTGTGAAACCTATCTATTTCATTGAGTCATAATATGATGCAAGTTTTATTATCTTGTGGCACATGTATGAATGATTTTATTATGTGATAGGTGGGACCTATATCTCCTTCCAATTCATTGGGTAAATATTTATATCTAATTATATAATGATGAGATTCAAGTCGAAGGGTTTAATCCACTGTGGAATATGGGGAATCTCAAACCACTATGGGACGATTGGGAAACCTGATCCACTACCAGAAGGTAGGGAAATCCGATCCACTATGGGAAGATGGGGAAACCCAATCCACTATGGGAAGATGGGGAAACCGGATCCTTTATAAGTAAATGATTGATAATTGGGATGGTGGTATGTCCCTACTAGTAGGTGTAGTACCCATGAAGTTCTATAATAAGTTATAGCAATTCATCTTGGCTTATAGGGAATAACGTTACATGTTTATGCATATTCCAAAATTCCATATCTTACTCCTATGTTATGGTTTCATGGATTATGATCTTGATTACATTACGATTCATGCCTTATGAACTAATAATCTTTATACCATGATTCATGTGTATGATCTTTGATATGAAAGGTATGATATTCTAATGTTATGATCATGTTCTCATACCATTATGATCATGTTTACTCTTACATACCTCCCTTATCTACCCTTACCAAGCATCTGAGATAACCCATTTTTATGTTTCCTTTCCCAGGCTATGAAGATATATTTTATGTATGTTTTTTCTAATAGGGGTTCTAGTCTTGGTGAACTAGTGGGAGATAATGTAGATCACTCATGTACCCACATTTATGTTTCCATGTTTCCAAATACACTAAACTAATATGATCTTTTGGTGTCTATTTTTTTAATGTATAAGTATTCCCCAAAAATTATGTAATGTCTATGTACATTAATTTTGGGTCGTTATAGTTTGTATCAGAGTGAATTTTTAGTCAATATTTGGAAACTAGGAAGAGAAAACTTTAGTGAGATCACTAGGAATATTTCTAAGGATATGTCTAGGGATGTCTCTAAGTATAAATTTAAGGATGATTAAAAGTATAGGAAAATGTCTTGGAATTTTGGTAAAGGATAGAGTTATTGTATTCCTAGAATTATATCCATGTTTGGATACTAAAAGTGGATGTGGCACTAGAATATATGTACCGAGGGGTAACAAATCTCAAAAGGTGTGATGAGTCTGACCTGAATGAAACCTAGTACATGATAATTGGACTTGTTGGACACCTAGTTTGACACTCCTAGGGGATTTGTTTTGGGAATTAAAAAACTATTTAAAAAACATCATGAAGGATTTAAGTATAAAATGACTATGATAAACTTAGGATAAACCTAAAGTTTCATATATGAAATAAGTATGAGCCATAATTTAGACATACTATATGTGCTTTTTTTTCATGATTATGTGGTTTTCCATTATGATAAATGTTTCTCACACTATTATTTCTGGTTTTAGTCAATGGTGGGAACCAAAAGGAACTGGTTTAACATTTAATGTGATGGTAATATTTTTGATTAATAGTTAAATGGGATGATCACTGGAGTGAATGATGTTGTGATCATGCCTAATCAGTTTTCACTGATCATGATTAAAAACACGTACCTTAACCGACTCACGAACTAACCAAAGAAGAGAAGGAAGGAGTTCACTGATAGTTTGGGTAATGGAGACCATGGAGGAAATAAGATCCAGTTTCCCTTATGTCAATAATGTGGAAAGAACCATCTAAGTTAATGTATTAGAGGAACAAGAATATGTTTTGACTATGGAAAATAAGTACACAATGTAAGTAGATTCAAAGGAAATATGAAGTGTTCAATTAATGCAATGGATATGGATATTGGCCTCCCTAATACATCATTAAGGTTTAAATTTATTAAGTGTGGAATGAATGGTCATTATGAAAATATATTTCCTATGTGGAAGGATCATGAAGAGAATCAGTAAGGTGGTACAAGTAATTGTTTTTCAACTGATGATGAAGATACCACGAACAATATATGAAAGGTATGCAGTGTTCTAATAGTATTGTAATAAGCATGATTAAATTGAATTTGATAAATGTTGAGACATGTTTCATATTTCATATTTTAGGAAAGGGGCATTTAGGAATAATACGATGAAGTTTAGTTAATTTTTTGAGAAGAAATTGGGATGAATTAAGTATTTATATTTTGGAATTCAAATATTATGCTATACGAATCATGAAATATATAAGAATTTTCAATATTTTTTTTTCATCAAGTACATAAAAGGATATGTTTAATAGTGATGAATACTTAAAAAAATGAAATTTTGATTAAGGGAAGGTAACCCATAATGTATTCAAGATGTTGAGAAAATTATGTTTAGATTGGATAAATAGATTATTATTTTGGATAAAATAATTTGGATAGTATGAATGAACTTATAACTAATTAATTATTTGTTGAGAAGTGGTCTATGTTATCATGGATGAAGTTTACAATTTTTTTTGTATTGAATGAATATACCCAATAAAATTTGGAATAATAAATAATTCATATTATCAATAAGTTTTTATGGTAATTCATGTTATTACCATGTTTTAATAGAATATAATATGAAGGTATTCACATGTTTGGAATGTGAAAACCAAGAGATACTTTATATTATATGGTGGATAAATGTTATATTGATTTCATGAACTTCTTTATAAAGTTTTGGATTTTTATCTTCTAGAAGGGTTATGAGGCTAACCATTTATGGAATGGTTTATGTTAAACTTTAGATGAGGTTTTATAGATTTAATTATTATATCACAATATGTGGATTTATGCATTTTTGATAACTTTTGATAAACTTTTTGTTGTGATATATAGAATAACCTATCATTCTATTTACAGATTTCATGATCTGCTAATGCTTTGGGAATGGAAAATTCACCTTCATTTCTTAAAATAAGATATCAAGTGGAAATTGATCTTGTAACAATAAAGGGTGAGGTTGTACTAAAATCATGAAATTATATATTTTCATAAAAATACTTCAACTTTAGGAAAACAATATAGAAATAAAATGTTGTCCTAATACTATAATTTTTTATCGAACTGATGGGATTTTAAATCATTATAGATTTATGACTTTAAGTACCTAAAATTTCAAATGATCATTCAATTGTTTGTGATTGATGACCAGAATCAATCCCTATAAATATTTATTATTTCCCTTCAAGTCCATATTTTCACTTGCCACTAATGTTCTCCTATGTGGAAAACTAGTTATGTGTTACTCTGGGTTGCTGTTATGTTTCCAAATTTTCTTTTTAAAAGTATGTTTTAGTATTTATTTTTATGATATGGGTTTCTATGAAAGTAAATCTCAAGTATTAAACCTTTAATAACCAAGATGAATTTTTAGGGTGAAATTCAATTTAAGTGGGGGTAGAATGTAACACCCTGAGATTTTGTGAAATATTTTTGATATATTTCATTTCATGAAACTCTAAATATAGATTGTTTTATATAAAATAACTATGTTTTAATTTCACTTCACACAACACCAAGTTAATATTTCACTACACATAACACTTATATTAGCTTTTGGTACACACAACACAATGTTTGGATTGTGTTACATGCAATGCCAATTTCCATCGATAACCTGATTTACACGCAAGACCTAGTTTTACCAAACTATAACATACTATTAATATTATTGTTAAAATATTATTATATTTTTCACCTATACATTAATATGGAAGTTATGAATAATATATGATATAAACATCTGAATAAAATGAACCCTTTTAGCTAGAAATAAAAGAAAAAACTAATTGAAAATAAAGAAATTCCTTTTCTAATAAAACTAATTTTCTATGTACAAACATCATTTTATATCAATAAATTAAACAATAAAATATTAATGAATGTTTTTAATATATTATATATTTAATAAAATATTTTTACACTCATAAAATATATTTTATAGGCATAATATAAGAATAAATCCAATTTTATGAATAAAAAGATGTATTTTTCCAAAAGGTAATTTTTGAATCTTTTTATGGAGAACCCATTTTAAATATGATTTTTGAAACTTTTATAATTTTTATTTTAAAAAATTAACTTATTTTTTTTAAATTAGAACATAAAAATTATCATATGGTGATTTTGTTTATTTTTCCGGTGAGGTTTCATTTTTTGATGAATAGTGAAAAATACTGAATTTTAATTCAAAATTGCTTTTTTTTATAACTTGTTTACAAAGTTAAATTATGATTTTTATTGGTTTTAAAGTTAAATTAGATCAATTATACATAAATTAATACAATTCACTTAATTTAATCAATTTTAATATGAAATTGGATATAAACATTACCATACTTTTGAATATTTTACTTTAAAAACCTACTTTATCATCCCGTCTAAGGGATTAAATTTAAATTAATTTCTGCCACTTATGTGATTGGAATTTAAAAAAATTGATTCCATATTTTTAATAAGCATAATTTATAATGTATTATAATGTAAAATTAGATTTAAAAAAAATATTAGTGAAAGTGATTAAAATTAATTACAATAATTAAGAAAAAAATTAGCTTAAAAAGGGACTAAACCTTAAACCTAATTTCCAAAATGACCTATACACCTATAAAAAAGTCATTGGATAATAACATTTTGACATTATACTCCCTTTTATTGAATTTGGTTCATTATTTTATCCACTTGATATGGTAAAAACGTGGGTGGAATTCCATTTTCAAAAATTTACAAGAATTCCACTCCTCCTCCACTATAAAAAAGAACTCACCCATCCCACTTATTTATAATTATAAATTGTCAAGACCCGTCCCCTGAGGCCCGTGCCATGACTACCCCAAGCCCGCCTTCTATAGGCTAGGGGCTGGCGACTAGCACCAAAGGCGTATTCCCTAAAACTGGGAAGACATTGCCTTTATAACCTGTAAACACACACAACCAAACACACAATAAGATACGAACGCAAGTCAACTGTATAGTAAAAAAGTGAGTACATTAAGTAAAAAGGGGACATAATACAATCCCAACTGGAAAGTACAAGTACAAATAAGATGCAATACAATTGAAGAAAAAGAAAGACAGCTACTGGATCGTCCTCCGAGAATCCTACCTGAAGGGTAAGTACAGATCGCCTCCTCATCACTCCACATACACCTGTCTCCTCTGTGTACCAACATGTTGTATGGTCCACCTACAAGCACTGTCCATTCCTGGTACCCTCTTCCTCATTCAGCACTGTCTGTCGTCTACATCCAACACAACAAGGTGTAGACATAGCCCGTGCAGGGGTGAATATAACGATACTCAGTAGGGACCCTGAGACCCTCAAGGTCTCAAAAAATCCACCAAGGATAAACCACAAAGTATGAAATCAAAATATAACCTTACTTAGGTATATGCACATACATATACCTAAGTTTTCAAGTAACCCATCTCAATCACGAGGAAAACACAGAGGTACTGAATCAGCTCACACCAGGATTTATTCTAGGGGTAGTAACAAGTAACATCCCCAGTCACATCGTCGAACACCTTGGCTGCTAGAGAACTCCTCCTCTATTGAGTACAGTGGGCCTACCGCATCACACAGAGGCACTTCCCACTAACCTTGGACTGATGAGGTACTCCTCCTGTTGAGTACCATGGGTCTGCCACGTCACACAGAGGCACTCCCCCTCGTAGCCTACTGAGGTACTCCTCCTATCGAGTACTATGGGTATTCCGCATCACACAGAGGCGCTCCCCACTGTGGGTCTACCGCGTCACATAGAGGCGCTCCCCAATGGGACCATTAAGTCATGACTTACTGAGGTACTCCTCCTGTCGAGTACCGTGGGTCTGTCGCATCACACAGAGGCACTCCCCCTCGTAGCCTGCTAAGGTACTCCTCCTGTCGAGTACCGTGGGTCTGCCGTGTCACATAGAGGAGCTCCCCACCGTGGGTCTACTGCGTCACACAGAGGCGCTCCCCACTGAGCCCGTCAAGTCACTCTGAGTCAAAAAGGTCAGCATTCGTCAAGTCTCAGCCAGCTACTAGGTTCCCGCACTATGCTCACTTGTCTCTGGGAGGATCCGCTCCACAAGCTACTGGTCGATACTCCTACTACCAAAAAGTCCCACAAATAAGTATCTCAAAGGTCCTCCACGTCATAGGGGTCTCAACGCAACAGACGGTAGGTCGTTTGGACGCCCAGTCTGTGAGTTATTAGCCTTTTAGTCCCGAGGACCCGGTTGTATTTGTGCTCGACCCAACCTGACTGTTCCCCATCTAAATCCGAAACTCTAATGGAGTATACTCAAAGGTATCGTCTCGCTCCAAGATTTCTATCACCGCTGACGGTTCGTCAAACGGTCGTCCGGTACCAAAGTTATGACCAAAAGAAAGTAAAAAACAGTGTCGTAGTGGGCCCGGGTCCGATTCGACCCGGTCAGACTGACCTGGCCCGACCCAGCCTGGGATGACCCTGGTTCGGGTCAACCCGGCCTGACCCGCTAGGACTGGCTTGGCTCGCTGGGCAGCCCAACCCGTTGGGTTCGGCCCAGCCCGCTAGGCGGCCCGGCCCACTGGGCGGTCTGGTAGGCCGTGAGGGCCGCAGAAGCCACAAAGGCCGCAAGGCGGCTCGGCTCGGCTGCGAGGCGGGGGTCCGGCAGTGGGAGGGAAGTCAGGCTGTGGGGTGGGGGTCCGGCCGTGGGGTGGCGGTCCGGCCGCGGGGCGGCGGTCCGGCCGCGGGGCGGCGGTCCGGCCGCGGGGCGGCGGTCCGGCCACGGGGCGGCGGTCCGACCACGGGGCGAAAGTCCGACCGCGAGAGGTGCAGCGATGGGGTTTGACCTAGGGTGGTGGGGCGAGGGCAGTTCAACCGGGGTGGCGCAGTGAGGGTGGCTCGGCCTGAGGCGGTGCGACGAGGGCGGTTCGGGTCATGGTGGTCGTGGGTGGTGGCATCGTTGCCTTTGTCGCCTTCCTCCATTTCGAAGAACACACCAAAGAAGAATGACGAAGGGGTCAGGCCATGTTTGTTTGTCCTGCACCCTCTGTGTTTAGAGTGGTAGAAAGCGGTTCACAAAGAACGAAACATGAATGTCAAAAAATATCCTCCCACAATGATTCATTCCCAAACCACAAAAGAAAACAGGGAATGTATATCGGAAAATTATTCATTCACAAATAGACCCCTACCTCAGGTTGTTTGTTGCCGTTGGTGCGAGAAAGAAGTACGGATGTCAATTCATCATAGATGAAGATGTCATACGTCTGAGGAAGTCCCGAGGAAGAAGGTCAAAGTTGAGGTCATCGTTCTTCGTCAGTGGAGTGTTCTTCATGGAAGAACGTGTTCTTCTTTGAAGATCTTTCTCCCAAGAGCTCCTTCCTCCCAATTCCACAAAATATGCCAAGTTACCAAAGATAATAGATTAAGTTCTCTATTTAGTTCTTTGGCACAAATTCAAAAATAACCTAATCAATTAACTAGGTTGGCATATTAAAGGTATGTGCGTTGGCACAATTAATGTGGAGGAATTCAAGAGGCTCCACCACATAATGAGGGAGTTGAGAGGTTTCCTCCCCCCATTAAAGGGGAGTTTAAGGGGTTTACACCTCGAGTGGTCCCCACCATCATAACCTCTCATGGGAGGTTTAGGTATGGTGGTCCCCATTACTAAACTTCCACATAGAGGTTTAGTTCCGGGGGACCCCACCTCCCAACACCCACATGGGTGTTGCTAATAAAAAATAAATGTCACACACTTTTATTTTTATTTTATTCTTTCACAAAAAACCCAAAAACTAACTTTCACCCTCAACCATTTTCCGTCAAGGTGAAAGCCTCCTTAAGTGAATACCGGTGCTGCGAGTTCAAATGTGCCCTCATATTTCAATTCCGAGCACCGGTTCAAAAGTTAGAAAATCCCTCTCACACGTTTATTGAACATACTCAAACAAAAGTTCAGAAATTGATTCCGGGCACACCGTACCTTGGAATCACACTTGTCAGTTTTCACAGACTCGTAAAATTCCCATATATTTAAAAAAAATTACATGGAAATTTCGGGTCTTTAAATTCTATCCACCTCAGGGATTTGCATCCCCATAAGCCACAACTCAACTAGGTAAACAAGTGGGGGTACTGAGCACACATCTGAGCCTCTCGCTCCCATGTGCTCTCTTGGAGGTTCCCCTGCTGCTAGTGAACACGCACCAGAGGTATCGACCGTCCACGAAGGACCCACTCCTATCGATCCTCAATCTCTACTCGAACCTCTGTAAAAGTCTCCCCATCGTCGACGTCTAGCTCTCCGTGGTCGATGACGTGGGAAGGGTCGTGCACGTATCTCCTCAGCTGAGATACGTGGAAGATGTCGTACACCCGGTGCAACTGAGGTGGAAGAGCTAAGCGGTAAGACACCTGGACAACTCTAGTGAGGACCTGGAAGGGTCCGATGAATATCGGAGATAACTTGCCACCTCAGCCAAATCTCTATAAATCTCATCGAGGTGAGACCCGTAGAAAGACGTGGTCGCCATCCTCAAACTCCAGAGGTCTCCATATCCTATTAGCATATGACTTATGCCTGCTCTGTGTAGTCTTCATCCGCTCGTAGATGATCTGCACCTTCTCTGTGGTAGCCCATACCATCTCTGGTCCCACAAGTTCTGACTCCCCTGGGTCAGTCCAACACAAAGGTGATCTGCAAGGTCGTATGTATAACGCCTCAAAAGGTTCCATACCAATGGTGGAGTGATAACTGTTTTTTTATGCAAACTTCACCAAAGGAAACTGATCCTACCAACTGCGACCGAAGTCGAGGCACATGCACGTAGCATGTCCTCGAGGGTCTTAATGGTCCGCTCAGTCTTTCCATCTGTCTGGGGATGGAAGGTAGTGCTCAAATGAAGCTGTGTCCCGAAAGCCTCCTGCAACCCCTTATATAGTCAAGAAGTAAAACGTGCATTAGGATCAAAGACAATCATCAAGGGTACTCCATGTAGATTCATAATCTTCTGTACATAGAGGCATCCCGATCTCTCTACTGAACCCTGCTCTCTGATCGGTTGGAAGTGGGATGACTTGGTGAGTCGGTCGACGATCACCCAAATCGAGTCATGACCCTTGGATGTACGTGGAAGACTCATCATGAAGTCCATGGATATCCCATCCCACTTCCACTCTAGGACCTCTAAAGGATGAACCAAGCCTATTGGTACCTGATTCTTTCCCTTCACTTTCTAAAAAGTGAGGCATCGTGAGATAAACTCTGCTACTGCTTTCTTCATTCTTGACCACCAATGCTATCGTCGGAGATCTTGGTACATCTTTGCCACTCCTGGATGTACCGCTAGAGGGGAAGTGTGGAAATCCATCAACACTTCCTCCTAAAGTGAAACCAGTACCATGGTACGTCCTCTGAAGAGGATGACATGCTCCCCACCTTCCAAAAATCCATCAGGTGCCTACCCTGTGGATATCTGAGCACGTCAAGCCTCATAGCCAGTGTCCCCACGTTGTGCCTCCCTGACTCACTGAAGAAGTGGGGGAGTGACTGTAAGAGACTGAAGAAAAGATGATCCATCTCTATCCACAAAGGATATCTGTAAAGCAGCCAGCTGCTCTGTCGCCTCTCCTAATAGTTGTATACTAGATCTCCCGCTGAGTGCATCTACTACAAAGTTCCCCTTCCTAGGAGTATAGACTATCTCGAAGTCATTGTCCTGGAGGAACTCAAGCCAACGTCGCTGTCTCAGGTTCAGGTCCTTCTGATAGAAGATATACCTGAGACTCTTGTGATCAGAGTACACTGTAAAATGATTGCCCATCAAGTAATGTCACCACATCTTCAATGTGAAGACCACTGCTACTAACTCCAGATCATGGGTAGCGTAGTTATTATCATGATGCATCAGCTATTGAGAACTATATGTGATCACTACTCTCTCCTGCATCAGGACACATCTGAGTCTGGTCCCTGATGCGTCGCAGTAAACTATGTACCCTACGACCTCCTCTAGAAGCCTCAAGATGGGGGAACTATTCAGCCTCTGCCTCAGCTCCTGAAATCTCTACTGGCATCTCTCCGACCACACGAAGGGTTGATTCTTCTTCATCAACACTGATAGTGGTGCTGCAACTATGGAGAAATATGGCACTAATCTCTAATATTATCCGGCCAAGACCAGGAAACTCCGTACCTCCATCACACTCCTAGGTGGCTCCCAATCAAGTATCACCTCAATATTCCCTTGATCCACTGCAACTCCAGCCTCCGAGATGACATGTCCCAGAAATTGAAACTCTCGAATCCAGAACTGGCACTTCGAGAGCTTACCATAAAGATGGTGCTCTCAGAGTGTGTCCAGTACTACCCATAAATGATATGCATGCTCCTCCTCAGTAGTCAAGTAGATCAGAATGTCATCGATGAAGACTACTACAAAGCGATCAAGGTACGACTGAAATATCCTGTTGATGAGTCCCATGAACATTTCTGGAGCATTGGTTACACCGAATGGCATAACCAAGAACTCATAATATCCGTACCGACATCTGAAAGCCGTCTTCTTCACATCTTCATCTCGCACTCTGAGCTGGTGATAACCTGATCTGAGGTCTATCTTCAAGAACCAACATTCTCTCTTCAGCTAATCAAAGAGGTCGTCAATCCTTGGGAGTGGGTACTTGTTCCTCACGGTCACCTGGTTTAGGCACCGGTAGTCAACACAAAGTATCAAGCTCCCATCCGCCTTCTTGGCTAACAAAACCGGGGCTGACCAGGGAGAAACACCGGGATGAATGAATCCCTTTCCCTACAAGTACTCTAGCTATACCCACAGCTCACGAAGCTCTTCAAGAGCCATCAGATACACTGGTGTAGATATCGATGCCATCCCGGGGTACAAGTCTATGTAAAAGTCTACATATCTGCAAGGAGGTAGACCCAGAACATCATCAGGGAAGACATCCACATACTGGTCCACCACTACAAGATAACTCGAACTCTCCACATCAACCACTATGAGGGTAAGGCTAGCCAAATGATGATTGATCAGATGCACTCTTTTCTAGGTGAGTCCATCCTATGCTAAAAAGGCTCCCTTCTCGCCGGTTAAGGTAAACCTGGTCCCATCAGTGTGGACACACTGCACTTTTCACCTAATACAGTCTATCTGAGCATGGACTGTAGATACCCAGTCCATACCCAAGATGACGTCGTAAGGCCTCGACGCTGCTACTAGGAGATCCCAGCCGAAGCTCTCACCTCCTAGAGTAAGCTCGCATTGCCAGCACCAATGTGTAATTGTCGAATCTGCTCCCGTAGGAGTCTCTATCCGTAAGGATCGAGACAACGGCTCCGTTGGAAACTCTGAGATCCAAAAGAGGGTAGTGAAAATAAAATAATGACCAGAACCTGTGTCTATAAGTACTGCAGCTAAGGTAGAATAGAAACAGATCGTACCTTGAATCATCACCGGAGCGCCATGATCGTAGGCCTCAGCTGCCTGGAGCTGAGCTTGCCCCTGTCCACCTGCTCCCTGTGGTCGAGGTGCACCTCCTAGTGGTGGTGCCGGTAACATATCAAATCGTCTCCCACTGCCAGCTGCACGACCAGCTCCTCTGCCACGTCCGCCTGCTCCCTACGGACTGCCTCAATCAAACCTCTGTCTCTGCCTGGGTGGTCCTTCGACTATCTTCTGATCATTTGAACGGTGGGTCAGATAGTCACGAGCCATGTGACCCTTACCGCCGTAAGCGTAACACTTTCCGCTCCTGGAATGTCTATCACCGCCTCAGGTGCCCCACAAAACCGATCCTGAATCCTGCGGTCGTACACCCATAGGTCTAGTACTCTTGGACCTCTGTGACGTCTATCTACTGCCAGCTGCATAAGACTCCGCTACGTGACGATTGGTGGTGGGTCTCACTCCTGGTTACTGCTCATCAAGAAAACTCTCTATCAAGAGGGCTCTCTATAACATCCCCGCCTACATCAAAATGCTGAGTGAGATCATCGAAGACCTAATCTACTTCCTGATCCCCTGCTCGAAGGTATGGGCCCTGAATAATGGGTCCCGCACCATATCTTTGGAGTAGCGTGAGAGGTTAGTGAACCTCGATGTGTATTGAGCTACAGTCATGCCACCCTACGGCAGACAAAGTAGCTCCTGTATGTGCACTGTGCGAAGAGTCGTTGAAACAAACTCTGCCCGAAACAGGCTCTTGAAGTCGGTCCAGAGAAGCATCACCTTGTCGTGAACTTGGAGCATCAAGATCCACTATCTTCCTACTACTGCCTGTAGAAGGCTGGAAACAAGGATCACCATGAAATCAACTGGTTTCCCTACCAATCAGAAAACTCTCACCACAGCCTCCAGCCAATCCTCAACTACCTGTGGTTCCGTCTCTCCTCTGAACCTGGGTGGCCTCTGGCGCTGGAACTCATGCAATGTGCTCAAGCAGCGTTCACTCTCTTCTGCTGGGGCTGGTGGAATCAGTGGCCTAGCGGGTAGTGGTACCACTGGTGCCTCTATCGGAAAAGGGCCCTGCACCGAGGCCTCGTCGCTCGGTGGGCTAACAGTGCGTGATACTCGCGGAACCCTAGCCGACTGTCTGCATGGAGGAATCCTGAAAAGAAACAGGTGCACCATGATTAATAAGTTATACCTGGTGAGATGACTCAGATATCACAAAGAAAACTCTTGGAAACACACACACAATCAATGTTTTCGTGCACTGATTCGGAAATCAGAAGTTAGGGTCCTGGTGTATGGATACGTCGGCCGCTGCACCAAAACTGTATTCCCTAAACTAATTACCACACTCACTACACTTAACACTATTTTCTTTAAAAGAAAGATCAGTGTCCTAAGTTCTTCGGTAGAACTGACTCCTCTAATACCAATTTTTCAAGACCTGTCCCCCAGGGCCCGTGCCGTGACTACCGCAAGCCTTCCTTCCATAGGCTAGGGGCTGGTGACTAGAAATAAAGGGGTATTCCCTAAAACTGGGAAGGAATTTCATTTATAACCTATAAACACATGCAACCAAACACACAACAAGATACGAACGCAAGTCAACTGTATAGTAAACAAGTGAGTGTAGTAAGTAAAAAGGGGTCAGAATACAAGACCAACTGGAAAGTACAAGTAAAACTGAGATGTAATACTACTGAAGAAAGATAAAGACAGCTATTGAATTGTCCTCGAAGAATCCTACCTCAAGGGTAAGTATAGATCGCCTCCTCAAAACTCCACGTCCAACCATCTACTCTGCGTACCGACACACCGTATAGTCCACCTCCGAGCATCGTCCAATCCTGGTACCCTCATCCTCAATCAGTACTGTCCGTCGTCTGTATCCAACACAACAAGGTGCGGGCATAACCTGTGTAGGGGTGAGTATAACAATACTCAGTAGGGACCCCGAGACCCTCAAGGTCTCTCAAAATCCACCAAGGATAAACCACAAAGTATGAAATCAACAGATAACCTTACTTAGGTATATGCCCATACATATAACTAAGTTATCAAGTAACCCATATCAATCATGAGGAAAACACAGAGGTACTGACTCAGCTCACACCGGGATTTATTTTAGGGGTAGTAAAAAGTAACATCCCCAGTCACATCATTGAAAACCTAGACTACTGAAGAACTCCTTCTCTATTGAGTACAGTGGGCCTGCTGCGTCACACAAAGGCGCTTCCCACTAACCTTGGACTGTTGAGGTACTCCTTCTATCGAGTACCGTGGGTCTGCCGCGTCACACAGAGGTGCTCCCACTGTGGGTCTGTCGTGTCATATAGAGACCCTCCCCACTGGGCCCGTCAAGTCGTGACTTGCTGAGGTACTCTTCCTGTCGAGTACCGTGGGTCTGCCACGTCACACAGAGGTGCTCCCCCTCGTAGCCTGCTGAGGTACTCCTCCTGTCGAGTACTGTGGGTCTGCCCTGTCACACAGAGTCACTCCCCACCGTGGGTTTTCCGCATTGCACAGAGGTTCTCCCCACTGGGTCTATCAAGTCACTCCGAGTCGAAAAGGTTAGCAGTCATCAAGTCTCAGCTAGCTACTAGGTTCCCTCACTATGCTCGCTCGTCTCTGGGAGGATCCGCTCCAAAAGCTACTCATCGATACTCCAACTGCCACGAAGTCCCATGAAGAAGTATCTCAAAGGTCCGCCATGTCATAGGGGTCTCAACGCAATAGACGGTGCGTCGTTCAGACACCTGGTCTGTGAGTTATTAGCCTTTTAGTCCCAGGGGCCCAGTTGGATTTTTGCTCGAACCAACCTGAACATTCCCCATATAAATCCGAAACTCTAGTGGGGTATACTCAAAGGGACCCTCTCACTCAAATATTTCCAGCGCCACTGACGGTTCGTCAAATGGTCATCCGGTTCCAAAGTTATGGCCAAAAGAAAGTAAAGTATAGGGCCGTAGTAGGCCCAGAGCTGATTCGACCCGGACCGACCCGACCTGGGCCGACCCTAGTTCGGGTCAACCCAGCCTAACCCACTGGGTCTGGACCGACCCGCTGGGCGGCTCAGCCCGTTGGGTTCGTCCCGGCCCGCTAGGCGGCCCGACCCTTTGGGCGGTCGGGTAGGCCGCGAGGGCTGTGAGGGCCGCGGAAGCCGCGAAGGCCACGAGGTGGCTCAGTTCAGCTCAGCTTGGCCGCGAAGGCCATATTCCGGCCGCGGGAGGGTGGTCCGGCCGCAGGGTGGCAGTCTGGTCGTGGGGTGGCGGTCCGGTCGCGGGAGGGCCGTCCGGCCGCGGGGCGGCGGTCAGGTCGCGGGGCGGCGGTCCGGCCACGGGAGGTGTGATGAGGGGTTTTGGCCCGAGGCAGCACGGCGAGGGCAGTTCAACCGGGGTGGTGCGACAAGGGCAGCTCAGCCCGGGGTGGCATGATGAGGGCGATTCGGGTCACGGAGGCCACGGGTGGCGGCATCGTTGCCTTTGTCGCCTTCGTCGCCTTCCTCCATTTTGAAGAACATAACAAAGAAGAACGATGGAGGGGCCGGGCCATGTTTTTTTGGCCCGCACCCTCTGCATTTAGAGAGGTAGGAAGCAGTTCACAAAGAACGAAGCATGAACGTAAAAAACTATCCTCCCGCAACAATTCATTCCCAAACTGCAAAAGAAAACAAGGAATGAATATGGGAAAAATATTCATTCACAAATAAACCCCTACCTCGGGTTGTTCATTGTCGTTGGTGTGAGAAGGAATTACAGACGTAGATTCATCATAGATAAAGATGCCCTACGTCAGAGGAAGTCCCGAGGAAGAAGGTCGAAGTCAAGGTCGACGTTCTTCGTCGGTGGAGCGTTCTTCATGGAAGAATGTGTTCTTTGTTGAATAGATTTCTCCCAAGAGCTCCTTCCTCCCAATTCCACCAAAGTTTCCAAGTATCCAAAGAAAATAGATTAAGTTCTCTATTTATTTCATTGGCACAAATTCAAAAATAGCCTAATCAATTAACTAGGTTGGCATATTAAAGGTATGTGCGTTGACATAATTAATGTGGAGGAAGTCAAGAGGCGCCTCCACATTAATGAGGGAGTTGAGAGGTTTCCTCCCCCCATTAAATGGGAGTTCAAGGGGTTTACACCTCGGGTGGTCCCCACCACCATAACCTCTCATGGGTGGTTAGTTCGGGTGGTCCCCACCATCATAACCTCTCATGGGAGGTTTAGGTCTGGTGGTCCCCATTACTCAAATTTCACATGGAGGTTTAGTTCCGGTGGACCCCACCTCCCAACACCCACATGGGTGTTGCTAATAAAAATAAAATGTCACACACTTTTATTTTTATTTTATTCTTTCACGAAAAACCCAAAAACTAACTTTCACCCTCGAGCATTTAACGTCGAGGTGAAAGTCTCCTTAAGCGTATACCGGCGCTACGAGTTTAACGGTGCCCTCAGATTTCAATTCTGAGCACCAATTCAAAAGTTAGAAAATCCCGCTCGCACGTTTAGAGAACGTACCTAAATAAAAGTTTAGAAATTGATTCCAGGCACACCGGGCCTCATAATCACGCGCCGTCAATTTTCACGGACTCGTAAAATTCCCATATATTTAAAAAAAAATTTACATGGAAATTTCGGGTCTTTACATAAATCCCTTTGTATCACCCAAAATATACTAAAATAATCTCCTAAATTCCCTTTAATTTATCTTAGAATCCTCCCTTTTAGCGTTAATCCAGCCAATGAATCCCTTTGGTGTAAACCAAGAGGAGTTACCCAAAGAAGAGGTAATATCATTCCTCAAGATCTTTTGTTTTATTTTCATTCTCCACCACCAAAAATATTATTATTCCATGATCATATAATAAAATTATTATCCTGAATATACTTATACATTTTTATTATAAGGGTTATACCTACACTTACACACACTTCTATATAATCGGTAACGAACTTAGAGTTCTTGTGTATAGTAAACTACTGCCTCACGAAACGATGTTGTTCATTTTTCCTTTACCAACACTCATGGTTGGAAATTATGATGTAAACTATGTTTTTATATTATATATATGATATTTATGATATATTTATGCTTATGGAACTATTATATAACACATACCTTTATTATTACCATTTTGTGTAAATATGATAATTTCGTTTATGGAAGTGTGGACTACCGCCTCCTCAAAGTGATGTGATTTGTTCACACTCTACATGGAATGTATTAAGGATGTGTTTAGTGAAATTATATGATATATATGACATAATACTTTTACTATAATGATATTATATATATACATATATTTTATTTACTTAATTTCTTTCAATATGAAAATAAAACAGAAACAACTTTCATGCATACGTACTATCTATAGTCTCCATGAACGATGCATTCCATTTCAGATTTATATATTCTATGTATTATTATAAATAAATTTATAATGAATATATATTATATTTATGTGATTATTTAAATTCTGTAAATAATTAAATCATGATCTAAGTTAGAGGATCAAGAATAACAAGCCAAAACATACACAAAAACAAAACAAATATTACCCGAAATGGAACATTAACACATAGTTGTTAATAAAAGGTTAATATAAAGTCATAAAAAAATTATATGTGGTATTATATATAATAATATTGTTATTTGGTAGATTTATAATAAACTTATATTTATTATATAGGAGGTTTTAATGTGTATAAATAAATTCAAAACTTAAGGTAAGTGTTTTCTCATCTCACTTTTATTTTCCGTGAGACATAAGCCATGTTCAACACCTATTTATTATATGTGGTGTGTTTACTACCTATGGATTTATTCTATTAATATTATTATTAATTTAATGGGTATTTACATATCTGTTTAATGATTTTTTTTCGCGGTTTTTGTGTTTCAAAAGTTAAAAAATCTATAAAGTAATTTTTTTTCTCAATTTTTCTTTTTGGAGACACATTCCATGTTATACACCTATATTCTTTTATAAGGTGTATATAATTCCATTTTACATGTTATATAATGAACCTAATTCTTTTGATGATATTTTATGCTTTATGTAATTTCATTTTCTTACATGGGGAGTATAATTCAAGGTTACCAAGTGGTAAGAGTTTATTGAAACTATTGGACTCCTCATGTTTTAATATTTTTTTAATGATCACAAATCCTATTAACCCTGTTTAATATATCTCAAATAATGTGTAGAGATGGCTGGTTTCCCTATTATCTAAATAAAATTTCCCAAGATCATAATTCCTATAAATCATGTTTGATTATTGTAAACAATATTTAATTTTGTTCTATAATATTTTCTTATATGAATGATTAAGTCTAATTAATTCTGTGAATATTACTACTTAATACTGTTTATAGATAATTGGATAAGTCTGAGAAACCGTAAGTCTACCACCAGTTCTGGTTTTTGTCAAAGACCCAAACACTGTGACCCAGACACCGTGACCCATACACCGTGACCCAGACACCGTGACCCAGACACCATGACACCGGTTCCTTGCTACCATCACCAAGACACCATTCAATGTTTGGAAAAGGAAAAGACACTGTGATCCTAACACTGCATCTGTTCTACTAATTTTTGATCTTAATGAAACCGTGGAATCATGACTGTCTTTCCGCTCAAACGCAAAGAAGAAGACACTATTTCATGGTGACACCATTTCCATGTGATACCTTTTCAAGACAAACCGTGACACCATTATTTAATATGTTTTTTATTTTTCAATTTAATTTCTAACAATCATATTTGAGTCATTTAAAGGAACTAAAATAATTAATGTTTCTTTGTAGACATGTCACCTGAGAGTACGAGGTACGAGGTGCAGAATACATGCATCCTTTCGTATCCAACACATGCACTCCGTAAAAAAAAGAAAAGCGTGGAACTAGAAAAAAAGGGAGAGGCACAAGCATTTTAAAAAAGAGAACTGATAAATGCAACAAGATACAATTGAATAACACATGAATCACTCTCAATTCCAAAAGTCGGGACTACCGTAGATCAGATCCAAAAACATCTTCACAGTAACAACTCTAAGAAGACCATGAGCTAGATAGCTTATACCATCAAACTAGAAACCAGATAACCAGACTTGCGATACTCTGTTTTTCAAAAGAGGGATCGATACTTTCATCTTCTTCATCATAAAATTCCATAACTACATAGAATAACACTCAGAGCACTTCTAACCCTTTCTCATTATCTTTTATCTATTGTGTACTACTTTTAGCTTTTGAGCAGTGTGTGTGTTTTTATTAAAAAACACACCTTCTCCTATATTAAATTGAAGGATACAATATATCCTTCCTCTCACATCTTCTTACATATATTTACTCCCACAGATAATTGTGGAAGAGGTCCTTGTATGACCTGGTATTTTATACCCAAGAAGAACAGTTGAAGAGCTTTTGTGACCTAGATAGTTCTGTGCACTATTTTTTACCCCAATATAGGGTGTTGATCAAGTTTATTAATATAATATTCTTGGTGTAAGGTGATCACCAAGTGGGGTGGGTATAGTCTTGGCTTGAGACTGAACCACTTGTTTATCTGCTGTGTCTTTTAATTCATTTTTTCTCTATTTCACTTTATATTTCAGAAAACTAGATTTTTACTTTGATAGTTAGTTTAAAAAGTGTTTATAAATGTTTTGAACCATTAGGTTAGTTTAAAAAGTTATATTAATCTCTAGATTATTTTAGCTGATAACTATTCAATATTCTAAAAAATTAATTGAACATTCAGGAATTTTATAAATTCACTACAAACTGAATTTGATTATATTTTTAAATTGGGGGAATTTTTCAAAGAACCAATTTGTAAAAGAATTTTTTATAGATACTCAATTCACCCCCTCTTGAGTAATATACTTTGACCAATATTTGGTATCAAATGAGTTTATAAATTTTTAAAGTTTTCAAAGCTTTTTAAAATCTTTTTCAAATGTGATTATAGTTTTCTTTCAAAGATCTTAAAATTTCTATTATTTCTAAATTTTTATATCTTTTAAATACTTTTAAAATTTATTTTATGGACAATCGTTTAGAAGAAGCTACTACTAATAGACCAAATTTCTTTAATGGCACAAAATAAGCTCAGTGGAAGCTTAAAATTAAAATACATCTAGAAATCATGGGATTTAAAATATGGACTTCTATTGAAAGCAAATATGAAATTACTGAAACTATTAGAAACACTTGGGATGAACCTACCAAGTCTTCCTATAACAATAACTGTAAATAAAATAATGCTCTATATTGTGCCTTAGGAGATGAATAATTCAACAAAATTTATTCTTGTAAAACTACCCATGAGATTTGGGACACCTTGTCTATTTCTCACAAGGGAACCACTAATGTGAAAGAAATGAGACTTAATACTTATAATATTAAGTATGATAACTTTAAAATGATTCTTGATAAATCTATTTCTTATATGTATCTCAGGTTAAACAAAATTTTCAATACAATGATCTCTCTTGGAAGAGATGTCACTGTCAAAGAACAAATCATCAGGATTCCTAGATGCTTACTTGATAGATGAAGAGGAACCTTTGTCTTAATTAGAGAGTCATGTGAAATTAGTAAATTACTTGTCAAAGAACTCATTGGGAAACTAATGATGTATGAAGAATAGTTTAAAGTCAACAAGTAAGAGGAGGATGAACCCAAAAGAAAATACGTTGCATTCAATACCACCACCTCTAAACACAGAGAAAAGGAGAAACTACAAGTCTCTGTAGAAAGTTACACCAGTGAACAATTATCACCCGACATTGATGAGGAGATGACTCAATTATTCAGAAGGTTTAAGAAATTTAAAAAAAGAAAGAAAATTTTCATAAAGACTAACTTAAAAGGAAGATATGATCAAAAGGGAAGCTATAAGAAAGATTGGAAAAGAAATGACAAGTATGATGAGATATTATGTTATGAATGTAAGCGAAAGGGACATGTAAAGTATGAATGTCCCAAGATGAATTATAAAAATAAATATGATGAAAAATATAGTAAGTATAAAAAGAAATGAAAGTAACTTGGAGTGCTTTTGAGGACATTTCAAGTGACTCAGAGTCTTTACATGATGAAAAAAATAATAATGATAATATGTGTTTCATGAAAAACACATCTAAGGTAACCCTGTAATCTTCTGCACAAAATTCCTATTATTCTGGAGATGAAAGTGATTATAAAAATATGTCTATAGAATAAATGTTTGAGTATTTCAATATGATTGAAGAGACATGTAATGAACTAAAATATAAATACAAGTCTTTAAAAAAACAATATTCTCTTAACTCAACTATTAAATCTGAACTTGCTGTAGAAAGAGAGAAAAATGTTCAATTACTCAAAGAGAATAATGAATTAAATCTATCTAATGAGAAATTAAAAAAGGATATTGAAAGGTTTACTAATGGTAAAGATACCTTGGTACAAATTCTAGGTAAATATATTGAAACTAAATACACTACTGGTATTGGCTATCAACCTGGTAAAAGAAATTTTGGAAAAACCAATTTTGTTTCTAAATCTAGAACATACATCTTTACTCCCATTTCAGGAAAAAATTCTTCTAGTTCAAACTATGATACAATCTCTACTGTTTTGAGTTTTTTCTAGACCAAATAGAGTTTATTTCTCAAATACTTTACATAATGATTATATGAAACCTATAAGGAAGATGTGGGTTCCTAAAGCACTAGTTACTAATATTACTGGACCCAAACAAATATGGGTACCAAAGTCTGTTTTTATTTAACTATTTTGTAGGAAAATTGTTTGAATAGATCTTGTAAAAGCTTATGGTACTTGAATAATGGGTGTTCAAGACACATAAAAGAACATAATAAAAAATTTATGGTGGACATGTCACCTTTGGTGACAATTCCAAAGGAAAAATCATTGACATTGACCAAATTGTTATTATAACTAAGTTTTAATTTCCAAAGTGCTTTTTGTCGATGGACTGAAATATAATATTCTTATTGTTTCAAAAATATGTGATGATGGATTTCATGTTAAATTTTAAATTTATTCTTGCAATGTTTTTAATTATAAAAATGAATTAGTATTTTCTACATTAATAAAAGAAAATGTATATTCTATTAACTAAGATTCTTTAGTTTCTCAAAATTATTCATGTTTAAGTATATTTCAAAAAGAGTCTTGGATTTGGAATAGAAGACTAGGACACTTCAATATTCACTCCCTTAGAAATATAAATAGAAAGAGTTTAGTCAAAGATCTACCCAAACTAGAGTTTCCAAATGATAAAGTGTGTAATCCTTGTCAAAAGGGAAAACAACACAAAACTTCCTTCAAACCAAAGAAAGAAGTATCAACTTCTCAACCTCTCAAGTTGGTTCACATGGATTTGTTTAGACTATCTAGAGTTTCTAGTTTAAATGGGAAACACTATGTTTATATTCTTGTAGATGAATTTTTTAGATATACTTGTACCTTCTTCTTGGCTCACAAAAGTGAAGCCTGCTCTCATTTCACCAAATATGCTAAAACTGTAGAAAACCTTAGTGGACTTAGAATTAAATATTTAAGAAGTGACCATGGTCGTGAGTTTGAAAATCAAGAGTTTGAATCTCTTTTCTCAAAAAATGGCTATAGTCATAATTTCTCTGCCCTTAGAAGACCTCAACAAAATGGAGTTGTCGAAAGAAGAAATATGAACTTGAAAGAAATTTCTAGAATCATGCTAGTGAATATGACTTACCTATTTATTTTTGGACTGAAGTTGTGAATACAACATTATATATTATTAATAGAGTATTTATTATAACTATTCATAAAATAACTCCATATGAGTTATGGAATAATAGAAAACCCAAAGTAAGGTACTTAAAAGTCTTTAGTTTCAATGTCTATATCCTTAATACTAAATACAATCTTGAAAAATTTTCATCCAAGAGTGATGAGGGAATTTTTATAGGATACTCAATCTCTATTAAAGCCTACAGAGTGTTTAAAAAAAGAACTAAATGTGTGGAGGAATCTATCCATGTCAAGATTGATGAGACAGATCCACATGAGCCTAAGACCTCTCTAGAGAATCCTGAGGATGATATATCAAATATAGACATCGATGCTAAATCCTTCAACTGTCCTATAAAGGAATATGTAAAAACTTTTATTTATGGAAATTCTCCAGATTCAAGTCATAATGAACCCGAACATATTGAAGAACCCAAAATCACTATTCCCTCTTTTTCTAGAGCTGTTAGAACCCTCAATAACCATTCTTTAGATGTTAATCTAGGAGATTTAGATAAAGGAACACAAACTAGAGATTATCTTATAAATCAGAATGAATATCAAGTTTTCTTGTCACAAGTCAAACCTAAATAAATTAACGATGCTATCAATGATGAATTTTGGGTGATGGCTATGTAAGAAGAACTTAATCAGTTTTAAAGGAACAAAGTTTGGAATTTTTTTTACAGAACCAAAGACATATTTACCATATGCTCTAAGTGGGTTTTTATAAATAAGGTAGATGAATATGGTAACATAGTTATAAACAAGGCTAGATTGGTTGCACAAGGCTATAATCAAGAAGAAGGAATTGAATATGATGAAACCTTTGCACTTATTGCTAGACTTGAATCCATCAGAATCCTACTTTCTTATACTGCCCATCTAAATTTCAAACTATTTCTAATGGATGTCAATAGTGTATTACTAAATTGGTATATAGATGAGGATGTCTTTATTGAACAACCCCATAGTTTCACAAATCCTAACTTTCCAAATCATGTTTTTAAATTATCAAAAGCCTTGTATGGTTTAAAGAAAGATCCAAGAGCTTGGTATGATAGATTAAGTACTTTTCTTATTTCCAAAGGTTTTAAAAAAGGTATATATGATCCTAACCTTTTTATAAAATGAATTTCCATTGATGTTTTAGTAGTTCAAATTTATGTATATGATATTATTTTTGAATCTTCAAAAAATTCCTTATGTATTGAGTTTTCTAAAATGATGAAAAATGAATTTGAAATGAGTTTAATGGGTGAACTAAAATTCTTTCTTGGATTTAAAATCTTTAAAAATAAATATGGTATTATTTTAAATCAAATAAAATACACTAAATATCTTCTAAAACTTTTTGTATTGGATAACACTAAAAGTAGTGATACTACAATGAGTACTACTTGTAAGTTGGATCTTGATGGAGATGGGAAATCTATTGATCAAACCACTTACAGAGGAATGATTGGAAGCTTACTCTACTTAACTGCTAGCCGACCTGATATTATGTTTAGTGTATGTATGTGTGCTCATTTTCAATAAAATCCTAAATAGTCTCATTTAAATACTATTAAAAGGTTTTTCCAATAACTCAAACATACAGCCAATATAAGACTGTTCTATCCTAGAGAAAAATCATTTTAGTTAGTTATCTATTCTAATGCTGATTTTGGTGGTTGTAAGTTAGATAGAAAAAGTACCTCTAGAACATATAACATTTTAGGAAAGTCTCTAGTGTCATGGTGTAATAAGAAACAAAAATATATTGCATTTTCCACTTCTGAAGATGAATATATAGCTGACGGTAGTTGTTGTGCACAAATTTTGTAGATGAAATAGACATTACTAGATTATGGATATCAATTCAGGCATGTACCTATAAATTGTGACAATACAAGTGCTATTAAAATTTCAAAAAATCCTATTTTACACTCTAGGGAAAAACATATTGTTGCAAGACATCACTTTTTGAGATATCATTATCAAAAAGGTGATATCACTTTGGAATTCATTGGAACTGAAAGTCAGCTTGCTGATATATTCACTAAACCATTAAATTATGAAATGATAGATTATATCATACATGAATTAGGAATGATAAATCTCAAGTATAAAGTGTACTATTTCAAAACTTACTGTCTCATAGCTTATTGTTTCACAGTTTATGGTTTTATGATTTATGGTTTCACAAGTCACTGTCTTAGAATTACTGTCTCACTCTCACAGTTTTACAAGTTACTATCTTGAAGTTACTATTTCATGCCTACGGTCTCACATTTACTATCTCTCAGTTACTATAAATATGACATCGTGACAATCTGTTTCGGTCTCACCGTGATAATATATTCGGGTCTCACTATAATGACTCTTTTTTGTTTTATTTTTATTTTATTACCTGTATCGCTGTGCTGATTATTTTATTGTTTTTATCCCACGATTTTGAATTTGCGACACTTGAAATCCCTAAATGAAAAAACCAAATATCTTTCACTCTTTTCTTTACTTGAGCTCTTTTCTCTCGAAACCAAAACCCCTCTCCTTCAAACCAGAAGTCCTCTTTTAGCCCCTCATCTATCTCTCTCTTGAACCCTCATTGAATGACCAGAATGAATCACCCATCTTAATCAACTCCTAAGAAGAAAAAATCTTAGAATAACGTGAAAAGGGCACCAAAAGTAGTGCCCAAAGGACCATTGAACCTGAATCTTATTTATAGAATAGTAGTACCAGAAAAGAAAATCTGTCCTAAGTGGTTTCTAACAATTAAGTCTTTAGTTTTGAAAATACTAAAAGAGTAGGGATGGATGAACTGGTTCACAAAAGAGACAAGGCTGATTTGTCCAAAACTTGTTTCTCAGTTTTATTAGTATGTCCAGTTTTCATTCAATACTGAAGATGGTTTTGTTGTAATAAGCTGGATTAATGGTCAAATATGTACTTTTTTCTCAGGGTTATGGGATGGCTGCCTAGGGATACCTCATGAAGGAATTTTTGAGGACTAATAAAGAGTTCCTCCTCCTAATAGTGATGTTTTTGTCTTAGAAGAGGACTTAAGAAGTTTGACTAGAAATAAGAAGAAAATAAGAGCAATTGCTGCTAAGTTGGATGGTGAAACAAGATTGATGTTTAAGTTTATCCAGAATCTGATTAGTCCAAGAAAAGGATATTTTTTTACCCTCAAGTATCAAGATGAATTATTGATACATCTTATGAAAAATGGGCACAAGATTAATCTATGTAAGTATGTTATCCTTTAAATGTGTGAACTGATTAAGACAACTTCAAAGTATACCTTTTTGTTCTATTAAAGGTTAATCTATGAAATTTTGTATTCTAAAGGAGTGGTTGGACTGAATAAAAAATTCATCAAAGACTATAAGTTCTGTATCTCAAAGGTTACAATAAAAAGGATAAAAATATGTTGGAATACTTGGAAAATGTCTTGGGTGGAAGACAATGAAAGGTTATATGAAAATTTTAATCCAGTTGAGCATCCTTAAAGACCTAAGCAAAGATCTGATTCTGATTTGGAACCAGATGAAGTTTTGTTTATCCTGATGAAGAAGAATAAGAGGTAGTTGTAGCACTTATGGAAGGAACTATCCTAGAAAAAGAATACAATGGTATACTTGTTCCACAAAATGTAGTTGAGAACAAAGCACCTGTTACTGAAAGTATTGATTTAGAAGAAGAACCTACTTCTCAAAAAGAATCTGATATTAGTGTAAAATAAAAAGTTGTTCCTGAAGAGAATCTATAAGAAGATCTTACCATTGAGTAAGAGGCTATTGTTGAGGAACATTTAGAGGGACAAGATTATCCTAAAATTATTCTATTTAATGAGGAAATAATGGAACAATCCTTTCAATTGGATAGAAAAGAAATGGGTGAGGCTATTAGATATGAAAATTTAGAAATAGATCAAGGGACTGGATCTCTTAGTCCTATAATAGATGCATCTATTGAGGGGGAGTATCACCCCAGTCTAGAAAGTGTTAAAGTTACCAATCCTGTTGATAAAATCACTATGAATACTTGGTATAAGTTTCCTATCTACTTTGATGTGGATAATTCCCAGGAAGCCTCGGTTCAAGGAATAGAACTTTACACTATGTTTCAATTGAAACCAGTTTCTACTCTAGAAGTAATCTCTACTAAGGAGCCCAAGCCTGTCTCATATTCTATTCTTGAAACTTCACAAGAACCTTCTGCTTCCATGAGTCACAGTGATTTGAAAGATGTTGGAGTTACTTTATTATCTAGATTTGAAAAGATCATGAACACACAACCTTCTCCTGTGAAAAATCTTAGTGAAAAAGATGCTACCTTATTGTTAGAGAAAATCATATGGCAGATTAAACCAAAAATGATTCATGAAATACAAGAGGTTAGAATTGAGAACAAGCAGTTGAGTGATGAAGTGAAGTCTCTCAGGGGTATGGTTGAAGATATGCAAAATGTATTACAACTAGGAAAATCCCCTATTTCTTATCCTATTTAGGATGTTAGTGGTAAGATTCCACAAACAATTGCATCTTTGATTCAAAAGAACTTGACTTACTGAGGATTTATTCAAAGATTTCCAATGATGTTCAGGAAGAAATTACTAAGAAAGTGGATTTCTAATTTAATAATATTTTCTATAAGCATGATATGACCAATAATTTCAAATATCTTATAGAGAATTTGAAAATTCCTCCTATCACTCAAGACTTCAATACTCAATTCTAAATGCTAAAATATTTCAATCCTCTATTAGAAAAGTTCATAGAGAAAAAAGATGATTTCGAGAAGGAAATACAGTATAGTGGTGAGATCATTATTGATTTCATTCAATTGTTTAAGACTTATCTTCATGTGAAAAGCACCGACATTGTGGCTCCTGCAACTGCACCTTTGTAGCTTGGTTTAACTTCTTCCTCATCCACTGCTTTTTCTTCTGCCTTAATGTCTATATATTAGGCTCTGATCCAGATCAAACCTATTATCATTGACCAAAACATGCCTCAGTCTTCCTCCAAACCCACTCTGGAACCTTCTATTTTTGAAGGGCTACCTCTTCCTTCACTGACAGTTGGCTCACTCCCTTATTCAACCCCTACTTCTGCTCCTGTGGCTCATTCTGATGCTGCTGCCAAGGGAAAAGAGAAGGAAACTAGTGCTGAAGAAAAGTAAAAACTATATTTTGATAGGTATGTTTTATACTTTTTACTACTGCTTGTACTGACAAATATCTTTCCATCTAATGCAATGTGCACTGATGTTGTCTATTCTCTTATTTACCTTCCTATAAACTTTTTGATAATCCCAAAAGGGGGAGAAATCACACCATGAACACAAATCTAACTCCTATGATTTGTGATCATCAAAAAGGGGGATATTGTTGGACTCCTCATTTTTTAATCCTATTTTAATGATCACAAATCCTGTTAACCTTATTTAATCTATCTCAAATCATGTGTTAAGGCGGTTGGTTTTCCTATGCTTTAAATAAACTTTCACAAGATCCAGATTCCTATAAATCATGTTTGATTAATGTAAACTATATTTAATTTTATTCTATAATGTTTTATTATATAAATGATTATGTCTAATTCATTTTATGAATATTGCTTCTTAAGACTGTTTACATATATTTGGCTAAGTCTTAGAAATCGTAAGTCTACCACCGGTTCTAGTTTTTGGAAAATACCCAGACATTGTGACCCATACACTATGACCTAGACATAGTGAACCAGACACTATAACCCATACAACATGACCCAGACACCGTATCCCAGACATCGTGACCCAAACACCGTGACACCGGTTCCTTGCTACCATCACCAAGACATTATTCAAAGTTTGGAAAAGGACCATACACCATGATATTAATACTGCATCTATGCAACTGATTCCTGATCTCAATGCAACTATGACATCATGACTATCTCACCACTCAAAGGAAAAGAAGAAGATGCCATTTTGTGGTGACACCGTTTCCAAGTGACACGATTTCAAGAAAAACTGTGACACCGTTCTTTAATCTATTTTGTGGTTTTCAATTTCATTTCTAATGGTTATATTTGAGTCATTTGTAAGCACTAAAGTAATTAATGTTTCTTTGTAGACATGTCATAGGATAGTACGAGGTATGAGGTACAGAATACATGCATTCTGTTAGCTCCAAAACATGCACTTCATAACAAAAAGAAAAGAGCGGCACTGGAACAAAAGGGAGAGGCGCGAGCGTTTTAAAAAAGAGAACTAATACATGAAACAAGATACAACTGAAGAACACATGAAACACTCTCTATTCAAAAAGGACGGAATACCATATATCAGATCCAAAAACATATTTGTAGTACCAACTCTAAGAAGACCATGAGCTAGATAGATTACACCATTGAACTAGAAACCAGAGCACCAGACTTGCGATACTCTATTTTTCACAAGAGGAATCAATACTTTCATCTACTTCATCCTACAAGTCCAGAGTTTCATAGAATAACAATCAAAGCACTTTTAACCCTTTATCATCATCTTTTCTCTGTTGTATACTACTTTTAGCTTTCGAGTAGTGTGTGTGTGTTTGTATTAAAATACACACTATCTTCTGTATTAAACTAAAGGATACAATATATACTTCCTCTCATATATTCTTAAATCTGTTTAATCCCATGAATAAGTGTGTAATATGTTCTTGTGTGACCTGGTAGTTTATACCCATGAAGAATAGTGGAAGAGGTCATGTGACTTGGACAGTCCTATGCACTATTGTTTACCCTGATCTATAATGTGGATCAAGTTTATTAATAAAAAATAATTGGTGGAAGGTGATAAATAAGTGGAGTGGATTAAGTCTCGTCTTGAGACTGAACCACTTATTTTATCCACTGTGTCTTTTAATTTATTTTTTCTCTTTTTTAATTTATATTTCAGAAAACTAGATTATTACTTTGATAGTTAATTTAGAAAGTGTTTATAACTATTTTGAACCAGTAGGTTAGTTTCAAAAGTTATATTAATCACTAGATTAGTATAGATGAGAACTAATAAATCTTCTAAGAAATTAATTGAACATTCATGACTTTTATAAATACATTAAAAATTGACTTTGATTATTTTTAATTGGGGGAAATTTTTCATAGAAACAATTTTTAACAGAAATTTTTATAGATACTCAATTCACCCCCCTCTTGAGTAATCTACTTTGACCAATAGAAAAAATCTCATTGTTTATCAATATTCTTTATGATTATGCTTCCATTTATGAAATATTATGATCCATATCTCAAGAGAACTCATGAATTTTCTTATCCCATGTATATTCATGATCTATTCACATATTAGTTTACTTTTTCCACTATTTGGTACTTAATACAATTAACAAAATGTTTTTTTTATGAAAATATGACTTTATTTCTCATTTCATCCAGAAATTGATGTTCTTTAAAAATCGTGTTATCTAAAAATGTTTTTATTTTTTTTAATATTATCCTACGATGTTTAATGGATATTTTTACCCATGTTTTACCTTTTTATAAAATGTTTTTAAAATAAATATTCTGGTCATTTTATGATCAAGGTACTTTTCTAAACTTTTAAGGTGAAAAAGGAATGTTTAGAATGTACGAAATTGCCCGCCGTCATGATCATCATACCCTTGAAAATTCCTTTGTATGTTGGAAAGTTTAATTTTTGAAAGAAAATATTTTCCTAATATTTTGGAAATTTGTTGAATTTAATATGGTTTTCAAAGAAAATAGTTTTAAAATTTTTTTATGTTTAAAAATTGTTTTAAATGATCTTCAAAGCTTCCTTTATATGTTTTCAAAAGGTTAATTTCCAAGAAAAGGGTTTTAAAATGATTTCAAGCCTTTGTTTTATGTTTTAAAATTATTTTGAAAGAAAAATGTTTTCAAAATGTTTTCAAGTTTTATTCATGAGTTTTCAAGGTGTTTTTAAAGATAAAGGTTTTAAAAATATTTTCATTATTCCTTTATGAGTTGTCAATGATATTTAAAAAGAAAAAATATTCAAAATTCTTTATGTTTTTAAAAAATGTTTTTCATAGCGGAAAAGATATTTTCCTCAAGAAATTTTTTAAATTAAAAAGAATTTTTTTTATATGAAAATGATTCTGAAATGGTGTTATAAAAAGTCTTTTCAAATAAAGTCTATATTCCCTAAGAAATGTTTTATGTGATTTTTCAAAATCCTTCTCCATATAATATGAAATACTTTGTTATATTTTATCCTTTATTGGGGATATGATCAAAGAATACCATTCATATTCTTTCTTGAATGGTTTATGTTTTGATGGAATGATTTTTAGGACACCTATTTCTATTCCACGAGTTATATGCTCTTGAAGCCCACTTTTTTTCACAGGTTATGCTTTGATGAAATGATTATGAGACATATCTATTTTCCATATGTAATGAAATTATGGAATTTTTATCATACCCTTTTCATTTCATGGGTTATGATATGATGTTTATGAAACCCATCTCTTTATATGGGTCATGATATGATGCACATTTTATTATATTGTGGCACATATATGCATGATTTTATTATGTGATGGGTGATATATATATATATATATATATATATATCCCTCCAATTCATTAGGAAAAGATTTATATCTCATGATATAATAATGGGATTGAAGTTGACGTGCTTAATACACTCTGGAATATGGGGAAACCCAATCCACTATGGGAAGATGGGGAAACCTGATCCACTATAGGAAGATGGGGAAGCACGATCTGTTACAATGAAAGCACTGTAACTGGGGATGGTGTTGTGTCTCGCTAAGTAGGTGTAATCCCCATGATGTTCCCTGATAAATTCCAGTAATACATCTTGAATTATAGGGAATGATGTTACATGTTTATGTCTATGCCACAATTCCATGTCTTACTCCAATGTTATGCTTTTATGGATTATGATCTTGGTTCCCTTATGATTAATGCCTTATGAACTATTAATATTTATTCCATGATTCATGTTTATGATCTTTGAAATGAAGGGTATGATCTTATAATGTTATGATCACATTCACATACCCTTATTCTCATGTTTATGCTTAAATAGGTTCCCCTTTTACCCTTACTGATCATATGATCTCACCCCTTTTTATGTATTTCCCCAGATTATAAAGATATATTTTTTAAAATGTGTTTAAGAGGGGTACTAGTCTTGGAGAACCTAGTGAGAGATAATGTAAATCACTCATGTACCAGTGTTTACGTTTCCATATTTCTAAAGCCACTAAACTAATACAGTATTTTGGTGTATGTTTATCTAATGTATTAAGTATTTCACAAAAATAATGTAATGTCAATGTATGTTATTCTCGGGTCATTAGAGAAATAGATGAATTTTATTATACAATTCATCTATATTGTAAACCTAGATATGTATGTGATGCATATCATAGGCCACAATTTGGATATATCAGAGAAGGCATGGAGATGCCTTTGTTGCATGGTATGCCATATAAAATAGCCTATAATATGTGATATTTGGTGCATGGGTACTACCACATATTCAAAATAGTTTAAACATTATTTATGAATTAAATAATTAATTCATTTTTTGGCATAGAAAGATTAATATAATCATTGAAATTTTCATTGATAATAACACACTAATAGAAATGTGTTATGGTAATGAATTATGGCTATAAAGCATTGATAGATGACACTTGACTCCCTTTATTAAACAAAGGATTCCTATATAAGGATTTGATCCTCCTATTGGGGTTGTGTAGAAATTTGTTTGAGCCATGTTGAAGCTCTCTTCAACAATCTTCTCTATTTATCTTTGAGAAAAAGTTGTTAGCATGCCTTTGGAGCATGATGGGACCTATCATACCATATGAGGATTCCAGTGTTTGGTGTTCTTCCTATAGAGTCTAGAGTCCTTAGGTTATCACTAGGTGATATCCATTAAATAGACTCTAGTGAGATGGATCTTTCTAGACATGAGTTACAAATATTAATTTCATGTTCTTCATTTACATATTGATTCACTGATGATAGATATGACCGACTAATGGTTTTTTTATTATGATCATGGGATGTTCATACAAAACCATTTAGTCATAAAACACATATATCATCATTAGAAATCTTCTGATTTACTATATTTGTTTTGATTTGACATATACTAACACAATATAAACCAGATGGAAACCTTGAAAGTTTCTTTTAAATACACATATTCTCATGGTTAATGTTTTTTATATAGATGTATTCAACACCTAATTCATCTATAGTTTCTATGTTATATCCATTTCCATGAATATATTTAAATTTTAACAAATTTTATTGAGACTTAAAAGGGAATAAAACATTATATAATTTTATTCATATACAACCAAGTAGGAATATATTTTCTCTTCAGGATTATTTGACTATTTTAGCACTACCAGTTATGTTGTTCACAAGATTACTTTCAATTTTAATGTTTATAATATATTTCTTATGTTTAAGTATCAGATGAATCATATCATTGTCAACAAGAAAAATAAATTCATCTTAGAAATCAATTCCAATAGACTAATTTATAAAATCTATTTAAAATAAAAAATAAATTAGATATATAAGGAAGAAAATAATGAGTTGAAGAAAGAAACATAAAAACACACATTTTTGTTAAAAAATTACAAAATAGTGACAATATTCTCTATGATAATTTATTGGTTTTAAATATTCTCATTACCATCAGGGATTATAAAATTGTCAGAGATATCAAAATTCAAGATATCATTATCATATATCATAGATTGGTTTGTAAAATTCTCTCTAGTATTTTTCTATATTACTTAAATATATTTTTGTTAAATATCAAAAAAAATATTTAGTGTATGATAGGTATATGAATAATACCCATCATGCTACATAAGAAACAATCATTTTCATTATGATTTGGTTTCTTTGGGTGTGGGTTTTCATCATTTGGCCACTTCTGGTGTTGTCCTTTCCTCTTTTCATTGGATATATGATTTCTTCAAGAAAAGTTTTTTCCTTAACTTTGAATATGTAAAACACTTCTAGGAAAATGATTATGAGTAGTCTCATTAACTTTAGGGAATAGACTAAACCAGTTAGTCAATATTCATGGTTCCACATCAAGATTTAATTATTTTATTTCACAATAATAAAACAAGACAATAATTTAGAATATTTAAAAAAACCTTTTTCTTGATATTGTTATGGTTGCGTAACATTAGAGGCATGAAAAATAGATAAATTTTTCTCTAAAATATCAATGATGGAAATATTTTCACCACTCTATTTTAATTTTAATTTGATTTTACAACATCATAGAGTTATATTAACTTATTGATTTAAAATATTAGTATCATAGATAATTCCATTAAAATCATGCTCTTGGTAATATCATGATCTTTAAGTGGTAATAATTTTCTTTGAGATTTTTCTAAAATATTATAGGGACCTTAACTATTAGGAAACCATTATTTAGACCCTAATTGAGGCAATGGTTGAAGAAAATTAGGGCTTTGGAAATATCTTTCATTGAATCATTATTATTCTACATGATCGTTTCACCAAGGACATTACATCAAGATTCATATCATGATAAAAAATCCATGAAAAGGAATTAATCCTTGAAATTTAAAGGGGTGAAATAAAATATTTTCAATATTCTCATTAGGGAAAAAATATGTCATACAAAATAAACCATTATTTTAGCCTAAACAACTCACGTCGATAATGTTTTTTTAAATAGATGTTGAAACACTGACTGAAAGCATAAATTATTTCAAACATGAAACCTCATTTACAATCATTGATTAATCATGATATATATAAAAGGTGAGAATGATAGACAAAAAATACAGGTATATAGTTAGAAATAAATTACAAGAGAAATGAAGGCAAGTAGTATAGATAATAATAGAGACAAAATTTTAGATTTTATAATTATGTTAATATATAAATAGTTAATATTTACATATGATCAAAGGTGTGTATCAATCCTTATTATTTAAGAATGATTCAATGACTATGATCAATATCACGACATATAGATTTGTATATGAATTCCCATAGTAGTTATAACCATGGAAATAGAGTCTATTTGAATCACTACCAAATAAAATTATTAAAATCCATAATTACTTTATAAGATAATTGATAATTCCATTATTAATGATAATTTAATTAAAAATAATTTCAAAAAATAGATATTAATTAGTAAATTAACTAATAATGTAATTAATAACAATTAAATTAATTATCTATGGAAAAAAATTATAAGTCCATCACCAATACTAATATGTTTTAAAAACTTCATTTTGAAAAGAAAAATAAATCACCAACCGACTCCACCATCAATTCCAACCAAGAAATTTTCTACCATGAAACAAAAAATTTGGTGTTTCATTGGAGTAATTTAATCCATCCCTTTTCATTTATTTATTTAGGAAATGATTTTATTTAATTAAAAATAATATAAATATTAAAATAATTTTTTTTAGGGTTAAAATGGTGTAATGAGTTGGAGATGGTTTCCCCTTAGATACTTAATTTTGGATTAACCTTACTTTATTTTGGGATTTTAGATTAGAGGATCCCTATGGAATTTAGGCACACACCTATATTTCCTGTTTGGACTAGCGCATTATCCTCCAAAGGGTTGGATCACACCCTTTTAGAACCATCCATAGTCATAGACTACAAATATCAATGGATACAAATCTTCAAAATCAATGCTACATGATCACTATAATATAATTTTATAGTGTCCTAATACAATGCCCTACTACAGTAACACCACAAAATCCCACCATAATAGAAGATATAGTTCACCTACTAATATAATAATAATTAATAATAATATTATTTAATAGTTTTGTTAATTTAATAATAATAATTAATATTAAATAGTAATATAAGTAATAATAGTTAGTAAGAATTATTATTATTAATATTTAATAGCAAAAATTGATAATATCCCCTATGAGGGTAGTCCAATGGTTATGTTAGAATTGTAGATCCTTGAGGATAGGGGTATGATTCCTTATAAATATAGCTTTTAATCATAATTATAGTGTTGTTGTTTTAATCGTTCAATAGTCTAAGGGTGGGTAAGGAGTATAATTTTATCTAGTTTGAATCGCATGGAAAATGTTAAGATAACGACCCTTTAACTAGTTTACCAAGGGTTGAACACTTTTTTTTGAAGCTTTATATTTATAATGGGAGGTTGGGTTTACTACACAAAAAAATTATAATTGATAATTATTAATAAAAAATACCGGGGTATAATTTATAAGGAAGATACACACACACACCCACTAGTTTTATTCAGACCAAGTCATCATCCCCTCTAAAGGACTGACCAATATCCATTTTTAGATCCAACTAAAAGCATGCTGTAAAATCTTTAATACATTCAAACCCCCAAATTAATTTCTACAGTACCTCATGGTACCCCTGCTCCCACATAATGTTGCTAAAGTGCACATCTAAGACCCACTATCAAGTACTGTTTTTTGGTGGTGGTGGGGGGAGGGTCATGCTAGGAAGGGAATTATTTGTATATGTTGGATGGGGTTTATATTTAAAAAATATAAACAATAAAAATAAATTCTAATAAAAATTATTATAATAATTTATTTAAAAGTAATTAAAAATAATAAATCAATTAAAAACTAATTTGTATTATAATAATTAATAATTAATAATTTAATTAAAAATTTAATTAATAAAAATTAATAATAAAGTACTTAAAAATGTGATTAAAAATAATTAATAATATAATCAATAACAATAATTTAAATTAAACTAATAATGTAATTAGTAATTAATTAACAATGAAATTAAAATTTCCTTTAAAAAAAACTATATTTAAAAAAACCCTATTTTACTAAAATCATTTATTTAGTAAATAACATTTTTTAAAACCCCTATTTTAAAAAATTACTCTTCATTTAATGAATAAAAAATATAAAAATTATAAAATGTAAAATTAACTTTAAATAAAAAACTGGAAGGGAACTGTTACAAAATACAGATTAAAATTGGAAAAAAGTTCTAAATGTGGAAACATCATGATAAAATTCCATTAAGGGAATCCTTTAGACACCCACCTTATACCACTCATCAATCCCCATTTCCTAGGCCATAAGGAACCTCCCTGACAATCTAATGATCCTTGTTTTCAATATATGTTCTAAAATCATACTCTATCACATATTGTATGAGACTATATACCAGTAACAATATAGTATAGATTGACATTATATGATCATATTAGGGGATTTTTTATCAATAATAAAATATATTTCTTAAATATATTCAATTATTTTTTTGTCTACAATAGTCATATTGCAACATTATTTATTATATATGATGTTGTAATGGATTTTCTTAAAACTATCATAAAATAACGTGGCTATCCATTTTTATAATAATATATGATGGTTTATCAATAAAATTATGTATATATATATAATATTAATATAAACTCATGTAAATTAAACTCCAAGATATATTTGAGACAACTATGATCTTATTATTCTCACTATGAATTTATATAAGACACACTGAGCACTAAATACTACTTACAGCATAATAGAATAGTGAACCTCACCATCTTTAATGATTTAAGGCATTGACCTCACCTTATTTTTGTTTAGATTAAAATTTTCATCATTGATTTTTAAATCACTTTCCATTGGGTTGTTCTATGTTCTAAGAAAAACTTACCATTTATATTACCTCCATATAAATTAATGTTGTAAACCAATTTTATATATGTTATCAAAATTTCTTTTAATGAATTATAAAATTTAATTTCTATTCAGGTACTTGGTCTTTAGTTTATTTAGTTAGAAGTGTACTAATAATTAATTAAATTTTTTATAACCACTATTTTAAAATAATTTTTCATATGTTGTTGAATATTTCTCTTATCTATTTATATCATGCAGAAAATAACCTTTTCCCTTTTCCATAATTAGTAAATATAATCTTACCTCATTGCAACTAGTATTAGGTAAAAGTTTATGATTGGGGATATCATACCATTGTGTATTATAGAGGTATATTACAAAAAAAATTCAGTCATTAATGAATTTATTGATGTTATCGATGAATTCATATTTTTTTGATTATTAAACTAGTAATATTTGAACCTTTTTTTACTTTAACATTCCTTAATAAACATGATAAATACTCTCTTGATTTATCTTTGTGAACTAATTGATAGTATTCATGTTTATTTTACTCTAAAATGATAAATGATGAAGATTAATATTATCCTAAACATAGTTTGATGCCCTCTTTAATGAATTAATCTAATGGTATTATGGTAAAAATATCTTTAAATAATTTTATTCTGATGTTGAGATGAAGGTCCATTCATTTTCCAATTATTATGTCCTAAATATGGTAAACCTAATCATGTAATTAATTAGGAATTTACAAGAATAGTAGTTATATTATAGTTTCATGTAATAGAGATTTGAATCAAATGTAAACAGTTGTAAGTGGCTGCCATTACTGAGTATTTTTTTATAGATTCATCTCCCTTCTGTTATTATGTCACTATATGAATTTGTTGATTAATTTTCAATATTTTGTTTTTTGGAAATATTTGTGACATGGTTTCAATTTAATAAATATTGAATTCCCCTATTATAGTTCTTGAGCTGCATAGAACATCCCTTTTGGTCAATCCCAAGTGAATTTCACATCATATATAGAGATCGAGATATATTTTTAATGTCAAGTTTAACATATTTTTTTCTTGGAAGTGACTTCAATGACATATTTTTTGTTGATCATTTCATCAGTCAATGAAGGATGATGTTCAACTACTGAGAGAAGTACCTCCTATACTCAAGACGAGGGTGGAATGGGATGTGTATTCCATGAAAGCCATAAGTTGGTCCAAAATTTCTTATTATTGGAATATGGTTAGTAATTTAGTATCATGTATTATTTTTTTACAACATATCCATACTGGCCTATGTTGGTTTCTCTTTCTTCTTTTTTAATTTTTATTTCCACACATATTATTTCTCCTATAAAAGAGTAAAAAGTTTTTCATATAAATAGAGATGATACCCAAATTTAAAATAATGTAATATTTCTAAATCTTTAGAAGATATAATGAAGTTTTAATTTTAGATCATTAAGATTCCCAACACAGAAAGTGGAGTTTTCAACAATTATCATCCAAATTCCTTTGGTTGTCTAAATTACTAACCTCATCTGCTATGATTTTAGATTTTTGGCTATATCACTTTATACTATGTATATATTATTGTGACAAGTAATTAGATGTGACATTATTTTTTGAAGTATTTATGTTCTGATTTAATTTAATGCTTGGTTTTGAAACCTCCATAATCCTCCATCTTCATAATAAATAAGTTATAAACTGCAAACACACATAACTATCATGGATTCAATGAGTTAAAAAGATACAGGCATATATATGTTCATTAGATTAAATTATCAAATGGGAATCAATTTAGAAATGATTCCTATAATTCCAATGATTTTGTAGGGGATAAAAAATTATATGGGGAAAGTGATAAATAATTAGTGAAAACATAGTCTAGTTGCATCATCATGTGTGATAAGGAAAATAGAGTTAATGAGACTAGATAATTTTTCTTAAACAACCCTAGTGAAGAACTCTTGGGGCTCAATCCCAATTACCCTATTAACACTTTTCATTTTATAATATTTTTTTATTTATAAATTTCAAAATGATAAAATTATCCTTCTTCTAAAGTGAGTTATCTCATATAAAATTTATTATTTCTCTGGCCAATTTAACTCATGTTCTATTCTCCTCCTACAAGTAATTAAAAGTGGAATATATGATTGATTCATGAATATAAATAAATAATAAGTTGTATATGCTCATGAAAAAATATCCCAAACATACTATCCACTAATGAGAGAAATCCCAAAGGTGATTGTTTCTACTCTCACACTTTGCAGTGACTGTATTCTTAGTCTCCGATCAGGCTAGTACATGATTATTCAATCTAGGTAGTCTTCATATTCCATGAAATATGACTAATGAAACTAGAGTATCGATAAGGGTCAAACATTTGAATTATATGAAATTATAAAAAACAATTGTATACTAATTTTTGAATGGTGGATTAGATGGAATGTCAATCCAAGTTTTTGTTTTTCTAGGATGACAAAAATACACTTTTATTGCCTTAAACACCCAAACACGAGTTTATTTCTAAGATCCATAAAAAACATCTGAATGACATGAAATCATAATAATACTATATTTATATTATTTTTTAATATTTATGAGTAAATGAAACATCAACATGACACGTGGTCTTCTTGAAAAGACCAAATAAGAAATTTTTAAAGTTTTTATCTTTTTTAAAAATGTGAATCATGGTGTAAAAACCAACTAAAGGACCTAAAAATTTCATGAAATCAGATAATAAGAACCATACAATAATTTTTAAAATTTTGGAGTAGAACAAATTTCAATATGAGGTTTCATTTTACCAGGATAATCAGGAACACACCTTTTTTGTTTTAAAACACTAAAACACATGTTTAACGATCATGTCAATTGAAAATGATTAGATAATGACATGAAATCAATGGAAAACCATATTTTTATTATTTTTGATGTGTATAAGAATAAAAAACACTAACTAGAAATTTTTTCTTCCCAGAAAGACTGAATAAATGGTTTTTAACGGTTCAATACCCTTTAAAAACGTGTGTCTAAGAGTCAAAACCTACTGAATGAACAAAAAATACTATCAAATCCAAAAAAAACACATGTATGGTGATTTTTAAAATTATGCAATAGATGAAATATCAAATTGAGTTTATATTTTCCTAGGATAATCAAAAACACATTTTTATTGTTTTAAAACAGCAAAACATGAGTTTAATGGCCAAATCTATAGAAAAAAAAATCTCAGAATGATGTGAAAACAAAATAAAACCTTATTTGTAATATTTTTGACATATACGAGAAGGAAGAATTTCAATAGAATGTGTTTCATCCTATAATGATTGAATAAGATGTTTTTAAAGGTTTGAGTCCCATTAAAAACAGGCGTCTGGGGGTTAAAACCAATTGACCAACTTATGAATAACATGATATTAGATAATAAAGAACGCATAATGATTTGGGAAATGACAGATTAGATGAAACATCAATATGAGGTTTCATTTTCCCAGGATTACTGTAAAAAAACTTTTATAGTTTTAAAATACTAAAACACCTGATTAACAGTCATATCCATAGAAAAAAACATTTGAATAATTTTAAAGCATAGAAAAATCATGTTTTTTTTATTTTTGATGTGTACGAGTACAAGACACATCGATCAGATGTGTTTTCTTCCCAGAATAACCGAATAAGAAATTTTTAAAGATTTGATTCGCTTTACAAATACACTTCATAGGGTTAAAACCAACCTAATTCCATATGAATATCATGAAATCATAAGAAAAAAACTATATAGTGAATTTTGAAATAGTTGAGTAGACGAAAAATCAATATGAGGTTCCATTTTCCCGAGATGACCAGAAATACACTTTTATTATATTAAAACACCAAAACGTGCATTTAATGGTCAGATCCATAGAAAACAACCTTTTAATGATGTGAAATCATAGTGAACCCATATTTTTATTATTTTTGACATGTATAAACATACAAAATCTCAATCGTACATGTGGTATTCCTGGAACGAGTGAATAGGAAGTTTTTAAAGGTTTGATGCCATTTAAAAACTTGTGTTAGGGGGATAAAACAAACCAAAAAACCTTTTAATGTCATAATATCATAGGAATATATACATAAAATGATTTTTCAAATGGTGGAGTAGAAAAAATTTCAGTAATAGGTATGGTTTTCTACGGATAACCATAAACACACTTGTATTTTCTTAAAACACCAAAATGTGCATTTAATGACCCGATCCATATAAAATGACCTCATAATTATGTGAAATCATAGGAAAAATACCTTTGTATTATTTTTTACTTGTATGAGTAGATATCACATCAATCATATGTGACTTCATTCCAGAATGACCAAACAACCAATTTTATCGGTTTGATGCCCATTAAAAATATGCGTTAGGGGGTTAAAATAGACCAAATGTCCTATGAATTCTGTGAAATCATAAGACAACAACCATAACAAAATTATTTAAATGGTGGAGTGTAAAGGACAAAAATTTGAGGTTCTATTTGTTTGGGACAATCAGAAGCACATTAGTATTGTTTTAATACACTAAAATTTGTGTTTAATGGTCAGATCCATATCAAATGAACTTAAAATGACATGAAATCAAAGGAAAACTATTTTTTACATGATATAGAATGAATAACACCAATTAGACCTATGATCTTCCTATACCGACTGAATATGCTATTTTTAAAGTTTTGATGCCCTTTAAAAATGTGTTTTAGGGGGCCAAAACCAATAGAATGACCTATAAATGCTATAAAATTAGAATAAAACAACCATATAGTGATTTATCAAATTGTGGAGTAGATGGAATGTCAATATGAGTTTTGGGATGTCTAGGATGACTCAAAAAACATTTTTATTATTTTAATACACTAACAACTTCATTTAATGGTAAAATCCACATAAAACAACCTAGGAATGAAATTAAATCATAGTAAAACTATATTTATATAATTTTTTTTATCTATAATAGAATATAACACATCAATCATTCATGTGGTTTTTCCAAAATGACCGAATAAGAAAATTTTAAAGGTTTTATGCCCTTTTTAAAATGTTTTTCAGGTCATCAAACCCAAAAGAATGATCTCCAAATACCATTAAATAAATCCAGAACTACCATACAATTATTTTTGAAATGGAGGAGTAGATAAAATTTCAATACAAGGTTCTATTTTTCTCGGTATAATCAAAATCAAAATTTTATTGTTTTAAAATCCCAAAATGTGCATTCAATGGTTATATCCATAGAAAACAACCTCAGAATGATGTGAAATAAGAATAAAAAATTATTTATATTTTTATGATGCTTACAAGTATGAGACTTTTCAATCTAATAAGTGGTCTACCAAAAATGAATGAATTTATAGTTTTTAAAGGTTTGACACCCTTTAAAAATGTGTGTTCGGGGGTCAAAACCAACTGAACATGCTTCAATGCCATGAAATAATATGACAATAACCATAAATGAATTTTTGAAATGTTGGAATATATAGAACAACAATTAGACATGTTATTATTTTGGGATGATTGAAAAGGCACTTTTAGTGTTTTAAAATCACTAAAACATGCGTGTGATGGTAAAAACCCAAGAAAATAACCTTAAAATGACATGAAATAATAGGAAAACCATGTTTTTATTATTTTTTATGTGTAATAGTAGAAAGCACATCAATACGATATGTGGGTTTCCCTTAATGGTTGAATAATTAGATTTTAAAGGATTAACACCATATACAAACATGTGTTAGGGGGTCAAAATAAACCAAAAAACCTCTAAATGATTTAAAAACATAATAATACAAATGTATAGTGATTTTTGAAATAGTGGAGCAGATAGAAAATCATTTATAGGTTCTGTTTTCTCAACATGACTGAAAACACATTTTTATTATTTGAAAATAGAAAACACATGTTTAATAGTCATATGAATAGAAAATGAACTCAGAATGATGTGAAATCATAATAAAACTATTTTTATTATTTTTCACATGTATGTATAGATAAAATTTCAATAAGATTTGTAGTTTTCCAAAAACAATTAAATAAGAAGTTCTTAAAGGTTTGATTTACTTTAAAAATGTGAGTGTGGGGTTTAAAACCAAAGTAACTACCTCTGAATGTCGTGTAATCATATTACCAAAACCATAAAATGATTTTTAAATTTTTTGAGTACTAATATGTCAATCAAAGTTTCTTTTTTAACAAAATGACTAAAAACACACTTTTATTATTTTAAAACACCAAAAATGTTCATTTATCATGTAGATAAATAGAAAATGACCTCATAATGACATGAAATCATAGGAAAATAATATTTTTATTATTTTAAATTGTTAGAGAAAATGAAACTTCAATTGGATGTGTGGTCAACTTGAAATGACTGAATAATTTTTTTAATGGTTTAAGTTCCTTTAAAAACAGGCATCAGGGTGTCAAAACCAATCACACGACCTTATAATGCTATAAAATATGGGAAAAAATTACTATTATTTTTTGAAAGGGTGGAGAAAATAGAATGTTAGTCCATGTTTTTGTTTGCTCAGGATGACTAGAAACACACTTTTATTTTTTTAAGACACCAAAATTTGTGTTTATCAGTCATATACATAATAAATAACCTCAATATGTCATGAAATCATAAGAAACCCATTTTTCTATTATTTTGGACATGTATGAGTATAAGACACATAAATCAAATGTATAATATACTCGAGATGACCAAATAAGTATTTTTTAAAGGTTTCATTTCTTTTAAAACTGTGTATCAGGGGTTCAAAACCAACCAAATTATAATAACCATAAATTTATTTTTGAAATGGTGGAGTAGAAGACACATTGATCCGAGGTTCCATTTTTTTGAGATGACCAGAAATTAAATTTTATTGTTTTAAAGCACCAAAACGTCTCTTTAATGTTTATATCTATAGAAAACGACCTAAGAGTGATGTGACATCATAAAGAAAATGGTATTTATATTATTTTTGATGCATATAAGCCGAAAACATGTCAATCAGATGCGTGGTTTTCCCAGAACAATTGAACAAGAAGTTTTAAATTAAAAAAATGATGAGAAACTATTAATACATTCAAAATCAAATGACCTCGGCCTATTGTGCTATGTTTTAATTGAAATATTAAACTATATTAAAATTATTATTATTTCTGATTTTTTTACTCCATTATTATTTTTTTCATTTTTAGTTTTTTATATGATGAGCACATGGTTTAGAAGATGACCAAAAAATTTTATTTATGAGTTTGTGATTTTACATATCATGGATAAATTTAATAAATATTTAATGATGTTAGTTTTTTTATATTTTTAATTTTAATGTAATTTTTTAAAAAAAACACCTGTAAGGGCCGCCATTTGGAGGCCTCTATAGGGTCCCCCACTCTGGCCTATAGCAACCACTGTTTAGCTATCTCTATAGGCCAAAATGGTGGACCCTATAGTGATACCCAAATTGAAGACACTCTAGGGTACACCTATAGTTCCTGCCAAATGGTGGCTACAATAGTCCACCTTAGGTTGGTTTATTGAGACAACCAAATGGTGGTCTCTATAGGAAATAACAATAGGACAAAAGGGTCCACCATTTTGAGGTCTCTATACAATAACTAATGGTAAATAATGACTTCTTTTGATGGCTACTAAAATTTATTTTTCTTTTATGGTTATAATATACATATACATATTTACATTATGAATATAAATTTATAATTATATATATGTGTGTTTTTATATATTTATAAGTAGGTGATGGAATCCATACGTTCTATAACAGTGTTTTAAAAATACTATAGAAACATAACTGTCAATCCAATTTTTTATTTTGGGTCACATATTTTTTCTTTAAGGCCATAGGGCCTTTGTTCTATCAAAGAACATTGATCCACAAGTCTTTTGAGCCATCCTAAGTGGGAAATAAGTGTCTTGGTGGAACCAGGAAAATAGATCGATGCAATAAGAAGAAAATACAATATGGTGACACTATAGAAACCCCAACTCCATTAACCCATGGTTTAGTTTACATTACTATTTGGGTCCAAGATACAATGGATCTCACCACACATGATCAATCATTTTTGAAGTCTTGGAAAACTAGATACATACATGATTCTCATATTATAATAGAAATATAAAAACATAGCACATAAACATTCTTTCATCCTTAATATCATTATTAATATCCTTCATCAAATCCTAGGGAAAGGAAAACAAATAAAGGGTGAGCTTAAATACTTAGTAAGGGTAACATACCATGAAAGATATAATGAGTAAATAAGGAATAATCAATATGGTAAAGTGGATAATCAATGCACATTCCATTCAATCAAAACATTATTTAAATGATTATCCATGCTTAATATAAATATAAAAAATACATGAATAATGAAAATTTAATTCATAAATAAGGAAATTTACAATTTTGGACATTTATGATCAAGGCCTATCAACCAAGATATCATGAATCTTACCACCATGGACTCTCAACAAAGACATCATTCTTAAAAAATGGTTATGTGTAAACCAAACAACCATCTAATATGGAATGAATCCTATATTTTCTCATAAGACCTATTGATGCATCAAGAGGATATCTATAAGCCAAACCCACCCTTCACCACACATCCTATTCATTCCTCATATTTTTAATGACCAATACTATTTATTCTCAAAATGAATTATAAGTCAAGAAATATCCACATTGAATCATGAATATAGAAAATCAATAAATCATCATTATATACCATTTAGAGAAATAATAAAGATTATATATTTGGATCATATCCTTATTAAAGCATAAGTAACATCAAATGAAGTTATCATAGATGAAACATCCCTAGAATATTTGTGAGGAAAATAAACTTTTAATTTTTAAATCACATATTGAAAATCTAAAAATTTCCAAAATATTCAAAAAATGTTTTTCTTTGAAATAATAGTGGAAACTTTTAATGGAAGCTTCAAATAATTGATCACTCAATATTTTATAAAATTCCATTCATGAAGTAATAATTAAAATAAAGATTCTACTCACATGTTCAGTAAAAATAAACTCATTCAGAAAATGGCAAGACAATTCATTTTTAAAACTTTTTGTAAAAAAATTCAAACATAGGTAAAAATGACTTGAAACAGTCATTGGATAATATCTAAAAAAATTCTTAAAAACATTTTATAAAACATGAATTTGGAATAGAAATGTTTTTTGATAAAAAGAGGAGAAATAAGGCTGACTTTGTTTATTTTTTTTTGAACCATTTTAAGTACCAATGAGAGGGAAATGGTAGAAAAACCCTTAAATTTCAGAAAAAATCAGAGGATAAGAAATATGAAATGTATTTATAAAATAAATATCATATAATTTCTCAATGTAAATTCAAGAATAAATAATCTCGATTAAAATGAGATTAAAACAAAAATTCCTTACCTTAAGTCTTCCCTTTATTCACACATGTTCAAACCTCATATATAATAAATATTAGTTCTTTATACATGTATTTAAAAAAAATCTCATATATATATTTCATACGATATATTATTTACTTATAACATATTATCATTTGTTTATTAACATTTTTTTTAAAATAACTGTTCCAAGTGATAACTGCTTCGTTTCTCATGCATGTTTTTATTTAGAAGTATTAGTCCCTATAATATAATCATTTTTACATCATATAAAAAATGTTAATGATGATATAAATATCATATATAATCATTAAATTTATCTTTATTTTTAAGAACCCCAGTTTTGAGCCTGTAAGACTTTGAAATTCTCTTGATGTTTTTCCAGAGCAGGGCATTCTGACAGCGTGCGATTTCGAGCCCCGGTGTGGCCGGAATTAATTTTGGCATGCATTCACACTGGGCGGGATAAATAAATAGAATAACTCCTGAACGGTATCTCGGAAAAGAAAATTGAGGGCACCGTTGAGTCCAGAACGTGCCGTTTAACCTAGGAGGGGTATAATTTTTGCGTGTGCGGGCCAACTGTGAAAAACGCCCCTAGGGGAATTTTCGTAATTTAGCGGTATCGGGCGTCAAATTTTATAACTTTTTAATGGAGGCTCGGATTAAAATTTCTAGGCCTCCATTTCACTCAGGGCATGACGTTTACCCTAAGGGAGGCTTAATCTCAGCCCCGACGAAAGTTTGGGTACGGGCTGACGAGCGGGTGATTAAGTGTGTTTTTTCTATTTAAACTCACCAACCAACCTCTTAACCCCTTCTTGGATGTTCTTCCCTGGATAAAGGGTTCTCAACAAGGATCCACCCTCTACTCCACCATGCCGGAAAGGCGCGGTGGCTCCGGTATCCCAATCGTGAAGCGTCGGGCAAAGCCCTTCGAGGTAGGCTCGTGTTTTATCTTTTTCATTCTCGCAATCTTCTTCAATTTAGTTTAGTCATGTCAAATTGTTGTCCGATCATAGAGAGAAGCACCTGGTTTCATAGGTCTCGAGTTTATCTTCACAAAATTTTTTTCGGATCAATTTTTGGAGTCTCGGGGTGCCCGGGGTGGCCCTGGGAAGTTTTCCGGCCAAATACCCCTTTTTCTGGTGGAACCAGGGTGGTCCGACGACCCTTGGCGGCGGTGCGGAACCTTCCAATGGCGTCGCTCTAGGGTGTAGGCAGCGCGGTGTTCCAGGGTGCAGGAGGTGTGGTGGCTCGGGCTTCAGGCGGTGCGACGGCCGCACTTCAGGCGGCAGGCGGCGGACACCCGCAACATGGGGGTGGACCGAGGTCGCGACATGCGACCTCGCGGGGGAACAAGACCCGCAGCCCGTGGGTCTTCACGTGGGATGACCGGCCTCGGCCGGTCCGAGAGTGGACTGCGGGTCAACGGTCGGCCTGTGTGGCAAAGTCGCACACCGGTGCAGTGAGCTGGGTCGGCCGGCACGGGCCGGGTGGACCGGCCGACGAGGCCGGTCCAGGCCACGAGGCTTTGTCCCTTCCAGCTTCAGACACCCGTAACTTTCGCTACGGGTGTCCGTTTTACATGATGTCTATGGAAGGGTAATAATCGTCTCAAGGAGTAAGTTTTGAGATGTTTTCGAGGATTATAATTCCCGGGACGGAAGCTCGGTGGCGTGACACGCGCGTTAAGTGCTACGCCGGGATTCTTGTTTTGATTGGTGCAGACACATCCGATGTCCGATTTGAGCGCTGTCAGTGGCGATGAGACCCTGGAGTCGAGGAAGATATTTCTAGTATGGTTTCAAGCATTGAAGTGGGAGTTGATACATGGGGCCCACGGGCCGTCTTTGAGTTGCGTGCAACATTTTTGCGCCTTTTTCACCAGACGTCTGTTCGGGGCGTATGAGTAGTTGTTTCTGCGTGTTTTTCCGAGATCATCGTGATGGCACAGTTCTCCTGATGAGTATCAGAGCCGGGGTGTGGGCCCCACATGGGCTAGATATGGTGAATAGTACCATATTCACCGATTGTCTGTTTCGGGCGAATAAGTAGTCTATCTCGCGAGTTTTTCCGCGATAACTACAACGGTGCATCCCGTTTGGGCATGTGGAGCCTCCTATGAGATCATGTTAATGTGGTATGGATATATCCTTTTTACTCACTCCGAACCAATGCACGGTGATGTTGTTAGTGACACCTAATGACTTCAGTAGGAGTGCGGAGCTATCAGGTTGATTCAGGGTCTACCCTCCAACAGGGCTGGGTAGTGGGTCACCCGACGACACTTTAGGGTCTACCCTCTAGCAGGGCTAGGAAGTGGGTCACCCATCGTCTTGTTCCAGGTCTACCCTCCAGCAGGACTGGGTAGTGGGTCGCCTATCGACATGTTCTAGGTTTACCCTCCAGCAGGGCTGGGTAGTGGGTCGCCTGTCGACGTGTTCCGAGTTTACCCTCTAGTAGGGCTGGGCAGTGGGTCACCCGTCGATTGATTCCAGGTCTACCCTCCAACAGGGCTGGGCAGTGGGTCACCTGATGATGTATTAGTGTTTACCCTCCAGTAGGGCTGGGTAGTGGGTCACTCGTTGGCACTTCAGACTCATCCCTTCTTATGAGGCTAGTCAGTGATTTTTTCCTCCATGACTACCGAAGTGGGACCCTATTTGTGAGGATCAGTGGTGTGGAAGTTTTAACGTTACCTAGGGACCCAAAAGGAAGAGGGGTACTCTCCCCACTGAGATGCATCCTTGAGACGCAACCTAAAACCATGCAGGCGAGTCAGTGTCGCCCAAAGCGGATAATATTGAAGTGCGGTGATTGAGCCCCTCTAACTTGGGCTTCCTAGGTGGACGAGACGAGATGCTGGGATGTGAGGATGGATTTACATGGAACTGATGGTGACTTATCCTAGGATGATCTTGGAGATGGAGATCCCCTTACACACTCATTTGGGTTTCTTGTTGAGCACACACACACACACACACACACACACACATAATTGGACCCTACTTTTGTTCCCACTCCCTGGGGTCTGTGCCTACTTATTTCTGTTGGGTTGAGCTGCACTCTCCTTACTAAAATTTTTTATTGTTCTTGTTAGTCTACTTCTCACCTCTTTAGTGCATCCTTTGTTGCTCCCTCAAGCTTTCGGGGCATCCTACTGAGTATCTTTATACTCACCCCTGCTTGGGATTTACCCACACCTGGTGTGCCCTTGCAGACGACAGACATGTCCATCGTGACTACGGAGGAGCGTAGAGGTCACATCAGTTGGAGCAGCGTACCGCGGTCGTGCTAGAGTATTTAGGTGGGAGTCTATCTAGTTGTCTTCTTTTGTTTACCTGTTGCTGGGTTGTGGCATCTTTGTGGTTGGGCGCGTGTTTTCTCTTTTTACTTTTCAGTTTACTTGTTAGTACTTCCAGCACTTTACTTACTCTTTTTAGTTGTTGATTCATGACTATGGTTGGGGTATAGATGCCTGTCTTTTTGTTTCCTTTTTACTATTCACTACTGCGTCGTGTGGGTTGTGTGTGCGTGAGTAAAGGTACTTAGGCGAAGGCCTCCCTGAGATTGTTACACCTTCTGCGCTGGTCGCAAGCCTCTAGCTTATGGAGGCGGGCTTGAGGTAGTTGCGGCTCAGGACCGTTAGGGTCGGGTCGTGACAAAGTGGTATCCGAGGTGGTTCGTTCCTTGGGGCATTGTTTGGACGTTCCTAAAAAGGAATTGGTTGGGTTTTAGGGCAATGATGTTGACATGTCTCGAGAGAGTCTCTCAGGCTAGGGAGTCCAGTAATGGTACGGGCGGCTGACGTATCCATTCACCAGGACCCTGATAACCTGCTTGTTGATTCGGCATGCTGAAACACTTGTTGCAGGGAATTTTGAAACATGCATCCTGTAGGAATGAGTCTTTGACTATCTTTGTTTGAGTCATCTCCCCTTTGTTATTACTGTTATGTATATATATGCTCATCTGATCACGATATCCCTTGATAATTTTCAGGATACCCCCACGACAGAAGCCAGCCAGGTTACCCTCCCCAGCTCGTGACGATGACCTGGCGAGTGACGAGGTGTTAGTTCAGGGACCCTCACGTGATCCCCTTCCGCCCAGTGCTTCAGCAGTAGCCCCTGCACCTAAGGAGCGACATTTAGTACCGGAAGCTCAGGATGAGGTTGCGCGCAGACTGAGCGCGCTTCAAGACTTCTAGCATTAGAGGACACTGAGGTTCCGTGGGGACCCGGATCCCCAGGTGGCGGAGGACTGGCTTGAGTCAGTGGCATGACTCTTCCGGATGGTACAGACCCCAGCAGACCAGATGGTGGCCCTAGCCGCCAGTCTCTTCCTCGGGACAGCCGGGCGATGGTGGGATCTGGTGACATAGACCCATGATGAGTCATCCCTCACATGGTATGGCTTACAATATATTTTTTGGGAGGAGTACTTCCCCTCGTGTTTGCACTCTGTTCGGATCCAGTAGCTTCTGGAGCTGAAGCAGGGAGGGATGTTCGTGTCCCAGTACTCGGCCCGGTTCACTGATCTTACGCGCTACTCACAGGACATGATCCGCGACAGCTACTTCCGGGCATGGAAGTTCGATCAGGGTCTTCACAGGGAGATCCGAGCTAGCGTGGTACCCTTGTGCATCCCGACTTACGTCGGGGTGTTGGAGCGGGCACTTGTGACCGAGAGATTCCTGGCTGAGGGGCGCCAGATAGCAGGACCTAGCAGTGGCCATTTTAGAGCGGAGTCTTCAGCAGTTAGACGACAGAGGGCTGGGCCTTAAACGAGGAGGCCCTTCCATGAGCAGACCCAGGGCCAGGGTCGCACACCACAGTGGCGCCGTAGGGCACTGGGGTAGACAGGAGAGAGCTGATGCTATGCTTGTGACGGACTGGGTCACCTAGCACGGGATTTCCCGACCAGACGTACAGATCAGCCGTGGCAGGCAGCGGGCGCACCACAGAGGCAGAGGCAGCGTCGTGACCAGGGGTCACCTAGGTGAGGACCCGATGGTCCTCAGGGAGGTGGCGCAGGAAGAGCGGTAGGACTAGGAGGTGGGGGACAGAGTTTTGAGATCCCCCCACTTCCACCACCGGGCGACCCACGCCAGGCTCAGGGAGCTGGCGGTAGGGGCCGCAGGCAGCTTCAGGCCATGGGTGTTCAAGATCCTCCAGCGCATGAGATGGTCCGAGGCATGCTTTGTGTTTAATCCACACTTGCTTCGGTACTAGTAGACACGGGCGCCAACCATTCCTTTATATCACTACTATTGGTACGGGGGTTGGGGCTTCCAGTAGAGGCGCTGACACCTGCACTTAGCCTTGAGGTTCCTACGAGAAGTGCCTCATTGGTGAATTTTATCTGCAGACAGTGCGAACTATCGTTTGAGGGAGGGAGTTTCACGTGAGACCTTCTCATCATCACAATGGAAACTTATTACATAATCCTGGGCATGGATTGGCTTTCTATGGTTCACGCTCAGATCGACTGTCGTCATAGACGAGTCAGAGGTGAGTTTTATGATGGGACGAGGTTCACCATCCTTGGTGAACGAGACCTCATGGTAGAGAAGATGGGTACTCTGACCAGGAGACCCCGAAATTTTTCATGCTAGCTGGTGAGAATGGCTCTCGGAGAAGCAGACGCTACAGGCACCAGGATCCCTACCGTGGTAGAGGACTACATGGACATATTTCCCGAGGATGTTCTGGGACTATCTCTGAGGCGAGAGATGGAGTTATGCATTGACTTGTAGCTGAGAACTGCTCCGATATCTTGTGCAGCATATCAGATGGCACCTACAGAGCTTCGGGAGCTACGAATTTAGTTGGATGACCTTCGTGAGAAGGGATTCATCAGGCCCAATGTGTCCCCCTAGGCAGCTCCAGTTCTGTTTGTGAAAAATACAGATGGGAGTCTACAACTTTTTGTGGATTATCATTGCCTGAATCATTCCATGATAAAGGACAAGTACCCTTTGCCGAGGATCGACGACCTCTTTGACCAGGTGCGAGGTGCGAAGTGGTTCTCGAAGATCGATCTTCAATCTGGATACCACTAGTTGCAGGTTCATGAGGTTGACATCCCAAAGCTAGCCTTCCGTTGTCGATATGGGCACTACGAGTTTTTGGTGATGCACTTTGGTGTGACAAATACCCCTGCCGTCTTCATGGCTTTGATGAACCAGATTTTCCAGCCATACTTGGACCAGTTTGTGGTTGTCTTTATTGACGACATACTCATTTACTCGGCGATAGAGGAGGAGCACGCAGAGCATCTGAGGATGGTCCTAGACTTACTTCAAGAGCACCAGCTATACGAGAAGCTCTCGAAGTGGAAGTTATGGATTCAAGAGGTTCAATTTTTGGGGAACGTCATTACGGAACATGGTTTGGATGTGGATCCTACAAAGATAGAAGCAGTGCTTTCTTGGGAGCCACCCAAGAATGCGTCTGAGGTGTGGAGTTTCCTTGGGTTGGCAGGGTACTACAAGAGGTTTGTGGAGGACTTCTCCAGGATTGCTGCCCCTTTGACCGCATTGACACGGAAGGGGCGACCCTTTACCTGGACTGATCAGTGCAAGAAGGCCTTCGAGGATTTGAGGCAGAGGCTGTCTAGTGCACCGGTGTTGAGGCTGCTAGAGGAGGGTGTTGAGTTTGTCGTATATTGTGACACTTCAGGAGCTGGGCTCAGGTGTGTGCTAATGCAGCAGCAAGCAGTGATTACATATGGGTCGAGGCAGTTGAGGCCCCATGAGAAGAATTATGCGACTCACGATTTGGAGCTGGCAACGGTAGTCTTCGCCTTGAGTCTATAGAGACACTACCTTTTGGGTGAGCGTTTTGTGGTCTACTCAGATCACCAGAGCCTCAAGTATATCTTCACTCAGAGGAATTTGAACCTGAGGAAGATGTGCTGGCTGGAGTTTTTGCAGGACTATGATTACGAGATAGTCTACACTCCATGAAAGGGAAATGTAGTAGCAGATTCCCTTAGCAGGAAGTCCCAGGCTCATCTAGTGCGGGAAGCTTCAAAGAAGTTGGATTCCCTTCGGCTGACCTTAGTAGAGAAGGAGGGTACAACTTTTATAAAGTCGATGGTGTTGACTCCTTCACTCCTTGAGCATGTGAGAGAGTCACAGCTAGGAGATGTCGATTGTGAGGTACTGCATGATCAGATATCCACAGGCGATGCATCCGATGGGTATTCTGAAGGAGTGAATCACGAGATCCTGTTTCAGGGGCGAGCTATAGTACCAGTGGAGATGCGGGAGGATGTGATGCAGGAGTTCCACACTTCTCCCTTGGACGTACATCCCGATGTGGGGAAGATGTACAGAGACCTTCGGTGACAGTTTTGGTGGTCTGGCATGAAGCGGAGTGTAGCCGAGTTCATTTCTCGGTGTCTTACCTGTCAGCAAGTGAAGGCAGAGAACCAGGTTCCGGTAGGGTTGTTGCAGCCCCTTGATATCCTGGAGTGGAAGTGGGATGGTGTATCTATGGATTTCATCACAGGGCTTCTGCGCACAACGAAGGGCCATGACTCCATTTGGGTAATAGTGGACCGACTCACAAAGTCGGCGCACTTCCTTTCTATCAGGGAGAAGAGTTCGGTAGAGAGTCTAGGACAATTATATGTTTGGGAGATCGTTCGTCTTCATGGAGTACCCTCAATGATCATATCCGACCGTGACACGTGGTTTACGTCACGGTTATGGCGAGGCCTGTAGGAGGCATTCAGGACTCATTTACAGATGAGTACAACTTTTCACCCCCAGACTAACGAGTAGACCGAGCGCACTATCCAGGTGTTGGAGGATATGATCAGGGAATGAGTGTTAGAATTTGTTCACAGCGGGAGGATCACCTTCCCTTGGTAGAGTTTGCATATAAAAACAGTTACCACTCTACTATTGGCATGGCACTATTTGAGGCCCTCTACGGGAGACCCTGCAGGTCACCCTTGTGCTGGAAGAAGGTTGGGTAGACCTCCCTCGTGGGCCCAGAGTTGGTGCAGGCGACGATGAAGAAGGTGCAGGTCATTCGTGTGTGAATGAGGACAGCTTAGAGTAGATATAATTCCTATGCAGACCGACGTCGCAGGCCCTTGGGGTTTGAGCAGGGAGACCATGTATTTTTGAGAGTCTCCCCATGACATGGAACACGGAGGTTCGTACGGGGAGAAAAGTTGTCCCTGAGGTTCATTAGGCCCTTTGAGATCATGCGCCGAGTTGATGCGATTTCCTACCATCTCGCTCTACCCCCACAGCCGGAGAGAGTGCATAATGTCTTCCACGTGCCGCAGCTGAGGAAATACGTGCATGACCCCACGCATGTCATCGACTGGGGAGAGCTGGACATTGAGGATGGAGCCACCTTTTTAGAGTACATGGTGGCGATTGAGGATCGACAGGAGTGGACTCTACATGGATGGGCCATTCCTCTAGTTCGTGTGCTGTGGCAGCATGGGAGGGTGCAGGAGAGCACCTGGGAGCGGGAGAGCCAGATGAAGGCTCAGTACCCCGAGCTGTTTTGTAGTTTTGTTTTTTTGGGGACGAAAAACGTGAAGGAGGAAATGCTGTAAGAACCCTGGTTTTGAGCCTATAAGACTTTGAAATTCTCTTGATGTTATTCCAGAGTAGGGCGTTCTGACGGCGTACGATTCCGAGCCCCAGTTTGGCCGGAATTAATTTTGGCGTGCATTCACACTGGCGGGATAAATAAATAGAATAACTCCTGAATGGTATCTTAGATGAGAAAACCGAGGGCACCGTTGAGTTCATAAAGTTCCGTTTACCCTAGGAGGGGTATAATTTTCGCAGGCGTGGGACAACTGTGAAAAACGCCCCCAGGGGCATTTTTGTAATTTAGCAGTCTCGGGCGTCGAAGTTTACAAATTTTGAACGGAGGCTCGGATTAAAATTTAGAGGGTGCCATTGCGCTCAGGGCATGTCATTTTCCCTAAGGGAGGCTTAATCTCGACCCCGACAAAAGTTCAGGTACGGGCCGACGAGCGGGTGATTAAGTGTGTTTTTTCTATTTAAACACACCACCCACCCTCTTCACCCTTCCTTGGACGTTCTTCCCTAGAACAAGGGCTATCAACAAGGATCTAACCTCTCCTACACCACTCCGGAAAGGTGCGGCAGCTCCGGCATCCCAATCGTGAAGCGTCGGGCAAAGCCCCTCGAGGTAGGCTCGTGTTTTATCTTTTTCATTCTCGCAATCTTCTTCAATTTAGTTTAGTCGTGTATAATTGTTGTCCGATCATTAAGAGAAGCCCCTAGTTTTTTATGTATCAAGTTTATCTTCACAACGATCCTTTTGGATCAATTTTTGGAGTCCCGGGGTGCCTGGGGTGGCCCCAGGAATTTTTCTGGCCAAATACCCCTTTTTCCGATGGGACCAGGGTGGTCCGGCGACCCTTGGCGGCGGTGAGGCGCGTTCCAATGGAGGCGCTCTAGGGTGTAGGTGGCGTGGCAGTCCAGGGTGAAGGTGGCATGGCGGATCGGGCTTTAGGCCGTGCGGCGGCCGCGCTTCAGGCGACAGGCGGCGGACACCCGCGACATAGGGGTGGACCGGGGTCGCGGCATGTGACCCCGCAGGGAAACAAGACCCGCAGCCCGCAGGTCTTCACGCGGGAAGATCGGCCTCGGCCGGTCCAAGCATAGACCGTGCGTCCGCGTCTATCCTGCGTGGAAAAGCCATAGGCCGGCGTAGCGAGTCGGGCCAGCCAGCACGGGCCGGCCCAGGCCGGGTGGACCGGCTGACTAGCCCGGTCCAAGCCAAGGGGCTTTGTCCCCTCCGGCTTCGGACACCCGTAACTTTCACTACAGGTGTCTATTTTATATTCCATCTGTGGAAGGGTAATCCTCATCTCGAGGAGTAATAATTGAGATGGTTTCAGGGATTATAATTCCTGGGACGGGAGCTCGGTGGCACGACACGTGTGTTAAGTGCTACGCCGGGATTCTAGTTTTGATTGGCGCGGACACATCCGATGTCCGATTTGAGCGCCGTCAGCGGAGATGCAAACCTAGGGTTGAGGCAGAGATTTCCAGTATGGTTTTGGGGGTTGAATTGGGAGTTGAGACGTGGGTCCCATGGGCTGTCTTTGAGCTGCGTGCAACGTTTTTGCGCCTTTTTCACCAGACATCCGTTCGGGGCGTATGAGTAGTCGTTTCTGCGTGTTTTTTCGAGATCATCACGATGGCACAGTTATCCTGACGAGTATCAGAGCCAGGGTGTGGGCCTCACATGGTCCAGCTACGGTGAATAGTACCATATTCACCGGCTGTCCGTTTCGGGCGAATAAGTAGTCTATCTCGCGAGTTTTTCTGTGAGAACTGCAACGGTGCAACCTGTTTGGGCATGTGGAGCCTCCTATGAGATAATGTTAATGTGGGATGGAGATCTCCTTTTTATGCTCTCCGAACCAATGCACAGTGACATTGTTAGTGACACCTGGTGACGTCAGTAGCAGTGCAGAGCTATCGGGATGATTCAGGGTCTACCCTCCAGCAGGGCTGGGCAGTGGGTCACCCGATGACACTTTAGGGTCTACCCTCCAGCAGGGATGGGTAGTGGGTCACCCGTTATCTTATTCCAGGTCTACCCTCCAGCAGTTCTGGGCAGTGGGTCGCCTGTCGACATATTCCGGGTTTACCCTCTAGCAGGGCTGGGCAGTGGGTCGCCTGTCGACGTGTTCCGAGTTTACCCTCTAGCAGGGCTAGGTAGTGGGTTACCTGTCAATTGATTCCAGGTCTACCCTCCAGCAGGACTGGGCAGTGGGTCACCTGATGATGTTTTAGGGTTTACCCTCCAGCAGGGCTGGGCAGTGGGTCAACCGTTGTCACTTCAGACTCTGCCCTTCTTATGAGGCTAGTCGGTGACTTTTTCCTCCGTGACTACCGGAGCGGGACCCTGTTTGTGAGGATCAGTGGTGTGGCGGTTTTAACGTTACCTAGGGACCCATAAGGAAGAGGGGTACCTTTCCCACCGAGACACGTCCTTGAGACGCGACCTAAAACCGTGCGGGCGAGTTAGTTCCGTCAAAAGCAGATAGTATTGAAGTGCGGTGATTGAGGCCCTATGACTTGGGCTTCTTAGGTGGACGAGATGAGATGCTGGGCCGTGAGGATGGATTTACTTGGAACTGATGGAGAATTATCCTAGGCTAAGCTTGGATATGGAGATCCCCTTACACACTCATTTGGGTTTATTGTTTAGAATACATATATATATATATAATTGGACCCTACTTTCGTTCCCACTCCCTGGGGTCCGTGCCTACTTATTTCTGTTGGGTTGAGTTGCACTATCCTTACTAAACTTTTCTATTGTTCTTGTTAGTCTACTACTCACCTATTTAGTGCATACTTTGTTGCTCCCTCGATCTTTCGGGGCATCCTACTGAGTATCTTTATACTCACCCCTACTTGGGCTTTTCCCACACCTGGTGTGCCCTTGTAGACGACAGACATGTCGATCATGACTACAAAGGAGTGTAGAGGTCACAACAGTTGGAGAAACGTACCACGGTCATGCTAGAGTATTCAGGTGGGAGTCTATATAGTTGTCTTCTTTTGTTTACCAGTTGCCAGGTTGTGGCATCTTTGTGGTTGGGCACGTGTTTTACCTTTTTTACTTTTCAGTTTACTTGTCAGTACTTCCAGCACTTTACTTACTCTTTTTAGTTGTTGATGCATGATGATGGTTGGGGTATAACTGCCTGTCTTTTGGTTTCCTTTTTACTCTGCACTACTGCGTCATGTGGGTTGTGTGTGCATGAGTACAAGTACTTAGGCGAAGGCCTCCCCGAGATTGTTACGCCTTCGACGTTGGTCGCCAGCCTCTATCCTATGGAGGTGGGCTTGAGGTAGTTGTGACTCGGGACCGTTAGGGTCGGGTTGTGACATTATTATCATCCATTTAAAGTAAAAATAAAAAACTAACCACTTCACTTGATGGATGTGGTAATATACACGTACACATGAGTGACGTTATCATTTTTCCAACACATAGGATGGTAATAAGGTAGAAATGATAATGTAATTCCATAAGAATAATTATATCTTAAATATAATATATATAAATTAAACCAATAATAAGAACCATCCATGAAATATGGTGATGAAAAAATGAATTACACTACTACACGGAGATGGTAAGCCCTACATATGTACAAGCGATGTTTTTACTTTTCATAGGGTGGAACAAAGGTGGATAATGGTTGTTCCATAATAATAACACATAATTATATTTAATATACATAATTAATTATTTTATAATGGATACCATGCATTTATATGGGATATAGGAAGAAATAAAATTGAAAACGCCCGGTTAAGACATATACCCATTCGTTGAGAAACCTCTTTTGGATTACACCTTACGAGTTGAAGGGGTAGTATTTTGGAAAGACTATAATCTCTAGGACATGGTTATAGATGAATGTAAGGTGTTATTATAGGTATTTTTTGAGTTATAGTTATCAAAATATATGAGGAAATGATGATAATTGGTTCCCTTTTAGATGTGATGGGAGGGGTACTCTTGGGATTTCTAAAAGTATTAAATTAATATAAATTAATTTTCATGAAAAGATGACTCCAAATAAAAATATTTTGAATATAAGATGAGTATGAGTATAAATAATCTCATATAATAAAATTTTAACAAGTTTTGGTTATGTTTTTAACCTTATCTATTAATTTTAACCTACCCTTAACACTTTTGACAATTACCACAAATTATAGTTTTTTACTTTCTAAGGGTAAAAAATGTCACCATAATAAGAAAAGTGTATCATAAATGGAATATGGTTGATATATTCAACCATATACCATTAATTTGTATTAAGATATATATTTTTATTATATTTAAATCTTTTAATAAAATTTTATTTATTATAAAATATCATCAATGCTATTTTTAGAAATATTCATTTAATTTTATTATAAAAAAAACTTGATAGAAAATGAATTTTAATACAATCCTTTAAGACATACCTAATATTTGATATTTATTTATAAAATTCATGGGAAAATATAATTCATCCAAATTATATTACTTTTAATATTTTTAAAATCATTTATTTTAATTTTCTATAAATTGAATAAATACTATGTCAACATTACACAAATATTTAACATAATTATTAAATTTCTAAAAATTAAAAATAAATTTCCATGATAAAAAATTACTTCATATTTTAAAAAAACATTCAGAACCAAACTTACCATCTTTTTATACTTATATAAAAATATAATAGATATTAAAATCAAGAGAGTAACATTTTGTATTTATTCTCTTCTTAATATAATACAAAGGTCATAATCAAAGAAAAATGGAACTAAGTGGACATAATTAATGAATTTTGGTTTTTTTAAGCTCATTGTTGTGTGAAAATAAATTTAGCAAAGAAATTAAATTTATTTAATGAGATATATAACATAAAATCTTGGGGTGTTATATTCTACCCCCATTATAAGAATTTCTCCCTAGAATTTTTTCCACTCTAATTCAGAAAACTAAGGATACTCCTACCTCATCACATCCTTGGGTTACTGTGTAGTTTTTTAAAACTTATGGTTTCAACAAAAAACTTTGACAAGATGAGTGGTCTTGTTTCATATCATTTTATCTCTATGATCCAGAATCTCTATTGGTTGTTTCTTATAAGATAGATCTTTCTCCAATGGTAAGACCTTTGAGTTCAGTATATGTTAAGGATCATGTTTGTACTACCTTAGGAGAGATACATGGAACATATTGTGAAATTGAGAGTGATTTAGTGAAAGTTAAAAAATATAATATATCACCCCTATATGATCAATAATTTTTAAGGGACCAATATATCTATGGATAAAATTTACCTTATTTCCAAATATCATAGCCTTATTCCAAGGACATATTCTCTAAAGACCCACACTTCGCATATATAAATATTAAATCTTAATAATATAATATTCATTATAAAATATAAAAATCCTTGCTAGAACCATTTAGGTCAAGTGCCTTTGGATACTTTGAAACATAAACAACTAGTTTATAGATGAACTAAATCTTATCCAACTAATGTCTTCACATATATCACCATTTTTAGACTTATCATATATAAAACATTTCTCCATAACATGGGGATAAAAACATAATAAAGGGCGAGCTCAGATGATCGATAAGGGTAAACAAGAGAGATATCAATGATCACATTATAACAACATGAGAATAAGGTTATGAGAACATGAGAATAACATTTGAAAACCATAATTTTCATATCATAAATTATAAACACGAGTCATTACATAAATTTTGGCAGTTCATAAGATATGAATCACAAAGGTATCAAAGTAAATAAGCTATGAGAGTATAACATTGGAATAATATATAGATTATTGGTATACACATAATTATAGAAAATCATTTCCTTAGTAGTTAAGGATTATTTCCAAAACTATCATAGTACAATGAATTAACTCACCAAACCATCGTAGTAGTCAAGGTTTACTCTAAAGGCTATCATTATAAAAAAAGTACCATACTAAACTAAGTTCAATCCCCATACAAGCCCTATTTATCTCATTATATATCAATATTTACCCAATGCATTGGATGAATATATAGGTCCCACCCATCACATGATGAAAATAATATACATACATGTTTTATAAGATCTAAAAACATTCATCATATTATAACCCTTGAAAATAAATGGTATTCATAAAAATTTCATTATAGAATTAACTATGGAAAATAAAAAGGTTTCACAATCATTTAATCATTTCACCAAATCATAACCCTTGTAAAAATAAGTTGGTTTCATAAGAATTTTCTCATGGTATAAATCTTGTTAGAGAAATGAGTCTCATAAACATCTTGTCATCATAAAAATAAACCATCCAAATAAAGAATAATAATTAAATCCCTAGATAATATCCCCAATAAATAATAAGTACAATCAATGTATTTTATCTTATATAGAAAATGATTTTGAAAGATCACTTGGAACATTTTTTAGGAAAATAAACTTTTCAATTTTAAAATAACTATTTTAACTAAAAATTCATAAAACATTTTCAATATACTTTTATTTTAAAATAACCTTCTAAATCTATAAAGGAATCTTTAAAAAATTATGTGTTCATGATGGTGGGAAATTCCATTCATGTCATACACATTAAAACAAATATTCCTTTCATATTTTCATTAAAATCCAAATGAGACTTATTTGAAAAATTAAAATAAGATTCATCTTATTTTGTTTTGTAAAAAGTAAAAAAGGGTAAATATTTCTTTAAAAAATGACTGTAGAGTAGTAAATTATTTATTTAAAATAATTTTCTGAAAACATTTTTATGGAATAAAAAGGTTTTTTGACCGAAAAGATAAATAAAGTTGATTTTTCATAAAAGATCTATTTTGGAATGTTAAGTACATAAAGAGACGTAAATGAAGGGAAAAATGAATTCTCTTTAAATAACCATAGTAGAATGAAATTCATGAGTTTATTGAGAGATTTATCATAATATTTCATCATCAAATGCATAAACATAAATAATCCTCATAAATTTTGAGATTGTCTCATAAAACACTTACCACTTTGGTCACATTGAACCATAATCCCCATGAAAGAATAACATTAAATGAAACTTAAAAATTCATAAGAATAAATAAATTCATGATATTACATGTGAAATGGGATTTATATACCCCTCATAAAATAAGATAGGTGTATAACATAATTTACGTCCTAGAGAAGAAAAACTGAGACAAAAATCCCTCACCACTTTAGAAACATTCAAATCATAAGCACCATTAAATAATAATATTAAATTAAACATTAAATATCATGAAAATTAATAGTTTCATGATATAAAATGTCAATTTGGAATAATATAATCATATAAAATAAATGAGTGGTGAATATGGCATATCCCTCCTAAAAATAAAAGAGAGACTAGAAATTCCTTACTTTAAGACATGACTTACTTCATACACATTTTAACCTCATTTATAATAAATATAGGTTTATTATACATATATTATAGAACCATAATTATATATATAATACCATATATGATTTAATTACGACCTTTTATTTCCCTCTTATTAACAATTCCTTGTTAAAATCACGTTTTGGATAATAACTGCATTATTTTTCGTGTATGTTTTGATTTGGTATTTTTGGCCATATTACATTGATCATGGTTACAAAATATATATAAAGTTAAAAATTATATAAATATCATATATATTAATATTATATATGTATTTAGAGTAATCCATTAAAGTTAGATATATAAAATGAATTACATTGTTCATGGAGATGGTAAGCCCTACGTATACATGAATGTTGTTTCTATTTTATTGATGGATGAAACGGAAGAGGTAAATAATATTTAAAATTTCAAAAATATTTTTTTCACACACACACACACACATATATATATCATACATTTTCATTAAATTTACCCATATTAAATTCCATGTAAATCATAAGTGAAAAACAAATCACATCACTTTTTGAGGTGGTAGTCTGTCGTACACACAAGAGACATTATTGTTGTAACACCCAAAGAAGATACAATATTTTTATTTTATAATGAATTTATTTTGTGGTATATTTATAAGATTACACTACACACAACATTTAGATTATCTTGTGGTACATGCAACATTAGGTTGGCTTTTGTTACACACAATACCAGGTTCCTTCGATAGCTTGTGTTACATAAAAGATCGAGTTTTATCAAACAATAATATACTATTAATATAAGTATTTAATATGATAATTATCAACTATCCATTTTAATTACATGTATGAAAATTATTAACTAAATTTTAAAAACATTGTTTATATATGTTTATATAATTTTTTGGTTACCAATTATTTATAAATGAATATAGGAACCAATTGAATATAAAAATATTCTTTTTATATTTTTATTCACAAAAGGAATTTTATCTTAATTAATTAATATTAGTTTATTTTATTAATTAAATTTATTTATTATATATTCAATTAACTATTTTTACATTCATCTAATGGATTTGATATGTATAATATAAGAACAAGTCTAATTTTATGCATAAAAAAACGTATTTATTCTAAAGGCACTTTAGCTTCCTTTTAATGAAGAACCTATTTTAAAACTAAATTTTAGAACTTTTATAAATTTAATTTCACAAAATATAATTTATTTTTGAAAGAATAATATAAAAATTTAATTTGGATGTTTTTTTGTTATTTTTCTGAGAACTTTCATTTTTTATGAATAGTGTAAAATAGTGAATTTTAATTGAAAAATGACTTTTCATCTATATAATTTATATAGTTAAATTATATTTTAAATTGTTTTTAAAGTATAATTAGTTATATTATAAATATATTAATCCAATTTAGGTCATTATAATGAATTTAAAATTGAAATTTTATATAAAACCTCTTAAATTGTTTGAACATTTTTACTTTAAAAGCCTGCTTTTTCATCCCGTTAATAGGATTAATTTTAAATTAATTTCGACCACTTTTGTGATCAGAATTTATAAAAATGGATTACATATTTTGAATGAGAATAATTTATAATTTCAAGTTTTTTCAACGTAGTTTTTTACAAAAAAATATTAGTGAAATTAATTAAAATTAATTACAATGATTAAAGAAAAAACAAGTTTACTTAGTGAGAGGAGCTCTTCGGTTCAGCAGAGAGCTATCAGGAGATAGGGTTTTGACCTCTGTTATTACTCTTCATCAAGTATTTTATGGGGTGGGAACTTTGATGCAGTTTTGAGGGGAATCTCAGTGGTGGCAGTGGTCTCGAGGGTATATCTGGACTTGGTGGATCTGGTTGCGAGGCAACGCTTCATCATGCAGGGTTTGGGTGGCTGTAGCGACAACATCCTCGAGTTTATGAGGTGGTGGAAGATAGAGGTGATGTTATGTGTTTCTGATATAGTACAAATCTAAATATATCTGGTCAGATTCGGTCCTCATTGCCATTCCTCGGGATGTTGGCATTACAGGCATGGTAGGATCTGGAGGGAGGTGGCTCGATGGTGACATCCTTAGCATAAAATCCATGTCAAGTGTGGGATGTAATGACATTATAATTTCAATCTTTATATTGATGATAGTGGCGGCATGGGGGATTTCCAGCAATGACTTCCTCCATGGGATCGGGCTATGATAGTGCGACGATGCTGTTTGCAGCATGTGATCTGGGTGGAGGATGAGATATGGCTGTGTTGTCAGTCAGATTCAAGCTGTAGGTGGTGGCAGATCCAGATTTGGCAATTGGTGGTGGCGAGAATCTGGTCGCGGTAGTGTCTTGTGGAGTGCGGTTGTGGCCGGAAGCTGGGTCATTTTCTGGACCTTGGGACTTTGTTAAGCCTTATGCTTGGGTCTATGGGACTTTGGGACTTTTTTTTGTAATATTTTTGTGCCATTAAGCTTTAAGGACATTGTATTAAGGAATTTGTACCTTGTGTGTTTAGTTTTCTATTGGGTTCTTCCTTTTCCCACAAAAAGGGTTTGTGTGTTTTTTCTTTTTTAATAAAGGTTTTACCCCCAACTTTCCTAGTAAAAGTTTACTTAGTGGTTAAACTTTAATATTAAGGAGAAAATGACCTATAAAATTTCCCAAAACCTATTGGATGACCGTAATTATAAAATCAAACCTCTTAGATATAATTTTTATCATTATTTTAGGCACATTATATAAGGTATACCTCTCAATAGTGTCTACCTTTTCATATTTACAAGAATGCTACTCCCTCTCCACTATAAAAATGTATTCACCCCCTCACTTATTCACACATATAAAGACTTTTTTCTCTTCAAAACCCTACCCAAATAAACTTTCCAAATCCCTAAACTCATCATATAAGCCTCAAGTTTTTTATAAATCTAAATAAGAATGACATTTGGTATAAACCAAAAGGAGTTACTCAAATAATTGGCAACGTTCATCAACAAGCACTTTTATTTTATTTCATTCACCACCCATTAAATTATTTTTTATATCATGATTATATAATATACTCAGTATAATCAATAAACTGAGATATGTTTATTCAAATTTTACAACCTACACTCACATACACTTCCTTAAAATGAGATACACAATCACCATTCATGTGTATGGCGGAGTACCGCCTTGTGAATCAATGTCATTTTTTCTTCCATTACAACCTTTAAAGGTTGAGAATAATTATGGATTTATAGTTTATATATGATATATATGATATTTATAATTTATTTATTCTTTTATAATTATTATCTAACACATCACTTTATGCATTTTATTTTGTGGGAATATGATAACATCGTTAGTGGATGCTTGTACTACCACCTCCTCAAAGAGATGTGATTCATTCACGCTGTACATGGAATGTATTAAGGATGGTTTTAAATAAAAATATTTTATTTATATGACATAAAAATTATAATGAAAATATAATATATATATATACATAATTTACTTTTATTTCTTTCATTATTATAGGAAAATGTAAACAACGTTCATGCATACGTACGACGTACCGTATCCATGAATGGTGTGTTTCATTTCTATCAAAAAAATTTATGGATTATTATAAATAAATATATAATGAATATATATGATATCTAAATCATTTTTTACATTCTTTATATAATTAAATAATGATCTAAGTAAGAGGATCAAAAATAAAAAAGTCAAAACATACTTGAAAAACAAAGCAATTAATATCAGTAATGATGAAAATAATGAAAGGTGATTATAAACGAATAGAAATATGATATAAAAGGCTCATATATGATATCATAAATCATAATATTATTCTATAATAAGTTATTACCATGTTTTAAATCACCATACAAGAGTTTATATATTTTTCAAATAAAAGAAAGCGTAAGGTAATGGGATTTCTAATCTCACTTTTATTTCTAGGAGACTTATTCCTTATTCACCACTCGTTTATTTTGTTTAGTATATATAATTACATATTAAATGTTATATCATTAATTTAATTTCTTTAATGATATTAAAATTTTCAATTTATGTTATTATTTTATGGGGATTACGATTCAAAAGTTACTCAAATAGTAAGGGATTCCATCTCAACTTACATTCTATTGTGACTTATTTGCTATTATACACCAATTCACTTCAATGTGGTGTATATAATATAAATTTGAAATTTAATATCATGATTTTTTCATTCCTCATGTAATTTTAAGTATCACTTTGAATTATGTCATCCAATTGGATTTGACTTGTAAATTACCAAGTGATAAAAGTTATTGTATAATATCATTTTCTCTTGTGATTGTTAACTTTCACTTGAAACAATCATTTTATTTTAATAATTTTTCATTGGAAATTAAATTTCTCTTAAATATTAAGATTACTGTACAATATATATGATTATATCCTAAGAAATATTCTATATTTACATATGGTGTTTACTTTGAATGTTGTTTGATTAATTTTGGAAATATTGATAAATCCGTATCTTTTATTCAATATAGATATTTGATGATAAGGAACATTTTTTATTAACTAAATTGATTATTCAGTATATGAGGAATACTTTTGAATTATAGATATTGCTGGTTCCCCATTATAGATAGCCCCTGGATGTATCAGTAGTCTCATGGGATGAGTAAGTTAAGCTAGACTTAAACGAGTTTTTACTTGTAGATTAATCTGTCTTGTGAAAGGTATTGACTTTAGTGGTACATTTTCTAGTTACATGATGTCAAATAATTAATAATTTTCTTCATTCATAATTCAATTATTATCATACATGAGATTTTCACTATGAAAAAAATCTATGGATGAATTTCATTCTCAATTTATTGATTAAATATCACGTGTGTTCAGATATTTACCATGCAATATTGATTATGCCTTAATCCATTTATTTAAATAGAATATCTATTGATTTATATAACTTTAAATGTTAATTATGATTATTTACTCATTATTTATTCCTCTATACTTAACCCTTAATCAACATTTTAGATTATCCTTTTTTTATTTTCCTTAATTTAAGAGATATTTGAATGAGTTTTCAAGGGTGTAGTTTATTAGATTTTGTAAGAACCCGAACCTTCTTTTAAAGCATGTTTTTTGTTTCTGGTGTTTTTGAGGAAAAAGAGAAGTTTCTAGAAATTTCCTAAGTACACACCATGTACTTTATGAGTAAACTTCGTGTACTCGGTTACCGCAGGTATTAGTGTGCTGGCCGTGTAGCGACCTTGCACACGGCTGTGTGAGGTTACTTGGAGGCCGCCTAAAGTGGAGTACAGAAAAGGCAAGTAAATGCCGTGTACTTCGAAAGTACACGCCATGTATTTTGTTTTTTTTCATTAAATGGACCGGGGTCACATCTTATTGACATAAACGTCTTCTTCTTTGGCTTCTTCATCTGAGAGAACCTGTACAACCGTAGATCTTTGACGAGCCCCCGAGCGATCGTCCCTACTAAGAATCGAACACCATTGGTTGCATTGGAATCACATCAGTGATTTCTCTCTTCTCCTAGAGCACCTTCCCTTGATTTCTCCTCTCTCGTGAGATTTTCCTGGTTGAGAATTTTGTGCATTTTTGTAGATCTTTGGCGTTCTAAGGTGATTTAAGATATGAGATTCAATTATATTGATCTCCCAATGCCAAGGTAGGTGGTTTGTGCCTTTCTTTTGAAATTATTTGAGTTATATGTTCATTTTTTCCCAATACCCTTGAACGGTGTATTGCGTGTTTACTGTTTTAGCCCTGTTGTTTTCCTACTATGCTTGTATGCTTGAGTAGAGGTTAATTGGTTGTGAATAGGGTGAATTTCTATGATTTGGATGTTTTTTCCCATGCATGTTTGTTATGACTGCTTTGGTCTTGCCTTGCCTGTTAGGATGTAGTTTGTTTCCCATGCCTAGTATTGTTGGATGGTGTGATTATCTACCCTGATATGCTGATATGCTATGGACTGTTATCCAAGTAGTTCTTGAGTTTTACTTTGTCCACTATGCTTTGCGATACATGTTGACTTAAACAGGGCCATAAGAACCTAGTGTAGTAGACCATAGGGAGAATGGATGTAAGGGATTCTCCAGAGTGTCTTTATAATTATACGATGCGAGACCACAAGGGGAATTGACGTTCAGTACTTCCTTAGAGTGTCTGTAGATCCTCAACGTGGGACATAGGGGTAATGATATATTGATTACTTTTCCATAACACCTTTAGTACCGATACGAGACTATAGGAGGAACTGATGGTGAGTGCTTCCTCAGAGAGTATATACTTAAGCTGAACCAGAGGGTTGAGACTATGTGTGCTTCCCATAGGGTTTCTTGTACTTGTTGGTTGAACTAGAGGGGTTAGGCTGTGAGTATTTCCCAGAGGGTTACCTGCTTTGATTAGCTTATTACTTGATTGTTATTTGAATGGTTGAAACTGTGGATTGTTAATATTGAGTATTTTCTTGTTTACTGCTTTCTTTTACTCATTACCTGCTATATACTCACTGACTATTATGTGCAAATCTTTTGGTGGTTTTCTACTAGGATTTAGTCTCACACCCTATTTGGGTCATGCTTTTGGGCCCAAACAGATAATAGTTTTGCAGGTATAGACAAGGAAAAACACCCTTCTACTTCAGGTAATTGAGTGTTGTGGAGCTGGAGTGCATGAGACCAAGCTGAGGCTTGTGATGCTGAAGAGTTTATCTATTTTATTTTGTACTTGGTTTTAGTACTGTATTTCAGCATTGTGACATGCTTGGATATTTTCCTAGACATATGTATCATGCATCATTTATATATATATATGTGCTCCAGTTTTCATTGCTTCTACTCTTCTTCTTTTTATTGTTGTATGTATGTTTGCTGCTTCCGCTATTGCTATATTTTTATTTCCATTGTGTTACTCTACCAATGAGGTCATATTTTCCCTACTATTACACCCAAGGCCCTCGCTTCTAGTCGGCAGACTTTGGAATTTGGGGAAATGTGCTTGAGGCCATGTGACCAACCGGGTATGGGGAACCTCTGGGTGGCTTCCGGAACCGGGACATTACAAAGTGGTCTAAGAGGGTTTCTTTTCTTCTTAACTTACTATTTTGAGCCTATAGCCAGGGATAGGATGGAATTGGTACTTGGTAATAAGTTTCTCCCAGGAGTAGCTAACCTTTGTATAGGGAAAAGCCAATCTACCTTGTTTATTACAATTTTCTGGTTTTTCAATTTTAGAGTCGATTTGATTTCACCATTGGGAGATTCACAAGATTTGTGCTATTATTGTTGATGTTATTGAGGTTCGATTACTATTGAAACTCAATGAGATGAGGGTGTTCCATCTCATGCATCAGATAAGCACTTTCTAGAAATAACATGTCATGCATTCTTACCATGACATCTAGGGTGAATTAGCAATTGCATGTTGTTGTGATAGATGTTTTATAGAATATGCATGCTGTTGTGATATATGCCTTGATAAAATACCTATTGTTTGATAAGGTATTGTTTTTGTAAGGTGTTGTTTGGATGGACGCCAAAATTTGGTTCTTGAGGTGTTATGGGCCCTCATTAATCGGAATTTGGTGGCTCATTGTACTGTTACCCTTGTTTTTGACATGTATGAGATGCCAAACTTTGATTCTCGGGGAGTATGGGCCCTCACGGATCGGAATTTGACACTTTAATGTTCATTTTTAGTGTTTTATGGGCTCCAGAGTAGTTTCTGAGGATTACTATCCAGAAAAACCCAGAATACACGGCGTGTAATGTTGCAACACATGCTGTGCGTCCTTCTTTTCGGGAAGGAATAATTTTTCTTAATTACACACCGTGTACTATAGGTACATGCCGTGTAGTCTCTAACCATGTCACATGCCATGTGGAATGAGACACAGGGCTTGGAAAATCTTGGTAGAACACGCCGTGTACCAGGTGTGCATGTAGTGTGTAGGGACCTTGTGTCAGCCGTGTGAATAACGACATAGATGGATAAAAACTTAAGTTATACAAGCCATGTCACTCTTGAACACGCCGTGTAGTGTAACCCGTGAAGCCAGCTGTGTATCTAACAATACGGATCGGTGAAGCCTCTTCTTATACATGCCGTTTCCACCTTGAACACGCTGTGTAGTGTGAGCAGTGTATCCAGACATGTCACTAACAACACGGGTCAGTGGAGCTTGTCTTGTACACGCCGTGTCTGGAAAAAACACGTCGTGTTGTCTTGTTTTAGGATAACCATGTGGGTTAGCCATGTAATGGTACTCGGGTAGGGGAAAAGTATTAAAGTACACATCGTGTGTTAGGACAACACGCTGTGTGTTTTGGGTGTTACGCGACCAATTGTGGAAGGAGTACACACCCATGTGAATGGATTAAGGGAACACGCCGTGTAGGGGACATACACGCCATGTAGTCATGTTTTTCAAAACTTGAATGCTTTATTTATTCTGTCCCCTTCTTGTCCTTCCTGTTTTCAGTCCTTGTTAATCTTGATCTAAGATGTGCATTGACCTTGCAGAGTCATGCCATCGAGACTTCCTCCAGTTGTAAGCCAGTTACAGGGTAACAATCAGACACCAGATATGGCTGATCAGTGACTTCCTGCTGATCCTCCTATTGTTCCAGTCTTAGCACCAACATTTATACCAGATGTAGGTGCTGATGCGTAGTTCAGGGAAGTCTTCATGAGGATGATGCAAACCTTCCAGGGAGCTTTTCCTCCTACCTCATCTATGGAATATTTGATGCGGGTTTTCCAATAGCATCCTCCTCCCACCTTCTCAGGGGAAGGAGGACCTCAGACTGCAGAGTCATGGCTATAATCCATGATGACGATCTTTGAGTATCTGGAGACACCTCCAAAATGGCGGGTCAAGCTCCCTACCTACATGTTACGAGATTCCTCCAAGAGGTGGTGGGACGTGATCTCACAGGCGGGTCATCAGCAGGTTATGTCTTGGGAGGAGTTCCGGCACATCTTTTATGACTACTTCTATCCGGAGACCTTTAGGGACAATCGATCTCGGGAGTTCATGAGTCTGGAGCAGGGTACTCTTTCGGTTATAGAGTATTCCTCTCGTTTCACCAAGCTTAAACATTTCACACCTTTCCTAGGAGGAGATGGGTTATTCCTAGAAAGGAAGTTCAAGGATGGTCTCAGATAGGACATCCTCTCTTAAGTGAATATCTTCAGGTTGACTTCTATCACTTCCATCATCAACCAGGCACTGATCACAGAAGTTAATCTGAGGGAATCCAGAGTTGTGATCTAGGGTGGCTTGACATCCAAAGTTAGTGCTTCTCCAGTTGATAGTAAGAAGTGCTGTAGGGAGAATACACAGGGAGATCCGAGTAGGCGGGATGCATCTTATGGTAGCCAGGTGGTGTGCTACCAATGTGAGAGAAGTGAGCATACGAGGCCGCAGTGCCAGAGAGACCCAGTGGAGTGATGATATTGCGGTAAGATGGGACACCTTCAACATTTCTGTTAGGTCTTCTCACCAGCAGCTAGTGACCGATGTTCATCTATAACTCCTCGTGTAGGAGAAGATCCACCAGTTTCTCACCAGTCTGGGAACTGGAGTTCTTTTGTCCGTTTAGGCCGAGGTGGAGGTCGTGGCCGTGGTGATCAGTCTCTAAGATATCAGCGATAGTAGGGTGGATCAGCTCAGAGCGGTCAGGCAGGGTCACAGGGCTATGGAGTAGGCCAGACTTTTGCAGTGGAGCAGACCCAGTAGGAACCGGATCCCAGACCCTCTACAGTTCAAGGTACGATCCTAGTTGCCTCAGTTTTATCTTCAGCTCCTTTCGACAAAGGGGCTTCCCATAACTTTATATCTGTTGCGTTCATAGAGAGCCTTGGGCTCTGTATCCTTTCTTTATCTAATATCTTGACACTAGACACTCCGTTGGGGAAAATAACATCTAGTGTACGTTAGTGGAAGGAGTTCCCTCTTGAGGTTGGTGGGTGTCACTTATTTTGGGACCTCTACGTCCTAGAGATGATAAGCTATGATTTCATTCTAAAAATGGACTGGTTAGTTCCTTTCTAGACAGTTGTCGATTTCTATCACTGTAGGGTGAGTTTCAGATCACCAGATGGAGAATCATTTCTTCATAAGGGAAACTGGGATGTCCAGGATAGCAGAGCAGGACCAGAGCATCATGGGTTAGGAGGAGTTACAGCCAGGTTTCTAGTCTCTATCTGGATGACCAGTGGACTTCACAGATGGAATTTCCTCCAGTGGTGGATCGTTTCAGGGATGTCTTTCCAGAGGAATTTTTAGGTTTTCCTCTAGAGTGAGAGGTTAACTTTTCTATTGAGCTTGTTCTAGGATCAGCACCGGTGTCCATCCATCCTTATAGGATGGCTACACTAGAGTTTCAGAAGCTTAAGAAGCAGTTGGAGGAGTTGGAGACAAAGGGTTTCATCCGAACCAGTACTTCTCCTTGGGGTTCGCCTGTCCTGTTTGCGAAGAAGGCATACATTACTATCAGGCTTTGTGTGGATTATCAGAAGTTGAACCATTTGACGGTCAAGAACCAATATCACTTGCCGAGAATTGATGATCTCTTTGATCAGCTTCGAGGAGCCCGGGTGTTCTCGAATATTGACTTGAGGTCCGGTTACCATCAGTTGTGTGTTAAACCATTTGATATACCTCTTATAGCCTTCCGGAGTAGGTATGGTCTATACGAGTATGTGGTTATGCTGTTCGATCTCACGAACACGCCTGTAGTCTTCATGGCATAGATGAATTGAGTGTTCCATCAATAATTGGATTCTTTCGTGGTTGTCTTCGTGGACGATATCTTGATGTACTATCACACTCGACACGGCTATGCCACACATCTTGAGATTGTTATGAGTACACTGAGAGAGAATCAGTTCTATGCTAAGCTCTCAAAATGCCACTTTTGGATGGATCAGATTCACTTCCTGGGTCATGTTATCTTAGAGACAGGAGTGTCAGTAGTCCCAGAGAAAGTGAGAGTAGTAGTTTACTGGGAGCATCCGAAGAACATATTTGAGGTGCGGAGTTTTCTAGGGCTGGCTGGATACTATAGACGCTTCGTACATGACTTTTCGCGCTTAGAAGCACCACTGAAGGGTCTGAATAAGAAGGGTGAAAAGTTCTTGTGGTCAGATTATTGTGAGTCTTCCTTTTAAGAGTTAAAAGGGAGGTTGACTTCAGCACTGATACTAGTATTTCTAGAGCCGGTAAAGAGCTATATCATTTATTACGATGCTTTAGGTATCGAGTTGGGAGCTGTCCTTATGCAGGGAGGAGTCTCTGCATACGGGTCTCGGCAGTTGATGCCACATGAGAGGAATTACCTAACACATGATCTCGAGTTGGCGGTAGTTGTTCATGCATTAAGATGTTGAAGACATTACCTTCTGGGAGAGCATTTTGTGGTTTTCACCGACCACAAAAGCCTCAAGTATATTTTCACTCAGTGTGACTTGAATTTGAGGCAGTGAAGGTGGGTTGAGTACCTTCAGTCCTTTTACTTTGAGCTTGACTATACGCCTAGGAAAGGCAACACAGTGGCTGATGCGTTGAGCAGGAGGACACAGATACAAGAAGTTCAAGAGGCTAGTAGTGAGTGGAAGCTTATGGCTCTATTCTCTAAGATGCATTTGGAGGTGCATGACAGACAAGGGTGAATGTTTCTATCTTCTGTAGTTGTTACCTCTACTCTTCTTGATCGAGTAAGAATAAGGAAACTATCAGATTCAGAAGGCCTAGTCCTACGGGAGAATGTGTTAGGAGAGGACCCTATTCCCGGTTGGACCATAGGAGAGGATGAGATCTTTCATTTCCAGGGGCATGTATGGGTGTCAGCAGAAATACGCGAGGAGCTGATGCGGGACTTTCATTCCTCAGTTTGGGCAGTTCATCCTGGCATCACCAAGATGTATCGTGATCTACACTGTCAGTATTGATGACCAGGGATAAAGAGAGATGTTGCTGGGTTTGTCATGAGGTGTTCCACCTGTCAGTAGGTGAAGGCAGAACATCAGCGACCAGAAGGGATTTTATAGAAGTTACCCATTCCTAAGTGGAAGTGGAATGATGTTGCGATGTATTTTGTGACAGGTTTACCGAGATCGCCTCGAGGGAATGATGCGGTTTGGGTTGTCATTGACAGACTCATGAAGGTTTCTCACTTATTGCTGATCAAGGAGACCTTTAGTGTTGATGAGCTGGGATGGTTTTACATCCGAGAGATTGTATGTCTTCATGGAAAACTACTCTCCATTGTTTCATACAGTGATGCACGTTTTACTTCTCGGGTCTGGAAAGGGCTTCAGAAGGCTTTGGGTACACATGTACTTTTGAGTACAGCATACCACCCTCAGACAGATGGCCAGTCCAAGCGTATGATTCAGGTGCTTGAGGACATGCTTCGAGCGTGTATTCTGGATTTTGGAGGTTCTTGGGAGAGAGATTTACCTCTTGTAGAGTTTTACTACAATAATAGTTTTTAAGAAACTATTCATATGGAACCTTATGAGGCTTTGTATGGTAGTCCATGCCGATCACCCTTATGTTGGCTGGAGGCAGGAGAGATAGTTATGCAGGGACATCATCTTGTCCAGGAGACCTCAGAACAGATAGAGTTGATTCAAAAGAGGATGAATATTGCACAGTCTCGTCAGAAGTCTTATGTTGATCAGTGGAGATGACCTCTGGAGTTTGAGGTCGGGAAACAGGTTTTCCTGTGTGTCACACCGAGGTTGGGACACAAGTGGATTATTATACAGGGTAAAATTTCGCCAAGGTACATCGGGCCGTTTGAGGTATTGGAGAGAGTTGGGCCAGTTTCTTATTGGTTGCAGTTATCTCATAGGTACATGTCTATGCATGAAGTATTCCACATTTCTTAGCTTCGACATTACTTCTCAAACCCGTCTCATGTTTTTCAACCCGAGGAGGTTGACTTGGAAGTGGACACATCTTTTGAGGAGAATCCTATCTGGATTATCGATCATAGTACAAAGGTTATCCGTGGCTGGTCTGTACCCTTGGTACGAGTGCTATGACAACACAGGTGAGTATAGGATGAGACTTGGGAGAGGGAGGCTGATGTACGAGCATAGTGGCCGGATCTGTTTAGGGTTTCTTCTTCTACGCCGCCTCGCTAGGGGAATTCAAGGACGAATTTCTTTAAGGGGGAAGTTTTTAAGAATCCAGACCATCTTTTTAGGTATGTTTTTAGTTTTTGGTGTTTTTGAGGAAAAATAGGAGTTTCTGGAAATTTTATAAGTACACACCGTGTTCTCGGTTACCACGGGTATCCGTGTGCTAGCTGTGCAGTGGCCTCGCACACGACCGTGTGGGGTGACTTAAAGGCTGCCTAAAATGGAGTATGGAAAAGGCAAGTACACACTGTGTACTTTGAAAGTATATGCCGTGTATTTTGTTTTTTTTAATTAAACGGACTGGGGTCACATCTTATCGACAGAAACATCTTCTTCTTAGGCTTCTTCGTCTGAGAGAACCTGTACAACCACTGATATTCGACGAGCCCCTAAGCGATCGTCCTTCCTCCGAATCGAATATCGTCGGTTGCATTAGAATTGCATCGGTGAGCTCTCTCTTCTCCTAGAGAACCATCCCTTGATTTCTCATCTCTCGTGAGATTTTATTGGTTGAGAATTTTGTGAATTTTTATAGATCTTCGGTGTTCTAAGGTGATTCAATCCCTAAGATTCAAGTATATTGATCTCCCAACACTGAGGTAGGTGTTTTGTGCCTTTATATTGAAAGCCTTTGCATTATATGTGCAATTTTTCCCAATACCCTTGAACGGGGTATTTCGTGTTTACCATTTTAGCCTTGTTGTTTTTCTGCTATGCTTGTATGCTTGAGTAGAGGTTAATTGGTTGTGAATAGGGTGAATTGCTATGCTTTAGATGTTTTTTCCCATGCATGTTTGTTATGACCGCTTTGGTCTAGCCTTGCCTGTTTGGCTGTAGTTTGTTTCTCATGCCTAGTATTGTAAGATGTTATGATTATATACCCTGATATGCTGATATGCTATAGACTGTTATCCAAGTAGTTCTTGAGGTTTACTTTGGCTGCTACGCTTTTCAATACTTGTTGACTTACACGGGGCTGTGAGAACCTGGTGTAGTAGACCATAGGGAGAATGGATGTAAGGACTTCTCTAGAGTGTCTTTACAATTATATGATATGAGACCATAGGGGGAATTGATGTTGAGTGCTTCCTCAAAGTGTCTATAGATCCCTGACGTGGTCCAAAGGGGGAATGAGACGTTGAGTGCTTCCCCAGAGCACCTTTAGTACTAATACAAGGCTATATGGGGAATTGAAGGTGAGTGTTTCCTCAGAGAGTCTGTACTTAAGTTGAACCAGAGGGGTGAGACTATGTGTGCTTACCATAGGGTTGATTTTACTTGTTGGTTGAACCCGAGGGGTTAGGCTGTGAGTACTTCCCAGAGGGTTACCTACTTTGATTAGCTGCTTACTTGATTGTGATTGGAATGGTTGAAACTGTGGATTGTTACTGCTGAGTATTTTCTTGTTTACTGCTTTATTTTACTTATTACCAACTATATACTTACTGAATGTTAGGCACAAATATTTTGGTGGTTTCCTACTGGTATTTAGTCTCACACCCTATTTGGGTCATGCTTTTGGGCCCAAACAGATTATATTACTGTAGGCATAGACAAGGGAAAGCACCCTTCTACTTCAGGTACTTGAGTCTTTTGGAGATGGAGAGCATGAGACCAACCTAAGGCTTGCGATGCTGAAGAGTTTTTATGTTTTCTTTTTTACTTTGGTTTAGTACTGTATTTCATCATTGTGAAATGTTTGGATGTTTTCCTAGACATATGTATGATGCATCATTTATATATATATGTGCTCCAATTGTCATGGCTTCTAGTCTTCCGCTATTTATTGTTGTATGTATGTTTGTTGCTTCCACTATTGATATATGTTTATTTACACTGTGTTACTATGCCAATGAGGGAATAGTTTCCCCACTATCACACCCAAGGCCCTCACTTCTAGTAGGAATCCTCTGGCGTTTAGGGAAATGTGCTTGAGGCCATGTGACCGACCGGGTATGGGGCGCCTTTGGGTGGCTTCTGGAATCGGGATGTTACATATTTTGTGATGTATTATGTTTAATTTTAGATTAAAAATGTAAAATGGGTTCCATGAATGTATATGATTTTTCCAAAACATCTAAAATGATTGATCCTTCAGGATTTGATCCCTTGTAATCATGCCAATATAATAAAGTATGGCATCAACTCTGGGCTTCTGGGGTCAGGGTGTTATAATTATATCCCCCACAAAATGGAAAGTAAGAATATATATGTGATATGATAATTAAAAAGTTATAATTATGTTAAAAATATCAAATATATTCATTTAATCTATCCTTATTACCATTAAAGTAAAATATAAATGGAAAAAACATATGAATTTTTTTGAGGCGGTAGTGCACCATACACAAGAGCGATGTTATTGTTTTCCAATGTATTGGAAGATAAGAAAGTAGATGTAATATTTTATTTCTAGAAGTATAATAATATCATAAATATAACATATAAATATTTAATCCATTATTATAACTAGTTGTGATATGTGGTGATATAAAACAAATATTAACAATTTGCGAGGTGGTAGTCCGCCGTACTCACGATCGACAGTTTTGTTTCCCATCTGATGGAAGACGAGATATTTGTAGCTCATTAAATTAAAATAATAACAACTCATTATATGTTACATAATGGTTTTATCATATCAAAATATCTTAATAATATATTTTAGAGGTGGGAGACTAAATAAAATAAAAAATAAAAGTTTAAGAATTTTACATCTTCTTTGGAGAGCCTCTTTAGGTTTAAATCAAAATCCTTTTTAGGTGGGATTAATAATAAAAATAATGCCTCTAGGACATGGGAAGGTAATAAGAAAGGTATTTTGGTATTTATTTTCTAATAAAAGATTATTTGTAAGTGTATATAGGGGAGGATAGTTGGTATCCTTTTATAAGTGGGGCAAGGATGCACATGTAATTTTTCAAAAGAATAAAGTGTACCCACATTTTTCTCCGGAAAAAAGGATCCAAAATTGTTCATTATAAAACCTAATATTTTATAATGTCTAATTATGTTCATAAAATTAGTTTTGAAAAATATTATAGGTCATTTTACCTCTCATCCTTCTAGTTTAACCCTCGATAAACCCGTTTGAACCTTAATTGTGATAATTAATTTTTATTGATTTTACTATTCATTTTGACTAAAAATTAAGCTAAACATGTTATATAATATTAATTATTATAATTAAATATATTTAATCTTTTTTTAAAAATCCAATTCACATAATTAGAAGTATTTAATTTAAAATTAAACCCACAGACTTGACAAAAAATTATTTGTCCAAAGAGAAAATTTTCAATAGATTAAAAAGGTTTAACATAAAAATTAAATATGAAATTATTTCCATTTAAATAAATTATATTAATAAATATATAATCGAACTAATTTTACTTTTAAAAAATATATTAAAATAAATTGGATGTTTTTAAATGATTTAAAATAAATGAAAATTCTTAATAAAAACACGTATTTTCACTATTCATCAAAAAATTTACCATCTCTGAAAATTTTAAAAAAATTAAACCTAATTTAATTTTAACATGATGATTTCAAAAATGAATTTAATTTTTTCAAATAAATTTTCTAAAATTTTAAAAAACTACTTTTAAAAATAAGTGCACCAAATGCGATAAAACTGCTTTAAAAAAATACAGTTTTTATGCATAAAAATAGATTTATTGTTACCTAATGTCTAAAAAACACTTAAGATGGATGTTAATTTTTTTATTAATATATAATATATAAATTTAATTAAAATAATTCAATTAAAGTGATTTATTTAATTTATTCAGATAAAATACGTTTCTAAACAAAAAAAATAGTTTTTTAGAAAATGATTTTCTTTATTTTCAATTTTTTTATTTTCATTTATAAATAATTATTAACCATATAATTCATTTTATATATAGGTTTAAGTAATAAATTTTAATATTTTAATTAGTCTTATTAATACTTTCTATTCCAATGACTATGGGATAACTATCATATTAAATAATAATATTTTAATAGAATGTTGTGTTTTTTTTAAACTCGGTCTTGCGTGTAATGAAAGATAAAATCTATGTTACATGTAATTCTAGATAAAATCGGTATTGCATGTAATGAAAGATATCAAAAAATTAAATTTATTTTAAAAAACATTTCAAAAAATCTCAAGGTGTTACATTCTACCCCCCTTAAAAATAATTTCTCCCTCAAAATTTCATCACTCTAATACACAAAAATGAGGATACTTCTCTCTCATTATATCCACATGTTCCTATATAGCATCCTCAGGATAGTGGATTCACTGAAATTTTTTACCAGGTGGGTAGTCTTGTTTTATAGAACATTCTCTATATGATCAGAATCTCAATCAGTTTATTCTCATAAGAAAGATTATTCTCAAGTAGTATGACCTCTGAGTTCATTACATATGATGGATCAGGTATGTAATTTCTTTATAGAGATACATGGAACATGTAATGAACCTAATATAGGTTCATTGGAAGCACCAAATAATAACATACCATCCTAACATGATAAACAATTTCAAAGGGACAAATATATATAGGCATTAGTTTTCCCTTCTTTCTTCCATATAGAAATTCATAGAAACACCTTTTCACCAACTTCAAATTCTAGATCGTGTTTATGATATTTAAAATTACTTTTCTATCAAATTAGTTCCTCCTTTATGTGAAGATAAATGGATCTAACATTCTCTACCATTTTTCTAACTAGTTTAGGTTCCAATAGCTTTCTATGTCTAACTTCATCTCTGCACGTTGGAGTTATACACTTTTTTCCTTATAGGGATTCATAAGGATCCATCAGAATGCTTGAGTCAAAGATATTGTTGTAAGATAAATCCACTAGTGGATGATGTTGACCCCAAAAACATTTGAAAATAATAGAATAATGTTTAAACATATCCTCTAGGGTTTGAATTGTTCTATCATAATAACCATCTTTTTGAAGATGATATATAGTACTGATACTAAAATATATATCAAGATATTTCTAAATAATTTTTAAGAACTTTGAGGTAAACCACCAATGTTGGTCAGATACAATTGGACATGGTACTCCATGTAACCTTACAACTTCCATAATGCATATTCTATAAAATTGATCTAGAGAGAAATATTCTTTGATAGAAATGAAGTATGATGAAATTGTTAGGTGATCAAATATAACCCATTTATAATTATCCACTTTAGATGCTTTGGGAGTCCAATAACAAAATCAATGGTGATTTTTTATCATTTTTATTCTCGTATGGGTAATGGTTTTTACATCCCCTTATATTTTTATCTCTCATAATTAACTTACTAATATACTAAGCATCGAGATATGAACTCTTCGATATCTATCTGCATCCATCCCACCAAAAATACACTTTCAAATCTCTATACATTTTTTTACTTCTATGATGTATAGATAATGAATAACTATGACCATATTCTAATAGCTCCTTCTAATCGGTTATGGATAGAACACATACATGGTTCCAGAACTATATCATTACATCATAATCACGATTAAACTCAAGAACATTTTTTAACTTTTTTTTTCTTCGCCATATCATCCTTCTATACCTCTTTTATTCTCACATGGATATATGGTTAAACACTTATTTGAGAAATTTAAGGTTTCTAACCTTCTTTAATGATTTAAAAATTCATCATCTTCAAATAAAAAAATATTGGATGTTTTGTGATCCTCATCATAGATAAGAAAATATGTTCCTTCTAACTTAAAGCAACATCCACCTTGTTTGCTTTACCAAGGAGGTAATGTATTGAGTAGTAATATTCTTTGATCATCTCTGAAAAACTTATCTGGAACATGTTTAACTCCTTCTATGTTAATATACACTTAAAACTTTTGTGATTAGTATATATATCACACCTTTATCCATACATATGTTTCCTTGAAATTATTAATTAAAAAATTAAAAAAACTAACTCTAAGTCATTAGTTATGTAATTTTGATCATGAAACATCAATTGTGGTGAGGAATAATCCATAACCAAGTAATTTCACAAGAGAAAGAATCCCGATCTATTCTTAGACGAATCACTATAGATTACAAACCCTTCTTCACTACAATGTAATGTAAACACATGTGTGATGACTAATAATCTTTTATATTCCTTTAAATTTTACTCACATTCATCTTTCCAAAAGGTCTTTCCTACCTTTCGAGTTGACTTGGTGAGTGTATTAGATAGTTGTGATAAATTCTCTAAAAACCATCTATAATGTCCATAAAAACAAGAATACTTCAGATCTCTATCACCATGTTTGGACTAGGACAATGTTAAGTAGCCCTCATCATTGAATGATTCACTGATATACCCTCACTTGTGATTATATGACCCAAAAATGAAACCTTTTATAACCAAAATGCACACTTGTGATTTTTTCATAAAGCTTATCATTCCTTTAGGTATTAAATACAATCCTCAAGTGATATTCATGATCTTAATTTCTCTTTGTAAAGATATGAATATCATCTATTTAGACAAAAAAACTAATCAAGGTAACCTATAAATACTCTATTCATTAAATCCATGGAGATAACAATGGTATTATTAATACCAAATGACATCACAATATATTCATAGTGTCTATACATTGTATGGAATTTTGTCTTTGGTACATCCTCCTCAAATAAATTTTCACTAAAATATGTACACAACCAATGGGTTGTATTTCCATAAATTTCTTACAAAATATCCTTAATATTGATAAACTATAATCACATAAATCCTCATAATGCGTGTCTAAGACTTTGAACTGATGACCAACCTTAAAATCATGAACCACTAATGATATCCATAACTCTTATATTGATCATACATGAAGACATATTTTCTAAAAAAATTAACATAATACTTAGATGTTTTATGATTCTTATAACCAAAATACCATTGGAAAAAATACCTCTACAACATAATTATTCAATACCAATACATAAATACTTCAATCATACCACTTAATTCTTAAACCATTAACTAGGAATTATCTTATTATTACTTATTACCTATTTCCTTTCATATGACTTATATAGTCTCTACATCATCAAAAAAAAACCTTTACTTGTACCACCACACTAATCCTATTATTATACTTCCCCCCTAGGACATAGATTTGTATAATACTCATAATTTCTATATTTATAAAATCAAACCACTGATGATTCCTTAGGGAAACCATTATTCTCATATATATATATATATTGTGTTAACTGATTTTTTTATTTTTCCTTATAAATTACTTAACATGAGCCCTTATTATTCACACATAAAACATCTTCTAATTCCTTTGAGAAATTTCCTTAGGTGTTACTTCCCACATTATCGATATATAAGAAACTGAATCTTCATTCCTACATGGTCTCAACCACCAAAAATCTCAACAAAATCTTTTATTATCTTCTTTGGTGATTTAAAGAGTTGGTTAAGGTGAAAGTTGTTAATTATATAACATGATAAATAATAAATAATATTCACAATATCCTTCAATCTAATCATAATCCCATTTTGTTTATCATCAACACATTGTCTATCACATTTAAGGTTTACTTTATTTCTTCTGGTTACCTCCATTTACTAAAAAAAAAATTCATTGTATGAGAAACAATATTCATTGGGAGAAATCACATAATCCCAAAAAATCTCTTATAGGATGTAAAAATCATGACACATTATTTTCAATCTATAACACCATATTTTTAAATTAGGTAATATGTGATTATCATCTATTAAAATCCTTTATAATGGTTTATAAAGAAAATTTGGATTAACCAAGGCATATCCCCCAGGAGTGTCAAACTAGGTGTGCAATAAGGCCCATTTTTGTGTACCAATAAATGTTTGATTTAAGACCGACACACTATTTTCGGAGTTATTACCCCTGGGTACATCTATTCTAGGACCACATGTAGTATATAGAAAGGTATATATTACATGAAAGGTAACATAATATCTTACTTACCAAATATTTAGGATTTTATCATATACATTGGCTTATACTAAGGGTTCTAATTAAAATTTTCTCTTCCTAGTTTCCAAAGGTTTCTTAAACCTTGATCTGATATTAACTGTAAAGACCCAAAATTATCATACATAAATATTAAATCTTAATAGATGTATATTCATTACATAATATAACAATACACACAAGAATAATTTATGTATAGTTCTATTTGAAACTTGGAAATATAAACAAATAATTCATAGGTGAACTATATATTCTCCCACTTATTTCTTTATATCCAGAACCCTTCTTAGGTTTATGATACATAAAACCTTTATTTATAAACCAAGGAAGAAAACATAGTAACATATGATCTTAGATGATCCATAAGGTTAAAAAAGGGAGATATCAATGAGATCATAAGAATAACTTGGGAATAAGGTGATGAGAACATGAGGCTAACATTTTAAGATCATATCCTTTTTATTATAGATCCTAAACTTGAGTCATGACATAAATATTGGTAGTTCATAAGATATGAATAAAAAAGGAATAAATGTACATAATACATTAGATCATAACATTGGAATAAGAAAAAGATTTGTTTCATACACATAAGTATAGAAAATCATTTCCTTAGTAGTTCAGACTCATCACAGAAACAATCATAGTGGAATGAGTTCACTCCCTAAACAATAGTAGTAGTTAAGGTTCATTCATAAGAATATCATAGTGTAAAAAATCACTTATTGATCTAGGATAAGCTTAATTCTAGTTCTGTTTATATCATGATATATCAATCCTTACCCAATGAATTTGAGGGAGAAATAGGTCCCACCCATCACATAATAAAAATCATACATACATGTGCCACAAGATCATAAAAAAAATCATAAAACTAGAACCCATGAAATAAATGGGTTTCAAAAACATTTAATCATATCATAGAATATTTAGAAGTAACAAGTTTTATAACCATTTTATTATTTCATTAAATCATAACCTATAGAAAAGAATACAGTTTCATAAGCATCTTAACATGGTATAAACCACGGAAGAGAGATAGGTTTCATAAGCATCTGGTCATAATACACATAAAACATGCAGATAAAGAATAATAATGGTATCCTTAGATCACATACCTAGTAAATGATATGTATAATTAAAGGATTTCATCTTATATGGAAAATAATTTTGAAATATCTCTTGGAACATTTCTTTATGAAAATAACCCTTTCTCTTTGAAAATTGCTGTATTTTAAACAAAAAATTCATAATTTTTTTTCAAAATCATTTTATTTTAAAATAAAATATGAAAATTATAAAGGAATAATTATAAAATTATGTTTTCATGATATAGAGAAATTAAATTCAAGTCATACATGTTAAAACAAATATTTCATTCACATTTTTTGTAAAATCCAAACAGGTATTATTTGGGAAACAACATGAAGATTTCATTTAATTTAAAAAAAAATAAAACAAAGGGAAAAATATGTTTAAAACTTATTTTTATAGCAGTAAAAATTTTATTTAAAATTTTTTTTTTAAAATAAGGATATAGAATAAAAATATTTTTTTATCTAATAGAGAAATACAGTTGATTATTCTTAAAAGCATTTTTTTGAACACATGAGTACACAAAGAGAATAAAATGAAGGGAAACCATGTATTATAATGAAATAACCATAGGATAATAAAATACATGAGTTTATTGAGATATGAATCACAATATTTCATCATCAAAATCATCAACATACAAAATCTTGATAAATGATGAAGTTCTATCATAAAAATCTTACCACTTTGGTAACATTGGATCATAATCCCCATGAAAGAATAATATTAAACGAAACATAAAATATAATTAGAATTAATTAATTGATGATATTACATTTCAAATGGTATGTATATACACCTCATAAAATAATATAGGTGTATAACATAATGTATGTCCCCAAGAAGGCAAATTGAGACAAAAAACCCTTACCTCTTTGAAAATTTTCGAATCATAGACCACATTAAAGAATAAAATTAAATGAAACTTTAAATATCATTAAAATAATTATATTCATGATATAAAATGTCAATGGGGTAGTATATACACTTAGCAAAATAAATTAGTGGTGAATATGGCATATGTCACCTAGAAATAAAAGAGAGACTATAAATCCCTTACATTAAGTCTCGACTTCATTTGTAATGTTCAAAACTCAAGTATAATAACTATAGATTTATTATACATATATTAAATAGACATAATTATATATATCATACCATAAATGATTTACGTATAACCTTTTATTACCCATTTATTAACAATTCCTTGTAAAAATCATATTTCAGGTAATAACTACTTTATTTTTCGCTTTTGTTTTGCTTTTTTACTTTCACCCCCATTAATTTGATCATGTTTACATAATATCATGAATTTTAACTATGATATATATATATATATCAAACAAATTCATTATATATATATATATATTTATAGTAATTCATTAAATTTAGTGATATAAAATGAATTACACAATTCATGAAGACGATAGGTCATACGTACTCATGAACACTATTTCAATTTTCTCCTTGAATAAAATAAAAGAAAGGTAAATAATATATTAAAAATATAGAATAATTTTTATGTCACATATATATCACATATATTAATTAAATTTACCCTTATTACTTTCGTTGTAAATAATAAGTGAAGAATGTATCACATCGCTTTGCGAGGCGGTAGTCCATCGTATACACAAGTGACATTATCATATCCCCCCAGAATGTAAAGTAAGAAGGTATATGTGATATAAAAATTCCATAGGTATAATTATTTTAAAAATAAAATATATATTCCTTTAATATATTCTTATTATAATCCAAGTAAAATGTAAATGAGAAAAACACATCATATCGGTTTTCAAGGCAGTAGTCTGCCGTACACTAGAGCGATGTTATTATTTTTCAACATATTGTAAAGTAAGAAGTTAGATGTAATATTATAATTATAGAAGTATTATAAAATAAAAAATATCATATATAAACATTTAATCCATCATTATATCCAACTGTGATAGGTTCTGATGGAAAACGAACAACATCAGCTCGCGATGCGGTAGTCCATCGTAAACACGATCAATGATTTCATTTCCCATTTGATGGAAGAGGAGATAGATGTTGGTAATTAAAATAACATAATAAAATAAAATTATATGTGAGATACTAGTTTTATTATATCATCATAGTTTAAGAAGATTTTTTTAGGTGGAAGAGGAAATAAAATAGAAACACAAGATTAATAATTGAACCTCTAATTCAAGGAGCCTCTTTAGGTTTACACCTAAATCCTTATTAGTAGGGATTCATAATCCAAATAACACCTCTAGTATGTGGTTATGTAATTAAGGAATATAGATTTTTATATATTGTATTAACCAATACTTTTTGGAAGTGTGAAGAGTGTAGGAGAGGGAGTGCCCATTTATAAGTGGGGATAAAACACACTTGGAATTTTTGAAAAGAATAAAGTGTACCCAAATTTTTCACACACTAAAATGATCCAAAGTGGGTCATTATTGAACCTTATAGGTTATAAATTCTATATATTTCTATCCAATTAGTGTTTTACATGTTTATATGTCATTTTAAACCTTATATGTTTAATTTAACACCTAGTAAACCTGTTTTTACCTAAACCATTATAATTAATTTCATTATTTTTACTATTTATTATATGCAAAAAAATAATTTTAACTTATTATATAATATTAATTATTCTGATTCCGAATATTTAATCAATTTATCCAAATTCAATTCACATAAGTGGAATAATTTAAATTTATATTAAACCTAAAGACGTAACGAAAAAGTGGTTTTCTAAATAGAAATGTTTTATAAGTTTAAAAATCATGAACATAAATATTCCGTATTAAATTGATCCGAATGAAATAAATTGGATTAATAAATATATAATTGAACTTATTTTTCTTTAAAACAATATGAAAAAACCTTTTATGTTTCTAAATTATTTAAAATAAATGAAAATTATTAATAAAAATAAGAATTTTTCAATATTCATCGATTTTTTTTATTATCAAATAATTCTTAAAAACCCACCCGAAGATTATTTTTACAATATAATTTAAAAAATAAATTTAATTTTCTATAACACATTTTCTAAAATTTTAAAATAATAATTTTAAAAATAATTTTAGAAATTTCATTAAAAATTATTTTTAAAAAAATACAGTCTTTAAGAATAAAATTATATTTTTTTCTTATATCATGTCTAAAAAACTAATAATATGAATATTAAAAAAATTTATTGAATAACAATATATATTTTATTAAAATAATTCTTTAAAAGAAATTTACTTATTCTATTACGCTAAAATAAGTTTATGCTCATAAAGATAGTTTTTTAGAAAATGATTTCCTTTATTTTCAAATGGTTTTTATTTTCATTTATAATTAATTGGTAATGTAAAACCCAAAAATTTTAAAATAAGAACATTTTATTCTTTGATGTATGTGACATGAAACACCGATCTTAAACAACCCAAAAAATATTTTTCTTTAAATTAATCTCTTCGATAGTTTTTCAAAAAATACAACCCTGAGTCGAAGTGAATTGTAATATAATATAAATAGTCTTTAAATTGATAGGTATGAATAATAATAACTTAATTATGAAAATTAAAATTATCTATTTATTAAAAATAAAATAATAACTGGTTAAAATATAAATACATGTTTTATTAAAAACTATAGTTTTCCAAAAGACGGTTAAGTCGCTCTTTACAAGCATATTTTAAAATTAATTTTTACCAGTTTTAGAAACATTAATTGATAAAATTGACTTAATTTTGAAAATAATAATATTAAAATTATCTTAGTGTGATTTTTGGTATTTTTCTGAAATATTTCATTTTTTGATGAATATTAAAAAATACTTAATTATAATTGAAAACTGACTTTTAGTTTATATTAATTATAAAGATAAATTAAATTTTTAATTGGTTTCAAACTAAAATTTGTTAAATTATATATCTATTAATCCAATTTAGTTCAATTTAATCATTTTAATTTTTAATTTTGATATAAAACCTTTGTAAACTTTTGAACATTTTATCTTTGAAAGCCTAATTTCTAGTCAAGTATGCGGGATTAATTATAAATTAAATGTTTCCAACCATTTTAATGGAATTTTAGAAAATAGATTCCATATTTTGAGTTAGAATAATTTATATTTTCTAATAAGTTAACGTTAATTTTAAAAAAAATTAATAGAGAGAATTATTAAAATTAATTACTATGATTAAGGTAAAAATTGATTTACTTGGGGTTAAACTAAAAGAATAAGTTTTAAAATAACCTTAAAAATTGTAAAAAATATGTTTTCTAGAATATTTAGACTCTATAATGTCTAATTATCTATAATACTCTATTTTGGACCCTTTTGGCATGTGAAAAACATGGGTACACATTTTTCTTTTAAAAAATTATGATTATCCCACTCACATCACTTATAAAATGCGTCCCATTACTTTCTATTATTCACACCTTAAAACCCTTATGGTTTGGTAAATACCTACAAAAATCACTTCCAAAATTCCATAACCTCATACTAGAAAATTTATTTTGGTAAGAAATCAAACCTAGTAATGGTTTTGGTGTAAACCTTAGGAGGTTACCCGAAGAAGATGTAATATTCTTCAATGAGCGTCTTTATATTATTTATTACTACACTTCCTTCAATTATTATTTAGAAATGATGATATAATAATATCAGTATAATAAATATACTAAGATATTTTTATGTTTAGTTAATGACCTATAACCATCCCCACTTCTATGATTTGGGTTATGAAATCATCATTCATGTGTATGATGAACTACCGCCTCACGAACCGATGTCATTCGTTTTTTACATTACCACCTATAACAGTTATTTATGACGATGGATATAAAGTATATATATGATATTTATAACTTAATTATACATATTTAGTCATTATATCATATAAGTTTTTTTACTTTCCATTTCATAGGTGATACTATAACATCACTCATGCATATGACAGACTACCACCTTGTGAAACGATGTGATTCATATTTCACTAACACATTAAATGGAATGTAATAATTATAAATATAATTAATATAAAATATATAAATAAAATTATTATAATATTCATGAAATATTTATCATTTTTAAAGGATAATATATCATTTACTTTTTTACACTAAAAAATGATAACATCATTAGTGCACATGAGAACCACCACCCTCATGAAGTGATGCGACTCTATTTTCATCACCAAACCACTTGGATGATATATATAAGTATATTTATAGAAATAATATTGTATATGTGATATTATTATCATTTTGAAAAAATAAAATAGTACTTAGCTCCTTTCCATAATGATCATTGAATGATGGAAACGTTACTCAGGCATACATATAACCTATCATCTCCATGATTGTAACATCATCCATTTTTCATAAACATAATTTATGATTGTTTTTAAAAGTAAAATTGATGTAAAAATATGATAATTATTTCATGATAATTATTTTATATATGATAAAACTATTTAATATTCACAAGAACCTGATCTTTCAGGATGAAACATGCATGAGAAAACAAGGAAATTAACACCCAAAACAATGAAAATAATGAAATATTATTAAAATAAGGGATAAAAGATGTTACAAAAGAATCATATATTATATTATAAATATTAATATAGTTCTTCTATAAGTTAAAAACATGTTAAAATCCACTATATTGGATGTTAAATAATGTTCACCCAAAAGGATGCATGGGGTAAGGGAATTCGTCTCAATTTCCATTCATTGAGGAATATTTTTTTATTGTGCACTTAATTTCTTATATAAGGTTTAAATACTTCCCCATTTAAATGTAACATTTTGATAAAATTATTTTAAGAAAATTTGAATTCATTTATTTCTTATTTCAGAAATTCATTTTATTCTGAAACCATATTTTCTAAAAATATTTTCTAAAATGTTTTTAATATTTTTAAAATAATTTATTAAAGACATTTTTACCCATTTTTACCTTTTTAATTTTTTAAGGGAACCTTCATTTCGTATTCAAAAAAATACTCATTTGTATTTTACCAATCAATTGAAAAGAATATTTGTTTTAACATGTACGACATGAACATAATTTACATCTGTTATGACCAATCAAATGTTTTAAATAATATTTTATACGTTTCAAAGGTTATTTTAAAATAAAATTATTTTCAAAATGTTTTGTGAAATTTTCATTTTAAATAGTGATTTTCAAAATGAAAAGAATATTTTCCTCAAGAATGTATTTAAAGAACTTTTTATTTCTAATCATCAATGAAAACAACCCTTTATTCTTACTCTAATGGTAATGTGTTGTATTAATACCATCTTTATTATTTCTATTGATGGTTTGTGATCATTTTGAATCAGGAAATTCTTGTCATAAACTTTTTTGATTCATTTTTTTATTCATTAACTTTATTTTGTAATACACACTTTCCTATAATCATTAGAAATTTAATTTTCACTAAATATCGATATTATTTTTGATGGATATGATTATTTCTTAAACCATATCTCATTTATACATACTTTGTTTTACTTTGAATGTTATTTTATTGACTTGGGAAATATTGATAATTTGTGTTCTTTATTCAATGTGGGTATTTAGTGGTAAGGCATGTTGTTCATGAATTAAATAGATTATGTGATATATGAAGACTGATTTGGACATATAGACATGGGTGGGGACTAATTATAGATATACCCTCAATGCATAGATAGTCTTAGGAGAAGAATCATCAAGCTAGAATGAAATTAGTTGGTCAAACTAAATGGGTTTTTACCCTGTAGTTTTAAAATTTATTGGGAAAGGTCTAGATGGTAGAGGTATCATGCTCCTAAGACATGAAGTCTAATAATTAAGAATTTAATTATTTAAGAATTTTGTTATTATTATCCATGAGATTTTCATAATTATATTATCTTTTTATTCATTTCATTCTCAGTTATTTATTAGATTAAATGTGTTTTTAGTTATTTACCTTTCAATAATTATTATGCCTTATCCAATTATGATAGTCATGTTATTGATTAAATGAAATCTATTTTCACTTATCTAACATTCCTTATTGATTATTGTCCATGATAATTTTACATTGATATTATCTCTGGATGAACTTCATTATTAGTTTATTGATTATATGGAGTGTGTGTTCAATTGTTTAGCTTTCAGTATTGATTATGTTTATTGATTCATTAATGGTTCTAATATACTTAACCCTTACTGGGAATTTGATCACACCCTTATTTTTTATCCTTTTCCCTATATTCCATGAAGTGTATTATGATCGATTTTCAAGGATTTGATATAGGGAATAATTTTATTCTCAAAACAAAATTATGTTGTAATTTGTGTTTTCAAATGTAATGGAAAACTAAAGTATATATCTTTTTTACCAAAACTAAAAAACTATTCTGTCCTTTGGGTTGCGATTCCTCATATCTTATTCCAGTGTAATAAATCAGGCACCTTCTTAGGGATACTAGTTTTGGGGTATCTATATTTGGTATGAGAGGAAGTTTAGTAGAAATATTGGGAACTATATTTATGTAAACATAAATTAGGGATTATAACCCTATGATATACTTTGAGGATAAGTATAGAAGAACATCCTAAAGTTTTTGTAAGGAAGAGATTATGTGAGGTTTTTTCAATAAATACACCCCTGTATGTATATTACAAGTGGAAGTGGTTCTGAAATAGATGTACCTAGGGGTAATAAATCCTACAAGGGCACATTGGTCTTGACCCGATCATCACATGGTGAATTAAAACATTCTTTATAGTGCAACTTATCTGACCCTATCATTGGATATGATTAGGATAATTCAAATTTTCATTACAAAATATTATGGAGGTTTTTAATAAATGATAAAAATAAATGACCTAGGTTAAACCTAAGGTGTAGTAGATTGATAATATGGTTTCTCAATAGAATAGGAAAGTGTTTTATCTGTGGAAAGGAATGTCATAAAAAAATGAATTGCCAAGGAAAAATGAAGAGTATGATGGATGGTAATAAATCTCATCCTAGTGATCCATTTATAGTTCATTGTCTTAAAAGTGGGTAACTTAGGAATTATACGAATCAATTCCCTCTTCTAAAGGTTTAATCATATACCAAGGAAGGGACTATGTGGAAATACAATGGATAAGATATTTATGTATTTATATTCAAGAATTATACTATAGAATTATTTTTACTAATTATATTTTGGTTATAAGAATAATGAAACATCTAAGGACTGTGTATGATTTTAGAAGAATATTTTTCTATATTTATATAAGAGTTATGGATACCACAATTGGTTTATAAGTTTAATATTGATCAAAAGTTCAAAGTCTTAAACTCCCATTTTTATATTTTATGTGATTAGAGTATACCAAGATTAAGTATATTTTGGGAGAAATTTATGGAAATCGAATGTTTTAGTGGAAAATTTATTTTTGGAATAATTCCTTTACATTTTATGGACATAAGTTTAAAGGTGTTGAAAACATTTAGGTTTAATATGATCATTAATGACATTGTAAGAATAGTCAAATAAGATTAACAGAATTTGTAAAAAAAGGTTATATTGATAACATTAGTAAAAGGTTATTTAATGATTAATTTTATTTCAAGGATTTCAATCATATGTTTTTGGGAATTTTCTATGAATTATATTAATATATTTTAGGAAAAAGGGAATCCTGCATACTGTGTGACAACTCATCACCTTCAAAAAAGGCCATAAGGCTTGAAACCATAACCAAATGACGAAAAGGGTTTAATGCCTACCACTAAACTATATGATATCCTAGTTAATTTGTAATTAGTTAAACAATTTTAAAAATAAATATTAATGATGAATGGGTGGTGTTACTATTGAGGTTTAGATATTAATGTATTTTATTGGGTAACTTATTCTAACCATATTGGTTTTGAAAAATAGATAGAGTTAGAAGAAAATACTTGTCACTATTTTATGGATCTTGCAATCCATTAAAATTGAATTTTAGTGCTTCATGTATAAAATATTCATTTTTGGATATTTAATTCTTTTAGTAAGAGATAAATTAGGAATTGATCAATGAAAAACCAAAAGATGAAATTTTTATTATGAAATAGAAATGTAGAAAGTATGTATATTTACATATATTATTAGGGAGTAAAATAATTCCTTAACTCTAAGAAAAGGATCTTGAAACAATAATGTCATCCTATTATCATATTTTTTAATGATATCAATGACCTTTTTTACACCTCTTTGGTTTATTGTTTTTTGGTCATTAACCTTCTCTATATCACCCACGTTCTTGTGATTAATGACCTCTACAATTTCCTATAAAAATTTATGCTTATCTTTCATGGTAATATCATACCTTTCCACCAATTTTCTCCTACATATAAACCTAGTTATGTTTTATTCCATTTGACCTTTTTACTTCCCTTTATGTCTTATTAAGAGTATATTTTATTAAACCATTTATGATGTGGTTTTGTAACAATGATATTTCAAAATGTCAAACCATTGATTAACAAGATCAAGTTTAAATTGTGAGTATTCAATTTATTTAAGGTGGGGAGAATGTAACAATAAAAAATTCTAAAATAAGAACATTATATTATATAGCGTATGCAGTACGCAACACCAATCTTAAACAACCAATAAAATACATTTCTTTAAATTTAATCTTTTCTATAGCTTGTAGAACACGTAACCCCGGGTCAAAGTGAACTTTAATATAGTATAATAAGTAAATAAATTAGAGGGTATTAATAGTAATAAATAAATTATGAAAATTGTGGATATATATTTATTATAAATAAAATAAGAATCCTTAAAAATAAAAAAAAATCTTTTCTCACAAATTGTATTTTTCTAAAAGAGGGTTTAATCACTCTATACACACATAATTTAAAATTAATTTTTACCACCTATAGAAAATTTATTTTATAAATTGAAATTAATTTTTTAAATCATAATATAAAAAATTATCTTAGGGTTAATTTATTTTATTTTTCTGAAATATTCCATTTTTTGATGAATAGTGAAAATAATGAATTTCAATTAAATATTTCCTTTTAGTTTAAATTATTTATAAAGTTAAATGATATTTTTAATTTGTTTTAAAGTAAAATTAATTCAATTATATATAAATTAATATAATTTATTTCATTGTAATCATTTTCATATTGAATTTTGATATAAAAACTTTGTAAACTTTTGAACATTTTCTGTTTGAAAACCCGCTTTCTCATCACGTCTGCATGATTAATTTTAAATTAACATTTATATGTATGTGAATAAAAAAATGAAAAATATTTATTCCACATTTTTAATCATCATAATTTATATTTTATATTAAGGTAAAATTAATTATTGACCTAAATGAATAGTGATAAAAGTAAAAATTAATTACGGGGGTTAAGGTAAAAATGGATTTACCGGGGGGTTAAACTAGAAATATAAGGATTAAAATGACATAAAAGTTTTTCTAAAATATACATTATGGAAATATTTAGACCATATATTGTATAATTATATATAATAATCCATTTTTGACACTTTGACATGAGAAAAATGTGGGTATATTGTTTTCTTTTAAAAAATTACAAGTGTGCCACTCACCACACTTATAAAAGGCCACCCCTTATCCTCTATTCTTCATACCTTAAAACCATTTTGGTTTGGAAAATACATACCAAAAGGAATTCCTAGATTACCTAAACTCATCCTATAATCATTAGTTTGTTTAGAAATCCATCCTAGGAAGTATTTTGGTGTAAACCTAAGGAGGTTACCCAAAGAAGAGGCAATATTCTTCAACATGCATCTGTATATTATTTATTCCTCCACATCCTTAAATTATTATTGAAACATGATTATAACATAAAATAATTATCTTCAATATAATAATATGTTTTTAAGTTGATGGAATTACTTGAAAACATCCCCACTTCCATCAAATGGGTCATGAAATCCCCATTCGTTTGTATAGAGGACTACCGCCTCACGAACCAATGTCATTCATTTTTCCATTAACACCTCTCACTATTGGGCATGATGATGGAGATAAAGTATATATATTATATTTATATCATAATTATACATATTTATTTATTATATCACATATATATATTTTTTAATTTCAATTTTGTATGGGATATGATAACGTCACTTGTTTGTACGGTGGACTACAAACTCGTGAAGCGATGTGATTTCCCTTTCACTAATGCTTTACATGGATTTTAATAAGGGTAAATATAATTAATATATGTGATATAAATGAAATAATTGTGTTATTAATGAAATATTTATCATTTATAAAAGGTAAGATATCATTTTCTTTTTTTATACTGAAAAATGATAACATCATTCTTGTACATCTGGACTACCACCTTCAAGAAGCGACATGTCTTTGTTTTCATCACCACACCACATGGATGATATAAATAAACATATTTAAAGATTAATATGGTATATATTATATTATTATAATTATTTAAAAATAAAATATTACTTACCTCCATTCCATAATTATCCTTGAAATATTGAAACATTAATCATGCTTACGTACAATAGACCATCTCTATGATTGTAATGTAGTTAATTTTTTTATAATAATCATTAATGATTGGTTTTAAAAGTATAATTGATAAAAAAATATTATAATTATGTCACGATTATTATTATGTAGATTATATAAACATACAATATTCCCAATAATTGAATTTCACATGATGAAACATGCCTGAGAAAACAAGACAATTAACACCCGAAACAATGAAAATAATTAATGATTATTATCGGAAGGGTGATAATATGTTATAAAAGGATAATATAAGATATTATAAATATTAATATAGTTCTGGTATAAGTTAATAACATATTTAAAACCACTATACAATAGTTTAATAAACATTCATCTAAAAGGAAGTGTGAAGTAAGGGACTTCATCTCAATTTCCATTCATTGAAATATATTTTATTTTTATGAAGATAATTTCTTATATATAGTGCACATACTACCATATTTATATGTAATATCATGATTCATTAATAATTCATGTTATTTTATGTTTCAATTTGAAATATTTCATCTGGGGGGGGGGGGTTGAATTAAAAGTTACCAAGTGGTAAATAATTTCACAACTCAATTTCGTTTTATTGGGTTATATTACTCCTTTATTTTCTTTGATAATCTAAGATTATGTGTGTAAATAATTTTTATTTTTTTATTTTCTTATTTTGTATTTCAACTTGTTTTATGTGTATTTAAATTTGATACACATAATCAATTTATTTATTAATCCTTAATTTAACATCATGATCAAGGTAAGGGTTTATTTCACAATCTCATTCTAATCGAGATTGTTTATTATTTGATAATTATCTAATAAACCCATTAAATTTCACCTCTTATGATTAGCCATGATATTTTAAATTAATAATACAATTTTTTATAAACTTTTTCATTTAAAATGTCTAATAATTTTTTTAAGAAAATTCAACTTCATTTCTCTCTTCAGTCAGAAATCTGTTTTCTTCTAAAACAATGTTTTCTAAAAAAAATAAAAGATGTTTCTAATATTTTTTAAATGATTTATTAATTAAAATTTTAACCATTTTAAATTTTTTAATTTTTTTTAACTGAACCTTTATCTTATTTTCAAAATAAATCCCATTTGGATTTTACCAAAAAATTGAAAGGAATATTTGTTTTAACATGTACATCATGAACAAAATTTACAACCTTCATGAATACTAAAATGTTTTTAAGATTATTTTTTTTATGTTTAAAAGGTTATTTTAAAATAAAATTATTTTCAAAATGTTTTTTTAAATGTTAATTTTAAATTAAAATTTTCAAAATAAAAAGGATATTTCCACAAGAATGTTTTCGACGATCTCTTTACTTCAAATCGTCAACAACAACAACAACACATTATTCTTACTCAAATGAGTATATATTGTATTGATACAATTATAATTTTTTATATAGATTTATTATGATCATTTCTACTTATAAAAGTATTTAACTTCACATTCTTGATTCTTTTTTGTCATTATTAACTTTCCCTTGAAATATTCACTTTATTGTGATAATTAGACATTAAATTTTCCTTGAATAACCATATTATTTATCATGGATATTATTATTTCTTAAAATATATCTCATTTCTAAATATCGTGTTTTACTATGAAAGTTATTTGATTGATTATGGAAAAATTGATAATCCGCGTTATTTCTGAAATATAGATATTTAATGGAAATGCATGTTTTTCATGAATTAAATTCATTATTAGATATATGGGGAATGATTTTGACTTTTAGACATAGGTAGGGGTCAGTTATATATATCCCCTTGATGCATTGGTAATCTCATGGGGAGAATTATTAAGCTAATATACAATCATTTGTCTAAACTAGATGAGTTTTTAACTGGTAATTTTTAATTATCTCTTGAAAGGTCTTGTAGATTGAGGTATCACATTTCTGATACATGACATCCAATAATTAAGTATTTAATTCATTAAGAATACAGATATTATTATCCATGAGATTTTTATAATTATATTATATCTAGATTCATTTCATTATGAGTTATTGATTAAATGGAATGTGTTTTTAGTTATTTACTATTTCATATTGATTATTCTTTATCCAGTAATGATAGTCACATTATTCATTAAATTTCACGTATTTTAAATTATCTACATTTCCATATTGATTATTATCCATGATATTTTCGCATTGATAGTATCTTTGAATGCACTTCTCAGTTTATTAGTTACATGGGATGTTTATTCAGTTATTTACCTTTCCATATTGATTATTATTAATGATTCATGATTTCTTCCTTTGTATTTAACCCATATTGAGAATTTGAGATCACCCTTATTTTTTCCTTTTCCCCATGATTCCATATAGTGTACTCTTATTGATGTGAATGGATATTATAGAGAGAATTATGTTATTCTTGAATACAAATTATGTTGTAATTTTTGTTTCCAAATATAATTAAAACTCAAGTATGTATCTAATTTAGCATGACTGATAAACTATTTGGTCCTTCAGGATGCAATAATTTTTATCTTATGCTAATGTAATAAAGAAAAATTGACTCCAAACTACTGGGTTCTTGGTATCTATAGGATACCAATGAATGAATTTTATATAAAGTTGTAAACCATATATTTTTATAATTTAGATAATAATATTCAAACCTACCATTCCAATGGGTAGGCGATAACTATCATATTAAATAATAAAATTTTAATAGTATATCATGTTCATTTAAAATCGATGTTGAGAGTAACACATTCTAAACTCAATGTTTCATGTAATAAAAGATAAGATCAGTGTTTCATGTTATGCAAGCTATTGAAAAATTAAATTTATTTGAAAAAAAATATTTCACAAAATCTATAGGTTTTACTTATTGGTAGGAATGCATTTTCAAAAACATCAAACTCCAGATCTCACCAACAATTGTTCGCATAATGTTTCTATCAACTCGGAGATGTTGTCATGTTTTATTGAATCATATAACCTTAAATTATGTTTATTTAGCTATATTAGGTCACAATAGCTTTATTACTCTAACTTTATCCCCCCTTGAAGGTGTTCTACATTTTTTTACATAGAGGGAATCAAAATGATCTATTTGATTACTTGAGTGAAATATATTATTGCAAGGAAATTCTATTAAAGGAAGGTGTTTTCCCCAACCAATTTTAAGACCCATAGAGAATGCTATCAATATTTCATCTAGAGTTTGAATGGTCCTCTCATATAGACCATCTTTCTATGGTTGATAAGTAGTATTGAAAATCAAATTTGTATCTAGATATTTCTAAAGGCCACTCCATAACATTGAGGTAAACATAAGATCCCAATAATATATGATTGATAGTAGTAATCCATAAAATATAAAAAATTACTTAATGTATAATTGAGTAAGATAGTTAAGAGATAATCCTTCTCTAATAGTAATAAAATTTAATGATTTTGTAAGGTGATTGACTATGACCCAAATAGTCTTAAATCCTTTAGACATTTGGGGGAGTCCTATGTTGAAATACATGTTTATGGTTTCCCATTTCCATTCAGGTATGAGTAATGGTTGTAATATCCACTTATAATTATATCTCTCAACTATAACTTTATGACACAATAGACATCGAGATATATAATCTTTAGTATCACTTTTGATGTTATCTCATCATAAATACGCTTTTATATCTCTATACATATTTTTACTTCTAGGATAAATAGAGAATGATGAACTATGAGATTCATCCAACAGATCCTTCTTGAAATATGGTATTGAAAATAAAAATACTTCTTTATTAAACCTTATCATTCAAACATGATCATGGTTGAACTCATCAAAATTACTCCCCTTCTTCTATAATTCCACATCTTCCTTCTAATAATTCTTAATCCTCTCATAGATGAATGGTTGAACATTCATATAAGATTGTAATGATCTATCCCCTTTGATCAAGATTTAAAAATCAAACTTCTGAAAATCCATAAATATTGAATCTCTTTTGATCCTCATCATATAAAAACTTTCATGGTCATTTTGACTCAGAGCATCATCCACCTTATTTTCCTTCCTAGGGTGAAAATGTATTTAGCACTCATAATCATTGATAAACTTCAACCATATTATTTGGTTTATATTCAACTCTTTCTGTGTAAATATATAATTCATTATTATATAATCATTATATATATATATATATCACACCTTTATCCATATAAAAAAATGAATCTATATATTTAATGATAAAATTTACCATTACCGAATCCAAATCATGAGTCTGGAAAATTTTCTTGTGAATTTTTGATTAGATAGTGGCATAATTTATCACCATATCATTTTCCACGACGACACTTCCTAGTCCCTTATTTGATTCAACACTATATGTTACAAACCCTTCTCAAATACAAGGTAGTGTTATAATTGGTTCACTGACCAAAATTCTATTCAGTTATTTGAAATTATTTTCACATTCATCTGTCTATAAGAACATCACCCCCTTCCGAGTCAACTTGGTGAATGTATAGGATAATCATGATAAATCTATTAAAAATAATCAGTGGTATCTTGATAATATAATAAAACTATGGATATATGTTACCATGGTTGGTCTAGGAAATTTTTCAATAAATTATACTTTGATGGATCCAGCGATATACCCTAACTTGAAATTATATTAACCAAGAATGAGTCTTCTTATATAAAAAATTCACACTTGGTAAATTTGGAATATATATTATCCTTCATCAAGTTCATCATTACAATAGTAAAATATTCTTAATGCTCTTCCATTATCTTTGATTACATATGAATATCATATATAAAGACAACTGCAAAATGATTAATTTAATCCTTAACGACTATATTAATTAAATCCATGAAGATAAAAGGAGAATTGGTAAGTCCAATTGAAATTAATACAAATTCATAATGACCATACCTTATATAGAAAGCTATCCTATGTATAACCTCTTTCTTATACCTTAGATGATATTTTATAAAAGTTCAATCATTGAAAAATATTGAGCTTCTTATAATTGATCAAAAAAATCATCGATACATGATAGAGGATACTAGTTCTAAATAGTGATATTGTTAAGTTCTTGAAAATTAATGCAAATATGCATTAACTGATAGTTGTTCTTGATAAATAGAATAGGTTCACCCCATAGTGAATCACCTGGATGGATTAATACCTTATTTATATCCTCTTGGAGTTTCTTCTTCAATTAATGAAACTCAATTGGGCCCATTATATAAGGATTATTTAAAATATATGTAACATGAGGTATGAGTTCAATTGAAACTCAAAATCACAATTTTGGAGGAGAATCAAAAAATACTATAGAAATACATCAAGAAAATCTAATATAATAAGTATATCTTTAATATTTAGTTTTTTCCCAACTATGTGAGATAAATATCCCTTGTTAATAGGTATTAAAACTCATATATTATAAGTAATTTACATTGGGAGTTCTAGTTTATCCTTACAAAAATATATGATCATAGGTTAATTTGGAATATCAAATGTAACTTCCAAAATAAAATAATATATTATCAAGGGACTTAATTAATTCTTCTATTGAAAATAGATTAGTTGTTTCATAAAATGATAATGGTTTATATTGTTTAAAGTAATCCAACATTAGTGAATCACATTATTTAAAAACAAGTTTTTCAATATGGGAATTGATATTTGTTATAACCCAAGTCAGCTACCCTAATATGGCCATGATTTTATTAGTTCTAACACCAGTTGTGTTGGATTTCTCATTATGAAAATACCTAAAATCTTTATGGGGGTTTATTAACTTTATTCCATTTGGTGAAATATCCAAAAAAGGCACACATTTATTCATCTCATAATCATAATTAATATTGATCTATAAAATAAAAATTCATATAATAGTAAATGTTATTAAATATTACAGGGGATTATCATTATTCTAATGTTATCTATGTTCATTTAAAATATAGTTCCCAAGGATTCTAAAAAAACCATCTTATACAAACTATAGAAATACAAATCTAGTAACCTAAATCCAGTGTTTAAATTTTTACATTGTTACAAGATACAAAGGATCTCACCATACATGATCAACCAATTTAGCAGTTCTGGAAAACTATATACAAACATGAATACCATATTACATAGGAAATATAAAAATATATCATAGGAAACATTGTTTTATAGTTAAAATCATTCATAATTTCTTTCTTAAAATCCTATGGAATGAAAAAATATAGGGTGAGATTATATGATCAGTAAGGGTTACACACATTTAAATATTTCACAAGTAAATAAGGCATAATCAACATAGAAGAGTGGATAATAAAAAAAATTCCACATAATCAAAACATCCTTTCAACGAGTATCCATGGATAATATAAACATAGAATAAACATGGATAATGAAACCTGAATTTATAATTATATACATTCTTAATTATGGCATCTCAACTAGGATATCAAGAATCTTAATGTCATGGCCTTTTAACTAACACATAATTTTTAATAAGTTTGTAAGTTTATACCAAATAACATCTAATATGGAATGCCTATTGTTTTTCTCATGAGACCTATTGATGTATCAAGGGTATATCTATAACTAAGCCCCACATTCCACTACATGTTCTATTAATTCAACATATTTTGAATGATAAATACAATTCATTATGAAAAATACTTATAAGTGAACAATTATCTGCATTGAATCATGAGTATGAAACATCAATACTACATCATCATAAAATACATTGAGATAAAATAATTATGGTATCTTTGAAAAATATATCTATTAAAGTTTAAGTAGCATCATATGATGATCACTGGAATATTTCTTGAGGAAAATACACTTCTCATATTTAAATCAAATATATAAAAACTAAAAATTTCCAAAATATTAAGGATTTTTTTTGAAAATAACCATGAAAACTAATAAATAAAGGTTTAGAGAATTTATTGGCCATGAAGGTATAAAATTACATACATTCCAAAATTATTAAAAAAATATTCTATTCACAACTTTACTAAAAATTACCTCATTTCAAAAAATGTGAAGATTGATTTTTAAAACTCTTTGTAAAAAATTATAAACATGAGTAAAAATGGTTTTTAAAAACCATTGGATAATAGTAAAAAATATATGTAATTTTTTTTATAAAATATGGATATGGGTGAAAAATGGTTTCCTAATTGAAAGAGTAGAAATATGGATTAATTTTCTCAAAAAGAGTTATTAAACCATTTTTAGTACCAAAGAGAGGGAAATGACACCAAAACATCAAAATTATAGAAAAAACTAGAGGATAGGAAATAGTAAATGAATTTATAACATAAGTATCACATAGTTTCCTTAACTAAAATTCAAAGATGAACAATACTGATTAAAATGGGATCATAATCAAAATTCCTTACCTCAATTCTTGTCTTTTTTCAAACGTGTTCGAACCACTTGATTAATAAATATTAATTTATTAAAAATTATTCTAGAATTATAATATTATATATATATATATATTTTACCACATATTATTTATATATAACATCTTATCATCCATTTATTAATAATTTTTCATTAAAATCACTATTCCAAGTGATAAGTGCTTTGTTTCTCAAGCATGTTTTGGTTTAAGAGTCTCGTTACTTGAAATTTGATCATGGTTCCATTATATCTAGAATAATAATAATTATGAAAACATAAAATATTTTCATATAATCTATCCTTATGACCATCCATGTGATTTTTAAATGAAAAATGAATCACATCGCTTTGTGGAGGTGGCAGTCCACATATATGCATAAGAGACATTATTGTTTTCCAACAGATGTGAATGTAAGAAGGTAGATATGATAATATAATTCAAAAAGTGTAATTATATATTAAATACCATATATATTAATATTAAACTTGTCATAATAATCATCCATGAAATATGTTGATGGGAAAAAAATTACACCACTACATAGAGATGGTAAGCCGTACATATGCACGAGCAATGTTTTCACATTCTATAGGATGGAAAGAAGGTGGATAATGAATGCTCCATCATCATAAAAATAATTCATTATATTAAAGATATAGAGTATTTAACAAATAAAGTAATTATTATATAAATTTTTTTTCATATATTCATTAGTTATATTTTATATATCTATATTCATTATAAAAATATTAGACATTTTTTCAGCCAAAAGGAAAAGCTTTATTTCTAAAAAAATTGGGTTTTTATTATATTAGTTTATTTAAATTATTTATTTCAAAATTAAATAATTTTAATTTGAAAAAATTAACTTCATTTTTTAATTCATCCATTTAAAATTATCTTAATATTAATTTTTGAGAATTTTTTTAAAAGTTTTATTTTTCAATAAATACTGAAAAATAGTTATTTTTACTAAAAATGTAATTTATTTTAAAGTATTTATAAAGTAAAATTATTTTATTATCTATTTTTAAAATTTAATTAGTTTTATTTAATTTTAAATAATCCAATTATAGTTTTTGAAATGAATTTTTTTCTTGAATTTAGTATAAAAACATTTTATATTTAAAAATGATATTTATCTAAAAAACTGTTTTTCATTGCATTTTTCCAGTTTCATTTTAAATTAAATTATACCACTTATGTGTTTTTAATCATGAAAAATGGACTCCATTTTTTGAATTAGGAGTTATATATTTGGTAAATATTTCCCTTTTATTTTTTATCAATATGAATAGTAACCTTAATAATTTTTGTTACCATAGTAAAGGGTAAATCAAGCAATTAAGGGTTAAAAATAAAATGATAAGTACTATAAAATGACACAAAAACTTGCCTAATTTTTTTTCATGAGTTTATTTAATCCATACTCATCCAAATTTTAGTTATATTTCCTTTTTTATGAATTTATAGGTGATTATGACCATTATAATATTTTTTTTGTTAAAAGGCAAACTCGTCACACTCTTTTTAATAAGAATAATATTTTTAAAATGGGAATAAAAAGAATGTATTTTAGGTTATAAAAACTATTTTTATATATAACATATTTATATTCATAGTGGTAAATTATTTTTAATTTTTAGAGAAATAATAATTACCTTAAATGCTTACACAATGCTGATGCAATATTTAATCAATTAATAGAGAAATAAAATAAATGATATTAAAAATATTCAAAAAAATTTATTTTTAAATATTTAAGGTGATCCATGAATTTGTTAGATAACCATTAAACTTTATAGATATAATAAAATAGTTGGTTTGAATTATACTTGTTTTCATGATTTTACTAAAATCAAAGAAATGAATAGTTCTAAAAATTGAAATTATTGGTATATTATAATAAAAAAATATTTTATTAAATTATATAAAATTATATAAAACCTATATTTGGCCAAGATATTAGAATAATTTTTATATTATAAAAAAGGTTCATTTATTTTCCTTATGTCCATTTATAGTAACTATATTGACCCTCAAAGAGTAAATATCCTTATTGTTAAGGTAAGTTTAATAAAGGTTAACGAGGGGTTAAAACCAAATTATAAGGGAAAATATATGACCTAAACCTGTAAAAAAATTATTGTATTATATAATTAAAACCCATACATATATTTTATTATAAATAAATCAGTTTTGACCCATTTATAATTAAAAATTAATTTATACTTTTTTTTTGTATTTTGAGAAATTCCAAGAGTGTCCCTCCCCCATCTTATAAAAGGGCACCTCTTCCTCTCTTTCCTTTACACTTGAAAAACCATTTTTTTAACTAATCCCTACTTAAATCCATGAATATAATATATCACCACATTTTATTGGTCTTTTGTATGCATAATACCAAACTTTGTGTTCTTAAGATGTTAATCAAAGGATACTTTCAAAAGAAATGTTATAGTTTTTAACTACATGTTTTTGTTTTATTTATTTTTCCACCTCCTTAAAATATGCCTTAACCATGATTATATAATAAAATCAATATCTTCCATATAATCAGGATTTTTTAAGATAATAGAATAAATTATATCCATCTCCTCTTCCATCAAATGGGAAACAAAACCATCATTCATGTGTATGATGTACTACCACCTCGAGAACCAATGTAAATAATTTTCCATCACCATTTATCATAGATGGATTATAATGATGTAATTAATATTTATATATGATATTAATTAAATATTTATCATAATTAAAGTTTAATATAACTTTTAATTTCTTACCTTTCCATTCACTGAAAAATTATAATGTCATTCATGCATACATGTGGACTACCATCACCAAAAAGTGGTGTGATTTGTTTTCATCACCACATTACATGGATAATATATATAAGTATATATATAAATATTTAACATTATATTTATGATATAATGAAAATTATTTGAAGATAAAATAATACTTATCTTTTTTCCATAATGATCATTGAAAAATAGAAACATTACTCATGCGTATATACAGCCTACTATCTCCATGATTGTAACATGGTTCATTTTTCATGACAATACATAATGGTTTGATTTAAAAGTACAATTTATATATAAAAATTATAATTATATCATGATTATTATTATTTATATGGTGTAATAATGGCCTCTTTGACCATTTTAACCTACCAAAGTTATTTTTGAAATGTGAACTCGATATCGTCAAAATGACCGACATGATTTTAATTGATTAATTAATTGTATATAACATGGTATTAAATTAAATAAAGGAATAATGAACCAGAAAAAGTATCTTAAGAAAGTGTAAAATTAATATATATTTATTATTAAGAAATATAAAGAACATACATGAAACGTAAAACTCAGGGAAGGGACTTTATTTTAAAAATCCTCTTTAATAGTTACTATATCAATTTTTTTTTTAAAATTATAAAGGAATGTATATCTCTACACTTAAGGAAAGAATTTAATTTCCCTCCATCATGATGCATAAATACTTTGAAGTTTTATTTATATGTTTTCATAATTCATTTCAATGAAAATGGTTTCTTCATCATGTACACAATATTTAGATTTTAATAAATGATTTTAATTTAATTTCATTCAAAGGATTTCAAAAGGAATATTTTTAAAGAATGATTAAAATTATTTAAAAAAATAAAAAAAAGAATATTATATTCTAACATATATGGTGAAAATTAGTTTTCCTACAACTGTAACTGTTATTTTATGTTTTCTTACTCAGTAAGATTTCCTATTTTCATCGAAGAAAAACCCAGTTTCCCTTTTAAGGGTTATTTTTGTATTAAAAATGGAGTTTTAAGAAAAAATGGTATTTGAATGACTGAAATTTTTTTTAAATGGGTTTAAAATATTTTTTCATGGTCTTTATTCATGACATGTTCCTTGGATATTATTCAAGATATGATCAGTTGAGCTCTATTATAGCTCATGATATGAAGGTTTGATCCCCATTATAGATCAATATGTGATGGGTGATCCCCATTATATCCCTCTAAAGCATTAGGAAATGATTATGTTTTTCATAGAGTTATATTGGAATTTAGAATTATGGTTATTCTAATTGTAAGGGTTTTATAAGGGTTTTAAGATAGTGATGTATAAAAGAACCTACATTATTTTACTATGCTTGCAAATTATTTTTCAGGATTCTTTTTGATTTTAAAAGGTAAGATAATGATATTTTTAAATGAATAATGATGCACTTTTTGTATAAAATGTTATGATTTAAGAAAAGGTTTTTCATGGGTTTTTATGCTCTTCAATGAACCAAAAGAAATCTTTTTATTTTATGCCCCTTACTAATTTTTTTTGTACTCATACCATGTTTAAACATGTGTTTCATAGGGTTAAAGGAAGGGTAATGGAAGGGAAGAATAAAAGTTGAAAGTTGTGATGAATTTTTATGAAAATAAATAATGTTTTATTTTAAAAGTTTTATATTGTGGAAAAAATGGATTATTATTAGAAGTGTCCACCATATAATTTATGGGGGTTTTTAATGTAATTTTCATGAGATAATTATCTAAAATTCTATGCTTAAAAGATATTTGAAAATGAAAAAAAGAGAATTATTGTCTAAAGACACTTTATTATGTGGTTTTTAAGGCCAAGTACTTATTTTTTTTTATCAAAGTGGGGCATAGATAATTTTAGAGGTTAGGATAATGAAAGTAAATACACATAAAATATTTTAATCTATGATTATCATGTTATAACATTTTATTATTACCAAGTTTATTCATCTAAATTATGTCTATTCAAAATGGTTTTCTATAGAAGAAAAGAGAGAGCTATAGTAGGAAGGAACCAAGAGGAAAATATAATTCCAAATCAATCTCCCAAAATGGTTGGAATTGGAATATATTAGTTTGTTGCTATACTATATAAGTTGAAGTAGGTTAAAAATAATGGTGTAATCTTTGAAATATATTATTCATATCTACCCTAAAGAAACATCATGATGGTAGAGAATTTTATGATACAAAATACTTTGTATTTTAATGGAACATCCGATCCAGCGGTTGCTAAAGGATGTATCGATTCTCTAGAAATGATATTTAAAGTCATGGGATGGTTGTAACATAAAAAGGTACCCTTTTCATTTATTATTTTTAATGTCAATTTGATTTATGGTTGTATGTATTTATGATTAACCAAGATAAAGGTGATATTGATGATATGGAATGGGAATAAAGTATGAATTTTTTATATAGAAATATTTCCCTATGTTTTTTCGAATTAGAATAGAGAAAAAATTCCTGGAAATGAGTAAGAAAGATTATGACTTTGTGGCTGTGTATGAATTTAATTTTATAAGGATGACCATGTATGCAATAACTTTTTGTGTGAAATTGATAGTAAAATTTATAGATTTTAAAACAGTTTGGAACCAAGTTTTCACAGATCTTTATTAGTATAATAATATAAAAGTCATAATAAATTTTTTCATTTTGATGCAAAATATGATACGGTATTTTTTAACATGTATGTGTCCCATGATGATAAGAGTAAAAAGAATTCAGGTTGGTAGGCGATAAGGAAGTATCCATGAAAGAAATTTGGAGGTTAGAAAATTAAATTCCCTTATTTTGATATGTGTGGTAAGAAGAATCTTGGGGAATGTCTTGTAAATTATGGGAAGGGTTAACATTGTGGAAAGTTATACTTCTGGCTTGTGAGTATAAGGAAAATGATTTGAAAAATAATGATAAGCCAATGGTAAGTTGATTTAATTTTAATTATTTGGTTCATTATGTTAATGTGTGTCTGAAGTTATTCACAAAGGAAGGAATTCATCATGATTGAAAATGAAAAGGTGTGGAAAAATCATTTTCCACTAATATAGTTTAAGATGGGTCATCAAATGAAGTGGTGACATGTATTTTTCTTTTTTATTTGAAATATGCCAATGACCAGTTTTACTTTGGATCTTCATAATCAATCATTTCTAAGACATTTGAAATTAAATAAAAAATATCACATATGAATGTGAGATATAACCTTTGGTGAAAACTATTAATGGAAGTATTAAGGAAACAAAGATGTATAGGAAAATTCCTATTGTTATTAGTGGAATGGTTTTAAATGAAAATAATATTGAAATTACCATAGTATAGTTTGATATTATTTTTGGTATGTATTGGATTTTAATTTATCATTATTTGATAGATTTTAGATCCAACAACATTTTATACAATGATTTCATACCATTAATAACTTACCAAAAAGCTAAGAGATTTATTAGAGATGAGATTGAAAGCTAACGAGTTTATCTTTTTAAGAATAAATAAATATTTCAAATTAGTGATGTTCTAATAAAGAATGAATATATGTATGTTTTTCTTGATGAATCTCTTGGTGCTATTCCTGATTGGGAGTTTGAGTTTACTATTGAATTAGTGAGTGATTCTAAGCCTATTTCAATACCCCCTTATTGAATGGATCTATTAGAACTTTTTTTTTCATTAAAAAAATAAATTGTTAGAGTTTCAAGATAAAGGTTTAATTCAACCTAGAACTTCACCTTGGGGTGCTTATTTTTTTGTTAAGAATAAATATTTTTCAATGGTAATTTTCATTGATTATCGAGATTTGAATAACATCAATATTAAGAAAAAGTGACCTTTTCCTCATATCGATGATTTATTTGATTATCTCCAAGGAGAGAAATATTTTTTAAAGATTTATCTCAGGTCGGGGTACTATCAGTTGAAGGTTAAGTAGGAAGATATTGCAAAGAATATATTTCAGACTAGATATTGGAATTATGACTTTTTAGTTATTCCCTTTGGGTTGTCCATTTCCCCAACTATACTTATAGATTTAATGAATAGTGTTTTCCATGAGTTCTTGGATAAATTTGTGGTTGTTTTTATTGATTATATACTGGTATATTTTGAAATCTATGAGGGACATGAAAGAAACCTTAATATTTTATTGAAAACCATAAAATAAAATAAACTCTATGGAAAATTTGGACAATGTGAATTTTGGTTGCAACACATTTGATTCATTGTACATATTGTTTCAAAAGATGGAATTACTATTTAACCCATTAAAACTAATTTTTTTGATGAATGAAAAAGGATAATATATGTCACAGAGATTAATATTTTTCTTATATTTGAGGGTTACATCTAGTGGTTTGTCGAAACAATTGCTCGAATGTCTGTCCCACTAACTATGTTAACTTAAAAGGAGTTAAATTCATATATAAATAATGAGATTATTTATTTTAAGAACAAAAAATAGGATTGGTGAATTCTTTGGTTTTGACTGTTCCCTCCAGGAATGGTGACTCATCTATAATGATTCATCTTTAAAAGGACTTGGTTGTGTCCTGATGTAGAATGATCAAGTAATTTCCTAATTTTTACATAAATTAAAACCTTATGAGACAAATTATGCTACAAATTAATTAGAATTAGATACTTTGGTTTTTTATTGGAATATTTGGAGGCATCATTTATGTGGATAAAAGTGTGAAATATATATTAATCATAAAAACTTGAAGTGTATATTTAGTTAGAAAGAGGTAAACTTGAGGTAGAGAATATGGTTATAACTGATCAAGGATTACGAATTCATGATTTTTTATCATCCTGGGAAAGTAAATAGTGTTGAAAAATTTTTGAGTTGAAAACATCATGTATCATTAACCATGTTAAATTTTGAACATGACCATTTAGTTAATGGTTTAATGAATTTTGACCTAGATGTTGTGAATTTAGTAATATCTTCTATTTTATTTCAAGTGTTAGTATAATCATATTTTTAATAAATAATTAAACAAGATCATAAGAAGGATCAAAATTTTATAGAGAATTATAGAGTTGGTTAAAAAGGGTAAGTTTCTTAAATTGTTCCCATTTATATTTGTGGGAACTGGCATAGGCTCAATTCCTGCTAGAATTGGACACTGTGTGTATTATACACAGGGAGATTCAAAGCTATTTCCTAACTAGGGAACATGCGGTGCACTCTATACTTGGTTAGGACCCCTCTATGAGTTGAGTGTTACCCATACACATGTTTTTCTGTTAGGGATCTAGTCTAGTGGTTAAGTTTACCCTATAATCCTATATTAACTAGGGTTCAATCACATGAAGCTTCATAATTTTGGGATTTATTTTGGTGGTGTGAGCGGGGTACACCGATAGGTATTAGTGTCTAGTGGGGGTGTTAGGGCATGATGAAGGTTGGATTTGTGCGGTAAGGAAATAGAAGTATGGAGGATGATGAGTCGACTGATGGAAGTGCAGGTGATCCAGGTCGGTGGAGGACTATAGGTTGGCTGACAGTGGTGGGATGGTTTGGATGACGATGGTAGTGTCGAGGATGGAGGAAAAGGATATACTGATGGGGTTGGGCTAGTTCAAATTACGACTAGATGAGGTGGTGGTGCATGGTGGGGCGGAAACAGGGAGTGTCACCCATGATGGTGCATCTGTAGCATATTTATAGAAAAATAAAGAAAGAAGAATTTGGGTCTCATCCAAAGTGTAGGTCCATGGTGTTTCAGAGCATAGGTCCTATCATTGTAGGGATACTGGATCAGGTAAACGAGAGGGTATGAAATCTACCATTGGGACTAGGCACCATGCATCTTTATACATGAAATTTCTAGCCATGCAGCTAAGAAAGGGTTTAGTTATTTGTAAAAAATATGTATCAATTTGTTAGGGGAGGGAAAATTCTATGGGTTTTAGGTCATTAGGGACTTCAAGGTAATTTACTAAGACCATGTTCCACTGGGCCTATGGGTCATGTAATGGTTACCTCTAAACCCATTAAAAATGGGTATAATAATAAAAAATTAATAGCCTTCAGTCTTGGTGGGTTAAAGAGATTATGTGTACCTTGTGAATATAAATTGAAGAAATATTTTTTCAATGAAGCTTATAGTTCCCTATTTTCCATTCATCCTAGAAGCACCAAGATGTATAGGGACCTTTAGGGGTATTATTGGTGGGATGAAATGAAATGAGATATTTATGACTTTACCTTGAAGATTTTGAATTTTTGAGACATTAAAGAAGAGATAAAATTGAGGAAGGGGACACTTTAGTCTTTTCCAATGCTAGAATGAAATGAAAAAATATATCCATGGATTTCAATATGGGATTACCAAATAAATCTTGATATAACAATGTGATTTGGGTTATTATTTATAAATTAACTAAATTACCACATTTCCTTCCCATTTGAGATACAATGTATTTTGATCATATTTCTCTATTGTATCTTAAAGAAACAGTTAGGTTACATACAATTTCTCTCTCTATTGTATCTAAAAATGATCCCAAGTTCACTTCTAATATCTAGAAAGGAGTATAGAAATCATTGGGTACTGAATTAAATCTAAGTATAGCTTTTCATCTTCAATTTGATGGATAGTATTAGAAAACAATTAATGATTTGGAAGACATGATTCATGCCTTTTAAATGGATTAATAGGAATTTTGGGATCAAAAGTTTTATTTATTGGGTTTTCTTATAACAATTGTTTTCATTCGAGTATACAGATGGAACCGTTTGAGACATTTTATGGAAAGCAATTTCAAACTTTAGATTTTTGGGATGAAGTAGTACAAAAGAAGTTAATGGGACCATATCTAGTTGAGTAAGTGATTGAGAAGTTGAAAATGATTTATCAATAAATGAGGACAATATAGGGAAGGAAGAAAAGTTATACAGATAATAGGTGGAAAGACCATTCTTTCGCGGTAGGTGATCATGTTATTCTTGAAATATATCTATGGAAAAGTGTTATGATTTTTTGTGAAAATGAGAACTTAAGTCCATTTTTCATTAGACTGTATGAAATCTAAGAAAATGTTGGACCTATTTCATACCAATTGAATTTTCCTATGAGTTTATCTCAAGTACACAATGCATTTCATGTTTTAATGTTGAAGAAATATGTGGCAGATTTATCTCATATTTTGAGTTCTGAAGTAGTTCAGTTAGAATAAAAACTTTCTTGTGAAGAAAAACCTCTTCAAATTCTTGAATATAGAGAGAAAGTATTGTAGAATAAGATAATTCACCAAGTTATGTTTTTGCGGAGAAAACATATGCTTGAAGAAGCATCATGGGAATCTTAAAATGTTATGAGGGAAAAATATCCCCACTTATTTAATAAGTAAATAAAATTGTGAGGACACAATTTAAAAAAGGGAGTACTGATGTACCAATAAATTTAATTTTTATATAATTTTTTTCCATATATTCATCATTTATATTTTATAGAGAAATATTCATTATAAAAAAATTTGACAATTTTTCAGTCAAATGGAAAAAATATTTACTTCTAACCAAATTGGATTTTTATTATATGGATTTATTTAATATATTGATTTCAAAATTATAGAATTTCAATTTGTAAAAATTAAATTCATTTATTAATTCATCATGTGAAAATTATCTTAGGATGAATTTGTGATAATTTTTTGAAAAGTTTTATTTTTCAATGAATAGTGAAAAATACAGATTTTTATTCAAAACTATAATTTATTTTAAATTATTTATAAAGTAAAATTATATTATGATTTAGTTTTAAAATTAAAATATTTAACGTTAATTTTAAATTATACAATTATGGTTTTTGAAATGAATTTTACAATTGAATTTAGTAAAGAAACATTTTATATTTTAAAAGGACATTTTCCTAAAAACCCATTTTTCGTTGTGTTTTTACAGTTTAATTTTAAATTTAATTCTACTTATTTTGTGTTTTTAATCAATAAAAATGGATTCCATATTTGGAATCATTAGGTAAAAATTTATTTAATTGTTCCCTTTTATTTTTAGTTAATATGAATAGTAACCTTAGTAATTTTTGTTACCGTGGTAAATAGTAAATCATGTAATTAAGGGTTAAAAATAAAATGATAAGCAATATAAAATGACCCCAAAACTTTACTAAATTTTATTGGATGAGTTAATTTAGTCCATAATCATCCAATCTTTGGTTATATGACCTTTTTTCCCTTTGGATATGATTATGAACTTTAATTTATTTTATTTTAAGAATAGTCAAATATGTTAACTATTATTTTTATAAGAATTATATATTTAACATGGGGATAAAAAAAAGACATGTTTAGTTTTAAAGAATATTTTTAAATATAATAGATTTATCTTCATCCTGGTAATAAATTTATAATTTATAGTGATGAAATAATTGCATTAAATTTTTGCACAACACTAATGCTATAATTATTCAATTAATGGAAAAATTAAATAAATGATATTGACAATATTAAAATAAATATAATTCAAAATAATTAAAAAGATACATGAATTTTATATATTAACATGATTTTTAGGGATATAATAACATATTTGGTTTGGATTTAACGTTTTTTCTTGATCTAATTAAAATCAAAGTAATAAATAGTTATCGAAATTGACATTAATGATATATTATAATAAATAATATTTTATTAACCAATATAAAATTCATAAAAAATATTAATTTCAAAAAATTTATTAGGATATGGTTTATAAGATTAAACATGGTCCATTTATGAAACATTTATCCATTTATAGTAACTATATTGACCCTTAAAGAGTAAAAATCCTTGTTGTCACCGTAAGTTTAAAAATGGACAATGAGAGGTTAAAACAAAATGATAAGGGTAAATATGTGAACTAAAATTGTCAAAAAATTAGTGTATGTGATTATTTATTTCCATATTAATCCTATATTAAAAATAAATTAGTTTTTATCCATATAAAATTAAATATTAATTAATATTAATTTAATAATTTGAAAAATTCCAAGAGTGCCCTACCCTATCTTATAAAAGGGCACATCTTCTCCTAAATTATTAATACTTAAAAAACCATTTCAGCCAATATATAAAAAAATAAATTCCTAGAATCACTCCACTCACTCTATAGATATTTTTTATTCATAATACCGGCCTTATAGTTCTTAAGGTGTTAATCGTAGGTGAATTTCCAAAGAAAAAGTATAGTTTTTAAATACATGTTTTAGTTTTATTTCTTCTTACACCTCCATCAAATATTCCTTATCCATGATTATATAATAAAACCATTATATTACATATAATTAGGTTTTTTTACAATAAATACACAAACAATATCCATCCCCTCATACATAAAATGGGAAACAAAACCATCATTCATGTGTATAGCGGACTACCACCTCATGAACTATTGCGAATCTTTTTCCACATCATCTATCGTGGATGTATTATAATGATTGAGTTAATTTTTTATATATTATATTCATGAAATTTTTATCATTATTAAATTATAACATAACATTTACCAACTTACATTTCCATTCACTGAAAAATGATTATGTCGTTTGTGTGTATGTATGGACTCCTGTCTACTCGAATCGATGTGATTGTTTTTTCATCACCACATAACATGGATGATATATATAATTATATATAAAGAATTAATATTATACTTATGATATTATTATCATTATATAAAGTTAAAATAATACTTAAATTCTTTCTATAATGATTGTAGAAAAATTGGACTGTTACTCATGCATACATACAATATATCGTCTCCATGATTGTAATGTAGTTCATTATTCATAAACATATATAATGGTTGAATTTAAAAATATAATTTATGTATAAAAATGATAATTAATTAATTAATATTATTCTATATATGGTTTAATAATGATCTATTTTACCGTTGTCAACCTTCCAAAGTCATTTCTAACATATGATCCGAATATCATCAAAATGCCCAACCTGAATTTAATTAATCAAGTAATTGTATATAACATGGTATGAAATGAAACAAAGGAATAATGAACATAAAAATGTTATTAATATAGTTTAAAATTAGCATTTTTTATTTGGGAAGATAATGGATGCATGTGACAAGTTAGACTGATGATAAGGGAATTTCGTTTTAAAATCCCCTTTTAATGTTCCATTTTCAACCCTTTTTATAAAATTCAAAAGGAATGTATATTTTTAAATATATGTAATTAATAGAATTTACTCCCATAATGAAGAATCAATAATTTCATTTTTACTTTATAAAATTTTAATGTTATTTTTTTTAAAAATGGTTTGTTCATTATATGCACAGTTTTTAGATTTTAATAGATGATTTTCTTTAACTTTCTTTCAAATGTTTTCAAAAGGAATCATTTTAATAAAATTTTGAATTTATTTACCAAAAGAAAAAAAATAATGTTCTATTTTAATTTATATGATGATATTGATTTTTCACACCATAATAACCATTATTTTAGGTTTTTCTTCCTCAACAAACACTCATTTTTTCTTCAAAGAAAATCCATATTTACCTTTTTCAATGTATTTTGGTATTGAAAATGGGTTTTTAAGAAAAATAATATTTTTATATCTGAAATATTTTTCAAATGCATTTAAAAGAGTTTTTCATGGGTATTATTTATGATATGGACCTTATAAACTGTTCAATATATGATAGTTTGAGCCTCAATATAGCTCAAGATATGAAGGGTTAAACCCCATTATAGCTGAATATATGATGGGTGAGCCCCATTATAGCTCTTTAATGAAATAGGTAATAATTATGTTCACTAGATAATTATATTTTATGTTATCCATATGGTTATTCAAATTTTAAGGGTTTTGTAAGGATTTTAAGATAATGATTTCCCATAGACCCTATATGAATTTACTATGCTTGGTAATGAGTTTTTATGGAAATAGTTTGATTTCAAAATGAAAGATAATGATATTTAAAAAAAGGTTACGCTTTTTAGATAAAAGATATATTTTTTAGAAAAGGGTTTTCATGGGTTTTTATGTTCTTCAATGGACTTACATATTTTGTTATTTTATGTCTATTATTGAGAATTTTCTTTTCATCCCATTGTTTTAAATGCTTTTTACAGGTTTTAAGGAAGGGTAAAGGAAAGTAAGTATACAAGTTTAAAGTTAATAAGATTTTTCTTGAAAATAAATCATGTTTTATTTTAAAAGTTATATATCGTGGTAAAAGTATATACTTATTAGAAGTTTCTATATTGTAACTTATGGGTTTGTTATGTAAGAGTCATGCCCTAATTCTCTAAAACTCTAAAACTAACAGATATTTGGTAATGAAATAAAGAGATTTATAGTCTAAAGAAACTATATTATATTATTTTAAGTCAATTTCCTTATATAAGTCCTTATTTTATAATCAATACCATGTTTTTAGAAGATTTATGTGAAGAAATAAAATTTAAAATGCTTAGTTAAGAGTTATACCTCTTTGTTGAGAAACCACTGTTAGATTGCACCTTTTGTTTGGAGAGGGTGGTATTTTGCAAATAATATAATATCTTGGACGTGGTGAAGGAATCTTGTAACGTATTATGGTATGTATTGGATGATTTAGGGGAAAAATGTGTGATTAAAAGAGGAGAATAAGTTCCCTTTTATAAGTGAGGGGAGGGACTCTTGGGATTACTTAAAGTATTAAATTAATACAAATTAGTTTTCATGACCAGAGGGATAAAAATTTATACAATTAAAATAAAAGATGATTATGGGTCTAAATAATAACATATATTAAAATTTTAATCATTTTTGATATGTTTTTACACTTATCACATAATTTTAACCCCTATTAACCATTTTGACAATTACTGAAAAATCAATGTTTTTTACTCTCTAAGGGTAAAGAATTTCACCATAAAAGAAAAAGTGGCATATAAATGGACCATTATTTATATTTACAACCATATTAAATTAATTTTTCCTAATATAATTTTTTTAAATTTTTTTAGTAATTTAAATTTTTTTATTTATTATAAAATATCATTAATGTCAATTTTAGAACTATTCCTTTAATTTGACTTTGAAAATAACATGTTGAAAAAGGAATTAAAATATAATCCTTTTAAAAATACCAAATATGTTATATTTATCTAAAAAATTCATGGGTCACTACAATTAATTTAAATTACATTAATTTTAATATTTTTAGAAGCATTGTTTTTAATTTTCTATTAATTGAATAAATATTGTGTTGGTGTTTCATAAGAATTTAAGGTAAATTTTCAATAACAAAAAATATAAAATAATTTACCATGATATGGAAATTAATTCATATTTCAAATAAAAATTCATAACCAAACTTATCCTTGTTTTATCCCTGTGTAAAAATTTAAGATATATTAAACTCAATAGAGTGACCTTTTTTATGTATTCTTTTCTTAAAATAATATCAAGGTCACAATCAAATAAAAATTGCACCAATTAGACATATATTTGAGAAATTGATAAAAATGACTAAAATACACTCATAAAATATGATAAATTCAAGTGTTTGTTAAAATTTAAAGCATTATCTCAATGTTTTAACCCTGTTTTACTCATTTTAACCTTACCGAAGTGACAAATATTTACCAAGGTTACTATTCATAATGAAAAAAAATTAAAGATACCCATTTACCAAAATTAATCTTAATGATTCCATATTTGGAATACATTTTTTCAGATTAAATTTATATAAGTAGAATAATTTAATTTAAAATTAAACCCATAAAACTCAATGAAAAGTAGTTTTCCAGAAATTATGTCTCTGAGCCTAAAAATCGACTTATATCAAAATCATGTGAAATAATGATACCAATGATATTAATTATATTATTATAATTAAATTTTAACTTATATAATTTTAATACCAAATATAAAATAGAACTAGACATTTAAAATTACTAAGTTAAATTAAATAAATGACATTTTTACCAAAATTCTTATTTTTCACCATTCAATAAAAAATTATTCTTTTTTATTAAAATCTCAAAAATTAAAATTAACCCAATATTTATATGACGATTTCAAAATTTTTATCCTTTTTATAAAATTCAAATTCTAAAAGTAGAAGCAACTAATTATAATATCTATGCATAATATGAAATAAAATTCAATTATGAAGATAACATATTATTGAAGCATAAAATGGATTAACTCAAAATTGGTTACTTATTTCCTTAGAGTTAATCAATACATTTAAATTAAATAATATATATATATATATATTCCATAATATGGTTAATTCTATTCATACCCACCAATGTCACTACTAGGAAATAACTATAAATAGTATGTTGCGGTTTATTTAAACGTAGCGTTTCATATAAATAAGGTTATCAAAGAAAAAAATTTATTTAAGGATACATAAATAATAAAATATTAAGGTGTTGCAAACACATAGGTATCACTGGGAGGGTGACCTTGAAAAAGGGATGGGTGTGCTGGTGCCTATTAACCAACCAACCATCCCCATGGATTTACATTGTCGGATGGATGGGTTTCTTGCCACGTGTCTATCAATGTAGTGAGACCAATTAGATGGTGCGACATGACAAAAAAGTGGTTTAGTGGGGTAGAAAAGAAGAATCATTGGGTGGGACACTCAAAAGAGATATGGGTGCACTAACACCTATCATCCAACTCTCTTTAGTAAAAAATCTCTAATGTAGGATATTAGGGTGCCCTGCCATAGTGAGTCGGAGGCCAACATGATGCAACAATTCTTGGAAGGTGGTGATGCAACTTTTAGATTATTAACACAGTATTATGAATACTAACAATGGAAGTAAGAAAAAATACTAATGACATGGCATGATTTAGGATACTCCTTTGGGCCTTCAGACCATTTCTTTTAGGGGAGTTCTGGCCATATTTTCCTTGGCATTCATGCCATTGGGCCTTCAAACCACTCAAATATAATAATAGAGGCTCGGTAGGTTTTGGTCATTACTTATGGGGGGATTATGCATGACCCACTAGGGTGCCTTAATGTGTGCTGTTTGTGGTTTATAATCTCATCCACCTAATACACACACACACATTATAAAATATATAAATAATAAATTGAAATATTTATAAAAATAAAATTTATATTTTAATATATATTTTTTACTAAATTAAAATTTTATTATCAATATTATTTTCATAATTTATATAAAAAAATTCCTAAATTTATATTAATTAATAAAAATATTTAATAATGTATTTAAATACATTAAAAATTGTATTTATAAGTATGATATATTAAAATTTTATTTTATATAATTATATAAATATATAAATGAATATATATTTATTTAAGTATATTTATATTAATATATATAAATAATGATTATTATATATATTAACATAATTGTTTGTTTTGTGACACGAATTCAGTTTGATATGGTCTTAAAAAGGGTACATTTTATAATATATTTTATATTTACATTTTTAAATAATCTTAAATATAATTTATATAAAAATATATTTATACATATATACAATTTTTATATATTTTTAAACACTTATACTTTTTTATTCCTTTATAATTACATGTAATCATATATATAATTATAATGAGACAGAGACACACATTGAAATATAGTGATATGAACTTTATAAATAAATATATAAATACATTAAATATAGTTCATATTTAAATTTATATATTTAAATTTATATTATATAATTTATAATAAACATATTTATTTATAATTATGTATGTGTGTGTGTGTTTATATATATATATATAAATATATTTTTATATTTTGTAAAATTTATAAATAATATATTGAAATATTTTTACATATAAAATATATTTTAGACAATATAATTTATATTAAAATATAATTTATTATCAATATTATTTTCATAATTTATATTTTTTTTGAAATTTATATTAACAAATAAAAATATTTAATAATGTATTTACATACATTAAAAAATGTATTTGTAAATATAATATATTAAATATTTATTTAAATAATTATATAAATATGTAAATGAATGTTGATTTATTTAAGAATTTTTAAATTTTTATATATACATAAATATAAATCTATATTAATATAATTGTTAGTGTTGTGATGTGAATCCATAAATGGTCTAAAATCTTGTTGTGTGAAAAAAAATGTTGAAAAATGGGTATTCGATATATATATGTATATAAAATATGTTTTTATATGTATGTATGTGTGAATTTATGCATTCTTGTATGTTTATATATGTATTTATGTATGTTTTTATGTATATATGTATATGTGTATGCATGTATGTATGTATGTATGCATTTATGTATGGATGTATGTATGTATGTAAATGTTCATGTATGCATGTATATGTGAATATTTATATGTATTTATGTAGGTATAAGTGTATGTATATATGTGTATTTATATGTACATATTTGTATGTTTATATATGTGTATGTGTATGTGTATGCATGTGTATGTGTATGTGTATGTTTACGTATGTGTATGAATGTGTATGTATGTGTATGTATGTTTATATAGGTATGTATGTATATATATGTATGTGTACATATATGTATTTATGTGTGTGTATGTGTATGGGCATGTGTATGCATATATGTGCATGTGTATGTGTGTGTGTATGTATGCGCATATGTATGTATGTGTATATATGTTTTCCTATGTATGTGTCTATATATATATGTGTGTGTGTGCATGTGTATGTGAATGTGTATCTTTATATATGTATATGTGTGTGTGTATGTGTATGTGCATGTATGTATGTGTATGTATGTGCGTGTATGTGCGTGTATGTGCATGTATGTGTATGTACATGTATTTATGTGCATGTATGTGTATGTTTATGAACTTATGTGTATGTATGTATTTGTATGTATATTGAATAACCCAATATAATTGTTGATGAAAGTCTCTTTTGTTGTCAACCATGAGTGAGGAGCATAAGAAGAAGTTTTTGTATGTTTTTGAGTTGTCTTAATTTGTTTGAGATGATTTGAAGGTGATTGCAGGAAGTTTTATGCTTAATTGGAGAAGTTTGAAATTTCTGTGTTGGAGCTAAAAAATGGCCAAGTCATGAAGCTTTCATAAGATAGTAAGATTTTATAAGACTCTTGGAAGTTTTCATAAGACTTTTTTTTATTTCACATGATTTCCTTGGTCTTCGTATGTATTTATGGAGATTCTATTAGAATTTTGCAGTTTTGTATGACTTTATTGAAGATTTCATAAGATTTTAAAATTTGTGTAAGACTTTGATATTGCGTATAACTTTCTTGTATGAACATAATACTTCTTAAATAGCTATAGTTTGAAAATGGGGGAACTCACAATAAGGATCCTAAAGCATTTATTGAAAATCAGAAGACCAACAAAGTAATACAAAATATCAATTGGTGACTAAATATTTTCAAATGGAAAAGGGACTAACTGTACCATGTTAGACTTTTTCTAAATCATAAGATACCAACAATTTTATAAATTGTTGAAGCAAAAATATTTCTTATAGATATATCTATAAGTTAAATTTTATGATTCTAATCTATACATAAAATCTTAAAATATCATAGGATATTGGTCAAGTGACGATTGAAGAAAAAACCATTGTATAATTGAATGAGTTCATTATGGGGAAAGATTTTTGGGAATTTCAAATGGAAATATTTAAAATTGACGATCAAGGTCAAAATGATGAAATTCTTGGATACTTCTGACCAATGCTAATTTAGTTTCGAAGAATCAAGGGAGATTCTCCATAAAAAACTAAGGAAATATTATTCACTTATTTATATGTATATAAAAAATGAAAATTAAGAAGGGATATTTTTTTAGGATTGAGAATTCAGAATCCAATATTGGGTGTAACTGTATAACTGTTGTATCAAATATAGAGAAGAGAATATTGATCCATGCTTACTACTACTATTGATTGTTAGTGTAAAGGAAAGTAAATTCTGTTACTTGTCTTTGGAGGATTTCTTGTGAGGAGGTAAAATATCATGACGTGTTTGATTTCTCTCATTCGCACTTTGAACATTCTAAAAGCTTGAGTAGGAAGGTTGATATACCAACTATAATGATGATATTTCTATGGTTGTTGAATACCTAGCCTGAGGAAGAAGATATTATTATCATATTCAAAGAAATTATGAAATGAATTGAAGAAATTGTTTAATCTCAATACCATTAGAACTTATTGAAGACTGCTAGTTCTTATAAAAACAATACCCTTATTGTTGTTCTCACTCTATAGTGATTCAAGGATGTATACTACCATTATCTTGTACTAGTATAGATAGTACATCAAGATTAAAGGAAGAAAATTTCCCCTCTCTTTTAATCACTTGGAAATTATAGTAATAATTGAGGTCTCAGAACTCGGCCTGAACTTAGCAAGTATTAGGCCCCCCATTAGGACCGAACCTTGAAAAAAATATCACTATTCATGGAACTTTTATTTTACTATTTCATATCAGGCCATGGAGTGTAAAATGTGAGTGAATCTAGGCATTAAAATTTCATAGAGGATAATTTTAATAGAAATTGTGAAAATAGTTCCATTGATTCATCCACAATTTTTATTTGAACATTAAGTGACTCATGAACTACAATTAGTATCCAAGAAAGGTTACCTACTATATTCTGTTATTATCAATAGGAAATATGAATTTTATAAATATTAATGGTTTTCCAATCTTTGATAAAAATTACAATCAAGGTTGGAAGAACAAGATGGTTCCCTATCTTTTATCACAAGGTCTTGAGTTTATGATTGCCGTGAAATGGGTTTTATACGCCTTATAAGAGATGCTCCCATGAAATTTTCTAATAAGAGAAGATATAGACATATATAGATAAGAAAGAAATAAAATTCTATCATACTTTTCTAATAAAGTGTATACTAAATTAATGGGACTCAAATCGTCCAAGGAGATGTGGGACAAGCTTGAAAACATGTATGAGGAAAATTTTAAAGTTAACAAAAAAACTAAAAATTTGGATAGTTAAGTTTGAAGATATAAGAATTTTTTAAGATGATAAAGTTTATAAATAAATTAATAGAGTAAATGAGATAGTTAGTCATATCATAGGGTTTGGAGACACTTTGGAAGATTCAACTATTTTTAAAAAGGCTGATTATAATTTTATGGATGGGTTCAATTAAAAGATATTATCTCTAGAAGATAAGAAAGACATATATATTGATTAGTATAAAAATAAACTCCTCAATTACGAAATTATTAAAGAACCTATTTTGAAAAATAAATACAAGGAGGAAATAATTTTCAAATACATGAAGAAACTCAAGATTAGAGAAGTGGAAACCGATTCCTCTAATGAATTAGAATTTGATAAGGAAAATTATGAAGAACATAATAGAATAATGGACCATATCTATAAAAACATAATAAAGGGAAATGTTAAGTACAAATGGAAACTTCTATTGAAGTGATTTATATATATTACAACTTGAAAATTTTGTTATGGTTTCAAAATAAATTAAAGTGTGGAGTTTGAAGATGAAGAGGTTAAGAAAAGGCCCTAGAAAAAGGAATGGGGGAAGAAGTTATAGAGACCAATAATTCTAGTGTGAAGAAGGAAAAAGTCCAAAGATGAAAAAGGATAAGTATTTTTATTAAGGAAGAAGATGAATAATCTTCCTCAGGTGTTCATCTTGATAATTATTGTATTGTAAAATTTAGTAACATCATAGGTCATATTGAAAAACATGAAGAAATATCAAGCAGTGAGTAATAAAAAGAATAAACCTACACTGAATACATGCTAAAACATGAACATGAAGTTTGTATTGAGGGAAACAAACAACAAAATATCAAATAAAATCTATGAGGAAAGAAGTTTTCAAGATGATGAGATACAAAGATGAATTCCATAATTAATACACTGATTATGTTGATGAAATTAAAATTTTCTAAGTAAATATTGTTTAGAATGATAGTATGTTAAAGTAGTTTTATAATAAAGTTATTTCTAAATATAAATATATAAAAATGGTAGATTAAAGGTGTATTAAGGAAAATAATACCATATAAAAATGAGATATGATTATGATAATGATATGGAAATAGGGATTGAGTCATCTAAGGCTATTAAGAAATTTTGTACAAAACTTAGTTAAAAACTACATCAGCGGCACAATAAAATGATAAATATGTTTAATTTAATAGTGAAGGTTATAAAATTTAATCTATAAAATCCTTGGTCAATAAAAAATCTAAAAATATCACTCTTACATCAACGAAATTTGAAAGAAACTGAGAAGGAAAGATTCCACAAAACCAAAGTCAATATAAGATATAAAAGTGAAAAGATGTAAATATAGATCTTAAATATAGAATAAATAATATTAAGGAATACATTATATAACATTTTAGTTCTAGAGAACCGGATTAGATAAAAATTTAGGGGGATCTATCCATTAAACACGAGGAATATATCTAAGAAGAAGAAATTTGTAAATAGAAATTCATCTATGTTACCTATCCAATATAGATTTGAATACCTAGAGGAGATCTTTTAAAGGTTTGAAAAACAAGTTCACTATGCTGTGGAATGTATAACTATTATTATAGGAAAAACTCATCTAGTTTTAGTAGGAAATAATAATCATAGAGGTAACAAAAACAAAAATCCACTTATTATTTAAGCGGATATTAAAGCTAGTGAGATGAGTAAGCCATGGATTCTTGACAGTGGATACTCATCACATATGACTGGATACCCCAAGATCTTGAAGAATATTAAAGAACATGATGGTAGTTCTATTATCTTTGGGAATAAATGTAACAAATACGACTCTAGTAACATGTACCTGGTGGTTACTTTATATCATTGGTATAAGATACAAGTGATCACATCACAAAAGACCAAAAAAATTATTAGTTTTTGGAGACTAAATACATACATGATTCTGATATTAAATTTCAAACATAAATAATAAAATAAAAAATTATTGAAATATTCATTATTCGTCTTTGAAATCATTGAATGATCCCTTTTTGGTACCCTAGGGAAAGGAAACAAATGGAAGGGTCAACTCAAATGCTCAGTAAGGGAAGTGGACAATGAAAGATATCATAAATGGAAAAAAAATTATGATTGATTGGGTAAACAATAAATATTGAATATAATCAATAACTTTATGATGAACAATATAAATGGATAACATGTAATATTAATAATCACATGGATAATAAAAATTGAATTTGTGGTGTTGAAATGGATAATGTTGGACATTTTTATCTTTACCATAAAGGCCTCAAATAATACCCCATTCATTCTATAACTACTATAACCAATACTTCATTATTTATTTCATGGACATAACCAAGAAAACATTCTTTCATTGGGTAGGTATATACCAAATATGAAATCCTTTTATCTCATGATGCCAACCAATGCATCAAGGTCTATATAATTTTTGATCCTCACTTGTCACATCATTAATTCCAATATATTCATCATATGAAATATATGAACATTAATAAAATGCACAATCAAAATTCCTTAGTAATACATAAAAATACGTATTATAATAAAAACATATCAAATGTAAATATTTCCCTTAGTCCAAACATGATTATATGTCATCGAGAGAAAAAACATGGATAGTTATAAAACACATATCTTAATGTTCCCTAAGGAATATCATACATAATCATCAATAGTTATCTATATATAATAATAGATATATCTATTGTTAATATTTCCATTTTCAATGGAATAATATGGTTAACTAGGTGAATATCCAATTATAGGAACATTAAAGATGCAATAGAAGGTAACCTTATCAAAGGATTGATAACGAGGTAATACTAAGTATTACTTTCGTGGCATGGGAATATCAATAGGAAATGACATTTAACTATTTTTTTTAAAGAATCACATGAAAATTCCAAAAAATGTTCTTTGGGAGTGTCAACCTCTGTGTAAATTAGGCTTACTTTTCATACATTGAGTGAATATTGATTTAATACCTAACCAAACTCTTTCATAATTGTTACCCCTAGGTGAATCTATGCCAAAATCTTGTATCCACTTGTTGGTACCTATATAGGGATGTTGTTTCTAGGAAATATATAATATTAAATTACCAAAAATATGAGTAGTAATCTTGATAATGAAGAACATACATAATGGAGGGAAATATACATGTGGAGATTGTTAAAAATGATCACTCAATGAATGGTACTTGAGTTGAAAATTCCATTATGATTTTGGTAACACCTGATTCAAATTATATCAAAAGTTATAAATTTAAAGAAACATTAAATACAATTAATATGAGGAGAATACTGATATAATATGTCAAATAGAAAGTATATACACCATATAAAAGAAAACAGGTTTATAATATAGAGAATTTCGCAAAGAAGGAAATTTTGGAGTGAGAACCCTTAAGGTTTTGATAATAGATTGTAGGAAATATCATGGGTTAGATTCTCAAATATCTTGAATTAAATGAAAAAAATGGTATAATACATTTATGGGTAAAATTTTACACCACATAAGGAAATAAGGTGTTCATAATAGAACATATCTCATTGATTGAAAAATAATATGAGAGAACCATTATCTTTTATTCTTGAATTTAATAAAATTTATTTAACCTACTATATAATAAACATGAAAATATTAAAAAATTATTTCATAATTTTATTCATATCCATTAACCTATATACTGTTCAATTATAATAATTTATTATACAATTATTAGTCAATTGTAGTTTATTTTCATCACCGGGTGTTAGTGATAATGATTGTTTGGCGCATGCTTTAAATTGATGATGTTGATACTCAATGATTTATTAAAATTTCATAATTAAAAAAATTTCCAAGGTAATATAATATTTTTTAATTATTTATAATGTTTTAATTTCATATTATGAGAATTTTAATCACAATTTGTGAAGGTGAAATTATTGATGAGCTTATTTCAGGTAATCTACAAACATAAATGAATTACTTTATAAAGATAATATTTTTTTGAGTGATCCATTAAAAACCATATTAATGACATATATTAACCCTTAATATAATATCAATTCATCAATTATATTTTTTAGAATCATCAAAGTATTTTGATGATGGAAAACATAATATGTCTTAAGTGGAGGCAGTAGTCCGCATACATGCATAAAATATTTTTTCATTTTCCATAGAAAGAAAAGAATATAAATATTGATTGATATTTTCATAATATTAATCATGGTATAAATAAAAAATTATTCATTAAATATCCTATATGAACCACCCATGTAAGGCAATGCAGAAAAATAAAACACATTTTCCATGGAGGTAGTACTTTTCACATACACATAACAATTTTTTCATATTTATATGGAAAAAGGGTGAAAGGTAGGTAATTTTTTTAATTAATAATAAAAAAAATCATTATATTAATAATAATGATGTCATCATGTAGTAATGGGTAATATAGGTTTGGAGGAGGAAAATAGAAAAGGAAAACTATTATTGAGTGGCTGGTACTTATGTGGATAATTTGAGATTTCTCTTGAAGTACTAAATGGATGTGGATGTATTAGTCCAAATTCTTATGACCATAAGTTTAGGGATATGTAAGAGCATTCTTAGTGAATTAAAATGGTAATTTTTTTCAATATAACTTCAATTTTTAGAGTGGATTTGAAGGGGTGGTGGAAATTCCCTTTTATTAGTGAAGGGAATGACTTTTTTTATAAACATAACCACTTAATATAAAAGTAACACATGTTTTACAAGGAAAATGGAATAAAAACTAGATAATAATGGATATTAGATAAGTTTTTTTTGGATTTAAAACTTAAACACTCATTTTTATATATTTTTTAATATGTTTTTTCTTTTACATTTAATTAAACTTTTTTACATTAATTTACCTTTACTGTGACAATTAATTCTTACTTAAGTAATTTATTTTTTATGATTAAAACTAAAATGTAACTTATTAAATAATTTTCAACTACTGATTTAAAATATAAAATTAATTTTAGCAAATAATATATCTAATAGTGAGAAAAAATAATTATTATTTTTGCACACATATCAGGTAAAAACCATTTTAGAAAAATTGTGTTTCTTAGGATTAAAATTGTGTTTAGGATAAATTTTTCAATGTTTTTGATTTCCATGAATAATATTAGTTTATTATTGAACAAATAAGTGTTTTTTTATTTAAAATAAATCCAAAACCAAATTCCACATCGTGGACACTTAATTTATAGAAACTAATGAAAAATAGTTTTTTAGTTGAATAAATACTTATATAAATTTCAAAATGTAAATCATGGGATTTATAAATTAAAAAAAACTATTTTAAATTAATAATTTTTAATATATTTATACTTTTTTTCTCAAAAAATGTTTTATAAGTTTTAAGTAATAATTACTTCATGATAGTGTCATAAATGCTATGTTATTTGTAAAAACAGTGTTTTAAACATTCACATAAAAATCAATCTTTTCAAAATAAAAAAAATCTAAGACAATTTTTACATGATTAATAAATAAATTGTTTAATTTTTTATGAAATATAAGTTCTGATATTTATAAATTTACCATTTAAATATGATAATAAATAAAATCACTTTTTTATAGAGTGCATATTATACAATGGTTTTTAGTATATAATGTTTAACTCTTATAGTAGAGTCTCATGTATTAAATTCTCCCCCATAAATAATTTCATCCTTGATAGTTGATATACATTATATTATAAAAAATTTTGGTAGTTATTCATACTTTATTCTTCATGTTCCCACATTTCTTCCTCCATCATAAAATTCCTCCAAATCACTTCCACTAATTGTGTTATCACATTAGTTACACATGCTCTCTATTATGAAAGATATGTATAGGAACTTCATTATAAGAAAATTATGGTTCAAACTATTCTTTATCAATGATTATTACATTCATTACGTCTAACATGTACTTCCTAAAAGATGAAACATGAAAGGCATCGTGCAATTCAGAGAGGTTGGACGGCATAGCTAGACAGTAGGCCATAACTATAATTCTCTCCAAATTTTTGAAAGGACTAATGTACCTAGGATTTAGTTTCCCCATCTTCACAAAACTTATAACTTACTTACATGTAGACACACTTAAAAATACATGATCCCCCTATTGAAATTCAATATACTTTCTCTTCTTATTTGCATACCTCTTCTATCTACTTTGAGAAGTTTGAATGCAATTTCGAATAGTTATCACTTTCACTATTGTCTCCTTAACTTGTTTCAGTCCTACTTGCTTCCTCTTTCCTAAATTATCCCAAAAATACGGAGTATAAAATCTCTTAACATATAATTATTCATTTATTTCTATCCAAATACATGAATTAAAGCTATTATTATATGATAATTCAACCAAATGTAGATATTTATCCCCCATACATTGAAAGTAAAGTGAGGGAAAAATTATCATGATTTTAATGTATAAATTTTCCTTTCAATATTCAAATTATTTTGAGGGTGATAGGTGGTTCCCAAATGTATCTCAATGTTGAGATACTTCAAAAGACTCCTCTAAAATTTCAATGTGAACCAAGGGTCGCTATCATATTAAATTGATAGAGGTTCACTTTGAATTCTCACTAATTCATTGATATAGAGTCATTAAAGATATCCAAGGGAAAGGTCCTCCATTATTGATATGGAATCTGATTACTTGGTAAGACTATCTAAAATGAACTATATAATATGATTCCTCTTATTATTCCTCATAAGTCCAATGAAAAAATAAATTTAAATTTTTTCTGACATCCACATTGGTATAGGGAGAGGGTATATGACTTCTTTAGCATGTTTTCTTTTAGACTTTACCTACTGGTACACCAAGAATCATGACACATAGTCTGTAAATTTTCTCTTCATACCATACCTCCATAAATACTCTCTCAAATATCTATACATCATTATGCTAATAGGGTGTATAAATAAATTTGAGCTATGTTCTTCATCAAATAAAATCTTGTGTGGAAGACCGTGGTCATTTGAAAATCAACTCCTCATGGAAGAATTCAAAGGGGGGGGGGGGGGCGATATCCAGCAAGTAAATTTAACCCGTTCCCCCTTATGGTTACGAATTAAAGTAATCCCCTTTCATGAAAGAATGGAACACACTATGAGGGGAATTGGGGATAGATTAGGTAACTTTCTGGACCGGGACATTTCAAGCCCAATACAATGGGGCCCTGAGGTCCGGATCAAGGTGGAAATTGATGTGTAAGAGACACTGATGAGGGGAATGTTCCTAAAGATTGACGATTCCAACACCTGGATATCTTTCGATTATGAAAAACTCCCAATCTTCTGCTTTTACTGTGGTCGCCTTGTCTATCTGTAAAGAACGTGCACCACTAAACACAAGAGTGGTACAAATAACATCACCCTCCATTACGACCCTTGGCTCTGTGCCAAAATGAAAAAATACGCTTTCATCCCTGAGATGAAAAAAAGGACCGGGATTGGCTCACGTTGGCACATTCCTATCCGACAAAATCCACACCCGAAAAATCCTTATTACTGGGACCATCGGACTTTCCAAAGGCTGGCCCTCCCACACAGAGAGAAGTTGGCACTCAGAGTGAAGCTGGAGTTCACCCTAAACCCATGTATGAAATTACTCCAACATCGACAAAAGTGGTGATGTTGTATCAAGAATCACCATCACACTGCTTAAAGCCAATATCGATGCATGTCGAACCACCAGATCCGGATCCTGACATACAATCAACCGCAGAAGGCATCCTCACAATGGAGGACCTTGGAATGTCGGGATCTCCAATACTAGGGCCAACCACCCACCGCATGTGGAAAAGGGTGCATCGAGGAGAGAGTGATGGGTACACAGAAGACCAAATACTCAGGGTTAGGAAGAGAAAAAATGAGACATGTCAATCAGGAAGAAACCTCACCAAAAGAGGGAAAAAGAATTATGGAGATGCAAGTTCGGAGGAACCAAAGGTGGTGGTAGGCGAGACCCATCCCCGCCTAGAGCAATGATTGCCTTATGTTGGAACTGTTGAGGGCTTGGAAACCCTCGGACGGTTCACATGCTTCAGAGCAATTGCGCTCAAAGTCGCCCTGATATGGTTTTACTGTCCGAAACTATACTGAAAAACAAGGACACCAATGGTATTTCTCTAAAGTGCGGCTTCCAAGCCTGCTTTTCGGTGCCTAGACATGGCCATTCTAGGGGAATCTGTCTCCTTTAGAAGGAAAATTTCGACGTAAAAATTTTGTCCTTCTCCTCGCATCATGTGGCAGTAACTATTCAAATTGACTTGCACCCACCCTGGACCTTTGTGGGTTTCTATGGCTGGCCATCCCACGTTGATAAGGAGAAGTCATGGGATCTTCTGTGTAAGCTACGACATGACTTACCGAGCCCTATTTTGTTCGGAGGACACTTCAATGAGATTATATACCATAAGGAAAAGAGGGGTGGAACCATCTGGACTTCATCTTCGATCTCTTACTTCAGGGAAGCAGTCTCTAGAGCAGATCTGGTTGACCTGGGGTACTCTGCTAATCCGTTTACTTGGTTCCACGAAAATTCAGAAGGAACCCGTATCACTGAGCATCTTGAAAGATTTTTGGGCTCTTCTAATTGGATTAATATGTTTAGCCTGTATCATATCGACCACATGGCCCTAAACTGATCGGACCACTATCCAATTCTCATTGACTGTACTCAGGGAGAACGAAATAGACAGTTCAGTAGACCCTTCAGATTTGAGAGATTTTAGTCAAAAGATCAGGAATGCGAAGAGGTGGTCCAGTCAAGATGGAAAAGTACTAACGAGGATGTTTGCCTCAACCTCCAACAGGTCGCATCCAATCTGAGGTCTTGGAGCAATAAGAAATTCCGACACCCCGACCGGAATTATGGAGTCCTTGAAAAGAGACTGAACAATCTCCTTAAACAACCCACTTCCAATTGCAATCTCTCTAACATTGGAGCCACATAAAGAGAGCTGGATACAGATCTGCATGTTAAGGAAATTTTCTGAGCTATGCGAGCATGGGACAACCATATTAAGAAGGGGATGCTAACACCTGGTATTTTCACCAGAAATCTTCATCCAGACGTCAGAAAAACTCTATTACTTGCATCTCACAACCCGACGAAAGTAAAGTTTCTGACACCAATGGTATTCATGAGGCCTTAACAGGCTTTTTACAGAATTTTTTCTCTGCGGGAACCCCTTTCATGTCTACTGAGGTGGAAGAATGCATTAGACCGGTGATCACTGAAGAGACTAATAGAAATCTCACCAAAGATGTGACATACAACGAGATTCGCCTGGCTCTAAGAGATCTTCATCCCACCAAGGCTCTAGGATCGTATGAGTTCCACGCCCTTTTCTTCAAGAAGTACTGGCACATAATCAGTCCGGACATGTACAACATGATTAAAAATATTTGGGCTGGTAATACCAGCATTGCGGCCATCAATGAAACCATCCTCTTCCTCATTCCCAAAATTATGAAACCTTTGGCGATCCATGAATTTCATCCTATGAGCCTCTGTAATGTTTCTTACAAGATCTTTTCTAAGATTCTTGTCAATCGGCTGCGACCTTGGCTACCTGATATTGTCTATGAAAATCAAAGCGCCTTCATGGCAAAGAGACTGATCAATGATAATGCGATTGTGGACCATGAAGTGTTTCATTCTATGAAATCACGCTCTACTACAAAAAGAGAAACCATGGCCTGGAAATTGGATATGACAAAGGCCTACGATAGAGTGGAATGACACTTCATAAGAGTATTTTTGCAGAAAATGGGTTTCTGTGCAAAATGGACCGATATGGTCATGCACTGTGTCTCGACAGTCTTTTTCAAAATCAAGGTCAATGGGGAGCTTACAAGAGAGTTTGACACATCCCGAGGCCTTCGCCAGGTAGACCCCCTCTCCCCTTTTCTCTTCATCTTGGTGGATGCTGTTTTTTCTAATCTTATTTCCAGGGCTATTTCTTCTAAGTCTATTCATGGGGCAAATGTCTGCCAAGCTAGCCCTCCAGCATCGCATCTCTTCTTCGCTGACGAATACCTCCTTTTTTCCAGATCTACAATGAATGAATGTTGGGTGATCTTTCAAGCGATTCATCAGTATGAGATGGAATCTATCCAATCAATCAATCATGGAAAATCATAAATCTCCTTCAGTGTAGGGGTACCTCTTTCTAAGAGGGATGAGCTTTGCGCTTCAGCTGGAATCCATATGGTTGATAAAAATAAGAAGCATCTCAGGCTCCCCACAGTGATTAGACGATCCAAAAAAGAAATATTCGCATTCATTGTGGACAGGATTAAAACAAAAATTCAAGGATGGACCCCAAAAAGAATTTCTAAAGATGGAAAAGTGACTCTTATCAGAGCTGTCATCCAATCTGTCCCCAACTACTTTATGTCCCTTTTTAAAATCCCAACAGCCATTGTCGACCAGATCCACACACGTACTGCTAATTTCTGGTGGGGGATGAATGATGGTAGGAATCGACCTCATTGGATGGACTAAGAGAACCTCTACAAACCCAAATCAGAGGGTGGGATGGGGTTTCAGAATCTTCCTCTCTTCAACAATGCGATTTTGGCCAAGCAAGGATAGCGCCTTTTTAATTGCCCATCTTCTCTTTGTGCGCGAGTTCTACGAGCTAAGTACTTTTCCCACATGGAATTTCATGCCTCCTCTCTTTGTCCCCACCCTATCTTCCTCTGGAGAAGTATTTGGGGGGCTAAAAATCTTCTGGATAAAGGATTGGGCTGGAGGATTGGGAATGGATCATCTGTCAAAATCTATTCTGACCCCTGGCTCATTGACAAGGATGGCCTGTGGGATACATCCCTTGGCCAACCAGGTCTTGAAGACCCTACTGTCAGCTGCCTCTTTTACGACCAGGGATAGAGGTGGGATGTGGAAAAATCCTTGACTGGTTCAACGAAAGAGATCAAATAATTATCCTTAGCTTTCCCTGGGTACCAGACACGGGCCTTGACCATCTTTTCTGGATCAATGACATCCCGGGAGAATACACGATGAGATCCAGCTACAGACTTGCTATTGGAATACACTAAGTTAGCTGGGACGGGGGACCGTGGTAATCAATTTGGAATCTCAACATCCCCCAAAAAATTCGCCAATTTTGGTGGCATGCTTGCACGGGCATTCTCCCAACAATAATCCTTCTCGTTTATCAGCATATGGCCAGTACCCGTTTTTTCCCTTTTTTCCCGAGAATTCCAGAAATTCCTTTGCACGCTATTGTTTACTGCCCGGGAGCGAAGGAAATTTGGAATCATTGGGGTCCGGGTCCAGGTGCTTCGCTGGAATTAGCCTCTGACCTTCCCGATCTGCTGATGCGTTGGTGCTCCTCTCTCTCATCGGTGGATGTTGTCTCACTTTGCACCTTGGCTTGGATTATATAGGTCCGGCGTAATGATGCTGTTTTTAATCAAGCTCACAGACCCACCAAATTCTTGATTGACCGGGCCACTTCTTGGATTGAGGGATGGAAAGGCCACAACGGATTTTCTTTGCTAGGTGTTCCCCCCTCCCATCCCGCCCACTGGAATCCCCCAACAGAAGGGATCCTTAAGATTAATGTGAACGCATCCCTTCAGAATGATGGGCTTGTTGCCCTCGGCCTCCTTGCCTGAAATCATATGGGGCAGATTCTTACTGCTAAATATGAACCACATCTGGCATTCTGGGAACCGACAGTTGCTGAGGCCATGGCCATCCTTTCGGGTTTGATGCTCGCTTTGGAATGTGGGTGGGGTGATATCATCATTGAGTCTGACTGCCTCACTATGACCGAGGCTATTAATCACAACGACGACGACCTCCAGTCTTTTGGCATCATCATTAGGAGAATTCTCTCACTTCGCCAATGCTTCTCATGTTGTACCTTCTCCTTCACCAAAAGTGAAGGAAACAATGCGGCCCATCATCTTGCGGCCTCTGGCCCTTTCAACTCTAACCAGCTCTGGTTGGAAAATTTCCCTTCCCGACTTAGCATTTTTACTTCGGCTGATCTTTTTCATTAATGATATATGCCTTTTTCAAAAAAATAATAATTACCTTTTTATATCAGGTATAGATGGAATGTATAGTCTCTTTATAAAAATTAACATACTGTCTTCATATATTTATTATAACAATATCCTATCGTTTATGGATTATATTTTCTTTAATAAATCCTCATCTTCATGTTGGAATATCATTATCTTTATTGTGTATCTCACTATTATTTGATTTTTATGATCACAAACACTATGAAAGTGTTTAATTTTTTCATTTAAGTGATGTGAAACTTGCCTAAAAGAAATCATGCTCGATCCCTTTCATTTAAACATGGATGATAATTGAAGGAAGTGTATAAGACACTTCATGAAGCTAGAGGATATAGGTAGCACCGATCAGCCAGTGTAATGCCACCGGCTATCCGATGGAATACCTAGAAGGTTCCCCAAACACCAAGACCCCACCAACTACCTAGTGGAATATCACTAGATAGAAGATGATGATGGAAAGTAGCCACATGATCTCTACAAGACCACCAACCAACTAGTGATATTGGTTATCAAGTGGTTACTTCTAAGGAGCCCACTGACTACCCAGTAGATACTGCCAGATACCTAGTGGCGTTAGACCAGCAGCTCTAAGAATTTCATTTATAGTGGTCAATGTTCAATGAATATGGATATATTTAACTTAAATACTATTAAAGTATTCCATAATATTTATGAATCTTTTCCAACCTATAAATAGAGATGTTGTGTGGCCTTTTCAATCTACTACAATAACATGCTCATCCATTTAACCAGGCTCTTTGATTCTCAATTTCCCTCAAAGATCCATTTTTTTAAATCTTTTTTCTCCATTCTAGTGTGTGTGAAATTTCTTAGTATTATTTAACTCTCTTATATTATTCTCACTCTCTATTAGTTTACATCATATTCTGTTAGATAATAGATACTAAGCTACAAAATAATTTCTTCAATGAAATCTTCATCTTACTCCTATTTCATTTATATTTGGTTACCACAACCATTAAATTGAGGGACCTTAGTTTTATTACCATTATATTAAAAAGTAAAGGGAATAATATTCTTGAGGTTTATATATTTTAAATTAAATAGAAAGTATAAATTATTTTAGGTTTCTTTATATAACCTAAAAATCAAGGGATAGTTTTGGAATCTTGGATACTAGTAAAGAAAAGGGACTAATAAATTAAATCCTTATTTGAATGTGGTGGTAGATATAGGGGCTCCTATAGAGTAATTTCTAAACCCCATTAAAAATATCATGTCTCTTTATCTTTCTAAAATTTTAATTATTCATTACTTTATTATTTTAATTTTTTCATTTTTAATCCCTCAATTAACACACCATCACTTTATCATTTTTATATTCAAATCACATAATCATTTTCAATATCACTTTTTTGTTATTCAAACACTTTTATTTTATTTTATTTTTAATTTCAACTTTTATTTTTTTCCTATTTCTTCAATCATTTATAAATAAATTTTTAAACTTGGATTTCATTCCTTTATGTATTTTTAAATCGAAATTAAACCCCCTTTATCCATTTTAGACATCTCCAAAATGAATTTGGAATCAAAGGGGGTTTTATTTAAAAATTAAATAATTTTAAAATTAATTTTAAAACATTTTTTTATTTTTCAAAATTTTAAATAGTATCTCAAATAAAATCTTTATTTTATAAATGGATTTTTCAAATACTCAAGGTGGTCAGAAAGGACAATAATTGGGCTATGATATAATTTTTATGGAAATAATGATGGTTATTGGAAAAATATCATGTTTAATTTTCTTAGATATATATGATATATTTTTTATAAGATTTTTATATAGAGATGTACTTCTAAAACCGAAAAAGAAGATAAATGGACCCTAAATACTATTCAGGGTTTTGAATAATATAGTAAAGAAATGAATTCCTTGCATTGTGGTTTTGGATCAAATTAAATTTAATGGAATTTATTCATTCAAAACATCTTGTAAAATTTGGAAACTTTTATAATTATCTCATTATAGAATAAATAAAGAGAAGGATACCCTTTTTGATATGTCTAGACTATAATTAGAAAGTTTCTCTATGCATCTAAGAGAATATATCCCTAAAAATTTCACTTGATTTTCTCATATTTTTAATGGGTGAAAATATATTTGTTATTATCTATCTAAAGAAACATTAGTAAAGAAAATAATTTGGATTTACCAAGTAATTGGGCATATAAAGTCATCAAAATCCAAGAATCCAATAATTTTAAAAACATGGAAGTTGAGAAACTCATGGGGTCTCTCATGAAATATTAGATTACTATAAGAAGGAAAGACCAAAAGGAATCTAAGGAGTAAAAATAAAATAAAAATACTATCACTTTCAAGTATATCAACAAAATATATTCCGAAATATAATCCAAGACTGCTCAAATTAATAAAAGGGTATGTCAGTACTTGGAAAATAAAATAACTACCCAATGCTTCAAAATGGAAAATAAAAACATGGAAGTCAGTTGCTTTAGTTAAAAAAATAACTTCCATATCAAGTTATATTGTCCCTTTAAAAAAAATTCCAATGTGAATAATAAATGTAAAATATCTCTAAAGGTCTCAACTAGGAGTGTGAGAGAAGACTCAATTTAAATATATGAATCAAGAAAAAATGTCCTATGTTATTAATATCCAATGCTGATGTGTGTTATGAAATAAATTTCATATAATATTTTTCTTATTCTTTTATTTTTCCACCACTTTTTTAATTTATGAAAAAATTATTTTTTTCTAGCAATCAAATTCCAAATGGGTTTTATAAACTTATTTTGAAATTAAAATTTCGTTAAGAATAATTCAATCAATTTATTTTTGAAAAATATAAATTTTTAACAGAAAAATGGGATTTGATTTTCAAAATAAAAGAATAGCCAAATGTTGAAAATTTAGAATTTCCAATTAAGTATCTCAAAAAATCTCTTTCTCATTTGAATCAAGTTGAAGAAATATTAAATTAAATTTTTGGATTTCATCATGTTATTAAAATTAATAATGTAATTGGTTTTAAAAATAATATATATTTTTGAAATATTTAGAAAATTTTACTTTTATAATTGTAATTTCAAAAAATAAATTTTATAATTATTGAAAAAATATAGTCATCATGTTTATGAAAGAAATTGTAAAAATGATAGATATAGTAGACAAAAAGCATTCATCTCTCTTATATTTTTTTCTATAAAAAATTCATGTTCCAATCATGGTTGGATTACAAGATCTCTATTGGATAAATTATGTGGACCCAATATATTGGTACTGAAAATGTTAGTATCTTTAATCCTTTATAGTAAAAGGTCTTGAGAGAAAAACATGATATGCTATTTGTTATATGGATAGTGGGTGATCGAGGCACCTATGTGGAAATCCTTTCAAATTCAATCATCTGAAAAAATTTGAAGGAGGAAATTCCATATTTGGAGATAATTAAAAATGTTAAATTATGTTATAGAGGTTTGAAAATTATTTTTACAAATGATTTTTTAAAGGGTTTAATAATAATTTACATATATTATTTTCTGCATATCAATTTAAATTTTTTTATATTATTGATTTAAAATATATTTCATGTCAAAATGTTATGTGTTTAAGTGCACAAGATAATGATTTTTCACATCAGAATCAGTGCCCAGGCCATCGTAATATTTAATCTCTTGTCAAGATAAACCATAAATTATATTATGATATTTAATAACTTTTTTAAATATAATATAGTTTTTGAATATTTATAACTTGTAAAGAAAAAAAATACTCTTTTCTACTAAACAATCCACTGTAATTATTGATGAATTTACTATATTTATATTGGTTTTGTTTTTATCTCATAAGAATAAGACTTGTAATGTATATATATACATTTCAAGGAAAGTAAAAAATTGAAATGACTACAAAAAATTTTCCATTATAAGTGACCATGGTAGAGAATTTGATAAAAAAAAATACTTTGATGAGTTTTGTGCTTCTCCAGTTTTTCGCCACAACTTTCCAACTCCTAGAACATCTCAACAAAATAGAGTTTTCGAAAGATGAAATTTAACCCTATATGAAATTTGCTGGAAAATCCTAAATATATTTTTTCTTCCTTTATTATTTTGGCCTGAGGTGATCAATACCAAAATTTTTAATCCTTAACCGTGTCCTCATAAGTCCCATATTAAGAAAAACTGCTTATAAAAATTTGAAAGATAAAATTCTAAATGCTGTCTTATTTAGAGTATATGATTGTAAATGATTTTTCATTAATAATAAGAATAATATAGGAAATTTAGACCCTAAATATGATTATTTAATATTCCATTAGTACTCAAACTTAAGTAAATCCTTATTTGTCTTCAATAAAAGGATCATGAACCTAGAAGATTCAATTTACATCAAATTTGGTGAGAATATTTCTAAATCACATCCACATAGAGACGATGATGTTGACCAACATAGTCTGATACTTTCTAAACCTCAATATATCGATGATATCCAAGATACCCCATCCTCTCCTTTACCCAAGGCTTAGATTAAATCTAAATACTATCCTCCTAATAATGTTATCAGGGAATTAAAATACAAAACTCATACTAGAAGGCCATTATTAAATGTGGTTAAACATAAAGCTTTTGTCTATCACCTTGAACCTCATTACCTTTATACCATTATTAATGATGATAATTGGAAACTTTTCATACAAGAGTATTTGAACCAATTTAAAATGAAAAACGTTTGGAATCTCATAGAACGTCTTGATAATTTTCCAATTATTAGAACAAAATGTTTTTTCTAAATAAAATTGATGAACAAGGAAATGTTATCCATAATAAGGATTGAATTGTTGCCAAAGGTTATAATAAAAAATAAGCCATTGATCATGGTGAAAAATTTACACCCATTGCTCGACTCGAATCTATTATAATATTTTTGGAATTTTACACTCTTTAATTTTAATGTTATTTAAATATATTTCAAAAATTCCTTTCTAAATGGTTTTATTTGTGAATTTTTTTTGGACTAACCGGGTGTTTTGAAAATATGAAATATGAAAATTCTATTTTCATGTTTAAAAAATCTCTATATAGTTTATAATAAGACACTAGGGAAATGTATGAGAGGTTAACCAATTTTTTTATAAAATTATTAATTAATTTGAAATTTTTATTTCACCCTTTTTATCAAAAAATTAAAATTATTTATTAATCATTCAAATTTAAATTGAAAATGTTATTTTTGGATCAACTAAAGGAAGTATTTATATTGAATTTTTTAATTTAATCAATAAAGTGCATGAAGTGAGTTTTATGTAAGAACATAAATTCTTCTTTGGTTTTCAAATATCCCAAAATTAATATAGAAATTTTTTAAACCAAAGTAAATTCACTAATGAAATTTGAAATAAATTTGGAATGGATCATTATAATATAATTAGAATATAAATGATTATAACTTATAAGAATACATTGGATGAAATCTACTAATCGGTTATCAAAATACTTTTTCGAAGTTTTATTTGAATTATACTTTACCTTATTGACACATGTCTGAACATCATGTTCATCATAAGCCTATGTGTATGTTTTCAATCTAATCCAATGGACTCACATAAAAAATCTATCAAAATAATTTTTCATTATTTAAAATTACCTAAAAAACATTGAATATTTTATCTTATGGAAACATATTTTTTAAATTTATTGTTATTTATTATGATTATTTTAGAGGAATCTAACTATATGAGAAATTTACTAGTGGAACTTTTCATTAACTAGAAAATCCCCTATATCTTGGAGTAGTAAGTAGAAAAAATTGGTTCCTATTTTTACAAATGTAGTTGAATACATAGGTTTTGGGAGTTTTTTTCCCAAGTTATATGGATGAAACATAATATTTAAGAATTTAGGCTAAAACATTCTTCTATCCCTATAAATTGTGAACAAACTAGTGTGACTAGAATCTTTCAAAATCCTAACCAACACTATCTCACAAAGAAAATTGACTTGAGAAACCGTTTTCAATGATATCACTTTCAAAAAGGTGATATCGTTCATGAATTTATATTAAAAAATATTTAAATTACTGATATATTTACTAAACCCCTCCCTCTTTATAATTTTGAATTGATCAAATGTGAGTTGGGTATGATTATATTTTTATACTTATCCCTTAATTGAAAAAATATTTAATTGTTTTTCAATTAAAAAATTTATTTTCAAATTCATTTTCTTAATGAATTAGAAATATTGTTTTTGAACTCCTTATAATTTTGGAAGTGTAATGTGAGTATGATACTCCAACAAAAAAATTCATGTCTAGATACAAACAAGTGGATGTAATTATAACATATATTCTCATAGGGATTTCTCTTGAAAAGAGTTGATTGGGGTTTTAACCCTTTATCCATCATGGGAAGAGTGAGTGGACCTTTACTGCATACCTAGTTTGATAATCTAACATAATTTTCTACATCTTTTTAAGAAAATATATACCAAACCTTAATGATGAAGTGATCTATCAAAATATTTAATCTTATAATTATTTTTTTTTCTTTATTTCAGTATACCTTTAATGTATTTGATCCATTTAAATATACTGATGCATTATTTAATTGGGAGATAATACTATTAATACTTAAACGATGTTAGAAGAGACTTTTTTATTTTTTCAAAATATATTTCCAAAAACATTACTATCTTTACCTATTTCTTATTTCATTAAAAAAATTTATTCAAAGTTTTATTTACTCTAGAGATTAATTTTCAATTGAAATTTTTTGTTCTTTATTTCTTAAGATTTATTGAAAATATCATTTTCAAATTATTTAATTATTTTCACACCATTTTCAAAAAATTATTTTTGTCACTCTAGAAATATCATTAATGATGATAATTTTTTTTAAAAATTCATCTTTCTATTCCAAAACCCAATTTTTCAAATAATTTTTGAGAATCTATAATGGGGAAAAATTTTAGAGTTATTTATTTATTAAGATTTTTTTACTAGAGGAAAGTTTATTTGGTTATGTTGTGAAAAATGTAGGTTTATTTATTTTCATAGGGGATCTAAATATCACTATAATTAATTTTAATTATTTGATTATAATATAGTTTTTAGTTATTTTTTATTCAAGTGTTTGTGATCATCAAAACCTAGGATATTGTTATGCTTATCACATTTCTTTGATTTTAATGATCACAAACACTATTAAAGTGTTTAATGTTTTCATTTATGTGATGTGAAATTATACTTAATGGCATATTTTTAGAACCATTTCATGTAACCATGGAGGATAATTTAATGAATTGGTGAATCTTGATCATTAAGCTAGAGGTTATAGGTAGCATCAGCCAGCTGTTGCAGTACCACCAGACAACTGGTGGCATGCCCAGGAGGTTCCCCAATTAGAAAGATGCCACTAGCTACCTAATGGAGGAGAACATGATAGTTGATGATAATTGAAATTGGGTATGTAATCTAAAATAAACCACCGTCTAGCTGGTGGGGGTGAAACGGGCAGTCGATGATAGGAGTCCACAAGTAGGTACTTCTAGGGATCCCATCGACTACCCAGTGGCAACTATCAATTACCCATTAGCATCAGACCAGCAGCTCGAGAATAACAGTTATTGTGGTTAATGTTTAATGAACATAGATTTATTTGAATTAATGAATCCCAATGGATTCCATAAGATTTTTTAATCTTTTCCAACTTATAAATAATGACCTTGGGTGACCATGGAAATTTACTACAAAAAATTTCTCATCTATTCTCAAACACTTCTTGATTCTCAATTTCTCTCAAAGATCTCTTTTTATAAATATTATTTCTATATTATAGGGTGTGTTAAAAATTGTAATAATCTTTCACTCACTTATATTATTATCATCATATCCTGGAATTTTTCATATTTTTTTAGATAATAGAGACCAAGATTCAAAGTAATTACTCATATGAAATCATCTCTTCCTCCCCTTTCTTCTATATTTGGCGCTCACAATTATTGAAGCGAGGGGACTTGGTTTTATTTTCATTCCACTAATAAGTAATGTTACTATTATTCTTGAGTTTTCTAGATTTTACATTAAATTTATAGTGTATGTTCTATTTCTAGTTTGTTTATACAACCTAAAAAACTGGAGATTGTTTTGGTATTTTGACTACCGTTAAATCCAAAGAACTAATACATTAAATCCTCAAGTTATTGAAGTGGTAAATGTAGGGGATGTTTTTGTACTTTTTATTAAATTTATTACCAAATATATTATATTTTTTAATTTCCAAAGTTTCAATAATTTATCACTTTTATTAGTTCATTTATTCAATTTTTTTAATCAATGAATTAATGATTAATTGCTTAATCATCTTTATATTTGAATCACATAACCATTTTAAATTTCCATTTGTTTTTATTATTTTTTATTTAATTTATTGTTTCACATTAAACATTGATTATTTATATCATTTCATTAATATTTTATAAATAAGGTTTTAAACTTGGATTTTTATTTCAATTTTGTAAGGGAAATTCACCCCATATTTTCATTTTACACATCTTTAATAGAAAATATTTTCTGGTAAGGATAGTTTGAAAATAATTTAAAAAAATAGTGATGTTTACCCTTCCCTAATAATTTACACATCTAAATTTACTAACTATATGAATATAGGATCTTTGTTTATCCTTATCTTAGTTAGCACTCTATGATCCTTCCTAGTTAATTCATTATCCACATTATTTTCTTTCCCATGGTGGTAGTGTTTTATGAAATAAGTTTACTTGAGTAGTTCCAACCATCTTCTTTTTCTCATGTTGAGATACTTATGGGAGAAAATGTATATCAAACTCTTGTAATATTTATATATCTCATATCTCTCACCATAGATATAGTGCATCAATATCTTAAAGGAAAATATTAGAGTATCCAACTCAAGATCATGAGTTTGATAGTTCTATTAACACATATTTAGTTTCCTTGATTTATAATAAACCACTCTTTCATTTTATAAAAGTAAACATCATATTCTTTTATTCTATAAAATCCTTTATTTCATGATGGTAGAGTCAATATTGGTGAACTGAACAATATACTCTTTATCTAATTAATAAATTCCTTATATTCCTAAGACCATGTGACTTTTCTCCCTTTACAAACCAACATAGTTAATGGGTTGGATAATCCCGCTAAAATATGAATAAATCATCAACAGTAAATTTCTAATCTAAGGAAGATATACATATCAATTTTATTCTTTGGTGTGGGAAAATCATTGAATACCTATTTATTTTAAGGATCAATATATATTCCATCATTGGAGATAATATAAGCCAGAAAATAAACCTTCTAGAAGAAAACATCACACTTACTGAATTTTCTATACAATTCCTTTTCTTTGAGAGTATCGAGAATGATTCAAAAAAGATTCACATATTACCCTTAGATGGTCCACTACTTAATCCAAAAGTAATTATTATAAACTAATAATTCCCATACCTTATATAAAATTTCATCTTTGGTATATCATCCTTATTAAAATTTAATTGATAATTACCAAAGAGAATATTAATCATTGCAAAATATTTATCTCACTAAAGATGATAAAATAATTCATCAATGCATGGAATAAGATATTTATTTATTTTTAATTTCATTTATCTCTCTATAAATTGATACACAACCTCATAGACTCATAATTCTTCTTAACAAAATGAATAGAGTCTCTCCATGGTGAAACACTTGGGTGAATGAACCCCTTATCACAAAACTCTTTAAGTTATTCCTTTAGTTCTACTAATTTTACTTGGCCCATTTTGTAGGGATTCTGAGATATAGGTTTTGCATCATGGATAGATTTAATAGAAAATTCAACTTCATTATCTGGTGGATAACCATGTAATTATTTTTTAAACACATCAATGTATTCCTCTATAATAGGCACACTATCTATTATTAGGTTGTCTTTTCCATCCATAGGTTTTATATAATATTATTCTCTAAGAATTTAATTTAGGTGGACAATTAGTGGTGGATCTAGATATGATTTAGATATTAAATTCCCCCTCTAAATACAAATAACTCCCTTCCCCCTAAAAAAATCATAATATCCTTTTCTTGGAAATAAATTTTATCACTATACTTGAAATCCAATCCATATCTAAGATTATTTCAAAATAAACCATGGGTATAATAATCATGTTCACAAGTAAGGTATGTATATGAAACATAATGGGTATTGACTAACATATTCTCATTATAATAATATTTACATTAGGTTTCTTAATTTTTAACTAATTTCTTAGGGTTCTAGTTGATGTTTTAATATCCTTAGAAAATAAAAAAGATATAATATAGTATGAATATTCAGAATTGAATAATGTATTATCTTTTATTGATTTTATGATCATTTTACCTACTATCACATTCTTGGATCTTTGACTTCACCTATGGTTATCATATAATATTGGCCTTTCATCCCAACCATATTCTAAGGTGGATTACTTTGATTTATGGGGAATCAGTTTGAATAATTACTTATATCATTAAAGATGAAGCATTGAATATTTTAAGATTATTTATTTACCTTAAAATGAATATATGTTTCACAAGCCAAGTTGAATATAAAGTTTAAAATAATAGATAATAGATATGGTTTGGTATATCCAAAACTCAACCACTCATTCAGAGACATGGTTTTAACATGTAATTTGTATTTTACCCTTAGTTAAACCTATTTTACCTTAATTTAACTTTACCATGGTAACTAATTTTTAAATATTTAATTTATTTTCTATGTTTTAAAATAAAAGGAAAATTATTAAAAAATTTGTAACTATTGATTTAACAAATGAAAATTATTTTATCAAATAAAATATCTAAGGGTGTAGAAAATTTATTTTGATATTAGCACACATGAAAATAAAAACCAATTTTAGAAAAAGACTATTTTATTCAATAATGTTATGTTTTGGATAAATTTTAAATTGATTTTTATTTCCATGTATTTAATTTGTTTATTTTTGACCAAATAATATATTTTTTTTGGTTTTAGTGTAATCTAAAATAGAATTCCACCTTGAGGACACTCAATTAAAGAAACATATGAATTTTTTTAGAAGAATAAAAACTTACAAAAATTAGAAAATTTAAAATATGTATTCTATAATATTAAAATGGTATTATAAATGTATATTTTTTTTGTATTTAAATAATTTTTACTATAAAAATTTCCTATAATAATTTAATTATTAATTACATCATGATAAAATCATAAAAACTATGGTATTAGTAAAAATTATATTTTCAGTATTCATCTAAAAATTAATCTTTTTATGAAAATACCAAAAAATACACCTAAGATAATTTTTACATTATTAATACAAATGATATCTTTTTTTTATCAAATATAAGTTTTAATATTTATAAAACTTTCCTTTAAATATGATCATAAATAAAATGTATTTTTGTTGTGATAGTGCATATTGTGAAATGGTTTTGGGATATAGTGTTTAAGTATTATAGTAGAGTCGAAAATATCATAATGAAACATAATTGAACTTAAAAGTAATTGGAGTAGTTGAAATTGAATCCTAATATATGAAGTGAAAATATATCTTGTTTTTGGATATGCTTAAACATAACTTACTGTGTGTGAGTATGATTTATGATGAATGTAATGAGATTATTTAAAAAAATAATTTCCTCATAAATATGAAAAAATATGGAAATGTTATTACTAGAAGTGAAATAACCAGTTGTAATATTTTAAAATTAGTGACTCATGTAATTATTGATATTTTAGCTCAAAAGATAAATATAAGTTTTGACATAAAATATTGGGAAATCTCTATCAAATCAGTTTAAGTAATATTTCCAAAGGAGCTATGGTAAAATAATTCCTTTATCTCAAGAGGGAATGTGAAGACATTTGTGAAACCTACCAAAAGGGAAAAATAACATAAGGCTATCACAAAATGGTAAAAATATAGTATATTAGGCCACTTGTGTTGATATATTGATATTTTTGTGGGTGGATGAGGCAAAAATCCACTCAATATGATCTTTAATTAATCACATTAATTTATGATTATACCAAATTTAAAAATGTGATGTTCATCAAGCATAAATCATAAGTATTTGAAATGTTTAAATTTTTATATAGAAGAGTTGAGAAAGAATTAAGGATGTGTATATGAAATCTAGAATCTAATAATGGAAATAAGTTTAAAAACAAATATTTTGAGACCAAACTAGGAAAACATGGGATCAAACTTCAGTATAATACTGTTTATATACCATAGTAAAATGGAGTGTTAGAAAGAATAAATATGAGTTTGGTTGATAGGGGTATAACCATGAAACCAGAGTATAACATCTTAATGTCTTACTAGATAGAGGCTTTAGCACAACTATGGATATTAAAAATAGGTAAATATTAATACACAATTAAAATATGAACTCATATAGGATTTGAAATAAGAATAAGCCAAATGTGAATTACTTTGGGTTGTTTGGTAGTCCCTGCTTAAAGAAGATTAAGAATAAAAATCTGCGAATATTTGACGAGAAGGATGAAGAAAGTATCATTCTAGGGTACTTATCCAATGGAAAAAGGCTATATGTAATGGAATAATAGGATTCATAATTATGTAGACTATTATGAGGTTAAATTAATTTATAATAAACAAAACTTTAATGTTTTAAATGGAGTATATTTTGAAGAATCTAATGAAGACTATGGAATTTTTTCTAAAAAGGTAGTGAAAACAAGTAGAAAATGAACTACATATTTTCATTATTGACTCTAATGAAACCAATGAAAAAGAAGAGGATACTAGTGAATAAAAATATAAGTATAATAAGATAAATAATCTTTTAGAAATAAATAATATAATGATATATTATAATACTCCAGTTTATACTAGAAAGAATATGAGGAAAGATAATAAAATAAATATTATCTATCAAATTGAACCACAATAAGTTGTAGAGTCTATAAAACAAAAATAATGTGTGAATTCAATGATTTATTAACTAGAAAAAATTGAGATAAATTCAATTTGGGATCTTTTTCCAAAAAAAATGACAAAAATGAAATTTGGACTAAGTGGGTACTCAAAAATAAGCTGTAAGATTGAAGGAACAAGACCAAACTTTTATTAAATAGATATCAAAATGTTTAAGGAGTTTATTTTGAAGATAAATATATAACCATTTAAATAATTTAGGCCATAAGAATTTTATCAACTATTTAAACTTATATATAGTAAACAATATATCAAATGGATGTAAAATATTCCTTCTTGAATATAGAATTGGAAGAAGAATTATACATTGAGAAGTTTTGAGTATTTGTTATAGATAGTGATTGGAAAAGGGTGTGAAATTTGAATTAATCCCTCTATAGGTTAAACCAATATAGTATAGATTGGTATTAAAAGTTGGATGTCTATTTGTGAGAGATGATATTCAATAAAGGAAAATATGACAACAAAATTTATGTGAAAGAGGTAGAATCAAGAAATATTATTATAATTGTTTATGTAAATGGAATTACTTTTGTGGTTATAAAGAGGGTGATTATAAATAATTTTTTAGAAAAATGTATAAAAACATTAATATTTTTATGCTGGGATAATTGAGGTATTTTTTTATATTGAAAGTGCTAAAAAAGGAAGAGTTTATTTTTTATTTCCTAAGAAAATTATGTAGGAGAATTATTGATGAAGTTTAGAATGGAAGAATCAAAACCATTTTACATATAGGTATGTATGGATCATGGTAATGAAAATTAAGGAGAAAGTTTGAATCAAAAGGAGTTTATAAGACATATTTACAGTTACCATTATATCACTATATCCATAGTTGATGTTTTCTATGAAGTAACCCTATGGGAAATGTATCAAAGTGATCTAAATAAATTATATTTAATGGATGATAAAAGATTTATCAAGTTAATATAATAAACCTTGAACTATGTACTGATTTAAAAAAGTTGCGAGGACTAGAATCTATTTGTATTTACTAATGCTAACTATGCAGGTGATTGTGAAAGTCTAAAGGGGGTGAGATATTTAATCTAGGAATATTACTTTATTAAGCACTATAAGAAGCATAATTTTGTTACATTAATAACCATATTATATAAATATGTAGGTGATACAAGTTATTGAACTTGAATTATCCAAATGAATGATTAAGTTTAAGATTTGAAGATAAATATTGAAAAACCACTTATAATTCATGTGACAACCAAAGTGAAATTGTTGTCTCTATAAATACAGTACAACACTATAAATCTAAGAAGATTTATATAAAATTAAACTTTATAAAATTAAAGGTTTCCAATGGGGATATAAACATGTCATTAATTATGAACATAGATCAACTTGATCTAATCTTCAACAAGGCGATGCCAGAAGATAGATTTGAGACTTTGAGGCTTGACATGCATGGTTTATCCCTTCCGTATCACTTTAGGGTATTTGGAATATCCCACCTCTATGATTTTGATTTTGTTGTGTAAAAGGTGAAATAATTATGAAACTATTTAGTGTATATAATCTGACTCTTGAGTTTTTTATTTATGGAATTGGGAGATAAGTATAAATGAGTGCTCAGATTAAGGTGGAGATCACCTGGATCACTTGGCTAAAAGATTATTATCACCCAGAGTTGAAATTCTCTCAAAACACTACATTATATAGTGGCATGGTGTTAAAGTAAATATATTTGATAATGGATATGATTTTGTTTTTCATAGAGTGAGTTATTTAGGTTAACAAAAAAATCTAAAGTGGTAGATGAAATAACATAATGGAATTGTTTAAGAAGGTTGTATTTGTTATCAACCATGAGTTAAGGGAATTGTAAGATGTTCTTAATGATTTTGAGTTTCCCAAGACTTATTTGAGATGATTTGAATTTGATTAGACAAATTTATATGCTTAAATAATAAGATTGAATTTTTTGTTTTGGAGATAAAAACATGAAAAGTCTTGTTATTTTCACAAGCCTTTAGTATTTAATAAGTATCTTGGAAGTTTTCAAACGATATTTATTATTTTCTGAGACTTACTTGGTTTTTATAATATTTTTCTAATATTTTCAAAGTATTTCTCTATTTTTTTTGACTTTATTGAAGTTTTAGGAAGAATTTGAGAACCATGTAAGAATTTGTATAAGATCATATAGGAATTTGAGATAGAATTATAATTATCTTCATTGGTGTAAGACTTATCAGATAGCTTTAATTTGAAAAAGGGGGAACTTAGACCGAGAATAATTAGATTTTTTTCAAAATCATAATACTTACTATGTATTTTGAAATATTAGTTAGTGACTAAAATTTTGAAATTGAAATGGAACTCACTGTACTGTGTAAGATTTTTATTAAATCATTATAGTCTAATAATTGAAGAAATTTTTAAAACTAAAATAATTCTTGAAGATATCTCTAGAAGTTAAATTTTATGATTGTTAGCTATAGTACAAATCTTAAATATCATAGTCTATTGGTCAAGTCATGATTAAAACTAAAAATTGTAGATAATTTAATGAAAATATTATAGAATAATATTTATGGGAATTGAAAGTGGGAATATTTGAAATTCATTATCAGAGTTAAAATGTAGAAATTATTGGAATCTTTTGACCATTTCTAATTGAATTTAAAATAATCAAAATATATTTTTTATAAATAATTATGGAAATATTATTCATATATTTTTATGATTATAAATTAATAAAATCTAAAATATAGATTTTTTAATGAGGATTGAGAATTCAGAAGCTCATATTGGATACAGGCTTCATAAGTATTGTATCGAAGAGAGAGAAGATAAGATAAACAAATGTTTACTACTATAATTTATTGTTGGTGTCAATGAAATATGATTCTATTATTGATTATCTAGAGTCTTGTTTTTTGAGGAGGAAGAAGAGAATAGTGTGTGTTCATTCCCCCATAACACTTCGATCATTCAGAAAGCCTAATAAGGATAGTTAATATACATAAAATTATGTTGATATATATTTGGAAGTTGAAGACTAGGAATGAGGAAGAATATCTTATTATCATATTTAGAGACATCCTAAAATGCATTCAAAACATTAATCACACTCAGGTGTAGAGAAACTTATTGAATACTGGTAGTTCCAGTATAAAAAATGAACGTATTATTGTTGTCTCTCTATAAATATTGAGGGATGTATATTGTCATTATATTATACCAGTATAGTGATACCTATAAGACTCAAGGAATAACATTAGCCTTCTTTTATAGTCACTTTGAATATTATTGTTATAATCATAGTCTTAGAACTCAACTTGAACTTAGAAAAGATTAGGTACCCACATTGGGACCCAACCTTCCCAGTGTGTTGTGAATTTTTTATATTCCTATTTCATACTAGGTGAGGGAGTAATTAAAGTGAGTGTATCTAGTCCTTAAAAAGTCATAGATGTTAATTTTGAAAATAAATTGTAAAAATAGTTCCACTAGTTCACCTCCCTCTCAATGGAACATTTACTGACCTTAGAACATCATGTATGTATGTGTGTGTATATATATGTATGTGTATGTGTATGTGTATGTGTATGTGTATGTGTGTGTATGTTAAATTAATAAAATTTATTAAATATTTATAAAAATATTTAAAAACAATTATTATTAGTATTATATATATATTAATATAATTAGTAATTTACTATAAATAATGTTTATTTAAGTGTGATTTTAAATATTTATTTATTTTCATTTTCATAATTATTCATTTTTAATTTTGTCAAAATTTATATATATTTACAATTTTTTAATTTTTTTTTAATTTTATTCAATTACAATTATTATATTTTATTAATATTTAATATTTATTCATTTAATATATTTTTTAATTTATAAGATTTTAATTTTTATTTATATATATATTTTTAAAAATATTTTATATTTTTAATGTGTTTTTAATTTATAAAACTAAAATTTATTCAATTTTATTTTAATATTTTTTATTTAAACATTTATAAAATTATTAATTATTAATTATTAATTATTAATTTTTTCTAAATATTTTACATTTAAATGAATTTTTCTAATATTTATTCATTTATATTTTAATATTTATTTATTTTAATTTTTCTGTAAGGTATATAATTAATTTTATTTATTCATTTTTAATATTTTGGAAGTTTATTTATTTTTAATATTTATTTATTTTTATTATTTTTTCAATTTATTCATTTTTAATATTTATTCTTTTAACATTTTTTGTATTTTACTCCTTTTTCATATTTATTTATAAATTTTCATTTATAAATATTAAATATTTCTAAAATGTTTTAAATTTATACTTTTTTGTTTATTCATTTTTATTTTGATAATTTTTTTATGTAAATACCTATACAATAATTATTTATTCATTTCTAATTAGTAATTTTCTATGTTTTTTTTATTTAAATATACTTTTTAAAATTTATCCATTTTTATTTTACTATACATTCTTTTTTAATATTTTTTAATATTTTTATAATTTATATAATTTATTAATTTTCTTAATATAGTTTTATTTATTTATTTTTTATAATTATTCATTTCATATTATTTATTTATTTTTCATATTTATTCATTTTGAATATTTTATTTTATTTTATTCATTTTTCATATTTTTAGAAAAATATTAATTTTTTAATATATATTTAGGAATTTTTAATTTTTTATATTTGTTATTCTTAATATGTTTTTAATTTGTATAATTAATATTTAATCATTTTAATTTTGATATTTTTTATTTAAATTTTTATTTAATATTTATTTATTCATTTTAATTAGTAATTTATTTTAAATATTTTTTATTTAATTACGCTTTTTAATATTTATTCATTTTTAATATTTTTTATATTTTACATAATTAATATTTTGTTTTTATTTTTTACTTTTTTTTGTAATTTTTATAATAATAAGTATTTATTTATTTTTTAATATTTATTTATTTAATGTTATTTATTAATTTTCAATTTTTTAAGTATTTTTTTATTCATTTTTATTCATTTTTCATTTTCATGGATGTTTTTTTAAACTGGCTAGGGCGATCCCCTTTTTGTTAAACAAAAAAATACCCAATTTTCATTACTGTGTAGAGAGGAACCCATTACATGGATTGTATGCTCAGGGAAGTTGGCACGAAGGCCCAGTGGGGATTAAATCTCCTTATAAAATGGCATGTAGGTACATTGTAGATTAAATCCCGTTATAACATGGTCTGTTCACCATGACCTATTTGTCTATGGCAGACTCGCACTAAGTCCCGCGTCATCCTGCACACGTCTGCACCTGCACCACTTGAGGCCGTTGATAGCCTTTGTCACCCATGATACCCCAAGTTTAGTACCACCGACGTTGCCCCTCACCATCATCCCCGCACACCCACACCACCAGCAACGCCTTGCCACCGTGTCGTGTGCCTGTGCACCTCTAGTGTTGATGTACATGCCTGCCTCCCCTGGTGGGACACTCCCAGTCATGACACCTGGTGTCAACACACCCGATTGTCTCTCTATGCCCCCAATTTAATTGATAAAGTCCTTTTTTTATTAGAACAAAATTTTATATTGGTAAAAGGTACATTTATTAGTGCTTAACATTTTAGTGCTAAAAAAGGCACTTTAATTAGTCCTAATTTTAGCACTTTTAAAATGTTTCTTTGTTAGTGTTTATCATTTCAGCACAGATAAAAGTAGTTTTTATTAGTGTTTTTTTTGGTTATCACTGATAAAAAAATTTCCCGATTTTAAAATAAAACTAAAAAATCACACCACTCGCTCATGCTTCTTATAGATGGAACGCCCCAATAATTTAGTTTAAAAGAATGATATGCTCAATAGCTTGCATAAAATGAAACTCCAAGCTTTGAATGAATTTCGATACACTCTAAAAATATTATTATCCAAATATGACCATCATAACATAACAATTAAATTGATAGTATGAATAGGAATAACCATATTTTGAAAAATATTTATGAAGGTTTTGTATAATAAATTTTATTTATTAATAATAATAAATAAGTAATAAAATTTCAATAAAGTCATTTTATGCTTCAAAAATTTATTTTTTTCAAATATAGTTTTATTTTTTTTTGTGTGGAGAAATTATAATTATTTCATATAATTTATTAATTATTTATAAGGAAATTTATATCATTTTTGAACCTAGTATGTCAATATTATCTTAGGGTGAATTGTTGAGATTTCTCTAAAAATATTTATTTTTCAGTGAGTAGTGTTAAATGACAATTTTTATAATACTGTCATTTCTTTTCATTAAACCAATTAACTGAGAAGTTAAATTATGTTTTGAATTTTATCATAAAGTAACATAATTATCCTTTAATTGTAAATAATATATTTAATTACATAGGAGTAAACATTATATTTGATTTGGTATATGATCATTTTTGAGCATGGAAACACATTTTTCTAAAAAACTATTTTTATGCCTGAAATGTGTTTTTATCATAAAAAATTATATTAATCTATATTTATCAAATTTTTAATGAATTTTATATATTATATATTCAAAAAATTATTTTCATATTCATTTTATGGTTTTTACTAGGCATGGATTGATTGTAATATTAGTTTTATGCTTAAATTTGTTTTTTTTTCTAAAAACGGGTTTTAGTTTCGTTATTCATGATGATTTAAAATCAATTTCCTCAAATTATAGATATTTAATTTTATAAAATTGATATCATATTTGGATAATTATTTTAATTTTTTTAATGAAACCACATTCATTATTTATCATAGTTAATTGTACCAACGATAAAATTTATTTCCCCGATTAAGGTTAAAACGAGAATAACAGGGGGTTAAACTAAAAAATAAGGTTCAAAATGACCCATATATTTTTAATCATATTTCATGGTCATATTTCGACCCTATATCATATCCTCTTTGAATATGAGAAATTTTTGATTCATTTTTCATGAATAAGACATTAATATATATTAATCATTCGAAAAATTCAAAGTGTGTCTCCTCCCTCACTTATAATTGGGAACCCCCTCTCTACTATTTCCACACATAAAGACCCTCTTATCTTAGACAATAATTTCCCAAATACCTTCCTAAAAATGATACCCACATCCTATAGGTATTTTTTTGATAATAATACCCACACTAGAAGGTTTAACCTGTAAACCTAAAGGGGTTGGCCGAAGAAGAGTTAAATCACTTAACCGAGTGTTTTATTTTAATTTCTTATTTTATCTCCCTAAAAAATATCTTAAACATTAAAATATAATAACATACAAATCTACCATATAATTATATGTTATTATGTTGATCTCATAACTTATATTAATATCTTTATTAATCTAATGTGAAATGAAATGATCTTTCTTGTGTAAGGGGAGTTACCGCCTCATGAACCAACATAATTCATTTTCCATCACCATATCTTATTTCTAATCATGGTTATGGATCCAAATGAAATAATATGATATATATTATATAAATTTCATTCCTTAATGATACATAAATATCTTAATTCTTTCTTTACCATCCAATGGAAAATAAAAACATCGCTCGTGTGTATGTGCAGACTTTCGCCTCGTGAAACAATGTTTTTCATTTTTCACCACCATAACACATGGATGATTTATATGAGTGAGTTTAAGGAAATAATAATATATCTGTTATATAATTAGTATTAAGTAAATTTATAATAATAACAACCTTTTTCCTTTAATTTTATTGAATAATGAAATGTTACTCATGTGTGCATAAGAACTATAGTCTCCATGATGTAACATAATTCATTTTTCATAACCACCTTACATGATTTGTTATAAAAGTAAAATTATGATATCAAAATTATATTTATATCATTACTAAGATTCTATATATGGTATAATCATTATCTATTAGACCATTGAAAATTTACTAAAGTCATTTTAAAAATATAAGTTGAAAGTCTTCAAAACATCCCACACAAACATAATCGATTAATTAATAAATTATGAAATGGATACAAGTGATAGTAATTGAATAAAAAACTTAAAAATGGTTATCGAGAAAGAAAATAATTTACATAAGTTTATTATTCTGTAATAAAAAGAGCATATGTGATGTGTCATAATTGAGGTAAGAGATTTCTAGTATCAATTCTCTTTGTTTGAGACTTAAGCTATTTCACTAAATTTTTTGTTTTATGTTGTGTAAAAAATACCTTATGTATGTATTGTATAACTAATATAAAAATTTAATTTTTTTATAAAACATCGTAATATTTTAGAAATAAGACTATCTTTGATAGTATATACAACAAGAAACACTGAGCCTAAAAAACCTTGAAATAATATTATTTAAAAACAACCATTATAACTAAGAAATTACATTGCTGGGAATGAATAGAATTTAATGAATTATGAACTATAAAAAAATATCATACTCAATATAATTTTATTCCAAAATTCTTAGGAAATAAGCACTCAATTTCAAATGTATCCTTTTTATTCTTCAAAAAATACGTTTCCTTCCAATTTTTTTATTTATTTTTGTTATAAAATATTATAATTAATATATAGAAAATTTATAAGTTCATTTTTTAAATAATCATATCAAAATTAAATCTGTCACGACCCGACCCTACCTGAGATCGAGCCGCAACTACCCCAAGCCCGCCTCCATTGGCCAGAGGATGGCGACCAACACCGAAGGCACAAAAACTCGGGGAGGCCTTTTCCTAAGCACCTGTACACACACACGCAGCAAACTCAATGAAAAAGTGTAGAGTAAAAGAAAAGACAAGAAGATTAAAAGAGCAACTGCTATATAAAAACCAAAAATGTGCATCGACCTCTAAACAGTACAAAGTACAAGCTGAAAGTAAACTGAAAAGAAAAGGGAAAAAACATGCGCCCAACCAAAAAAAGTGCCACAACCTGGAAACAGGTGAACAAAAGAAAACAGATGGAAGGGTCCCCCACCTGGAACCTGACTACGACCACCGCACACGGTCCAAGCTCCCGAACTCCTGTGATCCACTGAAGTCACGACCAACCTGTCCGTCGTCTGCAAGGGCACACCAAGTGCGGGCAAAGCCCAAGCAGGGGTGAGTATAAAAATACTCAGTAGGATACCCCAAAGGATCGAGGGAGTAACAAAGGAGGTACCGAAGGGTGAGCAGTAGAGCGAACATGAAAAGTAAAGTAGTACAACAGAGAGTGAAGTAAAGAGTCCAGCTCAACCCAACAAGAGGAAAGAAGGTAGACTCGTCTAGACACAAGGAGCTGGAAACAGTGAGAAGATGAACTTCCCGTTGAGTCTTCGCTACCTATAGCAGGAGAGTATACTCGTCTAACCACGAGAAGCTAGACACGGAAATCACGTGACATACCCCGCACATCTTCGCCTCTCCTGGAAGGAGAGTAACCAAACCCAAGAAGTGGGTTCTGGAACAAGATATATACATATCCTTATGCTCAGTAAGAAGCCCGAACAACATCGTAAGGAGATCTCCGTCCCGTAGATCATCCCAAGAAAATGAGTAGCCAATAGTCCTAGAAGTAAACTCCATTGATGTCCAGCATCCCGCACGTCTTCCCCGAACTACAAGTCAAGGGCTCAATCACCGCACCTCGACACTATCCGCTTTGGGAGACACTGACTCGCCCGCACGGTTTTAGGTCGCGTCACAAGGACGCGTCTCGGTGGGGGAAAGCGCTCCTCGTACTTGAGAGTTCTGGGGGAACGTCAAACCACACCTCGTCACTGCCCTACAGTCGAGAGGTATTCTCAAAGTCAAAGCCGTCACAACACTGACCCGTATAACCAAGGGTCCTGCTTCGGTAATCACAGAGGAAAGCCACAGGCTAGCCTAATAGAAAGGACTAAGCCTGGAATGCCAACAGGTGTCCCACTACCCAGCCCTGCTGGAGGATAATTCATAACCAGATATCAAGTGACCCATTGCCCAGCCCTGCTGGAGGGTAAACCCTAATACATCATCAGGCGACCCACTGCCCAGCCCCACTGGAGGGTAGACCTGGAATAAGTCAACAGGCGACCCACTGCCCAGCCTTGCTGGAGGGTAGACCTGGAACTAGACGACGGGTGACCCACTGCCCAGCCCTGCTGGAGGGTAGACCCTAAGTGGTCGTTGGGTGACCCAATGCCCAGTCTCTGCTGGAGGGTAGACCCAAAGTGTGTCGGGTGACCCACTACCCAGTCTCTGCTAGAGGGTAGACCCTAATAGCATCGGGTGACCCACTGCCCAGTCTCTACTGGAGGGTAAACCCTAGAAGTCAGTGAGCAACCCACTGCCCAGCCCTGCTGGAGGGTAAAACCGAAGAAGTCGATGAGTAACCCACTACCCAGCCCCGTTGGAGGGTAAAACTCAGAACTGCTCTGGCCATCTCTACAAGAGGGTACAACATTGGCCAACCGAACACGGAGTGGGTATCGCACAACCACCCAACTCCAGAACAACTCACCCAAAAAGAGGTTCAGCGCCTGTTCCATCACTGGGTGTCACTAGCACCGCTACCGGCCGATCCATCGAGAATGAAACCAGGGGGAGACCACTCAACCCTGCTGGTCAAACAAACGATCACAGATCCAGGGGAAAAACTCCACCCCGCTGTTCAAACAAACGAGTACAGAGGGACCCTCTACGTCGCGAGAGGTCAAAGTACGCAAAGCAAAGCACGACACGCACCTGGGGCCCACACGATGTGTGGCCCAAAGTTAACCCCAACCAAGCGCACGAACGTCTCAGGTACAAACCACACGTACCTCCAAGTGCTCCTGTATACTCCCAGAGTATACCTCACTTTCATCCCAAGGGCTATCGTGCACCCGGCACCCAACGTCAACGCGAAGGCGTGACGTAACAAATCCAACTCAAATGCCTAGACACATCCAACCACATCTTGTGAATCATTTACATCTCTCTCCAAAGAGTTCACATGATCAAATGCCATGGATTCGCTACAACCACGGTAAAAGAACCGCTACCGGGGCACCTTTCAGATTTCCACATTTAATAAGATCACGTAAGAGGCTTCGCCCGCCTGAACAGATTATACCGTTGTAATACTCGTGGAAAGACACGCGAGATAGACTACTCACTCACCCGAAACGGTCAACCGGTGAAAAGGTACTATTCACCGTAACCAAATCTGTGTGGGGCCCACCCCAAGATCCCGAAACTGAACAAACGGATCACACCACTGCGATCCCCTCGGAAAAACACACGGTATTAAAGACTCAACCACCCAAAATGGATACCCGGTGAAAAAGGTACTATTCACCGTATCCAGGTCGGGTGGGACCTGCACCACGTCCCCGAAAAAGGTCGGGCGAAATGCGCCATCGCAATGCTCTCGGAAAAACCCGTCAAAAGCACTACTCACTTGAGTGGAATGGATGCCCAGAGAAAAAGATTCATTCCAGCTTACCGCGCATAAGCGGTACTATGCGGGACCCACATCCTGGTCCTGAAACTCAACGGGTGGATCGCACCATTGCGATCCTCTCGAAAAAGCACACAAGATGGACTATTCAGTTGTCCAAAACGGTCGCCCAATGATAAAGATGGAAAATCACCATCGACGCCCAAGCGACCCTCATGGGACCCGCACAATCATGCCAAATTAGAGCGGGCAGATTGCACCATTGCAATCCGCTTGAAAAAACTACCAGAATCATCTGCTCGCACCCCCCGAATGGACGTCTGATGAAAAAGGTGTGAAACGCTGCACGCAGCTCGAAAGACGGCCGTAGGGCCCGTGCCTCAACTCCAGCATCAGCACCTGAAACCACACTTGAAAACTTCGCCCCGACGCCAGGGTCCCAACGCCACTGACGGCACTTAAAACGGATGACGGACGCATCCGCACCGTCCAAAACAAGATCCCCGAAAAAATGGCAATTCGCTTAAAGACGCGTCGCACCTCCGAGGCCCCTCATTTCGGGAATTAACAATTCCTAAAACCATCTCAAAATATTCCTCTCATTCTGAGGCACACGCCGCCGCAGACGGCTCGCGAAACCGACTCCCGGTTTATGATTTATTGAAATATAAATCATTTTATAATAATAATAATAGTAATATATTATTCTTATTATTATAACCTTAATTCTTTTTTTTTTCTGATTTTTTTTTAATTTTAATTTTTAATTTTATTTTTTTATATGAAACCAGACCGGCTGTCCGACCGGTCTTCTTCTTCTCCCAACAGGACCCGCGAAACGCGGGTCCCTTGCCTGCTGGCCGGGGTTACGAAGACCTCGAGTCTTCTCCCAGCGACGACCGGCCGAAGCCGGTCCTCCTCCTCGCTGGCGCCGTAACCGCATGCCGTGGTCCCTCGCCCAGCCGCCTGTCACGGGCTTAGTGTCTCATCACATCAGTTCGCCCGTGAGGCACCCCAGCCCCCTCCAAGGCGGGCAGAGTTCAGCCGTCCAGCTCTTCATATGTGAGGTTCACTGGTTTCGTCCTGCCATGGACTCATCAGGAGAGTGGCCCCAAATCCAAACCAGTGGTGTCAAGGTTGACACGCACCATCATCCTCTTTGTCGGGGTGACTCCCATCTCTTCTATAGGGACTAACCAGATGAATCGAAGCGTTGATGTTCTTGCTGGTGTGGGACAGGACCCCCATGATTGGGTCGTGACATTCTCCCACCACCATTCAATGCACACCCTCGTGCATGCAGGACCGTGGCCTTCTGTGTGTCCGCGACTGTTTTCAACGAACCGGTTACCAAGCATGGCCTCAGGGGACGCTCCTTCCTTGTCGTTGGAATCAATGGCCCACCCACTCTCTGGGTCGCAAACCACCGTGGTCCACCCTCTCTCTCAGGATCGAAAACCACCTCCATGAGACCCACCCTTCATAGTGGCGTCTCTACCTCGGACATCTCACAAGCATGACCTTCTATGTCGTGTCACCTCCACATGACACCCCGGGACTCCGCTCCCACCACCAAGGTCCGTCCGGAAGCATTCCGCAACACCACGAGGCACATTCCCTCTGATACCACTTGTCACGGGTTGAGCGTCTTAGCACAGCAGTTCGCCCGTGTGGAACCCCAGCCCCCTCCAAGGCGGGCGGGGTTCAGCCGTCCAGCTCTTCATATGTGAGGTTCACTGGTTTCGTCCTGCCATGGACTCATCAGGAGAGTGGCCCCAACTCCCAACCAGTGGTGTCAAGGTTGACACGCACCATCATCCTCTTTGTCGGGGCGACTCCCATCTCTTTGATAGGGACTAACCAGATGAACCGCAATGTTGATGTTCTTGCTAGTGTGGGACATGACCCCCATGATTGGATCGTGACACGCCGCTCCGCCTCACAGCGTCCGACGCCCCCAGATCACCCGGCCAGCGCCACCTGCCACCTGCCGCTGAACACCCGCGCTGCCCGCTGCCCGCTGGAAGCCGCCGCCGCTGACCCGACCTCCACTGCTGCTCCGCCACGCCAACTCGCCGAACCGCCGCACTAGACGGTCGGAACACCCAAAACCGGCCAGAAAACCTCAAAAACCCGCTGTTTTCAGCAGACGACTGCGAGTGCGTCGGGACTCGGATTTTAAAACCGAAATATGTGACAGATAGAACATAAAATATACTACACAACCATGGGATTCACTTGAAAATCAAGCTGCAATTCAATGTAAAATTATGAATCCAAAAGAGGTGCAAGAGTTTAAAATAAACGCGTGATCCTACCTTGTTGGGCTTTGCTCGGTGCTTCGCCGCCAAACCGCCGCCTTCCCGGAGCCGCCTCACCGAAGGGGAGGAGGAGAGGAGAAGCTTCTCCCCCTTGGGAGCTGCTTCCAGGGAAACGAAGGAGAGGGAGGGGTGGTTTAGGTTTTAAAAAGAAAATAAAATTAATTAAATTTTAATTAATTTAATCCTCAATTTTGACCCGCACCCGAAACGCCCGACGGGGTCGAGGTTAAGCCTCCTACAGGGTAAAAACCACCTCTTGAGCACAAAAGAGGTCTCAGAATTTGATTCTGAGCTTCTGTTTGGAAGTTATAAAATTTAACGTCTGAAGCCGTTAAATTATGAAAACGCCCCTGTCGGCATTTTTCATAGACGGGCCACGCCCGCGAAAGTTACACCCCTCCTAGGGTAAAAGGCAGGCTCCGAACACAACGGTGCCCTCGGGTTTCCAATCCAAGCCACCGTTTAAGAGATACTAGTGTTTCACCATTAAATTAATAAAAAAATAAATTAATTTATCCGTTTAACGTTTTGAAAGTGAGCAAGGGGTCCAAATGTCCCACACCGATAAGTTTTATGTCATTCCTAGGGTAAACACTCTATTACAGACCCATCCGTACACTCGGATCTCTGATCTGGATCACCGTTTAGGATTTATCACATTTATTTGGCATTTCCAGAGTGAACGCACTGAAAATTTAATTTCGGCCACTCCGGGGCTCGGAATCGCACGCCGTCTGAAGGCGCTGCTCTGGAATATCACCAAGAATATTCCAAAGTCTTTCACAGAAAAAACCGGGTTCTTACATCATTCCCTACTTCAAGATTTTCATCCCCGAAAAGCAAAACGAGGGGGGAACACAGGGTACTAAGCCCATACCTGGCTTTCCTATACTCAGAAGAACCCACACACAGCTCTGCGTCACTGCACAAAGACCAAAGGATTGATCCGTTCACGCGAGGTCGGCCCTTGCCGATGTCGTGCACCCACTCTAGAATTTGGGGTTAGGGAAAGGTGGCAGGGAACCTTGCCATCCCCTTTCACGATCTCAAATGGCCCGAAGGCTCTCAGGGGTAGCTCACCTCCCCGATCGAACCCTTACATCGCACGCCGCAACTGGAATCACCGCCCGCACCTGGAAGAAGGCCTGGTGATTCCCTCCTTCAGAAAATCCATATGGTGAAACTCCCAAGGATATCTGATCACACAAGGTTCCACAGTCGATGTCTCGCAACCAAGATTCTCTTACACTCTTGAAAAGCGATGGAGTCGATACCATCGACTAAAGAAAAAGGTCCTACGCCTTTTACCTTACCAACACAGGGTTACACCCAACACCCTGCATTACCCTGGTAACACATCAAACAAGGAGCAGGGAGGAAAGCAGTTCAAACACAGAGTCTAACAATTCTACTGCAAGAAGTAGAGGAGCTGTTGAGCATACCTCTTATCACCTCATGCTCTGCAGGGTCGTAGACATCCAAAGCTCGCGGCTGTCCTCGGTCCCAACTTTCAGCTCCCAAAGCCTGTCGTGGACCACCTAGTGGTGATGGGAAGACCTTGTAAAGCTGTCCCCTACTACCAGCTCCTGCCGCTCCTCTGCCTGCACCACCTCTCTGGGTACTACTCCGATCAAGACGCTGCCTCCGTCGTGGTGGTGCACCTACTGCCTGCCCGAAGCTCTCTACAACTCGGGTCGGGCAGTCTCATGCCAAGTGACCTCACCCATCACAAGTATAACACTAACTCTCTCTGGGCTGCACTGGTGCCCTCCGGCACCACTGTGGTGTACGACCATGCCCCTGAGTCCAGTTGTCAGAAAGCCACCTGCGTCGAGGTCCTGCTTGCCGACGCCCGCTAGCTGCGATAGACGTCTCAGCTCTAACATGCCTGCTGCCACCACTAACTGTAGAGCGCGACAGGAAGCTCTTTGTCATCAGCGCATGCTCTAGCACCCCGACATATGTGGAAATTCCCAAGGGTACTATAATAGCACGAATCTATCGACGAAGACCCTGCTCAAACTTCTGCGCTCAGATGTTGTCGTCATGGACCATGTCCGGGTAAAAGCGTGCACGGTCTGCAAAACTAGCCGCGTACTCGGCCATCGTCATCCCTCCCTGCTGAAACAGCAGGAGCTCCTGAATTCGAACGGAGCGCAAGAAGGAGGGGAAAAACTCCTCACGGGACAACAACTGAAAGTTTCCCCACGAAAGTGACAAGTCGTCAAGAAACTGAGTCACCAGACTCCACCAACGCCAAGCTGCTCCACAAAAAAGGTTGGCTGCCAAAGGCACTCTCTGATCTGTCGACATCTGCACTAGCCTAAAAAGGTGAACCACTACCTCTAGCCAAACCTCTGCTGCCTGAGGGTCTGGCTCACCACTGAACCTCAGTGGTCTCTGCCACTGGAACTCACAGAGTGCGCTCTACCTGCGCTCAAGTATTGTCTTCTCTACTGAAGCTGTCTACTGCTCAACAGGTGGGGGTGCTGCTACTGGCCCACCAGGAGAAAACGGGCTTGCATGATGGGTCCTGGACTGTGGCCTCATAGCTCACAAGGTCGTCGTCATGCACCAAAGCTGGTACCTCGGCTGACTGTCTTCACGGAGATATCCTGAATATTATCAAGGAGTTCCGTGGTCCGATGAGCATATATGTATATACCAATAACAACAACGATGGGGAGCTGACTCAATAAGGACAGTCAAGACTCAGTCCTATGTGATGTACAAACAAATTTCCCTGCAACAAGTGTCTCAGCATGCCGAGTCGACAAGCGGGTTATCAGGGTCCTGGTGAATGGATACGTCGGCCGCCGCACCATAACTGGACTCCCTGCCCTGAGAGCACCTCTCGAGACACGTTAACACTGTTGCCCTAAATCCCAATAAATTCCTTTTTAGGGATGTCCGCACAGCATCCCAAGGAACGAACCACCTTTGATACCACTTTTTCATGACTCAAACCTACCCGGGATCGAGCCGCAACTACCCCAAGCCCGCCTCCATAGGCCAGGGGCTGGCGACCAGCGCCGAAGGCACAACAACTTAGGGAGGCCTTTTCCTAAGCACCTGTACACACACATGCAGCACACTCAATGCAAAAGTGCAGAGTAAAAGAAAAGACAAGCAGAGTAAAAGAGCTACTGCTATATAAAAACCACAAATGTGCATCGACCTCTAAACAGTAAAAAGTACGAGCAGAAAGTAAACTGAAAAGAAAAGGGAAAAAACACATGCCCAACCAAAAAAAGTGCCACAACCTGGCAACAAGTGAACAAAAGAAAACAGCTGGAAGGGTCGCCCACCTGAAACCCGACTACGACCACCGCACGCGGTCCAATCTCCCAAACTCCTGTACTCCACTGAAGTCACAACCAACCTGTCCGTCGTCTGCAAGGGCACACCAAGTGCGGGAAAAGCCCAAGCAGGGGTGAGTATAAAAATACTCAATAGGATACCCCGAAGGCTTGAGGGAGCAACAAAGGAGGTACCGAAGGGTGAGCAGTAGAGTGAACAGGAAAAGTAAAGGAGTACAACAGAGAGTGCAGTAAAGAGTCCAGCTCAACCCAACAAGAGGAAATAAGGTAGACTCATCCAGACACAAGGAGCTGGAAACGGTGAGAAGATGAACTTCCCGTCGAGTCTTCTCTACCTATAGCAGGAGAGTAGACTCGTCCAACCACGAGAAGCTAGACACATAAATCATGTGGCATACCCCGCGCGTCGTCGCATCTCCTGGAAGGAGAGTAACAAAACCAAAGAAGTGGATTCTGGAACAAGGTATATACATATCCTTATGCTTATCAAGAAGCCCGAACAACATCGTAAGGGGATCTCCGTCCCGTAGCTTAGTCCAAGAAAACGAGTAGCTAACTGTATCAGAAGTAAACTCCATCGATGCCCAGCATCCCGCACGTCTGCCTCGAACTACAAGTCAAGGGATCAAACACCGCACCTCGACACTATCCAATTTGGGCGGAACTGACTCACCCGCATGGTTTTAGGTCACGTCACAAGGACGCGTCTCGGTGGGGGAAAGCGCTCCTTGTACTTGAGAGTTCTGGGGGAACGTCAAACCACACCTCGTCACTGCCCTGCAGTCGAGAGGTCTAATCAAAGTCAAAGCCATCACAACACTGACCCGTATAACCAAGGGTCCCGCTCCAGTAATCACGGAGGAAAGCCACATGCTATCTTAATAGAAAGGACTGAGCCTGGAATGCCAACAGGTGTCCCACTGCACAGTCCTACTGGAGGGTAATTCATAACCAGATATTGGGTGACCCACTGCCCAGCCCTGCTAGAGGGTAAACCCTAATACATCATCAGGGGACCCACTGCCCAGCCCCGCTGGAGGGTAGACCTGGAATAAGTCAACAGGTGACCCACTGCCCAGCCTTGCTGGAGGGTAGACCTGGAACTAGACGACGGGCGACCCACTGCCCAGCCCTGCTGGAGGGTAGACCCTAAGTGGTCGTTGGGTGACCCACTGCCCAGTATCTGCTGGAGGGTAGACCCTAAGTGCGTCGGGTGACCCACTGCCCAGTCTCTGCTAGAGGGTAGACTCTAATAGCATCGGGTGACCCACTGCCCAGTCTCTACTAGAGGTTAAACCCTAGAAGTCAGTGAGAAACCCACTTCCCAGCCCTGATGGAGGGTAAACCCGAAGAAGTTGATGAGTAACCCACTTCCCAGCCCCACTAGAGGGTAAAACTCAGAATTGCTCTAGCCATCTCTACCAGAGGGTACAACACTAGCCAACCGAACACGGAGTGAGTATCGCGTAACCACCCAACTCCAGAACAACTCACCCAAAAAGAGGTTCAGTGCCTGTTCCATCACTGGGTGTCACTAGCACCACTACCGGCCGATCCATTGAGTAAGAAACCAGGGGGAGACCACTCAACCCTGCTGGTCAAACAAACGATCACAGAGCCAGGGAAAAAACTCCACCCTACTGGTCAAACAAACGAGTACAGAGGGACCCTCTACGTCGCGAGAGGTCAAAGTACGCAAAGCAGAGCACGACAAACACCTGGGGACCACACGACATCTGGACCCAAGGTAACCCCAACCAAGTGCACGAACGTCTCAGGTACAAACCACACGTACCTCGAAGCGATCCCGTATACTCCCAGAGTATACCTCAATTTTAGCCCAAGGGCTATCGTGCACCCGACACCCAACGTCAACGCGAAGGCGTGACGTAACAACTCCACCTCAAAGGCCCAAGCACGTCCAACCACATCTTATGAATCATTTAAATCTCTCTCCCAAGAGTGCACGCGATCACATGCCATGGATCCGCTACAAACACGGTAGAAGAACCGCCACCGGGGCACCTTTCACATTTCCACATTTAATAAGATCACGTAAGAGGCTCCACCCGCCTGAACAGATTACACCGTTGTAATACTCGCAGAAATACACACGATATAGACTACTCACTCGCCCGAAACGGTCAACTGGTGAAAAAGGTACTATTCACTGTAACCAAACCCATGTGGGGCCCACCCCAAGATCCCAAAAATGAACAAACGGATCACGCCACTATGATCCCATCAGAAAAACACACAGGATTGAATACTCAACCGCCCAAAATGGATACCCAGTGAAAAAGGTAATATTCACCGTATCCGGGTCGGGTGGGACCCACACCACGTCCCCGAAAAAGGTCGGGCGAACTACGCCATCGCATTGCTCTCGGAAAAACCCGTCAAAAGCACTACTCACTTGAGTGGAACGGATGCCCGAAGAAAAATATTCATTCCAGCTTACCGCGCACAAGCGGTACTACGCAGGACCTACATCCCGGTCTTAAAACTCAACGGACGGATCACACCATTGCGATCCTCTCGAAAAAGCACACAAGATGGACTATTCACTTGTCCAAAACGGTTGCCCGGTGATAAAGATGGAAAATCCCCGCCGACGCCCAAACGACCCTCCTGGGCCTCGCACCATCATGCCAATTTAGAGCGGGCGGATTGCACCATTGCAATCTGCTCGAAAAAACAACCAGAATCGTCTGCTCGCATGCCCCGAACGGACATCCGATGAAAAAGGTGTGAAATGCTACATGCAGCTCGAAAGACGGTCATGGGGCCCACGCCTCAACTCCGGCTTCAATGCCCGACACCACACTGGAAAACTTTACCCTGGCGCCAGGGCCCCAAGGCCACTGACGGCGCTTAAAACGGACGACAGACGCCTCCGCACCGTCCAAAACAATATCCCCAGAAAAACGGAAATTCGCTTAAAGATGCATCGCACCTCCGAGGCCCCTCGTTTTGGGAATTAACAATTCTTGAAACCATCTCAAAATATTCCTCTCATTCCGAGGCATGCGCCGCCACAGACGGCTCGCGAAACAGACTTCCGGTTTATGATTTATTGAAATATAAATCATTTTATAATAATAATAATAATATATTATTATTATTATTATTATTATTATTATTATTATAACCTTAATTCTTTTTTTTCTGATTTTTTTTATTTTATATGAAACCAGACCGGCTGTCCGGCTGGTCTTCTTCTTCTCCTAACAGGACCCGCAAAACGTGGGTCCCTTGCCTGCTGGCCGGGGTCACGAAGACCCCAGGTCTTCTTCCAGCGACGACCGGTCGAAGCCGGTCCTCCTCCTCGCTGGCGCCGCGGCTGCCTGCCGCGGTCCCTCACCCAGCCGCCGCTCTGCATCACGACGTCCGACGCCCCCAGCTCACCCGGCCAGTGCCGCCTGCCGCTGAACACTCGCGCCGCCCGCTGCCCCCCGGAAGCTGCCGCCGCTGACCCGGCCTCCGCTGCTGCTCCGCCATGCCGACTCACCGGACCGCCGTGCTAGACGGCCGGAACACCCAAAACCGGCCAGAAAACCTCAAAAACCCGCTGTTTTCGGCGGACGACTGCGAGTGCGTCGGGACTCGGATTTTAAAACCGAAATATGCAACAGATAGAGAATAAAATATACTACACAACCATGGGCCTCGTTCGAAAATCAAGCAGCAATTCAATGCAAAATTATGAATCCAAAGGAGGTGTGAGAGTTTAAAATAAACGCGCGATCCTACCTTGTTGGGCTTTGCTCAGTGCTTCTCCGCCGAACCGCCGCCTTGCCAGATCCGCCTCACTGGAGGGGAGGAGGAGAGGAGGATATTCTTCTCCTTGGGAGCTTCTTCCAGGGAAATGAAGGAGAGGGAGGGGTGGTTTAGGTTTTAAAAAGAAAATTAAATTAATTAAATTTTAATTAATTTAATCCTCAATTTTAACCCGCACCCGAGACACCCGACGGGGTCGAGGTTAAGCCTTCCCTAGGGTAAACACCACCTCTTGAGCACAACTGCGGTCTCGTAATTTGATTCCGAGCTTCCGTTTGGATGTTATGAAATTTAACGTCCGAAGCCACTAAATTACGAAAACGCCCCTGACGACATTTTTCACAGGCGGGCCGCACCCGCGAAAGTTACACTCCTCCTAGGGTAAAAGACACACTCCGAAATCAACAGTGCCCTCAGTTTTCCAATCTAAGCCACCGTTTAAGAGATACTAGAGTTTCACCATTTAATGAATAAATTAATTAATTAATTTATCCGTTTAACGTTCTGAAAGCGAGCGAGGGGTCCAAACGTCCCGTGCCGACAAGTTTTATGTCATTCTTAGGGTAAAAACCCTATTCCGGACCCATCAGTACACTCAGATATCTGATCCGGATCACCATTTAGGAGTTATCACATTTATTTGGCGTTTCCAGTGTGAACGCACTGAAAATTTAATTCTGGCCACTTTGGGGCTCGGAATCGCACGCCGTCTGAAGGCGTTGCTCTGGAATATCACCAAGAATATTCCAATGTCTTTCACAGAAAAAACTGGGTTCTTACAAAATTTGGGTGAAATTTTGATATTTTTCTGAAATGATTAATTCATTACTAAATAGTGAAAATTAACTGACTGACTGAAAATTAAATTTTTTATTTTAAACACTTTTAGGAAAAGTGAGAAACCATGAGTCACTTTGGGGGAAAGTGATAAACCAAAAAATATCACAACTGACACCAAACATAAACCAAGAGAACGAAATCAAATGACAAGAACATACCATCACAACCATTACCAATCATAATATCCATACTCATCACCACACCCCACACAGGAGGTCTCCTCCACAGTGGCTGATTCTCATTCAGAAGCTGGATTATACTACCTCAAGAGATTATCACCTTGGTCCTGACTCATCATTTGATCTAGTGATAGCTTCCATGGATTAGATTGCTTGGATAAGATTTTTTTTGAAAGCAATGATCACCCCGCGATCCCACTTAGATGCAGCTCTGGTATTCTCTGGTCGTGGAAGATAAGAATAGTCCTTACTTGTTTTTTCTTCTTGGGGGTAGTCGACAACATTACTTCATCCTAAATCCTCATCTTTTCCCTACCTTGTACAATATCAATCTAGGACCGGTTGGCCAAGCCACTATGGTTTTCATTATCAACCCCATAAATATACCCCCTCTTGTCAAAGCAATTCTCTGAAACATGTTCCATGAGCCCCTTTATATTCCCCTCCTCTGGTTAGGTGTGTTGCATTCAATCACTGAAAGAAACTTGACCATGACTCCATTGTCTTTAATGGTTTCTTTTCCCTCACCCTCAACCGCTATCCTTAGTTCATCTACTTTGCCTTGTAGTTTGTTGGTATCCAGATTAGGAGGCACCACCACAGCCACAAATGCCTCATCGTGACCCCAACCTTCACCAATGTGGTTCCCCTAGTATCCCCCATAAACTTCTATGGATTTTGTAGGATTAGTGTTCAGTACTACTTCTGAGAGACCATCGAACTTGTTACTCAGCTAAAGCAAAGACCTGGAAAAATGGGCAGGTTCTCCAACCTTCCTAGTTCTGACTGTGTTGGCCACATCCTTGGTAGAAATAACCCCCTCTCCGTCCTCCAGTTGCACCCTAGCCTCCATAGCTCCATTCTTATGTTGTTCCACCTGATTCTCCATACGATTCGGGCTGGAATCCTTCCATTAGCATATCCTAGAAGGGTGTTCCAAATCCTACCTCAGCCTTTTAAACAGTTTAGACACGGTTGGGTTGTCTTTGGTCACCGTAGCATCCATCGTAACAGGACCATGAACGCTCCCCTTAGACACCTTGCGAACACCCTCCAATCATTTCTGCTCCAAAAGACATGGTGAATGAAGACCCCCACCACAACCATATGAACCAAAATCCACCTGATCTAGACCAGCTCCCTCATGAACCACTGGTGTTTTACGATTTGAAACTTCCTCCCTCCTTTCCAAGACCTAAAAATCCCGATGATGAGTCTCCACCTCCTAGGTTTAAGGTCTCCTTGGGAAAACTTCTAGAGAATGTCCTAGGCAGTTGCATGACAAACAAAAATCAGTCCAATCCTCATAAATCACCTATTTCTTGCATCTTTATTCCTCACCGATAGTAATCCAAACAAAATAGAAAGGTAACCAAGACACATCTACTTCTACACAGACCCAGGGATTGGCCGGATGGCACACTGCCTCAGTGCGGCTATCAGTGCATAAGAACCTCCTGACGAGGTTACCCAATATTTTGATAATATATGGATTTTGAAAAGGTAAAGGAAGGTTGGATAAGATTACCCAAACCACCACTGAGGTAAAATCAAGCTTCATATGAAAGTAGAAGGACCATCACATGAGGAAAAAGCGAATACCGTTGCATCTACGAGGGGCCCTGGACCCGGATTCGATGAGGTCCACCTCCGATTAAAAGAAAAATCCATATATGGAATTATATTATTAATATTATTTAATAATTAAAGTTGTTTTTTGGTCAAAATGAATAGTAAAAACTATAAAAATGATATATCGCAATTAAGGTTAAAATGGTGTTATGCACGTTACATGCACTTGTGCTTGAATTAATTTTCCACAAACATATAACTTTTATTGAAAAATTAGATTTCATATTTTGGATCACTAGTCCAAATATTCAAATAAGGATAATTTTATTTTAGCATAAAAGATAAATTACCACGGTAAAAAACTAGTTAACTTGGTGAAAGCTAAAATGGTAAAAGAGATTAACCACAAACATAAAGGGATTAAAACGTTTAAAAAATGATTATTTTTTATGTTATAGGTTTTAATAGACCTTTTATTCCATAAAATACATCATTTATCAATTATGGAGGAATTTGAATTGAGATTCACTTCCCATTATTGATTAGTTTTGGGTATTTACAAAAATTCCACTCTTTCTCACTTATAAAAGGGAACTTCTTCTCTAATCCTCTCCATACATAAAAACTCATTTTTATTGGGAAATAATGACAAAAATACCTTCCATAAAACCTTTCCCACATCCAAGAGTCCACGTTTTTATTTAAAAAACCTCCATGTAAGGCTTTTGGTGAAAACCTAAAGATGTTGTCCGAAGAAGAGTTATCATTCTTATCCAAGCATTTTTTAATTATTCTTCCACCTAAAAATATTATTAAAAAATGATGATATAATAAAATAAGTATATACCATATACTGGGATGTTATTATATTAATGGTATAACCGACATACATCTTCTCTTCTATCAAATGGGAAACAAAAACATTATTCTTGTATATGAAGGACTACCTCCTCGAGAACCAATGTATTTAATTTCCCATCATCACCTCTCATGAATATTTGAAATGATGAATTTAATGTAAATATTATATATTCATGATATATTTATAATTATTTAAAATTAATATATCATATATTTTCTTACCTTTCCATTCTTTGAAAAATGATAACGTCGTTTGTGCTTATGTGTGGAGTACCACCTCTACGAAGCGATGTGATTCATGTTTATCACCACATCAAATTGATGGTATATATAAGTGTATCCAAAGAAATAATATGGTTTTTATAATATTATGATAACTATGAAATGAAAAAATAACACTTACCTTCTATCCATAGTAATTATTGAAAAATAGAAATGTTACTCATGCATACGTACAACCAACCATCTCCATGATTATACCAGAGTTCATTTTCATAACCAAATTCATGATTTATTTTAAAATTATAATTGATGTAGTAAAATTATAGTTATTTCATGATTATTAATCTGTAGATTTTGGAATAATTAACACTTTGATCATAGTCATCCTACCAAATTCATTTTGGATATATGAACTAAATATCATCCAAACTTCCAATGCAGACTTAAATGATTTAGTAAATAAATATAACTTGATGACAAATAAAATAAAATGAATAATAAGTATGAAAACATTTCTTCATAAAATAAATAATTAACATTATTTTATTATTCATGGAGATAAATAACATACGCGATAAGTCGAACTCGAGATAAGGGGTCTCATAACTCAATTTCTTTTCATTTGGTTATATTACATCTTCATTGTCATTGATATTATAATATTATGCGTATAATGATTTTTTATTAAGTTATTTTTTATTTAAAACAATTTTATATGGATTTACATTTGATAAAAATAATAAATACATTGATTAATTCTCAATTCAATGGTATGATCTTTGTAAGGTACATTATATCGATTTCACTTAATAGAGGCATATTTTGATGTTATTGGCCTAATTTATTTTATATAGTGTATATGATTTCCCTTTTAAATATTATTTCATGAAAAATTCATACTTCATTGTACTTTATGTCACAATTCATTTTAATTCTTCCAAGGGGATTTTATTCAAATGTTACCAAAGTAAAAAAGGATTTATGTCATAATATCTTTTCCTTTAAAGATTATTTGTGTTCAATGTTTTTTTGGGGTAAATCATATAAAATTACTTTCTCGAAACACATATTATTTATTATCATATGTTAATGAATGTGTTTTACATGTTGGTTTTACATTCCCACCCTTATATCATAAATAAAAATCAAGAATGTTGTTTTAAAGAAATATTGATCTTTTATCTTCTTTTAGATATGGAATCTTTTTCTTCAATGTCTATATTTTCTTTAGAATATTTTAAAGAATGTTCTTAATATTATCCAATGATTTATTAAATAAATTTTCCCCATGTTTTATTTTCAAAATAATTTAAACTAAATATTTCTATTGTTTTCTGAACAAGGTACTTTTTAAAATTATTTTACAATAATGTTATAGGAATGTTTTCTTTTAACTCATACGCCATGAACAGAAGTTAACACCATTATGAAACTCAGTTATTTTAATATTCCTTTAAAATTTTCCATTTATCTATTCCAAGATACTTTTTTATATAGTATTTTGGAAATTTTAAGATTTTAAATATGTGATTTTAAAATGAAAATGGTATTTTACTCAACAAATATCCCATGTGATATTTCAAAAAAAATTTCAACAAAAAAGATATCTAGTGATGTTTTTAATTGCTTATAGATTCTTTATATACATATATTACATATATATATAGCTTATTCTACCTTTATTTTATATGGTAGTACATGCCATAAGTTCATTTTCCAAGTTACTTATTTATAGATTATACTTCAATTATGAGTTGAGACAAGATTATGTAACTGGTATCACCCAAATTTACCCAATATTTTCAGGTTAAGCGGTCACTTGTAGTTTAGCTTGGGTTATCAAATCCTCAGAGACCTAAGAAGTTACCTACAGACACGTACATTCTATGGATTGTTTTTTTCTATGAAGTGGAAAAATTGGGTTGATATTATATGGGTTTAAGTTAATTCTAAGATACTTAAGTGAATTCAAATTAAAATAATGAGTTTATCCTAGGTTATCACTTGGGGTGAATTGGATGAAATTCTTTTTTTAACGGTTTCAATTTCTTATATTTGAGATGGGTTTATTCAAGAAGATCAAAAAACATCATCACCTAATAGTTTAATACCAATACACTAGAATAATAATAACCTATACACTTGGAGGATCAGATTCATGAGCACTAAAAGTTAAAGGTTTATATTATCACTTGAAGTATGTGGCCTTAAAATTCAACAAGGACGAAGAAGTTTTAAAATCATCAAATAAAAATATCAATCAAAATAAGTGATTAAAAATTAATGGGGTGATAAAAAAAATCCAATCCATCCCCTTTATACTCCCTTGGATCAACCCATAATAGGGTTATACCTCCATTGATTCTATGGTTTCAATGGAAGTGGTAACTAGACTCATGAGGGAGGAAATTGAGAAGTAAAAAGAAAACAATGAAATAACGATCACTCCACCGTTGTGTGATAATTTCACAATGTTTGATGTGAATAAATTCACACCTTGAACCAAAGGTATAAAATTGATATGAAGAAAAATATAATAAGAGTAGAATAATAACTCTTATTAAGAAACTAAAGTGAATTGAACAACTTACACGTGAAAGACAAACTTGAGACAACAAAATCGCAACATAACATTACAATGAAAGAAAGATGAAATGATGAATAAATCCTCCAACACCACTAACTTAAATAGTAATTTTGGGAGCCTTGGGTCTATCCTATAATAGTGAAAGTCATACCACTTGATTATGGTAGGCTTAGGGTGGTGGAAAGCTTGTGGAATAGGACTTTTCCACTCTTGACCCGAGGTGGCAGCCAGCTTGCATCCACCGAACTGAAGCGCCTAAATGAGATTCTAGATGGCCGAATTAGAGTGGTACATATAAGAATTAAATGGAGATACAGATTTATACTAAACTCATGTAAAATTTTAGTCCAAATAAAATTTTTTTGTGAGATATTATCAAAATGGTGGGCTTGTTTCTGGGCCGTAGAATCTGGCCCAGAATTTTATCTCCAACATTGGCCGCCTGGAACTCCATTCAAAAATTAGAATTAACTTTTTACCACTTTTTAATGAAATATTCCCCATTAAATCCTCCATCTTTCATTAAATTTTCAGAATTATTGGGCTTGGATATTGGCCGCTACAATAGTTTTATTGGGATGCTGTCTAGTTTACTTAACCCAGAATGTTGTTTTTTCAAGGGCAACTTTTGTGGTCTTCTAATATGAATCTTCAAGTACTACAAAAGTATGAGTTGTTACAAATGTAATGATAAACCTGAAAATTAAATATTAAAATAAAATAAATATCATTGGTTACTTTAAATAATGTTAAAAAATGTACCTTGCAATAGTCCATTTTAAGAAAGAATTACAATTATAATATGAAATAATGTTCAAAGTGTAAAATGAACTAAAATTATGTTTATGAATAATAAAGAACATTAATATTATACATATTAATAATTAATATAATCACCATTAAGTGGATAATTAGTAACCCATTTATTTCTATTGGTATTTCTTATGTTTTTAACAAATGACTGATTTACATTTTTTAACACATAAGCATGTACATGTTAGGATGGATGCACCCCGATAGCACACTAATGTATAAGGAAATGTTTTTGGTATCATGAGGCATTATGTATGGGATTCATGGTTAAAAATAATCCATTGTGGGAATTTTTCCACCATGTGAAATTGTATAGGAAGTTAACCTTGTCTCATGTTTATGTCTTGTTTTATATTTCGATCACTTTCCTATATTGTTGTGTTCTTACGATACCATGTTATTTATGTTATGATTCCTTATGATTACTCAAGATCCTCATTTTTATGATATTAGGTTATACCTTTGAATCACATGTTTTGTTTCCATATCATGCTTATTCCCTTACTAGGTTTTTTATCGCACACATTTATTTTATGTATTCCCTAGGTTTTATTATGAATTCATAAGATCTCAATGTGATTTAGGAGATCACTAAGGAGAATAAAATTAAAGATGTTATGTTTTATTTTCTTTTGATGTTTTATGAACATATTCTTCCAAATAAACTAGTCCCCTTGATCTTTGGGTTTTAATTTGTTGTTACTTATATTAAAAATAATTTAATAATATATGTAAAAGTCTTGGGTCACATTATTTGTTATTAGATCAAGGTTTAGTTATTTTTGGGTATAATTATTACAGAAAACTAATAAAAATCTTTTGGATTTGTCTAAGTATAGGATAAAATTATAATGTTTTAGTAAGGTAGAGATTATGTGAGTTTCATAGAAATACATCCATGTCTGGATAATATAAGTGGATGCTATTTGGGAATAGATGAATCTTGGTGTATTAACCCAAAAATGATTTGGTTAAGTATATCATGTCCATTATTTTGGTTCATAATGAGTCTTCCCTTAGTGAAAATTTGGTTTGACACTCCCAAGGGATACTATTGGGTTAATTCACATTTTATCTATGAACTATCATGAAGAATTAAAGAATATTCCCTTTGGAAACCTATGATATTCCATAAAAAAATGGGATAAACCTAAAGTTTCTTGGATTTATAAGTCTAATTTTGATCATAAGATTAATGTCATAGATACCCATTTTGACGTTTTAAGTGATTGAAGTTTAATATGATAAAGGATATTGTGGGAAGACATTTATAGTAATAAAACCCTTTGGTTTAGTATATTTTCTAATGAAAAGGTTGTTTGTGGTATACTTATTTTATATTTTGTGGACAGAAGTTTAAATTTATTAATAACCTTTAGGGTTAATTTCATTATTTAAGTTAAGTTAATAACTTTCAATTATGATTATTTTATTTTTTGGTGAAAAAATATGTTTTATAGTATAATTTTGTGGTTAAAAACTTATTTGACGGTTAAAGTTATTTTGAGGATGTTCATTATATTTTTTGGAATTATAATGTTATTATGTTAATATAGTTTTACAAAAAGGAAAACCCACATGTTGGGTGACAACTCATCATATCTATAAAGTCCATAGGGCTTGAACCCACAAACGAAGTGAGACAAGGGTAAAAAACCAACCACTAGACTCTGTGATGTACTGGTTAGCAATATTTTTTTCTTAAATTATTTTGTGGATAAATATTATTTTGACTTTTGGAAACAAATTAAAAGCTCATTTTTTTAATTTTTGGGATTTTTTGGTGATTAATGATATTTTTTCGAAATGTTTTATTGTGTTAATTATATGTAATACTTAGGTATAACATGTGATTAAACATGAATGATTATTTAGGAAGAACATAATTAAATATTTTAATACAAACATTATTTGGGATGTAGTTTCATATATTTGTGTAATTATTTAAGTTCAATTTGGGATTTAAATATTAATATGATGGTTTATACATTTCTATTTCATCATACCTTGTGTAAAACATTTAATTTTTGTTTAATATTTAAAGATAGGAAGAATATAGTTTTATACTTTTGTGGATTAGGATATAAATTATAAGTTTATTTTATTGTATGAGGCATAAAATATTCATCTTTAATACTCATTGTTTGGAGAAAAATATTGGATTTTGGTGGAGATTCATTACTAGATTAACTTATACTTATCAAGTAGTGAATTTTCTTTATGTTATTAGTCTAGATGATAATTAATTCATGATCTCTAGGAAAAGGATCTTGAAATGAAAATGTTATCCTATTACCTTCATTTCCGATGAATCCATAGTCTCTTTTATAGCTCTTTGGTTTATAGTTTTATGGTAATTAAATTTGTCACGATCATCCAATTTCTTATAATCAATGATCTCTTTTATAATACATCATTACTTGAAAATTATCTTTTTCTTCATGTCTATATTTCTAATTCCCAATATTGTTCTCTTATTTGTAATCCTTTTTTTTATGATGTTTATATTTCCATTTACCACTCGGATATTTTGTTAACCCTTTTTGTGATATGGGATTTCAACAAATGAATTTTCAAAAGTCAAACCCTTTTTGATTGAGTTCAATTTAAAATTATTAGTATGATATTTATAAATCTAGGTGGGGGGGGGGGGGGGTAATGTAACATCCCAAAATTTTAAAAAAAATATGTTTGATAGTTTATAAAGAACACAACACTGAGCCTAAACAAACCGTGAAATATTATTATTTAAAAATTATCATTATAACTGAGATGTTAAATTGGATAGAATGAATAGGATAATATAATTTTTGAAATATATAGAAATACCTTACCCAATATAAATGTATTGATAAATTATATATGAAGAATAACTGAATTTTAAATGAAAACCTTTTATTCTTCAAGAAATACATTTTCTTCAAAAATATTTTTTATTTCTTTTTATAAGAAAATATTATAATTAATTAATATGAAATTTTTAAAATTTATTTAATTAAATGAATCTTTTTTTTAAATCATTATATAAAAATTATCATAGGGTAAAGTTTTGGTTTTTTTTTTCTGAAATCAATGATTCTTCAATGAATTGAGAAACTTACATATTTTTCAAATATTATCATTTCTTTTCAATAAATAAAGAAATTTAAAAGTACCATTAAATTTTAGATTTAGTATTAAAGTAAAACATGATTCATTTTTTTATAATAATATAATTAATTTTATTTGAATTGGTATTTTTGATGATTTTGTAATAAGTTTATTTTTTATGCTTAAAAATAACCTTTTTTGAAAACTGTTTATAAGTGAAAATGTTTGTCCATTTTAATTATTTAAAATAACCCCTAAAAAGAAAATATTTAAATGATATATATATATATATATATTAACTATTTATATTAATTCAAAATTCATATAATTTTTATTTATATTCATAGAGTTAATATAAGATCTTTTATTTCTTGAAAAATGTATTTCTTGAAAGACTGCCTTTTGTTATGGGTTGTGGGATTAATGTTGAATTAAATTTAGAAAATTAAATTAATTTTATTTTATAAAATTTATTATATATTTTTATTCAACCTAAATAATATTTTATAATAAGTTCTACTTAATGTTTTTATAATAATTAATCGTAAAAATAGTATAAACGTTTTACCACGGTTAAGGTAAAAATGATATTTTTCACATTACATGCGCTTGTGTTAAAATTAGTTTCCCCACAAACATAGGATTAATTTATGGTAATTTGATTTAATATTTAAAATCACTGGTTCAAAATTATCTAATAATACACATTATATTTTTTGTCTTAAATGATAAATTACTTAGGTAAAAAACTAGTTACCGTGGTGAAAACTAAAATTATAAAAGAGAGTAACCATAAAATTAAAGAGAATAATATGTTTAAAATATGTTTATTTTTTATTTTGGAGGTATTAATTGAACTTATATTTAATCCTCTATATCATTTATAAATTTTGGGTGCACTTGGATTGAGAGTGACTTCCCATTATTGAATAGTTTTGGGTATTTACAAAAATGCCACTCTTTCTCACTTACAAAAGGGCACATAATCTCCTCTGATCTCTATAATTTAAAATAATTTTAGTTTGGAAAATATATAATAAAATAAATTCCTTAATTAAATTACCACATTATAGGGGAATTGTTTTGATAATAAAACGCTCTTTGGAAGTCATTTGATGCAAACTGAAAGAGGTAGTCTAAAGAAGAGACATCGTTCTTCACCGAGCATTTTGGTTTTAACTCTTCTTCATGATCCTTAAAATATTATTCATACATGATGATATAATAAAATTATTTTACAAAATATTGTTATATTTCTTTTTTGTTAATGGTATAAGATACATCCATCTCATCTTCCATCAAATGGAAAATAAAATCATCGTTTGTGTGTACAATGGACTACCTCGCTGCAAATTGATGTAATTAATTTCCATAATCACATCTCATAGATATTTATTATGATGGATTTAATATATATATATATAATATTAATGACATATTTAATATTTTTTAAAATTAATAAATTATATAATTTGTTAACTTTCAATTCACTAAAAAATGATAACGTTGTTCATGTATACGTGTGGACTACCAACTCCATAAAGAGATGTGATTCATTTTTCATCACCACATCAAATGGATGGTATACATTTGTGTATTTAAATTAATAATACAATATTTATGATATTATTATCATTATGTAAATATAAAATAATACTTATCTTCTTTCCATACTGATCATTGAAAAATGGAAATGTTACTCATGCATATGTATGACCTATAAAATCCATGATTGTAGCATAGTTCATTTTTATAACCATCACCAATGATTAGTTTTAAATTTATAATTTATATAAGAATTATTTCATGATTATTATTCTGGATATGTTCTAATAATTACCTCTTTGACCATATTCAACCTACCAATGTAATTTTGGACATATGAACTGAATACAATCAAAACATCCGATGTGAACTTAATTGAATAAGTAAATAAATATAAAATGGTAATATATAAAATAATAGGAATAATATACTTTATAAAGGTTCTTATATAAATAAATAATTAACACAATTTTATTATTTAGGAAGATAAAGTACATATGCGATGAACTGAACTCGAGGTAAGGGGTTTCGTAACTCAATTTCCTTTCAATGGGTTATATTAATTATTCATTTCCTATGATATTATAATATTATATGTTTAATTATTTTTTATTATTTTATGTCTTATTTACACTTTTTATGTGGATTTTAATTTTATACATGTAATCAATTAATTGATAAATTCTCACTTCCACAGTTTGATCTTTGTAAGATATCTTTTTCTCAATTTCCCTTCATTAAGGAATAATTTAATGTTATGTGCCTAATTTATTTTATATAGTTTATATTATGTCCCTTTTATATATCATATCATGAATCCTTCATAATTCATGGAAATTTAAGTTAAAATTCATTTTATTTCATCCAATGGGATTTAATTCGAATGTTACCAAAGTGGTAAAGGATTTATGTTTCATTTCACATTTTTTCTAGATTGTTTATGTTCGAGGTTCATTCAAGGGAATTAATATAAAATTATTTTCTTGAAACAAATCTATTTTATTCTTCTATTATCATTAATGTGGTTTACATTTTTAGTTTAAATTTCCTCCCTTATTGACTAAAGAAACATCACAAAAGTTTTTTGAAAGTAATAATGATCTTTTATATTCTTTTAGATATATAATATATTTATTATATATCTATATTTTCCTTGAAATATTTTAATGAATGTTTTTAATATTATACAATTATTTATTCATTAAAATTTTACCCATGTTTTATGTAACATCCTCGAACCTAGATCCACTAAACCAGTGCACCAAGCCGGGTACTTACATGACCTCAAGAGCGGCTCCCTGTACGCTAGAGATTACCAACTAGCAGCGAGGGTCCAATAGGTCACGTGGGGAGACTATACCCTCAATACTAGAGTAATACACAATAGATAATAATTGAAATAATATAAACAAAATAAAATAATCTATAACATACATAAATAACCAAATCCCAAAACTGGGTACAACCTTAAACAACAGTAAATATGCCATGCCATGCTATAATTTCAAGTGAATGAAACCTAAAATAATGAAAATAGTAGAATCCCCAAAATGTTTTGGACTCCAAGTCTATAACCTCACCCAAAAAAGTCCCATGTCTAACTCATCTCCCTAACATAGGGCCCTTTCCCTTGTCCTGTCCTGCAAGCATAAAGTCTTCTTGGGTACCCAATGGTGGCCCGAGCAGGGTGTGACTATAACTTAATAGACCACCACCAATGGTGACTAAAAAATATCCAGCAAAGGAAGATAGTTCATGAAAGTGATAAATGATGACAAGTAAGGATAAATAGTTCACTGGTCCATTCTATACTATATTCATTTAGTTTATAATACCACTGAATCCGGGTTCATTACTTAGGCATTTCATGATTTAATCTACCTTTTTTCATGTGTTCAATGGATTATCCATATTTAATGTTCTCAAACATATGGGAATAAAATAAAGCTCCATCTCACTAAGCATAAAATTTTAACAAACCCATAATTCTCACCTCGAAGCCTCATTCCTGGTGGAATGCAACCATTAGAGGAATAGAACTCCGTCCCCTTCCCTAACCCGTGCATTTAGGGGCAAAGCTATAACCTCGGTCCAACTCAACTCATGGGAATAAAACCTCAAGTCGATACCCCACTCTTTCAATCCATGTGCACATGCTTATTTATCAATCACCATGATTAACCATATCCCAACAAGCATAAGAAATATCATTTACAACATCACAACAATATCAGTAAATGGAAAAATAACATTATTGCCTCAATATATTAACACATTCATAACTTATATTAATTAACCCTTTATCCCCATTTCCTATTTCTTATGCCTATCTCACTAAGCATATTCAAGTGATAATCCAATCCCCTAGCATTTTATCATTTTTCATGCCAACCAAACAACCCCTTAGGCCATTACCCAACCTAAGTGTATTACTAAAAACCAATTACACATCTTTCAAGTATATTAACATATTCATCATGAGATCTATATTATCGCACAATGGTATACACTTAATTAGCTATCTCTAGGTCTGAGGAATATCGCCACACCCCTCAGGTGGCCCAAATTTGGTTGAGTCATCCTTCTTGCATCCCGTGGGGATCGGGAGGGGTTCAATTAACCATTTAGACATGACCACATCACATCACGTTAAAGGCACCAATAACTCTTTCAAATATGGAAAGAATAAAAACTCTACATGCACAAATCTACAAAAAACCCAAGGGATATGACTTATAGACCACCTACCTTGAATCCATTGGTGGACTTACTCTCAACCGAAGCCTTAGATCTCAATTCAACCAACCCTTTAAGCTTTACCCTAAAACTCACCGAAAAAGAAGGGTTTGAGAGATTCAGATGGAGAGGGGAAATAAATATAAACTCTAACCCCAAAAGAAAAGCAAGAGGGAGATTAGCCTTACCTGGATCTTCTATGCACAACTAACAGCACTCAAAATAGCTTATGAACTAAGGAGATTGATCCTTTGGAGATATTGGTTGCTTTGGTTCGTTCCTAGGGTTGTAAGAGAGGAGGAGGAAAATCCCGAGTGAGATATAAAATCCCTAAGTGGAAATTTTGTAATTTTTTTAAATGTTTCTGGGCCTCACGATTTACCAGCATAGCTTGACAAACCATGCATAAACCATGCTGACGCCACTATCCAAAAATCCAAATCTTTCACAGTTTACCTAGGTTGACCGCACGATTAGTACTAACCATACACAGACCGTTCATCTATCCCAGAAAACTCATTTCCCCCCTTTTCATGTCCTGAACCCCTAAAACACTCCCGAACCTCCTTAAGGAATTTGGAAATCAATTAATTAACTAAAATAAAGGGCCTAAACTGAAATGTAAGTAAAACATACCTTATAGAGAAATCCGGGATCTTACAACCTCCCCACTTTATAACAGCTTGTCCCTGAGCCACTCTCCTGAGCATCATTGAGTTCCCAAAGAAAATAGATTAGGCCACTGGGCCCGCATATCTGATTCTCTCTCCCAAGTTTCCTCCTGAACATTTCCATGTTTCCATAGAATACAAACCATGGGCAAAACCTTAACCCTCAAAATGTTCTCACTTTGATACACAATATGAACCAGGTTCTCCTCAAAGGATTCATCAGCCTTAACCTCAACATCCTCGACATTTATCACATGAGTTGGATCTGGCTGATACTATCGAAGTTGTAAAACATGGAAAACATCATGCATTCCACTATAACATTGTGGAAGAGCCAATCGGTAATCCACAATTCTGATACTCTCCACAATATCAAATGGCCCACATATCTAGGTGCTAATTTTCCCTGTTTCCAAATTCGACGGTGACCCAACCTTGGAGACACTCGAAGAAACACACTATCATCCACTATGAACTCAAGTGGTCTTCGATGATGATCTGCATATGAATTCTTCCTACTATGAGTTGTTTCCATACGCTTTTGAATCAAATGAACCTTCTCTGACGTCTCCTGCACAATACTCAACCCTAACAGCTCAGACTCTCAAACCTCTAACCAACATAATGGTGATCTATATGGTCCCCCATAAAGTTCCTCAAAAGGTGCTATATGAACTGTAACCTAAAAACTATTTTTATACGCAAACTCAACAAGCGAAAAGTGATTTTTCCATGAACCAAAAAAATATAGAACAAATGATCTAAACATGTTTTCTAATACCTGAATTGTATGCTCTGACTACCCATCAGTCTGTGGGTGGAAAGTATTACTCAGAAACACCTAGGTACCAAGTACCTTATGTAGTGCCTTCCAGAAGCACGGGGTGAAACATAGATCAAGATCTGAAACTACGGTTCTCGGTACGCCATGAAACCATACTATTTCCCAAATGTACAACTCCCCTAACTGGTCAACTATATAGGTCTCCTCGATTGACATGAAATGGTCCACTTTGGTCAGCTGATCTACCACCACCCAAATAGCATCATTCTTCCGAGGCATCCTCAGAATACCCACTACGAAGTCCATCGTGAATTCATCCCACTTCCACTTTGGAATAGGAAATGACTGCAACAAACCACCTGGTCACTGATGTTCAGTATTCACCTACTGACAGGTAAGGCATCGTGCCAAAAAACTCTCCACTTCCTTCTTTATTCCCAGATACCAAAACTGCCTACATATGTCGCGGTACATCTTAGTCAAGATAGGATGCACTGCCCAATTTGATGTGTGGGACTCGTACATCAACTATTCTCGTACATCTGCTGGCACCACAACATGACCATGAAAATAAGTAACTCTATCAGTGTTGAAGGTCTAACTAGAAGGTGACTCCCCACCTTTAGGACTTTCCTTCATAGGTAAACACTCCAAATCTACCAACTGAATCTCTTTAACTCGTTTCAAAATCGTGGAATCAACTACTATAGATGTATGGGTCACCTAACCATGCCCCTACCAGTAAGGCTTGTGGAACTCCAACTACCTACCTCATACAGGGTAAACGACCCCATGCATACACTCAAAATATGCCTTTAACCTCCATCATATCCCAACTACCGTGGGTTCCTGCAGAACCACTACACATGGACTAGCCTTCCTCATGCTCGACACTCAACTAGTGGTTAAGGACACTGGACATGCTTGCACCCCGACCCGCCACACTGAAAATAGAAGACCTGGTCACCACCCCGAGAAGCAGACCCCTTTTTCTGATACCTCTGTATTCTTCCACCCTGATGAAAGGTTCCAAAGTGGTGCTTCCTACTATCAGACGCAACACCACTGGATTGCGCAGCTGGCGCCGCAATTTCATTACTTGAAGATCCCTTTAGGTTTCTTTTTTTAGATAAGGGCTTGATCCACCACTTAATAAAACCTTTTTAGAACAAATATATTCACCTGAGATCTGATCTCGTGTCTCATCCCATCCTGGAAGCATTTGTTCCACAACTGCCTCATCTCTAGTCAATGTCGGAATGAAGTGTCTCAAATTTGTGAAACGATTAGAATTTTCCATCACCAAAATTTTCCCCTAAGTCAACCTCATGAAATCTATAGCCTTCTTTTGCCTCAAGGTTTCTGGATAGAAGTGCTCAAGAAAATTCTCCAGAAAATATTTCCACATCATCCCCTCATCCTGCTCTGTTTGGACCATGATGTCCCACCAACATTTTTCTTTCCCCCTCAGCATATAGGATTATAACTTGAATCGATTCTCGAGAGGAGTCTCTAGATGGTCAAGAATATTTTGGATGGACTCTATCCAGAACTTTGATGCTTCGGGCCCACCCTCTCTGGAAAAGGTCAGAGGGTGTTGCAGCTAAAACTCTCTGGTGAGCTCAAATATACTTGGTGCAACCCGTCCTGGGTCTCATTCCATCATCTACATAAAATGAGAAATGTTCTCCAAGAAATAATCTTATTTATCTCCTTGGACCACCACATTCTCCTGCACCACTACTAGAGGAGTTTTCTCGGCAATTTCCTCATGTCGCCCAACTAGCGCACATCTTCGAGGTGTCATTTCTCTACAATTCCAAACAAGATATTTAGAACGCAACCATAAAGCTTTATGAGGAGGAAGAGATATAGATAGGCTCATCACTTGTAATAACCAAACCAATTTTTATACACAACCCAAAAAATACCACTCGCACCTGGGTCAGTACCCTCAGTCATCTCCCTATGTCCATGGCCAATACGATATCTAATTATCATGGTTAAAAACCTTATCTTTTACTCCCATTTGAACCATTTCCATATTCCAATTTACCCTTGAAACAAATTATTTGACTTTTTACTTCATTATCAAGAACCATTTTCAAATTACTACTTGAAATTTTCACTTCCTTTTTTACTCATTCATACCATCTTATTAGGCATAATTCATTAATTTTAAGGGAATAAATGCATCCTAACCTTTATATCCCGCACACCCATCTTGTTTGTGCCTATCGTGATGCCTGTCACTTTCCTACATAGGTTCTTAGAAAGATGCATGAATGCACAACCTCGTACCTTTCCATCCACGAGTGAAATATCACAAAACCATCAAAACAAACAACAAGTGCATCAACCAATGGTAAAATATCATCAAATGTAACAACAAAAAACAAGAACAAAAATCCCCTCCCATGGTGACATGGGGTTTTCCACATACATGGGTTAGCTACTCCCATTAACGAGCTCATTACCAAGGCCTGAAACATTCCTAATATCCTATCTACAATCCCAAAATAGTAAGAAAGAGAAAATAACTTCTCTGATACCACTTTGTAACATCCATGACTCGGGATATACAAAACCAATGCTCCGAACTGGGTAGTCACATGACCTCAAGCACGCCTCCATGTACTCTAGAGGTTGCCGACTAGTAGGGAGGGTCCAATAGGTCATGTGGGGAAACTATACCCTCAATATGAGAGTAAGCCACAACAGATAATAATTGAAATAGTGGAAACAAAAGAGAAAAATCCATAACAAGTATAAATAACCAAATCGAAAAACTGGGTACAAACTTAAACAACAATAAATATGCCATGCCATGCTACAATGTCAAGTGAAAGAAACAAAAAGAAATAAAATAGTAGAATCCCCAAAATGATCTGGAATCTAAGTCTAGAACCTCACCCAAACATTTCCCATGTCCAACTCATCTCCCTTGCATAGGTCCCTTGCCCTTGTCCTATCCTGCAAGCATGAAGTCTGCTCGGGTACCCAATGGTGGCCCGAGCAGGGTGTGAGTATAACTCAGCAGGCCACCACCAACGATGTCTACAAAATATCCAGCAAAGGAAGATAGTGAATGCATGTGATAAATGATGACAAGGATAAATAATTCATTAGGCCATTCTAGACTATGTTCATTTAGTTTATACTACCATTGAATCAGGGTTCACTACTTAGGAATTTCATGATTTAATATACCTTTTTCACATGTTCAATGTATTAGGCATATTTAATGTTCTCGAACATATGGGAATAAAATCAAGCTCTATCTCACTAGGAATCACATTTTAACAAACCCATAATCCTCACCTCAAAGCCTTAGTCCGGGTGGAATGAAACCATTAGGGGAATAGAACTCTTTCCCCTTCCCTAACATGTGAATTTAGAGGTAGATCTAGAACTTCAGTCTAACTCAAATCGTGGGCATAGAACCTCAAGTCGATACCCAACTCTTTCAAGCCATGTGCACATGCTTATTTATCATTCACCATGATTAACCATATCCCAACAAGCATAGACAATATCATTTACAACATCACAAAAATATTAGTAAATGGGAAAATAACATTATTTCCCCAATCCATTAACACATTAATCATTTATATTACTCAACCCTTTAGCCCAGTTTCCTATTTCCCATGCGTATCTCACTAAGAATATTCTAGTGATAAGATAATCCCCTAGAATTTTCCCATAAATCCATTTAACCATTTTTCATTCCAACCAAACAACCCCTTAGTCCATTACCCAACCTAAGTATACTACTAAACACAAATTATACATACTTCAAGCATATTAATTTATTCATCATGAGATCTATATTCTCACGTAATGATCTACCCTTACTTAGCTATCTCTAGGTCTGGGGAATATCGACACGCCCCTCAGGTGGCCCTAATTTGGTCGATTCATACTCCTTGCATCCCATGGGAATCACGAGGGGTTCAATTAACTATTTAGACACCACTAAATCACATCATGTTAAAGTCACCAAGAACTCTTTCAATGAGGAAAAGAATAAAAACCCTACATTAAAAAATCTACACAAAACCCAAGGGATATAAATTGTAGACTACCTACCTTGAATCCATTGGTGAACACACTCACAACTAAAGCCTTAGATATTAATTCAACCAAACCTTTAATCTTTAACCTAAAACTACCCAAAAAAGTAGGGTTTGATAGATTCAGATGAAGAGGGGAAAGAAATATGAAACCCAAAACCCAAAAGAAAAGAAAGAGGGAGACTAGACTTACCCGGATCTTCTATCCACAACTGAAAGCGCTCCAAATGTATTAGGAACAAAGGATATTTATTATATGGATATCTTGGTCCCTTTGGTTCATTATTAGGGTTGAAAGGGAGGAGGATGAAAATTCTTAGTCAGATATAAAATCCCAAAGTGGCAATTTTTTAATTTTTTTAAACTTTCTAGCCTGCATGGTTTACCCACACAGTTTTCCAAACCGTGCGCAAACCATGAGGATGCCACTATCCAAAAAACCAACTCTTTCACAGTTTACCTAGGCTACCTGCATGGTTAGCACTAACCGTGTACAGACTGTGTGACAATCCTAGAAAACTCATTTTCCCCCTTTTCATGTTCTGAACCCCCAGAACACCCATGAGCCTCCTCAAGGACTTTAAAAAGCACTTAATTAACTAAAATAAAGGTCATAAACTGAAATTTAAGTAAAACATACCTTACAAAGAAATATGGGATCTTAGATTTTACATTTTTTACAAAATATTTCAGAAGTAATATTTCAATCGTTTTCTGAACAAGGTACTTTTAGACTTTTTTTACAAAAGTGTGGAAGGAATGTTTTATTTTAAATTATACCAAATGAATGTAATTTTATGCCATTAGGACCACTTAATTATTTTATGAATCCATTAAATGTTTTCAATGATCTTTTCCAATATTTTTTTTTCTATAGTATTTTGGTGATTTTTAGATTTTAAAGATTTGATTTCAAAGGGAAAAGTGTATTGTCCCCAAGAAATATTCCATGAAATATTTTAAAGATATTTTAATCAATGAAGTCAACCTTTTTTGTTACAAATTTATTATACATTATATATATATATATATGTCTCTTACATATATAACTAGCTCATTATCCCTTCATTTTACATGTTAATACATAACTTAATTTTATTTATCAAATTTCTTCTTTATGAAATCTCTATTGATTACAAAATGAGGCAAGATTATACAACCTATTTCTTTACATTGGAAATTATTATGTTTATTCCTTATAATTAATTTAATTTTTGAGAATAACATAATCATATACATGTTATGATGGGTTATCCCAGATAGCGTTGTAATGCATTGGGTAATATTTTTTGTCTCACGATATGTTATGTTTGGGATTAGGGAGAAAACCTTATCCATCATGGGACATTTTCCACCATGTGAAATTTTATAAGAAGTTATCCTTGAATCATGTTTATGTCATGTTATATATTACTTATACTTTAATATATTTCTATGATCATATGTTACCATGTTCTTTATGTTATTCAACCACGTTATTACTCATGATCATTCTCCTTTATGGTATCATGTTATAACTTTGACTCACAATTTATGTTTCCTTATCATATTTATTAAATTATAGAAATTTTTAGCTCACCCATTTATTTCATGTATTACTTGGGATATCTTATACAATTTTATGTTCTCAAATATATTTAATATCTAAATAATAATAATAAATATAAATTTGTTATGTTTTTTGTTTATTTTGATAATTTATGCACCTATACTTCTAAAGAAACTAGGCCTGATGATCTTTGTGCTGTAATTAATTAATGTTTATGTTAAAAATCATGTAATTATATGTGTAAAAGTCTTTAGTCACAATATTTTCAAATCCATTAAAATTTATTTCATTAAATGTTTAATTAGTTCAAAATTTATTATGTCTCAAGGGACACTTTACCTTAAAAAATCATTTCAAATGTTTTAATGATATATTTTATAAATATTTTCCCTCCATGTATATATTCTTAAAATTATTTTATGGATGTATTTATACTGATGTAAAAAAATTATAAAGGAAATTTTATGAATTTATTTTAAATGTTTTCAATGGTAATCAGTTTACACATTTTATATTGAATATTTTGACTTTCTTTACAAATAGAGAAAAAGACTATTCTATATTATCATATACAACATCAATGACATTTCCCACCACTGAAACCATTATTTTATATTTGGATTCATTTACAATATTACATGTTTTCCTCAATTAAAGACCCTTTATCCATTATTTGTGGGCATCTTAGTTTTGAAAATGGGGGTTTAAAGGAAAGGTATACATGAATATCTGAAAATTTTTTACATATGAGTTGAAAAGTATATTTTATGAGTTTGATAATGGAAATAGAATATTTAATGTGTTTCTTGCATGTTGTGGTCCCTATAATTTTTTATTATATTGTGTTTACGATATAGCTCTCTAATGCATTGGGAAATAATTTTTTCTTTGGGGAATATATGTTAGATTAACAGCGTGGGTTATTCCATTTGTAAGATGTCTTGTAAGAGTGATATAAATATGATGTACCAATTTAACAACATTTTTTCTAATCTTAAAAATAATTTTTATATAAATATTTTGATTTCATAAGGAAATACAAATAGATTTTGTTTTAATAATAGTTTTTGACCATTTTAGGTGAGAAAATAATCTTTTTCAAGAATTGTTTTCATGATTTTTAATGTTTTACCAGAAAACATCATGAATATGATTTGATTACTTTATGATTTCTTATGTGATATTTTAAATACTTCTTTGGGAAGTTAAGTTTATTTCTTGAGTAAGTAAATGACTGTTTTGAACTTATGGTTGATTTTATAGAAGAAACATTTTCTAAGGAATATCATAATTATTAAATGGACTAATGAGTTATTTATTCTTATATAATATTTATGAACTATTTACTCTCATCACAAGTTTTTAAATATTTTTAAAAGTGACTAAAAATGAGTAGGATCTATTATGAATTTTATCTACTAATAAAGGAAATTATATTTGAATGAAGACATTGTGACATGAACGAGACATGATTATGATCTTAAGAATCCTTTTTGTGTGAAAAAATGGAAACTATATGTCATTTTACTCAATGTTATGTATTTTTTCCTAAATTATTTAAAAATATAAACTAAAAAGATCCTAAAAAATTAACAAGGCACAACCCTTCTTATCAAAATCATAATTATGAGTTGACTATGCAATGAAACCTTATAGTTGGTATCAGAGGAAATTATTAGAAGACATTAGTGATATAGATTATAAAACATTAAAAAATTATCCATGGGGATAAGTCTAATTATAATATAACATCATAATGTTTTGGTAAAATTGAGATTTTGTTCTTTCCTAGTAACGAAATATCTATTGGATAATAGAAAATGGATACATATGTGACACATATGCACCTAGGGTTAATAACTCTTAAAGGGGTTTATTAGGTTTTAACTTATTTTTCATCCATCTACGATGAGTGGCCCAAAGACTATACACCCAAAAATACACACCCTAAGGAATAATTCCTTGGTTAATTTACATTCTATTTATGAACCATTATAAAAAAATGAGAGGATAAAAACTATAGAAACCTATGATAATCTATAGTAATATGGGATAAACATGAAGTTTCAAGGGATGATATGTTTTTGTCTAATCATTGGATTAAGGGAATAAATAACCCTTTTGTTATTTGATGTGATGGTAACACTTTCTGAGACATTTATTTAGTTTTCATGTTTGAGGTATATATAACCCTTATGTTTAACTTGTGTTGCAGCGAAAAGGTTATTTAAATAATAATGATTTTATAATTTTTGGACATAAGTAAAAAGTTATGGATAATATTTACATTTAACATTGTAACACCACAATATTTCATGATATATATTTCTCTTCAAATTAAATTTCATCAATAGCTTGTGATACATACAACATTGAGTCTAAATGAATGTAATATACAATACCATTATAACCAAGCCATTAAATTATATGGTATTAAAATTATTACATAAACTAGGAGACATTTATGGTTTTCACATGTATATGATAAATTCATTGGTTATAAACTGATTATAAATAAAAATAAAATCATTTGAAAGTAAAAGAGAATATTTTTTTAAAATTTTTTATGTGAGAAATGTATTTTTATCTTAGTAAATTAATTTTATCACTATTGGTGATTTTTTTAAATGAAATTTATTTATTATATAATCAATAATTTTTTTTAACATTTATCTAATATTTTTTATAGGCATGAGATAATAATAAATATAGTTTTATCTTAAAAATGTATTTTTTTATGAAAATCAGTTTTCGTCACGTTTTTTCACTTTTATTTTAAAACAAATTTTTGTGAAATATAGAAATAGAATTATTAAAAATGGATTTCATATTTGGAATCAATTTATCCAAATTTGGCAAATATGTCTCTTTTATTTTTTATCAATATGAATAGTAACCATAATAATTTTTTGGTACCACAGTAATGGTAAAACGAGTTAATTAGGTTGAAACCCAATGTGATAAGACTTTAAATTAATTAAAAAACATTCCTATCTCTTATTTAATGGGTATATTTATTCCCTAATTATATAAACTTGTAAAATATGACATTTTTCCATTTATATTTTAAATTTTCATTAATAATAATCTACTAAAAGATAATGTAAAAAATGTTACTTTATTGCTTTTAATAACTATAATATTTTGTGATAGGTATGGCCCTAATAATTTATGAATATAATATTTTACTAAATTATTTAAAATTCATGAAAATATTGAAAGTGGATATAGTGGATAATATATGGTCCAAAATTTAATCCCTTTTTCTTTTATGATTCAAATTTTACCTTATAAGTAAAATTATAACCCTTTATGATTGAATTAGTTACTACTATGGTTAAGGATACAAATAGTCAAGGAAAGTGTTAATCAAATAGAGATGGTTTAAAATTATTCCAAAACCTATATTAATATCAATTGATGATTTTATTTCTACTATATACTATTTTTATTTAAATTCAGGTCTATTTTGAAACATTTTTAGTGAGCATGGCTTTCTTATATTTTAATCTTTTAATAATTTCCATGAGTTTCCTTCCCCACCCTTGAAAATGGAACCAAATCTCTCTTTTATTTAAACTAAATTAATCCTTATATTTCAACCAAAACCTTACCATTTATCTTATAAAAAAACTTATCCATGATTTTGAGGTATTAGTCTTCTTAAAATACCATTCTAAGGGTCCTTAAGAAAGGATTTAAATAAGGCTAACTGAAAAAGTGGTAATTTTATTACCCAAACACATTCATTTTATTTATTATTATAAATTTTCTAAATGTGTTTTATTTATCATAAAATAATAAATTAATTATCATAAATGTTTATAAATTTTATTATGATCATCAAACCACCATTATCCATCTCTATTCAATCAAATTAGAAGTGAATGTATTACTCGTGAGTATGCGTGGATTACCACATCCACAAATTAGTACAACTCATTTACCACCACCTAATTTCATGGATGGTTATTATGATGGGTTTAAATTTCATATATGATATTTATGAAATAATTATTCTTCTGAAATTATAATTTTATATATATCTTCTCACCTTCCTATCCATTGGAAAATAATGATGTCGCTTGTGCGTAAGTGTGGACTACCACCTCCACGAAGTGATGTGAACTTTTATTCAATTCTATTTTACATGAATAGTAATAAGGATATAATTAATTAATATATATGATATATATGACATAATAATGATTCTATAATGGTGAATTATTATTTACCTTTCTTTAGTTCCATCTGTCAAAATGTTAAAACAACATTCATGTGTACGTACAACCTACTGTCTCCCTGAATAATATAATTCATTATTTTATATATACATTTTATTGGATTACAATATATATATATATAATGAATATTTATGATATTAATATAATGAATAACATTATTTATAAGATGTAACCATAATCCAAAGTATAAGGTTCGTGACTTCCAAACAAAAACATGCATGAAAAACAAAATATTTATCATCAAGAACAATGATTTTAATAATATGTTATTAATAAAAAAGGTCATAATATGTTATAATTAAATAATATATGGTATTATTGGTATGATTATGGTTTCTATAATAAATTTATATTAAATTTATATTTTTTATACATTAGGTTCAAATGCATATGAAGAAAAGAAGAAAAACTGTGACATATGGGATTTACGTCTCAATCCCATATTATTCAGGATTGTTTATAATTAAATTTTGATTGAGGAAATTATATGAACCCTATAAAATAAATTCATTTTATTTTTATTCTAATCTAGTCATTTCTTGAGATAACATGTTTTTCCTTTCATTTTTCTCTCTTTAATTACTCATAATATCGAATGAATATTTTTAATGAAAAACCCGACTTTATTTCCCTCCTTAGTCAAAAAATAATTTTTATTCCATGTATTTATTTTCTAGAAATTTTATCAAGAATTTTTTTAATATTATATTTATGATTTAAAGTCTTTTTTTATCAAGGATTTTAATTTTTTAAAATTTGTAAAAGGAACATTCTTGTCATTTTCCGGAACGAGTTAATTTTTTAACATTTATAAAAAACTGTTAAAGGAATGATTTCATTTTACTTATATAATATCAACATAATTTCCCTCTATTATGACCACTCATTGATTTGAATATTCCGTAATAGGTTTCAAATGTTCCTTTAAAATAATTGTTTTACATAATATTTTTGATATATTCTAATTCTAAATATTTTATTTCAAAGTAAAATGAAATTTTTCCTAAAAAAATATTTCAGTGGTATTTTAAAGGAATTTTCATATATAATAAAATAATTTGATGTTAATTATGATTTACTTGGTATATGATCCAATGATAACATACTTATTATTTCTATGATTGGTTTATGTTTATGAAAATGATATGTTTATGAAACACACTTATTTTTCATGGGTTATGCTATGATTAATTGATGAAATATTTCTGAAAACTATTTTTGTTTAATGGGTTGCGATGTGACAATAATATAAATGTTTTATGATATTTTAGAAAACATATTCATGGTTTTAAATATGTGATGTATGACCCCAAAATTATATATGTGAATCTTGGACCTGTATGCCAGTTAATAAGTGTCTCGATCCTGGTGGGCCACTTGGCATCAAGCACATCTCTACGAATTCCAGAGGCTTCCGAATAGCAGTGAGGGCCTAGGGTGTGTCCCTGGTAAGACTATTCCCTCATTAGCAGAGTGTATCACATCAGATGAATATAAACATAGATAACCAATAAAAAAAATATAAGTAAACAACAGAATAAGAAAAAATGTAATAAATGAATGAGGATAATAACAATTTAAATAACTAGAATAATATTCAAAAACTGATGATATTTCATGTCACTAGAAAACTAGAAAACATATATACAAGATATTAGGCATAACATGTTCTATAAAGGTGTAATTAAAACAAAAGACTATCCCAATCATCCCAAGTCTCAACTCGGTTATCTTCTCTCATGCTCAAACCTATGAGTAAGTAATCAAGTGTTCTAAGTCGTATTCTTCCCTTTGTCAACACCTACAACCATGTAATCTACCCCGAGTACCAAACAACACCCAAAGAGGGTGTGAGATAAATCTTAGTGGGCCACCACCAATGGTGTCTATAACCTCCATCATGTGTAATGGAATATAACAATGTACAATCATGATATATATAAAGTAATTCAGTACAATGTAACCAAATACCCAAGTACCCACTTCATCCCTCATCTGATGTCTGAACATGAAACCAATTCATTAATTAATCATTTATCTATTAATGCTAATAGGTTACATAAGTCATGGACAACATTGATATCATATCATGATAATAGAAATTGTTAAAGTTCCAAAGTAGCACATACCTCATGGGTTTCCAACTCAGTAATAACTAAATCCTAGCTAGGGGTAAGAGTGTAATCCAAGGAACATATTCCAAGGAATTACACAATGAGGTGCCTATCGAATCCAAGGTGATCAACCAAGGTAAAATGATTCAAAGAAGATAAAGGGTCCGATGGCCTGTAACCATGGAACTTACCAGTCAATGATGGATATAAGGAGTGTATCCTAGGCATCCTTTAATAATATAGGGATCATATGCTGTGATACCAGGTATCTAATAAAGGACAAGGATCATGATCCTGATTGGTATCAATGTAATAAATCTTCATCCTTGAATCATAATGGAGTTCCTGAGTGCACAAGGTATTCCTTGATAAGAATATAAGGTAGGCTCAAGTTAGTCTATTTCTATTTAATAATTAAGTCTTATAATAATTCAATTAGTTCAATCATTTCCTTCTATTAGTGTGGATAGGCCAAGTAGAATGAAAGAATTCATTTAATCCATCTAAGGAATATTCCATAACCAAGGTTCATTCCTCTAACTTCCATTAGTGTGGAAAGGTGTGCTATGGACATACAACCCATTATTAATTTTAATTTAAGTTCAAGTTATTTATTTAGTATACTTTCCAATTCCAATTTCAAATTTAATTATAAAATGAGGAACTTACATTAGGAGGGTCAAGTGGTGATCATACATGGTACTTTCCATTATGAAATTCTCAATATAAATCATTCCATTTCATATAATAAAGATTACTCTTAGGAAGGTCAATCTAAGGAACACTCAAACAATGGATTAAACCTGTTAAAACACTAAACGAAAATTATGGAATATGACCCTACATGGGTTGTTTGAGGTTATGGTCAAAATCACAAACAATTAATAAAATATTTGTAAATAGAATAACCATAGGGTTCTAATGAGTATATGAATGGAATATAATTTCAATAAACAACACCTGATGAAATCAGCATACTCCACATGAATATTCTAAAATCAATGAACTTTAGGAATGATTTATAGATCACACACATTAGTCTTGTATAACTCTCATACTCTAGTATTGGCCCTTTTTTTTGGGTTGGATCAGAGTAGATCTATGAAAAGTGAAAAAATGATCACACCTTGATAACTAGGTTGATATCTAGAGATAAGAGAAATGACTTAAAAGTACTTGAGTACTTACCATTGCGCATCCAACATAATGAATGGAAGCTCAGACAGATCCTAGATGAAAGAGACCATTCAATCCCTAGATTAGGCCTTCAAATGCTCCAAAAATTTGATAGAAAAGGTTAATCCCAACAAATCATAGATTAAGAGGAAAGAGGAGGGTTAATTAGATCATTAAGGGAAAAAAATTCATTTTACCCATAAAATAGCCTATGCATGGTTTGGATGCAAGGTTTTCCAAACTGTATGCCAACCATGCATGGGTAATTGGGAAAGAAAGGGCACCTACACTATTATATGACGAAGTTAGGGAAATCCTACACCAACCATGTAGTAAGGAACTTTCCAAAAATTCACCATTCATACTATTTTCTCTAACCATGTGGCCTTTCTGCACAGTTTACTCTAAACCATGTACCAAACATCTTTTTTCCAAAAGGATGGGTTCTAGGCTCTGAAAAATCCCTAGATACCCTTGTAAAATTTACTAATCCATTTTGTATATATATAAGATCAAAAATAAGGAATTAGACTGAAAATTAAAGGATCCATACATGAGTGAAAAAATAGGTTCTTACAGTCTTCCCCCTTAAAAGAACTCCCCCCTAAGTTCACCTTCCTAGGGTGGAGAAACATCATATGAAAAAAACTCCATCCATTGAGTATGTACGTCAGCCTCCCTCTCCCAAGTCTCATCCTGAACATGGGCATGCTGCCATAACACCCATACTAGAGGGGTATACTTTCCTCAGAGAGTCTTCATACTCCAGTCAATGATGCATACTAAATAATCTTTAAAGGTAGCATTAACATCTACCTCAACTTCTTAATGTTCAAAATTATAAGAAGATCGACATGATACTAGCCAAGATATGAGTTGTGGAAGACATCGTTCATGGAACTGTACCTCTAATACCACATTGTGATGTCCCAAAACCGAATTCCACTTAATAGGTGTCCCGAGCCCGGTGGGCCACATGGCCTTAAGTGCATCTCCTCGAATGCGAGAGGCTGCAAATTAGTAGTGAGGGACTAGGGCGTCTTCATGGAAATACTATGCCCTCATTACCTGAGTGTAGCATAGCAGATGAATATAGACACAGATAAGATAAAAATGAAATATAAGGAAACATCAGAAGCTAAAAAAAAGGAATAAATGAGAAAGGATAATAACAACTAAAATAACTGGAATAATATTCAACAACTCATGATATGTCATGTCACTATAAAAATGAAAATAATGGATACAATACATTAGACATAACATGTTTCAAAAAAGTGTAATGAAAAAAAGACTATCCCAAGCATCCTGAGTCTCAACTCGGTCATATGCTATCGATCTCATTGCTATCATCAAGAAATCAAGTGTTTGAAGCCGTATAATTCAATTTTTCAACACTTTCAACCATGTAATATACTCCAGGAACCAAATGATATCCGAATAGGGTGTGAGATAAATATTAGTGGTCCACCAACAATGGTGTCTATAACCACCAGCCTGTATGATGGAATTTAACAATGTGAAAGAATGCTATATATAAATTAAATTAGTACAATGTAACTAAATACCCAAGTACCTACTTCAGCCCTCGACTAGTGTCTGAACATGAAACCAATTCATTAATTAATCATTTACTGATTTATGTTAATAGGTCATGTGAGGCATGGCCAACACTAACATCATCTCATAATAATATAAATAGTGAAATTTTCAAAGTAGCACAGACCTCAATGGTCTATAACTCAGTAATAATTGAAACCTAGCTAGAAGTAAGAGTGCAATACAAGGATCATATTCAAGTAATTATACAATGAGGTGCCTATCTAATCAAAGGTGATCATCCATGGTAAAACAAGGATAAATAGAGACAAGGACTGATGGGTTGTAATTATAGAACCTATATGTCAATGCTGGATCCAATGAGTGTATCATAGGCATCCTTTAATAATTTAGGGATCCTACGGTGTCATATAGGGAATCCAAGAAAAGATAAGGATCGAGATCTAGGTCGGTATCAACCTAAGAAATATTTATCCTTGAATCTGAATGGGGTTCCCGAGTACACAAGGTATTCCCTGATAAGAATCCAAGGTAGGATCAATTCAGTCCATTCCTATTTAATAATGAAGTCATATTATAATTGAATTGGTTCAAGCCTTACCTTCCATTAGTGTGGATCGGCCAAGTAGAATGCAATCGCTCATTTAATCCATTTAGGTAATATTCCATGACCAAGGTTCATTATTATACCATCCATTATTGTGGAAAGGGGTGCTATGGACATAAAACCCATTATTCATTTACATTTAAGGTTAATTCATTTACTTACTATACTTGCCAATTCCCATTTCACATTTAATTATCAAAATAGAAACTTAACTTAGGTGGGTCAAGTGGTGAGCATACATGGTACTTTCCATTATGAAATTCAAAATATAAATCAATCCATTTATCATAGGAATTATTACCCTTAGAAAGGTCAACCTAAGGCACACCCGAATTGTATCTTAAATGTGTCAAAACACTAAATGGTGATTATGGAATATCACCCTACATGGGGTGTTGGAAGTTTTGGGTGTAACCACCAACAATAAATCACATATTTGGAAAGAGCATAACCATAAAGTTCCAATGAGTATAACCATGCATATAATTTTAATAAACGACACTCGATGTAATCAGAGAGCACCACATGAATATTCCAAAATCAAAAAACATGAGGGATGAGTTATAGACCACCCACCTTAGGCTTGTATGACTCTCCTACTCTGGTATATTCCCTTTATTTGGCTTGGATTGGAGTAGATACAAGAAAATAGGAAAACTCTCACACTGATATTACCAGGTTGAGGCTAAGAGAGAATAGAAACAGATTAAAAGGCCTTGATTTCTTCCTGTTGCACATCCAACGTGAGAAAAATAATCTCAAATGGATCCCAAGTCAATTATATATTTCAATACCTTGATTAAGCATTCAAAAAATCAAAAAAATGAGAGAAGAAAGGTTAATCTTATTGGATCTCATATAAGGAGGAAAGAGGATGGTTAATTAGATCATTAAGGGGAAAGGCTATTTTACCCATAAAATAGCATGCACACGGTTTGGCCGCATTGTTTCCAAAACTGTGTTTCAACCATGCACGAGTACCTGTGAAAGAAAGGGAACCTGCATGGTTAGGGAAACAGTGTGCTCACCATGTGGTAAGGATCTATCCAAAAAGTCACCATATGCACGGTTTTCTCTAACAGTGTGTCCTTTCTACATAGTTTACTCTAAACTATGTGTTAGACCTATTTTTCCCAAAAAGATGGGTTCTGGGCTCTGAAAAATCCTAAGAAACCCTTGGGACCTTTAATAACCCATTTGAAATATATATAAGATCCAAAATAAGAAATTATACAAGAAATTAAAGGTTCCATACCTAAGTAAAAAATTGGCTCTTAAGATCTTCCCCCTTAAAAGAACTTGCACCCCCTGAGTTCACCTTCCAAGGGTGGAGAAACATTGTATGAAAATAACTCCATCCACTAAGCACGTACATTGACCTCCCACTCCCATGTCTTGTCCTACACATAGCCATGCTTCTATATCACCCGTACAAGAGGGACACACTTGCCTCAGAGAGTCTTCATAATCCAGTCAAAGATGCATACCAGATACTACTCAAATGTAGCATCAACATCTAACTGAACTTCCTTGGGTTAAAAAGTATAAGAAGGATCACAATGATACTGTCGAAGCTGCGAGACGTGGAAGACGTCATTTATGGTGTGGTACCTATGATACCACTTTGTGACATCTCAGACCTAGATTCCACTTAATAGGTGTCCTGAGCCTGGTGGGTCACTTGGCCTCAAGCGCATCTCCCCAAATTACAGAGGCTGTCGACTAGCAGTGTGGTTCTCATGGGAAGACTATTCCCTCATTACGATAGTGTAGTGTAGTGGATAGATATAAACATAGATAATCAGAAGAAGAAATATAAGTAAAAAACAGAAGCATAAAAAAGGAATAAATGAATGAGAATAATAACAACTGAAATAACAGGAATAACATTCAAAACTAATGATATGTCATGTCACTAAAAAACTGGAAAACATAGATACAAGACAATAGGCATAAAATTTTCCATAAAAGTGGAATGAAAACAAAATATTATCCCAAGAATCCTAAGTCTCAACTCATTCATCTGTTATCAAGAACCATTATATCAGTATGGAATCAAGTGTTTGAATCCATATGCTTCCTTTTTTCAACACTTGAAACCATTTAATTTACTCAGGGTGCGAAACGGAACCTGGATAGGTTGTGAGACAATTCTTAGTGGGCCACCACCAATGGTGTCTATAACCTCCAGCCCGTGTAATGGAATATAACAATGTGAAAGCATGCTATATATAAAGTAATGAAGTAAAATGTAACTAAGTACACAATTACCTACTTCATCCCTTGACATGTGTCTAAACATGAAACCAATTCATTAATTAATCATTCATTGATTTATGTTAATAGGTCACGTGAGGCATAAAAAACACTGAAATCATCTCGTGATAATATAAATAGTGAAAGATCCAAATTAGCACAGACCTCAAGGGTCTCCAACTCAGTAATAAATGAATCCTAGATAGGGGTAAGAGTGTAATATAAGGAGAATATTCCAAGGTGTTCCACAATGAGGTGCCTACCAAAACCAAGGTGATCAACCAAGGAAAAATGAGGCTATGTAGAGACATAGACTGATGTGATGTAACTATGGAACCTACATGTAAATGATGGATCCAATGAGTGTATCCTAGGCATCCTTTACTAATGTAGGGATCCTATAGTGTCATATCGATTATCCAAGAAAAGACAAGGATTGGGATCTAGGTGGGTATTAACTTAAACAAGACACATCCTTGAATCAGAATTGGGTTCCTGAGTACAGAAGCTATTCATGATAAGAATACAAGTCATGATCGAGTAAGTCCATTACTATTTAATAATGATGTCATATAATAATTCAATCGGTTCAATCCTTGCCTTCCATTAGTGTGGATATGCCATTTAGTATGAAAAAATTTATTTAATCCATTTAAGGAATATTCCATAACCAAGGTTAATTCTGATACCTTCCATTAGTGTGTAAAGGGGTTCTATGGACATGCAACCCATTATTCATTTACATTTAAGGTCAATTCATTTACTTAGTATACGTTATAGTTCCCATTTCACATTTAATTATCAAAATAGGAACTTACCATAGGTGGGTCAAGTGGTGAGCATACATGGTACATTCCATTGTGAAACTAACAATATAAATCAATCCATTTAGCATAATAAATATTACCCTTAGGAAGGTCAAGATAAGGCACAAGTGAACAATGGCTTAAATGTTTTAAAACACTAAATGATGATTATGGAATATCACCTTACATGGGGTGTTAGAATTTTTGGGTGTAACCACCAACAATTAATCACATATTTGGAAATATCATAACCATAAAATTATAATTAGTATAATCATGGAATATAATTTCAATAAATGATACATGATAAAATTGTTGGGCCCCACATGAATATCCTAAAATCAACGAAGTTGAGGGATAATTTATAGGCCACCCAAATTTGTCTTGTATGACTCTACTCCATTGGTATTGGCCCTTTATTTAGATCAAATCATAGTAGATCAAAGAAAAGAGGAAAAATGATCCCACCTCGATAACTAAGTCGAGAGAAATAGATAAGAGAAACGAATTAAAAGGACTCGATTACTTACCATTACGCATCCAACGTGATGAACAGAAGCTCGAACGGATCCCAGATAAAGGAGATCTTTCAATCCCAAGAATAGGTCATCAAAACCACACAAATGATATAAAAAAGGTTAACCCCACAATATATAGTATTAGGAGGAAATAGGATGGTTAATTAGATCATTAAGGGAAAAAATGTCATTTTACGCATAAAATTAACTATGTACGGTTTGGCTGCACGGTTTTCCAAACTATGTACCAACCATGCACAAGTACCTAAAAAAGAAATGGTACCTAAACAGTTAGGGAAACTTTGCACCAACCATTCAATAAGGCTCTATTAAAAAAGTCACCATCTGCACAATTTTCTCTAACTGTGTCGTCTTTCCGTCAGCGTTAATCTAAACCGTATTCCAGTAAAATTTTTACCACAAAGATGAGTTCTGGGATCCGAAAAATCCCCAAACATCCTTAGGACCTTTAATAACCCATTTGGAATCCATATAAGATACAAAATAAGGAATTATATTGGAAATTAAAGGATATATACTTGAGTGAAAGCCGGGTTCTTACAATATATCCCTATAATTCATCGGCTATGTCATTATCTCTCATGAGATAATTTTGGGAAGAAATTTAATGTTCTAGATCAACTATGAGAAAAAATTTGATGTACTCGATCCACTATGGGATGCAGGTGGTGATCCCTAATCTGTTATGATACGAAAATAAGTAGGGATGTATGATCCAATATGATTTTATGGTCTCATTAGTTAACCTTGACATATAAAATGGTTTTTATAACTATGTTGGTGTTACAAATTTATGACATGAAATTATTGTTCATGATTAATTTATGATGATTTATCACATTTATGATTTGATACTTTTGAAATGATAATTTTTTATTCCATGAATCATGTTTATGATCTATGACATATTTGGTATGAACATTTTAAGTCATGTTCCTGATATCATACCATTATTCTTGTCTTATGCTTTCATATGATCATTGAATGATATATTCCATGTTTACCCATACTATGAGTCTATGATTTACCATTATTATGTTTCCTTTCCCCAGGTTATGAAGAAAAATTTTAAATAGGGTGTGTGAAGAAGGGTAAAACGTGTGAAGAACATTATGAGAGATGATGGAGAATGTACACAAATAGGACGTTTATGTATCTAGTCTCTAAATACACTAAACCTTTATGGTCATGGAATGGAATATAATTTTATGCATTAAATATTCATCTAAAATGATGTAATACTTTTATATGAAATGATCCAGTCACCATAGACGATATTAGAGTAGGATTTAGTTCATCATTGGAGATTAAGATTACATAAGATTGGTGAAAACTCTAGGGATAATTCTATGTATAGGATAACATCCAAAAAATTTGGTAATGAATATATTATGTGCTTTTCCTATCAATACATCCATGTTTAGATACTACAAGTGGATTTGGTTTTGGTAGAGATGCATATAGGGGTAATAAACCCAATATTTTTTGGTTGAGTATACCTTGACCATCATTCTAGTGCATGTCGACTGTTCCCTTAATGCACACCTAGTTTGACACTCTTGATGGATATGACTGGGTGAATTCTAATTCTTTACAAACCATTATGAAGTATTTGAATTGATAATGATCATGTATGAACTAGGTTAAACCTAAGGTTTTATAGATTGAAAAGAATGTGTCAAGGTTTAGATATTATATAAATAATTACTCATGATTATTTATTTTATTACTATAATTATCATTGGTCACCTTATTATTTTTTTTAGTTAATGGATGGATCTAAAAGAAACCATGTTATTGGTGAATGTGGTAAAAAATGAAATGATTTTCCATAAGAGTAACCAAATTCATGGGAGTTGGAATCCATAATATTATTATTATTATCAAGAAAAATTATAAATCCATGAATCATAATGAGAATCCAAATGATAATGGTTGAAAAAATGTACTATTGAGTCTTTCGTGAGGAAGCATTCACCTTCTTTTTTAAGATCTTCTAATACACTAGTGGTTGAGTGATAAATAATCACAATTGAGAAAATATTTTCTATTTTTCTTGTACTTATAACATGAAAACGTTATCTTAACTATTTATCATCTGGAAGGTGAAGCTAAGAAATATGGTAATCTCATTAAATATATAAGGAAAGAGGAAAAAATTGACTCCATGGAATGCGATGATTCTACAAGGATATTTCTCAGTAAGTACTTCCCTTGTATTCTACGCATAATAATAGAGAAGGAATTCCTTGACCTATGTAGAATTATGATGAATCCATTGGTACATATGAGGCTAATTTTACAAGATTTACAAGGATTGATTCTTGTTTATTCACCATACATAAAATAATATTTGTTTAATTCTTTATTATCTTAAAACCAAGTCTTCAAAAATTTTAATCTATAGAAGACTTTAATATCTATATAGAAATAATTTGATGTAATCTCAATGTATAAATGTAAATTAGATATTCCCATCATTTCCATGGGTATGATAAGAAAAAGAATATGGAGTCTCATGAAATCTCAAATAAATCATATGGTTGAAAGAAATTCCATTCATCTATATACAAAAAATGTGTGAAGAAAAATCAAGGGAATTAGTTAAATGGAATTGGGAGGTACATTATATGTGGAAAGGATCATCATAAAGGGTGTGAATGTTGAATGGTGGTGAAGAGTATAGTTTATTTAGTGGAGGAAAGGAATACGACAACTAATGCACCACCGATGCTCCAATGCTTCAAAAGAATGGAATATGGGAATTATACCGACCGATGAATGAATGTGAAGGTTTTTTATAATTAGTTTCAAGAATTTCTTAATCCTAAATACAAAGGAAAATTTCAAAATATCATGACAGTTGAAGTGGGTTATGAGAATCATGTGCTGAAAGGTACACTTTTCATCCAATCTAGAAAATCTAACACATTATTTGATTCTATCTCCACCTACTCTTTTATATCTAAGGAATTTTCTATGGGTGTTAGATTACACCTCAATGGTTAGATGTTGAGTTAGTAGTGATATAATCTTAATGGTATAATGGTCACATCCTATATCTAATGCCCCTACTATCTTTATGGATTTAATGAAAATGGTCTTTAGAGATTTCCTTGATCAGTTTGTGGTAGTATTTATTGATGACATTCTTATATATTAAAAGTGAAAGGAATAACAAGAATATCATTTGAGAATTGTGATAAAGACCATGAGGAAGGAGAAGTTTTATACAAAATTTACCAATTTCAATTGTTTCTTCACAAATATTTATTCATGGGTCATATAATATGAAGATAAGGTCTATAAATAGATTCATTGAAGACACAAGTTAATGAGAAATGGCCTAGAACAACCACGATAAATTAAATCTACATTTTTATTAGGTTAGCTGGATACTACTGATATTTTGTGAGAGAATAATCATTGTTATATAAACTACTAACCATGTTGACTTAGAAGGGGGTTATGTTCTTGTAGAAAAAATGAATTTGAAGTAATTTTCAAGGAATTGAAAAGAAGGTTGGCCAATGAACCTATTCTCAAACTACCTTATAGCACAGAAGGGTTTTTGATCTAAAATAATGCATCAAAGAAGGAACTAAGATGTGTAATCATGAAAAATGACAATAATATAACTTATTCCTAATGAAAACTGATAGTTCATGAGAAAAATTACCCAAATCTTGATTTGGTGCTGGTAGTTGTAATTTTTGTGTTGATGATATGGACGCATTACTATTAAGGTGAACGGTGTGACATATATATGGATCATAAATCTTCTAAGTATATATTCACACATAAATATTTAGATATTTTCTATAGAACATTGTTGGATTTTATTATTGATTATGTCTGCCTAATACATTACCACCCAAGGAAGTGAAAAAGGATGATGATGCTTTGAGTCAAAAGTACCATGCTGTTTTTGGACATAATGAGGATTAAAATAGATCTAATACATATGTACTTTCAGAAAATGGAACTCAAAATTAATAGGATAGTAGATAGGTACTATATTTCACATATGAATCTTAAACCATCCATTCATTAGAATATTATAGATTTGAAAAGGGAAGATTTAAAACTATAGAATAAAGTAAAAAGTGCTCCTAAATTCAACCATGATAGTGAGGGAATGATAAGGTTCAGGAATAGAGTATGTGTACCATCAATTCAGGAATTAAATAAGGAATTATTAGATGAATACACTGGCTTACCATTCCCAATACATATTGAAAGTATAAAAATGTATAAATATATGAAAGAATATTTATGGAGGGGAAACAAGAAATAGGATATTACATTGTATGTATCTCAATTCTCAGTAAGTCTTCAAGTTAAGGATGATAGAAATAAATCTAATGGAATATTATAGCCATTACCCACACCTGATTGGAAATGTGAAAACATTAACAATGGATTTCATTGTTGGACTCCCAAAACATATAAAGGAAATAATGCTATTTTTGGTTGTAGTTGATCAATTTATGAAGTTAGAAAACTTCATTTCCCTCACGGACTATTTCTATACTGATTATATTTCTATGTTATACAATATAGAAGTGGTAAGATTACATGGAGTACCATATTCTATTGTATTATATCGAGATATGAGGTTTATCTCTATCTTCTAGAGAAGTCTTCAGTAGGATCATGATATAGAGTTGAGTTTTAATAATGCATATAATCATCAAATAGATATTCAGTTTGAGAAGACCCTTCAATATATTTAATATATGTTGAGAGTTTGTTCTATGTATATCAATGGTGGTTGGGATCAACATGTTCCTCTAGTAGAGTTTTCTTATAATAATAGATTTCACTCAAGAATTAATATAGATCCTTATAAATACCTCTATGATAGGAAGTGTAGAACAATAATGTGTTGTGATGAATTCAGATAAATAAGGCTATTGGGACCTTTACTAGATGAAAAAATGATAGGGAAATTTGGAACCATTCAGTAGCATATAAGAGAATATCGGATTTAACAAAAAAAGATAATGATCTTCCTTATGAGGAAAAATTGTGGGATATTCTAGATCATATATAGAAAGTGAAATAAAAAAATACCACTCACCTGGTCAATGTTTTGTGGTGAAATAATAAATTATGGGAAGCTACTTAGGAACATAAGAATGTGATGAAATAAAGATATCCTCAATTTTTGTATCAGATTAATATAATTTCAATGGTAAAATTCAATTTATGGTGGGTAGAATGTAACATCCTAAAATTTTATGATAAAAATTACACTTTAAAATACAATTTCTCTGATTACTTGTGATACACGCAACCCCGAGTCTAAATGAAGGTAATATTGTTTCCATTATAACCTTTCCATTAAATAGGTGTGTATGATTATGATTAACTAAATTATGAAAAATTTATGGTTTAAAAATGTACAAATTAAATTCATCTGATATCAATTTATTATAAAAAATAAAATCAGAAGAAAATAAAAGATATGATTTTCTAAAAAATTATTTTTATGTATGAAATATTTTTTTATATTAATAAATCAAATTAATACCTTTTGGTAAATATTTTTTTGAAATTTATATATTTTATATCAAATCAAATGTTTTAACATTAATAAAATATTTTACTAGGCCTGATATAAGAATAAATTATGTTTATGTTTTAAAATGTATTTTTATGAAAAAATTGGTTTTTTATTGCGCTTATTGAAAAAAATTTATATAACTTATTAAAATAGAATCATGAAAAATGGATTCCATATTTTGAATCAGTAGATATATATTTTTTAAAACGGATGCCTTTATTTTTTGTAAATATTAATAATAACTATAGTAAATTTTTGTTACCATAGTAGAGGTAAAATGGGTTAATTAGGGTTAAAACTAATGTAATATGGCTAAAAATTCACTCAAGTAATTGCATATATTTCATTAGATTAATCTATAAAATCTTTAATCATAATTTTTTTTAAAATATGATCCTTTTTCCCATTTATCATTTTTTACCATTTTAATATTTAAGTTAAGGATAAATTAAAAAATGTCACTTTCTTTCTTTTAATATTGGTAAAAGTTTTTGACAATAATAATAACAAATTTTCTCAATAATAAATTGTTATTTAAAATATTAATTAATTATTTTATTCTTTTAAATTTATTTTTAATTTTTATTATTGAAATAATTACCATAAATTATTACACAACACTGATATATTAATTATTAATTTAATAGAAAAATAAAATAAATAATTTTAAAAATATTAAAAGTAGTAAAATTTGAGATATAATTATATTCCATGAATTTTATAGATTAATATTAAAATTTATAGATGTTTTAACTGATTATATTTGAATTACATCACTATCTTTTTTTCCTTAAATGTCAAATTTAATGAATTGTGTCAAAAATGACATTAATGATATTTTATGAATGTAATATTATATTAAATTATTTAAAATTAATAAAAATATTTAAATAGGTTAAGGTAGATAAGATAAGATCAAAATTTGTATCCCTTGTCCATTTATGATCCAATTTTTACCTTAGAAGAAAAATTACAACCCTTTAAGATTGAAATAGTTGTTACCATTGTTATGTATAAAAATGTTTAACGGAGGGATAAATTAAAAAAATAGGTTTAAAATGACAAAAAAACCTATATAAATTTCATTTATGGATGATATTTTGACCATATTCTATTTTTATTATAATTCATATCCATTTGGAAGAATTAATCTTACAAGAGAATTTATTATATTATAATCTTATAATAATTTCCAAGAGTTCCCTTCCACTCACTTATAAAATGGGAAATGTTTTCTCATTTATTTACACCACATTGAGTGTTTTAACTCAAACAGTCCAGGAAAATTTATATTATAAACTTCCTTATCCATGAATTATAGGTTATGGTGTTCTTAAAATACCATTCCAATGGTTCTTAATAAAGGATCTATTGGAGGCAATCGAAAGAGAGGAAATCATCTTACCTGACCTCCTTCAATTTATTTCTTTTTATAATTCATATAACTCTATGGTATTCATCATAAAATAATAAATTAAGTTTCATTAATATAGTAAAATGTTATTATGACCATAAAACTACCATTATCATTCATATATTCTATCAAATAGTAAGTGAAAGTATCGCTTATTCATACGTGTGGACTACCACCTACATGAAGTGATACAATTCGTTTTCTACCACCATGGTTCATGAATGGTTATTATGATGGGTTAAAAGGTAATATAAAATAATTTTTAAATTATTATGTTTCTCTAATTATAATATCCATATACCTTCTTACCTTCCAATCCATTGAAAACTGATAATGTCGCTCGTTCGTACGTGTGGAGTACCACCTCTACAAAACGAAGTGATTTTTTTCACTTCCATTTTACTAATATAGTAATAATGGTATATTTAATGAATATATATGATATATATGATATAATAATGATTATTTAAAGGTGAATTACTATTTATAATTCATTTATTAAACTCAACGAAAATTTAAAATAGCATTCATGCATACATACGACAAACCGTCTCCATGAACAGTGTAATTAATATTTCTATCTTTACAATTTATGGATGAATATATATATATATATATATATATATATCTATATAATGAAGATATGTGAAATTAATATAATGAATAATTTTTTTTAATATTATGGAACCATGATCAATTTTTATGGACTTGGACTGTTTAACACCCCAAGATTTCATAGTAAGTTATTTTCTTAAAAGTAATTCAATAGCTTGCGCTACACGCAACACCAAGTTCGAGCACACCACGACTTACCAAACTAGCTGTTCAAAAAGATATTATGAATAGTATTAACTAAAATTTTAATTTTATATACTCTATATAATTTTAACATCCATATTTTGTGTTTCTTAGACATAATATATGAACAGATTGATTTTTTCAAATGAAAGAATTATTTTTCAAAAACTTCAATTTTACCACCTTTTAATGGAGAACTCTTTTTAAATACAATATTTGACACTTTTATATATTAAATTTGACAAAATAAACTTCTTATTTAGAATAAGGACATGAAAATTTAGTTTGGATAAATTTTCGGTGCTTTTCAGATAACTTTCAAATTTTGATGAGTAATGAAAAATACTAAATTTTAATTGAAAACAAAATTTTTAATCAAAATAATTTACAGTGTTAAATTATTAATTTGAATGGTTCTGAAGTTTAATTATATTACATTTTTATCATTTAATACAATGTTGCTAATTAGAGGTAATTTTATATTTAAATTGGATATAAACACATATCAATCTTTTAATAGTTTTTACTTCTCAAAAACCCGCTTTCTGTTTTTGACAATGAGAATTAATTTTAAATTAATTAATAAAACTTCTATGTTTTGAATTTGGTAAAATAAACATAATTTTTGAATTTATAATATCAAAAATATCTTTGGGTGATTTTTTGGCATTTTTCTAAAAACATTCATTTTTGGATGAACAGTGAAAAAACTGCATTATTATTTAAAACCGACTTTTTATTTAAATAATAATTATTTTTATTTAATTTTTTTAAAATTTAAAATAGATAAATAATACCTATATTAGTTAAATATAATTCATTGAAATCATTTTATAATATTACTAGATATATAAAATTTTATTGAACATTTTACCGTCTTTTACCCACCTTCTAGGCACATTTGCAAATTTGCATAAAACATAATTTTACCGCTTCAGTGAATTGAATTTAAAAAATATAAGAGAAATGGAACAAATAATTAAGTAAAATGGGGTTCAATAGTATGAAAATAATTTTTGGTGAATGGTAACTTTTGAATTTTATTTACCACGGTTAAAAGTAAATAGGGTAATTAAAGGTAAAAATGATATTATAATAAAACAAACACATGTCCTAATTCTATTGTATAAGTTTATTTAGACCTAAATTAACCTTATTAAAATTATATTATTCTTTTTTTATCCACTTGGATTATATTAGGACATTTATTATATTTTATTTAAAGAAGATTTAAAAGTTTTAAATTCAAATTTTAATAACTAAACCATTTTTAATATAGGGTTATTCATACGATAAATTCGACTATAAATATTAATTTTAAAGATAAAAATATTTTCTAAACCATGGTAGTTTATTTATAATTTTTATACATTAATTAATTAAATTTTTTTATGACACAATGATGATACCATAATTACCTTATTAATGAAAGAATAAAATAATTGGTATTATAAATATTAAAATAAATGTAAATTGAGAGTTTTGATGCATTAAAAGAATTTTATAGGTTAATATGAAATGTTAGGGTTTATTAAATTAACTTTTTTTTAATTAATCATGTTTTTATGACTTTCAAAAAAACCAAATACTAAATACTATCAAAATTGACAAAAATGAGTTTTTAAAACAAATACTTTTGTATTAAATGATATAATATTTATAAAAATATCAGGTTAATCCAAAGGACTTATATAATGTTATATATTCCATTAATTAAACACTTTATGTTCTCTTGAAATTTTATAGTATGTTTATTAACCCTATAGTGTAGAAATACAAGAAAACATGGTAAAAGTTAACCTATTTAACTAAGAGTTAAATCTAAAAGATAAGGTTACTATGGTAATCTAAAGTTTTATAAAACCTATTTTTTGAGATTATTTCGTCCCATGCCCACCTTATCCTAGAAATAAATCCCCTTAGAGCCATTGTAAACCTAAAATGTTTTAATAATAAAATAATATTTCAATATTTTTCTAAAGTTCCCCTCACCTCTCTTATAAAAGGGTACTTCCCCTTCTCTCAAATTCACACATCCAAATCCATTTGTCTTGGCCCAAACCTAATACAATATCCTACCAACTACCTTAAATTCAACCTAGAGGCCTTAAATTGATCATAAATCCAACCTAAGAGCCATTTTGTTCAAATGAAAAGGAAACACCCGAAGAAGAGGTAATTACTTTATCACCACTTTCAAAGTTCTTTTCTTCTTCTACTTCTTATTTTTTTTCCATAATAAAATAATAACTCCATTACCTTCTACATAATGATTATTATAAATATGGTACAAAAATATTAATTATTCTATCAATCCTATGAATAACAAAGTCACCATGTGTGCATACGTACAACTTACCATCTCCACGTAGTGGTGTAGTTTTTTATTCAACGATTAATTATTTGTATGGGTATAATAATGAGTATAATTGATGTAAATAATAAATATAACATATTAATTATTATTTTTATATAATATACCATCCAATTACATATGATTTCACCACTAATATAATGATATTGTCACTCATGTGTATGTACGAATTACTGTCTCCACGACGTGATGAAATTTCGTTCTCCATCGTAACCATTCAAGAATAATTTTCATTTGATGATTAAAAATAATGTTTAAGAAATTAATATAATTCTATATATGAATCAAATAAATCCTATCCACAATAAATATGACTTACGTAACAAAACATATAAAGGAAAATGAATCAGTTAACACCCGAAATAATGATACTATTGAAATATTATTAACAAAGAAATATTAACAGATCATATATGATATAATATTTATGTATGTGGTTCTTGTATAATTTAATAAAAATTATTTAACCATTATAAAGGAGGTTAAAATAACCTCAACTAAGGAAAATTTAAAGGTAAGGGGTTTCCATATCACTTTTTATTCCTGTGAGATTCATGCTATATTTGCCACTATTTCCTTTTTTGGGGTGTATGTACTACCTATGATTGTATTATTTGTGTAATATAATTTAATTTATGGGTAATTACAAATTCATTTTATGATCTCTCTTTCATGTGGTGTATGTTTTGTAAGTTACCAAATTGTTAAAGGAATTTCTAATTTCAATTTCCACTCATTGGGTTTTACACAAATTCATTGATTATTTTACTCCAAGATTATGTGCATAATCACTAATTATTTATTTATGTAGTAATTTAAACTCCCCTTTGTGTGGATATACTTTTTAAATACATAATAACTCCATTAATAAATTCTCAAGTCATCGATATGAACTTGTTAAGAGAAATCTTAACTCAATTTCCATTCATTGAGTTAAACATCCAAGTCATTGGTCTTGTTTTTACAATAATTTGTGTGAATGTAATCTGATTGATTTATACTAAATATCCAATAATATTGAGTTTATTTATATTTTTCACACTTAATTATGTCATTGATTTATCCTTAACCTAAGGATACAGTCTTTATAAGGGATTTCTTCTCAATTTACATTCCATTGAGACTTCTTTGTTATTATGCACCAATTCACTTTTATATGGTGTATATAATGTACTTTGACATAGTATATCATGAATACCTTTATTATGATGAAATTATAAGAATTTTATTACCTCAATTATTTTTATTAAAGTGTCTCTCATTTGGTTAGGAACTCTAAATAAAATATCATTTTAAATGTTTTAAAGATTTATTCTACCAAATCTTTCTCATTAATGTCCATGTTTTAAAAATGGGTTGAAGAATTTATTTATATGGACATGAATGTTCTAAAATTAAAATTTAGTTTAAATTTTTTAAAGTGGTATGGGAAACTTTTATTCAGAAATAACTTTTAAACGTCTTCTTGATAAATAGTGAGACTTTTAAATGTTTTCAAGAAAAAGGGGATATTTCTCTCAAATAGTTTTACTGATTATTTTCATCTATGTAAATATCCTTCATTATTCTTGATTGATGTTTATTTATTATAATACAATCTTATATATTTTATTTAATGAGTTATGTTTGACTGTGGATGTGCTATTTTTATACCATTCATGGTTTGTGGTTAAAATATTGACATTTCATATGCTAGTTTTAAAACGAATGTTTAGATTATGTTTCAACCATTTCATATGAGGAATGCATTGGAATTAGTAAGTGACGGATAGGACAACTATAGATCCTAAATGCATCATTAGGTCCCATGAGACAAACTAGTGTCTTGGCACAAGGCCTTGAAAAAATCTTATTTGTAGTCTTGGCATGAGACCTTGACTATGTGGTTATGATGTCTGACATTATGCATACCATCATTATGAAATTAGATATTGATATTAAATGTGATTATTCGACTAGTAGAATATCCATGTGAATAAGTAAATGTCATTATTTGATTTACCTTTTCGATATTATGCTTAAGATTAACTTTAAAATTCTTGTGTTTTAGCCTTATACATTACCTTAAATGTTTATGTTTTTTATAATAGTTTCCACTATATTGTTATCCTTACTAAGAATATGAGCTCACCCCTTTATTATGTTTTATTTTTCCCAGGATGTAAAGACGTATATTATGATTGACCTACAGGGATAGGCTATGGTATATGAGTGTTTTCAAAGGAGATATAATGTTTTTTTACTTAATAATGTAATGTAAAACGTATGTTTGTATCAAGTACTTCCAAGGCTACTAAATTGGTCAGTCCTTAGGGAATTGATACATTATGATCATGCCAATGTTATGTAATAATGCACCGACTCTAGGTAACTAGGTTCAGGGCGTTACATTTAGTATCATAGGAAGTTTAGTACAAACCTTGGAAACTAGATATAGAAAAACTATGATTAGAGAATGTTACCCTAGATAGAATTTGAGTATTATTATAGAATAACATCCAAAAAATTCGGTAATATAAATATTATGTGGGTTTTCCAAAAAATACATACAAGTGTGGATACTACAAGTAGATGTGGTTCTGGCACAGATGTACCTAGGAGTGAAAACTCCAACAAAGAGTTTCGGTCTTGACCAAAGTTATCTTGGTACATGACAATGGGCCTTACTACGCACTTAGTTTAATACTCCCGAGGGAAATTATTAGGATAATTTACATTTTCTTTACAAACCGATTTGAATGATTTTTATATAAGATGAGAATAAATAACCTTGGTTAATCCTAAGGTGTTTTAGATTGAAAATAAGGTTTCATGATATTCTCTAAATGATTTTATGACTATTTTTTCTCATACTATGCTTTATGGTTTTAGTCAATGGATAGATTCCAAGGAAGTGATAGTAACTTTGAACATAATTTACAAGGTGAGAATGACAATGGAATGAGAAACTAAATGGAATGTTGATAAGTGTAAAAGATATCGTGTTCATGATGAATCCATTTTCCAAATATATGATCAATAACATACACATTAACCAACTCCCGAACTCAAAAAATAAGAGAAATGTTGAGAATGATAAGAGCTCTAACAGTGGATACCAAGGATAAAAGAAAACTCAATTTCCATTATGCAGGAAATGTAGAAGAAGACACCCAGGAAAGTGTTTCAATAGAATAAAGAAATTCTTTATGTGGGGGAGAGAATGACATAAAGTAAATAATTGCCAAGGAAAAATGAAGAGTAATATGGAATAAAAAAAATGATCCTAAGAATCAATTTACAATCATTTTCCAAAAATTTAGAAGAACTAGTTATTAACCGAGTCAATTCCCTATTATACAGGATAACCTCTATGTTAAGGAATAACCTATGTGGAAATAAATGTATGGAGAAATGTTTAAAAGTAATAATGCTCTTTATTGATGGGATTACTTTGGAAGAATTATCTCTTGTATGTGTAACCCTGTAGTTTTTTATGTGAAAATATTTTTTGAGGAAGAATTATCATTTCTTTTAAGGATATAGTTATAAAGAATCATTTGGGTTTATATGATCCTTGAATTTGAGGCAAGTATAGGTTATTAATTTTTGGATGAAAATGAAAGGTATGAGATAAAATTTGTGGTTAAAATATGTTATGGTTATTTTTGAGGAATTTATATAATTGTTTTGGGAAAGTTATATAATTATATAGTTTTTGAAAAAGGACAACATGCAGACCATGTGACAACCCGTCACCTCAGACAACTCTACGAGAATCGACCCACAACCAAAGTGCGACTGAGATTTATCACCTACCACTGGACTACGTAAAGTCTCTGGTTAATATGACTAATTATTTTTAGTTAAATGATTTTATGGATCAATAATATGTTGATTTTTGGAACTTATGATTTATCAAATGGATAACCTTAGTATAGGAAAATGATTTGGTGATTAAGTTATAAATTTTATTTTGGAAGACATTCTCTATTTTGGGAACACTATATTCCTAAGGAAAGTATACTAATATTGGATTTCATTTGAGGAGTAACGATGTATTTTTTTTATTTTGGTAGAATTTATATTTTTGTTGCGGACTTATAGATATTTAGTTTATTTATAGAAATGATTAACCTATCATAGAGAATATGTTATTAGGTTAATTAATTTTAAGTATGTGACTTTAAGATAAGTCAATTTTATTTAGAGATAAATGTTAAGATTTATTGTGGAAGACTATGTGATAAAATACTTCTGAATTTTGGGTTTCAAACTTAGTTTCGAATATTTTGAAGAATTTTAAGGATAATTGTTTATTGAATGGTCTTTGTTGAACTTTGGGTATTATTTGTTTAATTTTGGAAATTAAGATTAATATTTATTTTTATAATAGACTATCCATTTTGGGGATAATCAGATCTTATGTTAACCATTTTTTTGTTTAATCTCTAAAGAAAAGGGAAATATATAGTTCATCTTTTGTGGATTAAGCAATTCTCTAGAAGTTGATTCTAACTCTTCAGGTGTGACCAAGTCATCTTGAATACTCATAGTTTAGAGAAAATATGAGTTTGTGGTAGAAATTTATTAAAGGATGAAACTCTACTTGAAAAGTATTTATATCTCTTTATGTTTTTAGTCAATCTTATAAATAAATTCCTTAACTTTATGAAATGGAACTTAAAAAAAAAATGATGTCCGTTTACTTTTCCTACTGGGAAACCGATAACCGTTTAACCCATCACAAGATTGTGGTTTTCTTGTTGTTAACTTTATCTTTATCATTATTTCTATCACTATCCACCTGAACATGAAACTTAGTTTATCTTCCATATCCATGCTTTTCTACATGGGATCCTAGTATGGGTTATCTTGGGTGACCTTTGTACTTCTCTTTATTTCTTATAATGTGATATTTTTAGTGACTCTTTTTTCTGATGTGGGATTTTAAATGAAGTTCCCAAGACCAATTTTAAAATTTCTAGGATGCAATTTCCAAAAGGGGGGAATAATGTACCACCCCAAGATTTCATAGTAAGTTATTTCCCTTAATGTAATTCAATAGCTTGTGCTACACGTAACATTGAGTTTGAGCGCACCATGACTTACCAAAATAGCCGTTCAAAAAGCGATTATGAATTTTATTAACCGCATTTTGAATTTTATATACTCTATATAATTTTAACATCCATATTATGTGTTTCTTAGACATAATATAATAACAAATTCATTTTTTCAAATAAAAGAATTATTTTTCAAAAAATGCAATTTTACCGCCATTTAATGGATAACTCTGTTTAAATCCAATATTTGACACTGTTATATATATTAAATTTGACAAAATAAACTTATTATTTATAATAGAGACATAAAAGTTTAGTTTGGGTAAACTTTCAGTGCTTTTTTGATAACTGTAAAATTTTGATGAATAGTGAAAAATACTAAATATTAATAGAATTTTTGTAATGAAAATAATTTATAGTGTTAAATTATACATTTTAATGGTTTTGAAGTATAATTAGATTATATTTTTATGATTTAATCCAATTTTGGTCATTGGAATTATATTTATACTTAAATTGGATATAAACACATATCAATCTTTTGATAGTTTTTACTTCTCAAAAATTGAACTTCTGGTTTTGACAACGAGAATTTTTTTAAATTAATTAATAAAACTTATATGTTTTTAATTTTTTAAAATAGACATAATTTTTGAATTTATCATATCAAAATTATCTTTGGGTGAATTTTTGGTATTTTTCTAAAAACATTCAATTTTTGATGAATAATGAAAAAAATGCGTTATTGTTTAAAACTGACTTTTATTTAAATAATTATTATTTTTATTTAAATTTATTTTAAATTAAAAATAGATATATAATACCTATATTGGTAAAATTTAATCCATTTAATTCATTTTATAATAATATTATATATATATATATATAATTTTATTGAACTTTTTGCCATTTTTACCCACCTTCTAGGCACATTTGAAAATTTGCATAAAACATAATTTTACCACTTCTATGAATTTAATTTAAAAAATATGAGAGACATGGTTTAAATCATTAAGTAAAATTTGGTTCAATATGATGAAAATAATCTTTGGTGAATAGTAGCTTTTGAATTTTATTTACCACGGTTAAAAGTAAATAGGGTAATTAAAGGTAAAAATGATATTATAATTAACCCAACACTTGTCCTAACTATATTGGATAAGTTTATTTAGACCAAAATAAACCTTATTATAATAATATGATTTTTTTATCCACTTGGATTATATTTTGACATTTATTATATTTTTTTAAAGAATATTTAAAAGTATTAAATTCAAAATTTAATAACTAAACCGTTTTTAATACAGGGTTATAGACAAGATAAAGTCTACTATAAATATTAATTTGAAAGCTAAATATATTTACTACATAATGGTAGTTTATTTATAATTTTTAGACATTAAATAATTAAATTTATTTACGACACAATAATGATTCATTAATTACCTTATTAATGAATGATTAAAATAATTGGTATTATAAATATTAAAAAAAATGTAAATTGAGACTTTTTATGCATTCCAAGAATTTTATAGGTTAGTATGTTATGTTATGGTTTATTCAATGATTTTTTTGAATTAATCTTATTGTTATGACTTTCAAAAAAACCAAATACTAAATACTATCAAAATTGACACAAATGAGTTTTTAAAACCAATACTATTTTATTAAATTATATAATATTTCTAAATATAAGGTTTGAAAAAGGACTTATATACTGTTTTATATGTCAATAATGAACCAATTTAGGTTCTATTGACATTTTATGGTAATTTTATTAACCCTATAGTGTAATAATACTAGAAGACATGGTAAAAGTTAAACTATTTAACTAAGAGATAAATCTAGAATATAGGGTTAATATGGTGACCTAAACTTGTGTAAAACCTATTTTTTGAGAGGTTTTCGACACATACCTACCTTATACTCGAAATAAATCCATTTGGAGCAATTAGAAACCGAAAAATATTTTATAATAAAATAATATTTCAAGCTTTTCCTAAAGTTCCCCTCACCTATTTTATAAAAGGCTACTTCCCCTTCTCTCAAATTCACACCTCCAAATCCATTTGGCTCGACCAACCCCATCTAAAATATCCTCCCAACTACTCTCAATTCAACCTATAGGCTTTACATTTATCAGAAAGACAAACTAAAGAGCCCTTTTGTTCAAATCAAAAGGAAACACCCGAAAAAGAGGTAATTACTTCATCACCTCTTTCAAAGTTATTTTCTTCTTACACTTACTCTTTATTTGTTTTTTCCATACTAAAATAATAAATCCAATACATTAAATATGTTTATATGTTATTATAATTATGGTCCAACCATATTCATTATTATATCCAACATATGAATGACAAAGTCACCATATGTGCATACTTACGGCTTACCGTCTCCACGTCGTGGTGTAGTTTGTTATTCAACACTTAATTAATTGGATGGGTAACATAATGAGTATAATTGATGTAAATAATAAATATAACATGTTAATTATTCTATTTATATAATATATCATCCAATTACATAATATTTCACCACTAATATTATGATATTATTCCTCATGCGTACGTACGGATTACCGTCTCCACGACGCAATGAGATTTCATTCCACATCGTAACCATTAAAGATTAATTTTCATTTTATGATTAAAAATAATGCTTAATAACTTAATATAATTATGGAAATTAATCAAATAAATCCAATCCATAAGAAATATGACTTACATAACAAAACATTTAAAAGAAAATGTATCACTTAACACCCAAAATAATGATAATACTTAAATATTATAAACAAATAAATATTAATAGATCATATATGATATCATATTTATATATGTGGTTATTTTATAATTTAATAAAAATTATTTAACCATTATACAGGAGGTTAAAATACCCTCAAATAAGGAAAATTACAAGGTAAGGGGTTTTTATCTCACTTTTTATTCCCGTGAGATTCTTGCTATATTTGCCACTATTTCCTTTTTTGTGGTGTTTGTACTGCCCATGATTGTTTTATTTGTGTAATATAATTTAATTTATGGGTATTTAAAACTTAATTTTATGATATCTATTTCATGGGGTGTATGTTTCATAAGTTACCAAATTGGTATGTGAATTTTTAATTTCAATTTCCACTCATTGGGTTTTATGAAAACTTCATTGATTATTTTACTCCAAGATTATGTGTGTAATCACTATTCATTTATTTATGTAGTAATTTAAACTCCCATTTGTGTGTATATACATTTTATAAACATAATTAATCCAATGATAAATTCTCAAGTCATCGATATGAACTTGATAAGAGAAATCTTAACTCAATTTCCATTCATTGAGTTAAACATCCAAGTCATTGGTCTTGTTTTTACAAGAATATGTGTGAATGTACTCTGATTGATTTACAATAAATATCCAATAATATTGAGTGTATTTATATTTTTCACACATAATTATTTCATTTATTTATACTTAACGTAAGGATATAGTCTTTATAAGGGATTTCCTCTTAATTTACATTCTATTGAGACTTCTTTGTTATTATCTGCCAATTCACTTTTATATGGTGTATATACCATACTTTGATAGAGTATATCATTAATCCCTTTATTCTGATGATATTATATGGTTTTGATTACCTCAATTATTTTTATTCAAGTGTCTCTCATTTGGTTAGGAACTCTAACTAAAATTTCATTTTAATTTTTTTAAAGATTTATTCTTCTAAATCTTTCTCATTAATGACTATGTTTTAAAAATGGTTTTAAGGATTTAATTATATGGAAATGAATGTTTTAAGATTAAAATTTATTTTAAATTTTTGAAATTGGTATGGGAAACTTTGATTCAATAATATTTTTTAAACGGATTTTTGATAAATAGTGAGACTTTTAAATGTTTTCAAGAAAAAAGGGGATATTTCTCTCAAATAGTTTTACTGATTATTTTCATCTATGGAAATATAATTCATTATTCTTGATTGAGGTTGATTTATTATAATAAAATCCTCCATATTGTATTGAATGAGTTATGCTTGACTGTGTATGTGCTATTTTTATACCATTCAGGGTTTGTGATTAAAATATTGACATTTTGTATGCTAGTTTTAATACGAATGTTTAGATTATGTTTCAACATTTTAATTTGAGGAATGAATTGGACTTAGTAAGTGACGTGTGGAGCCCTATATATCTCCTCAATTCATCGGTGAGTCTCATGATACAAACTAGTGTCTTGGAACAAGGCCTTGAAAAAATCTTTTTTGTAGTCTTGGCATGAGGCCTTGACTATGTGGTTATGATGTCCGATATTATGCATTCCATCATTATGATAATAGCTATTGATATTACATGTGACTATTATACTAGTAGAATATCTAGATGAATAATTAAATGGCATTATTTTATTTACCTTTTCCATATTATTCTGAAGATTAAGTTTAAAAGGCTTGTGTTTTAGCCTTATACATTGCCTTAAATGTTTATGTTTTTTATGATAGTTTCCACTATATTTTTATCCTTAATGAGCATCTGATCTCACCCCTTTCTTATGTTTTATTTTTCCCAGGATGTGAAGAAGTATATTATGATTCACCTATAGGGATAAGCTATGGGATATGAGTGTGTTCAAAGGAGACACAATGTTTTTTTTACTTCATAATGTAATGTAAAACTTATGTATGTATCTAGTACTTCCAAGGATACTAAAATAATCGTTCCTTCGGGACTTGAAACATTATGATCATGAAAATGTTATATAAAATGCATTGAATCTAGGTAACTAGGGTCGGTGTGTTACAGATCTCCAAGCCAAAACATGCATGAAAAATGAAGCAAATATCACCCAGAACAATTATTTTGATAACAAAATGTTTATAAATAGGTGATAATATGTTATAAGTGAATAATATATGGTATGATATATATATTATAATTTTTAATATATTAATAATAAATCTATATTTATTATGTGGGATTTTATAAAGTTATTGAAGAAAGGAAAGACTCTATGAAAGGGATTTGTGTCTCAATCCCATTCTATATATGTTTGTTTATGCACAAATTTACATTGAGGAAATTATATAATACTTATCTTCTAAATAACTTTAATTTTTATTATACTATGGTTATTTGGGGAGATAAAATGTTTTCTTTTATTTTCCCTCTATTTAACTATTCATGACAATGAAATGATTTTTTCATGGGAAAAACAGACATAATTTCTCTCTTCTGTCAAAACAACCTTTTTTCTTTCTTATCTCTATTTTTTAAAAAGGTTATAAAGAATATTTTAATATTATAATATGATTAGTTAAATAAATTTTAACCAATGAATTAAATTTTAAAAAATGGTATAAAATGAATCTTCCTTTTATTTTCTAAATGAGGTACTTTTTGACTTTTTACTAAAAATGTTAAAGGAATGTTTTCTTTTAACATATACGACATGGATGGAATTTACCTCTATAATGAACACTAAATAAATTTAATATTCATATAATAGTTTCCAATATTATTTTCAAATAATTTTTTTCCCTTCATATTTGGGATTTTTTTATATTTTAAATATATGATTTCAAAGTAAAAAGGGTATTTTTTTCAAGAAGTATTTTAATGATAATTTAAAGGAATTTTCATCTATGATAACATACATTGATATTAATTATGTTTTAATGGAGATATTATCCAATGAGACCATCCTAATTCTTTCTCTAATGTTTTTTTATATTAAGATGTTTACAAACCCATTTTTTTCATGGGTTATTCTATGATAAATTGATTTACTATTTATGATACCTGTTTTATTTGCATGCGTAATGATATAATAATAATATGATTGTTTTGTGATATTTTTGACACACATATGTATGGTTTTAATTTTTTTATGTGTGGTTATTAATTTTATATCCATCTAATTCATTGGGTAAAGATTTATATCTCATGAGATAATTATGGGATGCAAGTCTATGTACTTGATCCACTGTGGGAAACAAGTTGATTTGATTGATCCACTATAGGGTGTAGGTGATGACACATAATTATCAATGATATGGGAACATGTAGTTATACCTGACACACTATGATTTTAGGGTCTCATTAGTTAACCATGAAATATGAAATGTTCTCCATAACTATGTTGGTTCCACACTTTTATGACTTGAACTTAAGGTTCATGGTCGATTTGTGATGATTTCTCACATTTATGATTCATGCCTCTTGAAATGATAAAATTTCATTCTATGAATCATTTTTATAATCTATGAAATATTGGGTACAAACAATGTATGTTATGGTCATGATATCATACCCTTAGACTTAGCTTATGATTTCACATGATCATCGATTGATATCTGCAATGTTTACTCTTACTGAGCATCAGAGATCACCGTTTCTTATATTTCCTTTCCCCATGTTATGAAGAGATTTTTTTATGTATGGTATGTTAAGAATGGTAAAATAAGTAAAGAAATTTATGAGAGATTATGAAGAATGTAACTAAATAATATGTTTACAAATCTATTCTCCAAATACAAAAAAACCTTTATAGTTCTGTCGTGGATCAAAATGTTATGTATTGAATATTAAAATCAACAGATATAATAAATTTATATGAAATTCTCAGGTTTCCATAAAGAGGATATTTTATTTTGATATAATTATTGTTTTTTGGGATTAAAGGGTTATTAAAATTTATAAACATCTGATTTATCAAATAGGTAAACGTGGGATTGAAATGAGATTTTGTTAATAGTTGATTATAGTTATTTTTTAATAAGTTCACTATATTTTGTATATAATATGGTCAAGGTAAATGGAAATATTTTTTTTAACATGGGAGCTTTTTTGAGGAATAAATATTGAATTATATTTTGGAATTATATATGATTTTATTGTAGATTTATGGTGATTTTGATTATTTATAGAAAATAATAGCATATTTTTGAGATTATATGATTAGAGAACATACATTTTTTTATATGAATTCATGAGTGATTATTATTATTATCTGGATATAAAAATTTAATCATCAAATAATATGATATCAATTATTATGATATTTAGGAATTTTTTCAAGATCTTAATGGTTATATATTTATGAAATTATTTAATTTGAAATTTTGGTGTTAATATTGAGGCATTAAAGATTAATGCAATATTTAGTAATATGAATGTTTTTACATATAGGATAATATATTAACTTGTGCTAACCATTTTTGTTTTTTATTAATATCTAATGATATGAGGAATAACATGTTATCATTTTTTGGATCTTGTGATCTGTTAAAAGTTAATTTTAGTGGTTCAGGAATGAAAAATTCATCTTAAATATTCATTTAATAGTGAATGAGATGATATATAATTGGTAAAACAATTATTTTAGAACAAACGAACATTAGAATTGATATTATGGAATGGAATGAAATAAATGAAGTATATTTTATTGTCTTCTATATCATGATAGGATACAAATCCCTCAACATTAGGAATATGAACTTGAAGAAAAAATTGTATGACATTACCTTAATTTCTGATGAATTAATGGCCTTATTTATCACATACTGATTTATGGGTTTTCAATAATTAACATTCTCATGACCATATTTCCTATCACTCTTTTATTATTCTATTGATATTATCTTTCTCCTCTATGTGCATATTATTACTTCCCGCTAATGTCTACCTTATTTAAGAACCTGATTATGTGTTATTCTATATATCCTTCATATTTACCTATTAAAATTTTCAAAATTATATCTCATTATCCATTTTTACATTTTTGGTTTTCATAAAAGGTATTTTTTAATATTAAAATGGGGTTTCCTTTCATGATCATATATTTTATTTTTCACTTTGTATAATTGAGTTAAAGAAAATGATTTGAGCCCATTTTATCAAGAATGATATAAAATTATGATGATGAAATTTATTTAAGGGGTAGAATGTAACACCATAAAAATTTAGTTTAAAATAATACTATGATCAATATCTTGATTAATATACAACAACGATCTTTGATCAAATTCCAATATACCATAAAATATTATTATCCAAATGTGGTCATTATAAGACTGCTGTTAAATTTATAGTATGAATACGAATAACCACATTGTTAAAAATATGTATACAAGTTTTTAATAATGAATATATATATTAATGAAAAACAAATAGGATCATAATTTTTAGAAAATCCATTTTATGCATTAGAAATATATTTTCTTCAAAAAAAGTTTTTATTTCATTTTATATAGAAGAATTATAAGTAATTTATACCACAATAGGAATTTTATATTAAGAATTTGAATTTTTTTAATATATAATTTCAATATTATATTAGGGTTAATTTTTGGGATTTTATTTTGAATGATTTATTTTTCATTTAATAGAGAAAATACTATTTTTAACACTATCATTTATTTAAATTATATCATGTAATTCAAAGTCCCATTATGTTTCTAATGTGATATTAAATTATCATAAGACTAATTTAATTATAATTAATCTAATTAATTAAATATGAATTAATATTATATTTGATTTTGGTAGAAGTTGAAATTTGTGCATAAATCACATTAAAAACTATTTTTATGTGAGTAATGCCCTTTAATATTAATAAATTATATTAATCTATATTTAATTATAATTTCAATGAAAATTATAGATTATATATTCAAATATATATTTTAACATCAATTTTATGGTTTTTACTTGGTAATTAAGGAAAGTAAATTCAGTTTTATGCTTAAAATACCTTTTTCTTATAATGGGTTTCTGTGCTATTTTGTGCACATATTTAAAATTAGTTTATGAAATTTATATAAATTTAATTTAATAAAATATATTCCATATTTTAAATAATGATGTCCAAATATTTTAATGGTTTCACAATTATTTTTTTTCGTAATGAATAGTTAAAATAGTAAACTTTTATTACCATAGTTAAGGCTAAAATAAGATAATGGTGGTTAAACTAGAATGATAAGTGTTAAAATGACATAAAAACATGTATAAATCCTATTTCATGGTCCTAGTTAGACCCTATATCGTATAATATTCAAATATGAGTCATTTTATATCTATTTACTTAAATAAGCCAATAATATATTTTATTTTTTTTAAAAATTACAAGTGTGTCCTCTCCCTCATATATAAAAGGAAACCACCTCTCCTCACTTATCAACAATTTAAGGGACTTTTATAATGGAAAATATTTTTTAAAATCTATTAGTAACATCTCTACCCATATTATTTATGCCTTGGTTTGATCATGAAATACACTTTAGAGGGATGAATGTGTAAACTAATGGAGGTTTCCAAAAAAATGGATAAGACACTTAAACCGTTATTTTTTATTTCTTCTTTTATCTCATTCAAACCTATTTTAAAAATTCCAATATAATATCATCATTATATACTATATAATAAGACTTTATTATGTTTATTTCATCATTTTTACTCATTTCCTTCTCTATCAAATGAGAAATGAAACATCGCTCGTGTATATGATGAACTACCACCTTGAGAAATGATCCATTTCGTTTTACTTCACCGCCTATTATGGTTGGTCATTATAATAGATCCAAATAAAATAATTTGATAAATATTTTATATAATGTTTAAATTTCATTCTGTAATGGTAAATAAATATTTTCTTTTTTCATTAATATCCAATGACAAATAAAAACATTTATCATGCATACATGCAGACTACCACCTTGTGAAACCATGTTTTTTTAGTTTTCATCACGGGCTCACATGAATTTTATATATGAGTGGTTTAAAAACCCCATATTTTATGAAATAATTTTTTCAAACAAATTTAATTTCTTTGGTTGCTTGTGTTACACATAACACTGGGTTTTAATGAAACACGATATACTATTAAAATATTATTATTTAATATGATAGTTTTTTCATATCCATTGGAATGGGTGGTATGAATACTAACAACTAAATTAAAAAAATATATTGTTTACACATGTATATTCAATTAATTATTTGGTTACCAATTAATTATAAATAAAAATAAAAACCATTCGGAAATAAAAGAAAATCATTATCTGAAAAAGAAGTTTTATGCACATAAATGTGTTTTACCTTAATAAATTAAATAAAAAAAACATTTAGAAGTGATTTTAATGAAATTAAAATATTATATCATCAATAGTTTTTTTTAATATTCCTATTATATGTTTTTTAATAATGATATAATAACAAGTTAAAATTTATGGTTAAAAACTGTATTTTTTGTAAAAAGGCATTTTTTTTCGTATTTTGCGAACTTATTTTAAAATTATTATTTTAAAATTTTATAAAATATATTTGAAAAAATGAAGATAAATTATTTGATATTAATGTACAAATTATCTTAGATTGAATTTACAAGAATTTTAAAAAATGATTAATTTTTTAATGAATAGTGAAAAAAATGGTTATTGTTAAGAATTGTATTTTCATTTAAAGTATTTAAAAACATAAGAATAGTTTTAGATGTTTTTAAAATTTTAATGGATTTAATTATATATTTATTAATCTATTTGTTTTATTTTTATCAATTTCATATTTAATTTTATATTAAAACTTTCAATACTTATGATAATTTTCTCTTTGGAAAACCACTTTTCTATCTCATATACGGGTTTAGTTTTAAAATAAAAATTCCCACATATTTTATTGGAATTTGTAAAAATGGAATCCATATTTTTAATCATAATAATTAATATTATATAATAATATCAACATAAGTTTTTTTCAAAATGAAACGTAAAAATAGTAAAAATTAATTATCGCAGTTAATGTTAAAACGAGTTTACTGGGGGGTTAAACTAAATATATAAGTGTTACAATGACCTATGAATTTGTAAAAATACCATTTTATGGATATATCTCTAATTTAAGACCTATAATGTTCTATAATTACCCATTTTAGCCATGTTTCATGTGAAAAATGAGGGTATACTTTATTCTTTTGAAATATTCCAAGTGTGTTCTCTCCCCCAATTATAAACGACCACTACCTCTCCTGTCCTCTACTATTTACATTTCCAAAACCCTTTGGTTCATCCAAAACCTTACCAAATACATTCCATAATAGCTTAAACACATCTTAGTGGCCTTATATTTATAAGGAAACCCTCTTAATAAGTCTTTAGGTATAAACCTAATGAGGTTATCTAAAGAAGAGGTAAAATTATTTAACTTGTGTTTTTATTTTATTTCTTCTACCTCATCCTTAATATTATCAAAATATTCTTATATTATAACAAAATTATTCACCATATACTAATATGTATTTATGTTAATGTAATAACTTATATTCATATCCTCTTTTATTAAATGGAGAACAAAATCATTGATCTCATGTACGACAGATTGCTGCCCCATGAACTGATTTAATTTATTTTCCATCACCCTTCTCACATACAGATATAATACTGAATTTAACATATTTATATGATATTTAGAACATAAATATGATTATGTAATTATAATATCTGACTAAAAATTATATTTTTACTGAATAAATAAGGAAAGATGCGCAACAGTTATGGCAGACAAAAATGGCGAAGACTAAGTGCATCAGCCTTAAAAATTAAATTATAATCATGAGTGAGGGATACCATACCAAAATATAAAATGATAGGCTCTTAAAAATCTCATTTACTTGCTATGTAATTAGCAGCAATGATCCCTTCTCTCCATGTGTAGCCAACCTCCACTCCTTGTTCCAAATTCCTCCTTCATTTCCTAATCAAATATGCCATCTCCCATGGTAGAGAGGTCCTTCCTTGCATCATGACAACTATCACCTTAGAATCTGATTCCACTTCTTGGATACTAATGGTGTATAATCTAAACAATATAATACCACTTACACATGCCTTTACCTCAGATCTAATGGATTTTCTTGTTCTATAAAAGGTGTGAAAACCCCAAACGACCGATCATCTTCCCTAACCTTCCCTAAAAAACAAGCCCTCCACCTTTCATGTTCCCAGATACACATGAACTATCAAAGTTTAACATCATCCCATTCAATGTAGGGTTCCAACACACCCATTCCCCATTTTCTATATCACCCCCTGAATTTAGAACCACCCATTGGATCAACATACTTAGAGTGGTTGAGTTGTACGCGCAAGACCAAAGTCCACCCAGCTATTCCACCATATACCTTACCCAAACCTGAATGAAAAGATGCGAAATTATAATATCTGATATACCTTCTTACTTTCTATTCATTGTGAAGACAATAACATCTCTCATTTTTATAATGGACTAATTCCTCTCAGAGCGATGTGATTCATTCTTATCTTACGATTTAAATAGAAGGAATTAAGGGAAGGTTTAATGAAATTATGTGACATATATGATATAGAAAGTATTCTTTAAAGGTAATATATTATTTACATTTCTTTCATTTCATCCATTGAGAAAATAGAGTCAACATTCATGCGTACGTATGACCTCCCATCTCCATGAACGATGTGATTCATTTTCTATATCTAACTTTTTGGATTACCTTGAATACATATATATAGAATACATATGATATTTATATCATGGATAAAACACTAGATATGATTAAAAACTCATCAATGCAATGATATAAAAAATACCAAACCAAAACATACATGAAGAACAATCTCGTTATTACCTGTAATGTGATTTTAACAAGAAATTCATAATAAACGGGTAAGAAAAGGTCATAATTAAATCATATATGGAATTACACACATGATTATGTTTATGTAATATATTTATAATAAACTTATATTTATTATAATGGATATTTTAACATGTATTAAGGAATTTGAGACTTAATGTAAGATAACTTTTTCTCAAATTGTGTTCTAAGGATATATGTTTTGTTATGAACCTATCTCCTTTTATGAGGTGTATATACAACCCCTATTATAAGTTATATAATAAAATTAATTATTCTTATGAAATTAAATGTTTCATTTAATGTGTTTATTTCATATCGATTATGATTCAAAATATACCCAAGTGGTAAATTTTTTATTTTATAATATAATTGTTTATCAGGATTATTTATTATTATGGTTCCAAATTTTACATATTTTGATTCAAATCTCAATAAATTCATGAATTTTTCTCCCATTTTCTTTATTTCATGAGAATAATTGTTTTTCGTTCATTTTACTCTTTTTATGTACTCAAGATTCCAAAATATTTTTTTAAAGAAAATGATCTTTATTTATCTTTTTAGTCGAAAAACCTTTTTATTACACATAAATGTTTTCTAAAAATGTTTTCAAGAATTTTTTAATGTTACTCTATGTATGTTTAAAATCATTTTTATAAATTTTTTTTACTGTTTAATTTTTTTAAATGTAATAATAATGTCTTTTTCTAAAAAAGCAGCCTTTAGATTTTACTAAAAATGGGAAAGGAATATTTATTTTATGCACAGAGGATAAGAACATAATTTTCTTCCATCATGACTAATCAATGATTAAAATATTCATTTATACATTTCCAAGATTATTTTCAAATAAAATTATTTTGAAAATATTTTATGAATTATTATTATTTAAAAAATATTTTCAAAGTGGAAAAGTAATTTTCCTCAAGAAATGCACCATGTGTTATTTAAAAATTATTTTCTATCAATGATGACACCATTTGATGTTAGATAAGCTTTACTAGGGATATGATATATGGAAACCATTCTTATTATTTCTTATAATTGTGTATGATTATGTTATATGTTTTTTTCAAAAACCCATTCATTTTCCATGGGTTATGATATGATGAAATATTCTAGGAGCCTATTTATTTTCATGGGTTCTGATATGATGAATGTTTTATGATATTATTGCACACATATATATGACATTGATTATATTTTGGGTGGGAACTATATCTCTATAAAAATTATTTGGTAATGGTGGATAACTCATGAGTTAATTATCTTTTGTGTGAACCCATTTTAATTTTCACAATATTAGGAATGAACCTTATTTCTTTTCCAAAAGATTATCCATTGGTCTAATTTTTATGTCCATACGGTTTTATGAGGACCTATTTACATGTCCATAAATGTATGCGAGGTCCATATTTCATTCGTTTAACTTAATGAGGGATCCTTTTTCTATTAATCCATGTTCACAATGATAAAAGTGTATGTGTATGCCAAAAATATATGTCTTATGAAAATTTTATTATCTCATGGATTATTTACATTGATTTCATTATAAATAATGTATTATAACCTACCAAGATTTGCTATACGACTTAAGTTTATGATATATGATATATAGGGTATTTGTTTCTAATTTTAAGACCATACTCTCATACACCTATAATCATGTTATTATTATGTGATCACTGTTATCTCAATTGTTTACCCTCACTAATCATCTAACCTTTCCCTATGTGGATGATTATTTTATGTAATAAATATTAATTTATTAAGATACAATATCTATGTATAAAATCCTCAGCCTCTATAGTTGGTATCTGTGAAAAGTTTTAGTAAATGTTTGGAAACTATCATAATAAAAATTTAATGAGAATCCTAGTGACAATCCTAAGTATAGGATAATATCCAACTATTTATGTAAGAAAGAGATGTATGGTTTTCCCTATAATACATCTCTTTTTTGGATACTATAAGCGGGCATGGTTTTTGGAACATATTCATCTTGGGCCTACAATCCTAAAAATAGTTGACTGAGTATATCTCTGTTATCATTATAGTGTACGATGAGTATTCCCTTACTACACACCTGGAAAGACACTCTTGAGGGATATGATTTGGTTAATATAAATTTTCTTTACAAACCATCATGAAGTATTTGAATATATGATAATAATAGATGAACTAGGATAAACCTAAGGCTTCATATATTGAAATAAACATGTCATTATTTAGATATCCAATAAATGATTTTTCATAACAATGTGTTTTCCAATTATGATTATAGTCACCCAAACTATTCTGTTTGGTTTTAATCAATGACTCAAACTGAAAGAAATCATGTATATACCAAATAAAGTAGTCAATGCAATTATTTTCCTCTTGAGAAACAAAATTTTATGGGATATTGAATGAAAAATATCATTGCTATGCTCACAAAAATTTTTCAAACTACGAATCATATTGAATTTCCAAATGAGAAAAGGAAGAATTATTTTTTTGTTGAGTTCTTCATGAGGAAACACCCACCTTCTTTTAGTGGGTCCACTAATCCACTATTTTTTAATAAATGGATTAACACCAATAAAATGAAATTTTCTATTCTCTAGTGTTTAGAGAATGAATAATTCATTTTGCTTTTATATCATTTGGAAGGAAAATAATGTCAATGGTGGAACCTTATTAAGAATATGAGTCAAGAGGAGGAAATTGTATCTATTTAATGGGATGATTTTAAGAGGATATTTTCAATAAGTAATCACCTCATATTCTATGATCATGAAAGGAGAATAAATTTCTTTACCTCAAACAGAAGGATGTTTAATCAATTTTACCTAAAAATATAATTTTATAGGACTTTCAAGGTATGATTACTGTTTAATCATCATCCATAAAAGAAAAATTTAACTATTATTATGTGTCCCAAAACCATGTTTTCAAAATGAATTTTTTATAATAGACTTTAGTAACTATGAATAAGTCCTTTGATGTGCACTTAAGGTAGAAATGAAAATTGATGATTCTGACCATTCCATGGTTTTTATAAGAAAAGGAATATCAAGTCTCATGAGAACACAAATAAATCACATATCAAAATGAAATTTAAGTCATCTATATGCTAGAAGTGTGAGAAGAATCACTCAGGTGAATTCTAGAAAGGAATAAGAGGGTGTTATAAGTTTGGTATGACTTGACATTGAGAAAAATAAAGTATAAGTGATGAGAAGAGGCCAATCAATTAAATGAATAAAGAGGGAAATCAATAGAATGAACCATACAAAGTATAGTGTTTCAAATTCAATGTGTTTGTTAATTAGACAAACCAATTACCTAATCCAGTTTCTAGTAAGGATGATAAGCCTTATAAACCATTGAAGACATATGATAAAGGGAAAGATTATGAAATTAGAACAACATGTGAATCATGGTAATTAGATTACTCCATAGTAAGGAATTTTGTGTTGGATTTTGCATGAATGAGATCTATGGAAACATTATTATGAATCCTTTATTGAAATTTGATGTGATTTTAAGTAATGATTTTTTTTCTCTATATAGATTCTGGAATAAGGAAATAACATTTTATATTCTCAATCAAATTTTGATCATCTATCGGTGCAAGGATGAACTAGGATTTATAGTGGAATTATTTTAGCTAAGATAAGAGGTTATTTAAGAAATAAAATGATATTTCTATTTTGGAAGCATATATGGTTTTATTGTGACTTTTTATATGCGATTAGAGTTTATAATTTTTGGTATAAGGCTATATTGCTAAGTTGACCATTTAAGGATATCATATAAATTCATTCCAATCATTGGGATTTAATTTTAGTCAAACATATATTGGTGGGGTATTACGATTAACAATTTATGAAATGGATTAAATCAAACCATGGATTTTATTAGATAACTTCTTCTAACTATTTTTTTTGGTAAATATATAGAGGATGAAGGTATATGTTATGGATCTTATGATGATTTTAGTGCTTTTTGAATTTTAAAAAATCCCCATGAATATTCATTTAATAGAGTAATATTTGAATTGAAAATTGATCTAAGAAAAACCAAAGGGTGAAATTTTTCTTGCAATATAATGGAAAATTGAGCTCTCGATATTTGGGTCTCTTTGAAATTCTTGAATACATCGAGATATTAGCTTATAATTTGACACTTACACCAAATCTCTCTCACGATAAGGGTGAGTTACATGTATCTTTCCTAAGGAAGTATATACCTGATCATTAAAATATAATAAACTCAAAATAATACCATTGGATCATGATGTTTGTTATGAGGAATAACTGGTATATATTCTGGATCATTAATAGAAAGTGAAACGAAACAAGACTAGTCATTTGGTCAATGTTTTGTGGAGAAATATCAAAATCGAAGAAACTATATGGGAACTTGAGGGTGTGATGAGCCAGAAGTATCCTAAAATGTTTTTAGTAGTGTGGATGAATTTAAAGGGAAAAATTCATTTAATTGGGGGTAGAATGTAAAATACTAAGATTTTATGAAATAGTTTTTTCAAATAAATTTAATTTCCTTAATAGATTGGGTTACACACAACACAATGTATTAAGGACATGCACCATACTATTAAAATATTATAATTTAATATGATAGTTATCACTTAGACATTATAATGAAGAGTATGAAAAGGTTGAACTAAATTATCAAAATATATAGTTTATACATGTATATAAAATGAATTATTTTGTTATCAATAAATTAGAAATGAAAATAAAAACCATTTAAAAAAACGAAATCTTTTTTGAAAAAATATTTTTTTGCACATAAATATGTTTTATCTCAATAAATTAAATAGATAAAATTTGGTGAAATATTTTAATTTAATTTATATAAAAATAAAATTAATCTTATATTTTTTCTATGAATGATATAAGAATAAATCCAATTTTTTGTTTAAAAATTGTATTTTTTTCAAAATAGGTAGTTTTTCTCACATTTTTCACACATATTTTAAAAATAAAAGCTTTCAAATTTTATAATTTTTTTAAGAAAATTAAGTTCATTTCGGAAATAATCAAGTCAAAAATACATTATATTTAATTTTTTGGAATTATCTAAAAAATTTAATTTTTTGATAAATAGTGAAAAATATAGTTTTTATTAAATTTTTTGTTTTTTTAAAGAATTTAAAAACATAAGAATTGTTCATATAGAGTTTTAAAATTAACATTAGTTCAATTATATATATTTTAATAAAATTTAGGTAATTGTAATGTATTTCATATTTAAATTAATATTAAATCTTTCTATAATTATGTAAAGTTTCTCTCTGGAAAACTGTTACTTCATCACTTTTGCGGGTTTATTAATGTTTCCACTTTTATGAGTGGAATTTAGAAAAATTGATTCCATATTTTTAATTAGAATAATAAATATTATATAATATTTTAAACCAAATTTTGGGTCAAAATTATTAGTAAAAATAGTAAAAATTAATAACCACAATTGAGGGTAAAACATGTTTATAAGGGGTTAAAATAAAAATAAACAATAAAATGGCCTAGAAACATTTAAACATCCCATTTTATGGGTATATATATTACTTATAACATATTATATTATATAATTACTCATTTTAATACTTTTGGAATGTAAAGAAATGTGGGAATACATTATTCTTTTGAAAAATTCCAAGTGTGTCCTCTCCCCCACTTATAAAAGGCCACCCACCCCCTCTACACTTTACAATTAAAAAGGAATTTGATTCATAAAATAACTACCATAATACCTTACTTATATCCTTATACAGATACTAGAGGTGTTTTTTTAGGAAACCCTCCTTAGAACTCATTAGTCATAAAGCTAAAGAGACTCTCTAAAGAAGAGGTAAAATTCTTAAACTTTTATTTTATTTATATATTTATCCACCACCTTAAAATATTCTAAAAATATGATAATAAAATAACACCTGTATATCACATAAACTGATATTTTATTATTTTAATCTAATTACCTATATCCACCTCTTATTCTATTAAATGGAAAATGAAAATGTCAATCGTGTGTACTGCTGACTAACACCTTGCGAACCAAGGTAATTAATTTTCCATCACTACCTATCATAGTTGGATATAATGATGTATTTCCCATATTTCTATTATATTTATGAATTAATTATAATTTTATATTTATAATATCACATATACCTTCTTACTTTATATTTTATGAGAATACAATAGCATCACTCGTGTGTACGCCGGACTACCACCTCGCGAACTGATTTGATTCATCCTTCACTTACATTTTTTCTGGATGGTAATAAGAACAAATTTAATGATAATATATGGTAAATATGTTTTAAAAATTATTCTAGAAATGTAATATACTATTTACCTTTCTTTCTTTTTATCCTTCAAGAAAATTTATACAACTTTTATGCATATGTACGACCAACCATCTCCATGAATGATGTAATTAATTTTTTATCTACAAACTTATTAGATTACTATAAATACATATATAATCAATATATTTTATATTTATATAATTTATAATATTATTTATATGATAGAATAATGATAAATGTAAGGAGACCAAAAAATACAAACCAAAACATACTTGAAATACCAAGATGTTATTACCTGAAACGTGATTTTAACAAGAAATTGTTAACAAATCAGTAATAAAAGGTCATAATTAAATAATATATGGAATGATACATATTATTATGGTTTTATAATATATGTATAATATACTCAAATTTATTATATTGGATATTCGAATGTTTATGAAGGAACTCGAAACTTAAGGTAATGGGATTTCATCTCAAAATGTCTTCTTTGGGACATATGTTATGTTATAAACCTATTATATTTTCTGAGGTGAATATAAATACCCTATTAAATTTTATTTCATGAATTTATTTATACTATTTAAAATTAATTTTTCATGTAAAGTTATTCTTTTTTGGGGCTTACGATTCAGATGATACCCATGTGGTAAAAGTTTTATGTTATAATCTCATTGTTTATTAGGATTGTTTATGTTTATGATTCCAATTATAAAATATTATGAGAAACCTTTTAAGAAATAACATAATTTTATTCTTCTATATTTATCTCTGTAGAATACATTTTTTCTTTTCATTTTACACTCTTTATATACTAAATATTCCAAAATAATTTTTTTAATGAAAATTGAATTTATTTATCTCTTTGGTCAAAATTTTTTTTCTTTAATATCCTTGTTTTATAAAAATGTTTTAAATAATTTTTTATTGTTCCCTTATGAGTTTTTAAATTTATTTTTCTCTTTTTTTTACTTTTAAATAAAAAATTAAAAGTAATATTCATTTCTTTTTTCAAAGAAGTCCCATATGTCTTTTACCAAAAATGTGAAAGGGATATTTGTTTTAAATGTGTATGGCATGGACATAATTTTCTACCATCATGACCTATAAATGTTTTAAATATTCCTTTAAATTCTTCCAATTTTATTTTAAAATAAATGAAATTTTAAAATGTATTATGAATTCTTATTTTTTAAAAATTATTTTTGATGTGGAAATGCTATTTTCCCCGAGAAATGTCCTATGTGATCTTTAAAAATTATTTCCCTTAAAAAATTACTTCCTTTATGTTGCATAATATTCAATAGGGATTTAGTATTATGATACTAGCCTTATTCTTCCATAAAATGGTTTTTGATTACACTGATTTTTTTTATAAACCCAATCCCTTTTCACGGGCTATGATATGATGAAATGTTTATGAAGACCCTTTATTTTCATGGGTTATAATATGATAAATGTTTTTTGATTTTGTGGAACACTTATTTATTAATTTCATTATTTGATGGATGGGACCTATATGTACCTCCAATGCATTGGTTAATGATGGATAACTTATGATTTAATTATGTTATGTAACAGAATATTTTCATGTTAAGAATTTAATGCATGGACCAACTTTCATGTCCATAAGATTAAATGTGGGACTAGTTTTCATATCCATAAGGTTATGTGAGTACCTGGTAACATTTTTTCAAGATTGTAAGAGTTCCTAATATTACGTCCTTAACTTAATGAGTGAACTTGTTTCTATTTATACATGTTCACAATGTTATAAGATTTTGTGTATAACATAAATCTATCTCTTATGAAAAAGTTTTGATCTCATGGATTGTATAATTTTATTTCATTATGATTCATGTGTTATGAACAAACAAGATTTAGGCCATGAATCAAGTTTATGATCTATGATATGTATAGTATCATTATCACATGTTAATATCATTTTCTCATACCCTTATGCCCATGTTATTCTTATGTGATCATTAATATCTCCCATTTTTACCTTACCGAGCATCTGAGATCACCCTTTATTATGTTTTATTCTCTAGGTTATGACTAAAGTTTATATGTATGAAAAATATAATAATTATGCTAGATATTAAGAAATTAGTGGTATAAGATATAGTAAACCTATTAACCAATTTTTTATGATTCCAAGTTTCCAAATGTGCTAGACCTAAGTGATTCTGTCATGGATAATTATGTTATGTAATGAATATCCGTCATTATTTTAAAATATAATATATACATATGAAATCTTGGGTTAATATAAGTGGTATAAGAGAGATAATATGATATTACTGATATAATTATCATTCTTTAAATAAAAAATAACACTTAACTACTTTTTTTCATGTTTATTGAAAAATGAAAACATTACTCATGTGTATATACAAACTACCATCTCTATGATATAATATAAATCATTTTTCATAACCACAATACATGGATGGTTATAAAGGTATAATTTATGTATAAATATTGTTATTATATCATTATTAAGATTTTATAAATTATATAATCATGATCTATTTGACCATCGTAAACCTTCAAAAGTTATTTTGGACATATAATCCTAATGTCCTCAAAACATCCAACAAAAACTTAATCAATTAAGTAATAAAGTATAAAATGGATATAAGTCAAATAAGTGGAATAATAAATATAAATAAGTTTATTAATAAATTTAATAGTTAACATAATATCATTATTCCAGAATCAAGAGAATGTACGAGATGAACCAAACTTGTGGTAAGGGGTTTCTGGTCTTAATTCACTTTTATTGAGACTTATGATATTTTAACAATTTTTTTTTATTTTCTATATATAAACTACCATATAAATTTATTTTATCATTATTCTATAAATGTTAAGGTTTTTACAAATCCATTCAAAGTTATTTAATTTAATGTTTCATTAGTTCAAAAATTTTCAAGTCAAAAGGGACACTTTTCCTCAAAAACACATTTTAAAATTTTTAAATATTTATTTTCTAAATATTTTCCCCCATGTCCATATACCTAAAATTATTTTATGGATGTATTTATATTCACATAAATAAATTATATAGTTAATTTTTTGACTCTTTTTTCTTTCTTAAAAGGTTTTCAAAAGTATCCTTTTTTTGTATTTTATATATAACATTTTGACTTTCTTTACAAAAAGAAAAAAGTATTGTTATCTTTCAACGTATATGGAATCAAAAAAAATTCCCATCATATCAAGAATTATTTGGTATTTTTATTCCTTTATAATATTCCATGTTTTATTAAACAATACCTTCTTCCCTTTGTTTATGTATTTTAGTTTTGAAAATGGGGTTTTAAAGGAATGTGATATATTAATATATGAAAATATATTACTTGTGGATTTAAAAGTATATTTTATTAGTTTGATGATGTAAATACATGACTTTATGTGTTCTATTCATATTATAGCCCTTTTACATTTTTAATTATTAGTTGAGCCTTTTATAGATCTCCAATGTACTACATAATGATTTTGTTCATTGAGGAATGTATGTTAGATTAACTGTGTGGGTTATTCCATTTGTAAGAGTACACATAAGAGTTATTATAAGAGTGATATCAATATGATTTCCAAAGGTAACTATATGGGTTTTCATTGATGTAAAATGAGTTTTTATGGAAATCATTTTATTTCATAAGGTATTCTAATGAGATTATGTTTAAATAAAATTTTATACCCCTTTTGAGGGTGAAAAGTTAAATTACAAGATGAGTTTTTCTTAAGTTTTCATGTTTTAAAATAAAAACTAAAGATAATTATTTCACCATTATAATTGATTATGTGACGTTTCATGATAATATTTGGGAAATATTGTGGATTTATTGATTATGTAAATGTTTTTTTGAACTCAATGTTAATTTCATAAAAGCAATTTTTTCTATGGAATCTCATGATTTTCAAATAGACTAAAGAGTACCTTCTTTTTATATCCATTTATAATATTTTGGTGCTCATCCCATGTTTTCAAATGTTTTTGAAAAGTCTTAATAATTAATATGACATATTATGATGTTTAGATCTGAATAAAGGATATTGTATTTGAATGAAGAAACTGTGACACAAATGATAAATAACTATGAACATAAGAATCCTATTTATGTTAAAAAAAGGAAACTGTGTATCAGTGTCCTCCATGTTATGTAATAAATTCTCTAATTTTCTAAAAAACTAAACTGAAATGATCCTCTAAATGAAATAAGGTGCAATCCTTATTATTAAAATCATTATTATGGGTTATTTATGTTACGAGTTCTCAAAAAAGAATTTTAAAAAATCCAATCAGTGAGGTTTTTTTAAATGGGTTTTTTAATTTTTCTTAAAAGGGATAGGGTATTTAGTATTTTTGAAAATGGGTCATGAGAAGCATGAAACTTGTTCATGCTTCTCATTTTGAGAGAGAAGAGTGAACAAGGTTCAGGCTTCTTCTTCTCAGACAAAGAGGCGTGAACCCCATTCACATATCTTTGTATATGTTTGTGTGTATATATATATATATATTACTAATTTGATATAATATTTATTATTAATATAAATTTTTATGGATATTACTTATAATCATTTGTTAAATTTTCATTGATATAAAATATTAGAAGTTTGTTAACAAATAATATATTTATTAATAATGTATTGTATTATTTATTATTAATTAATATTATATTATTATGTTATTAATTAATTAATAGAAAAAAACTAATACTTATAGGATTTTAATTAGAAAACATTTTTTACTTTTTTGTTGATATAATTATTAGTAATATATTAATATGTAATTTTTTATTAATTCTCTATTTTATATTTTTTTATTAATTAATAATATATTATTATGTTATTTATATAACTAATAGAATTATAGATAATATTTTTTTTATAAAAATGTAAATAAAATAATTTCTATTTATAAAAAAATTTACTAATTAATAACTATATTATTCTTAATATATTATGTTGTATTATTAACAAATTACTTATATAATAAATAAGATAATGATATTTATTAATATTAATAATACTTAAATAATTGAAAATAATAATATTAATAACATTTAATAATTAATTTAAGATGATTATTTATTATATTAATACTTAGTATTATAATCCATATTATATATAATAAATAACCAACTTAAATTAATTATTAAATATTAAAAATTATTATTTAATTCAAAATAAAAATATTATTAATATTTAATAATAGATTTTAGAATATTATTTATTATACATAATATGGATAATAATACTATAAAGTATTAATATAAATAAAAAATAGTAATTATTAATATTACCAATACAGTTATTAATATTAATGTTTCTTATTTGTTCAAAATTATCTATATGAATTTAAAATTATATCAATTAATTGTTTGATGTAACATTATGTAATATATTAGTATGTTTTTAAACAATGTATAGATAATGATTTAAAAAACGTACAAAATGTATCATCAATCTAATCAACATACGGGGCCTGGATTCTCCTCTATTTCATAGCAAGGTGTATAAATAATCCATCCATGCCGTGTCTATCTACGTCTATGCTCTGGCGTATGATACTCAAGTATATCATATCTTACACCCATCTTCACATCAGCCCATGTGGAAGGCGGTGTATGTACACTCTCGCTGCCTATACCCTACCCTGCCTCTATGGATAGTGGATGTTGGATGGAACTCTCACCAACAGATGTACAAGATGGATAATGTGCTGTAAATATCAATGGATCAGAGGCTAATAAAGAATGCAGCATAGACCAGGCATCATCTATCTATGAAAAGAAATCTAACATGCTAATGGCCCATGTCTGGGCTTGTGCCTCTGGATGTGGCTATGTCTCATATGAAGTAGGAACCAGAAGAGCATCTGGATAATCATTATGAACACCCTCCTCCCATGCCACATTTGCATCTATAATAGGTTCATCACCCTTAACACATCTATATCATGGTCAGCAACCTCAACATCACATGAAGGATCAAAGAAAATCCCATGAAAAATCTAGTCTATAGGAGGAAGAGACTCTGTCATAACTCTATGCAAATATGCCTTTTGTTTTCCATTCCAAGATTTTCCATATGATATCTTATTACTAAATAACTATTGTATTCATTCATGAATAAGGGAAATAATAAAATACAAACACATTCATATCACCTCTATAATAACAGTTGATATAAACTCTGAATCAAGTGTAGAGTTATCCTGTGACAATACTAGATGTACACAAGTGTGCATGCCTTCTGATTTGGTAATCTTTCAACATGAAATAAAGTATCATATATTTCCCTCAATTTGAATTTTCATTCTGGCCTATATTTTTCACATCAAATGAGATATTTTTCCTTCTTCGACTCATCAACCACAAATGATAAATGTCACTCTATGTGGTATTGTTTTATCACATTTTTAATGGAAACCTTTCATTAAAACTTCTACCCAACCTAGATGGCATTTTTAGTTGATGCATATCTATTCTCTATAATGCCAAGTAATTCAGAAACCTGTGTAATTATAACCTAATAAAAATACTGTCGACATGACATTACTTTGACTAAGGATGTCAATATTTTAGGATGATTACCACAAACTTCTGGATTCCTATATATTATAGGAACCTTAAAAGGTCCATTACCCATACCCCCCTCTATCAAATCATCTCTATATTCCTCACCATATTCCTCCTCCTCAGATAAACTATCATTCAACATATCATGAGAACACACATGGATGTCCCCTACATTTACTTCCAAATATTGATCATCTTATTCCTAATTTGTTTTTAGCACAGAACTCACATGAGCATGTAATGAATGATAGTGTTGCAAAGGACCGACTTTTATAGATCTCAAAAAACATGGTTATGTAGTAGTAGGTTTCCCCACTTCAATATCAGAAACCACAACTTATAATTATATTAGACCATTACTACACATTTTCATGAATAAAAATGATGCATTTATACTATCCTCATCACCGAATAGAGCATACTCAATATTCCTTAAATTTTATGATATTGAAGTTGTTGATATGTAAATGAAGTGATTGACTGATCAACCCCCAGTTTTAAATAACTATTAATATTATTTAATAATTCATCCAATATCACACAATCACAAATATTTTCCACTCTTTCAGGTGGAATACTATAGCTAAAACCCTGATTGGTATAAAATACCTCATCGTTTCAATATATTTTCATAGATATGATTACCAAGAAAAAAAATTTAATAAAATATTTTATACTGCATCATGAAATTTTTAAAATTTTAAAATTAGTTATGATTAAATAATTGAGTTGATCTTGATAATTTTTCTATGGATTGGTTTATCATTATTGGACATAATAACCAAAACCTAGGGGGATCCTAGAACCTATATTATATCAGATTTCAGTTATAATTAGTGTCTTCTCAAGCATAATGTAAAAATACACCTTCAAACAACAACACTTCTTATTGAACACCCTTTTATTATAATGATACTAACATGAAAGTGATGGGGTCTAGGGGTTTTATATATATATATTTTTTAAGAGGATATGAAAGTCCCTATATACATAGAGAGAGGGGTGACATGTAGGTCATCAATGAAGAAAATAAAATAAGATTATTACCAATTATATTTTTGAAAAAATGACATGAAATTTTAATCATACATTGGTTGTTCATATCAAGATCATACAATTATTATAGATTAATTAATCAGATTCAAAACAATACACTATGAAATTTAAATCATGCATTATATAGTCATCTCAAGATCAGTAAAACTTCTAAATTTCTAACATGTTACTTTGAGATATTTATTATTTTCTATATCTAGTAACTTTACTTATAACTATATTTAATAAATAATATATATATACATACATATATTTGTATTCATAATCTCACGAAGATTTGTCATTGTAACTTGTAAAAAACTATAACACAAACCTTGATCGATGTAAATAACCTCAGAATAAAAGTATATTTATTGTGATATTATTACCAAAGAAAATTTAATTAAACTATATATATTTTTATACCACATCATCAAATGTTGCACAAATTTTAATTACTTATGAATAAATAACTATTATTTGATTTTGAGACATATTTTATGGATTAGTTTATCATTATTTGATAAACTAACCAAAACCTAATGGTGAAATCCCAGAGTCTCTATCAGGGCATATTTCAGTAACCATTAGTCTCCTTTTAAAGAACAATGCCTCTTATCGAACGCCTCTTGTTGAACACCTCTTGTAAAATGCCTTTTTATTAAAAAGTTAATCACATGAAAGTGAGAGAGTCTTGGGGGTATTAAATACATAAATTGTTTTGATGGTTATGATGGTCCTTACATACTTAGAGAGGGATGACTCACAGGTCTTCAATAAGGAAAATAAAAAGCAATTATTACAAATTATATAACCAAATACACAAAAAAGACACGCAATTTCAATTATGCATTGGTCATCATCTCAACATCAGTCATTACAAAATACTATTAATATATTTTTTGGTATACTTATTACTACATATTATATAACTTTACCTACAACTAGATCTATTATATAATAAATATCTACACCTGCTTTCCTAAATTTTAACTTTTCAATGTTTGTATGTATATATATATATAATAAATTTTATTAAATTTAATTATTAAAAGTAATATAATTTACACTTACAAAATAAAAATTAAAATACTATAAACTTTTTTTATTTTCAATTTTATAAAATTTCATATGTGTATATAATATTTTTGTCATTATTCTACATTCCAAAATTTAAGTAATTATATTTTATTCTTTACTTCTTGGAAGAATAATTATTTATAGTTAATATAATTTAAATTTATTATTTAACATTATTATTTATATTAAATAAATGTAATATAATTTAAACTTACATAATAACCATTAAAATACAGTAAACTTATGTTATTTTTAATTTCATAAAATTACATATGTATATGTAATTTTTTTTTCATTCTTCTACTTTCCAAAATTTAGGTAATTAAATTTTATACTTTATTATTTTTTATAATAAATATTTATACTTAATATATTTTAAAATTATTATTTATAGTAAATAAAAGTAATATAATTTACACTTACATAATAACTATTAAAATACTACACAGTTATGATATTTTAAATTTTATAAAATTACATATGTTAATATAAAATTTATTTCACTCTTCTAATTTAAAAAATTTAAGTAATTATACTTTATACTTTATTATATGGAATAATAATTGTTCAACCTTAATATAATTTAAAATTACATAATAACCATTATAATACTGTAAACTTATGTTATTTTTAATTTTATAAAATTACATATGTATATATATATATTTTTCATACTTCTACTTTCCAAAATTTAGGTAATTATATATTATACATTATTTCTTGGAATAATAATTATTTGTAGTAAATATAATTTACACTTACACAATAACCATTAAAATACTATGAAATTATGTTATTTTATTTTTTCTAAAATTATATATGTATATATAAAATGTTTGTCATATTATTACTTTCCAAAATTTAAGAAATTATATTTTATACTTTATTAGTTGAAATAATAATTATTTTCACTTAATATAATATAAAATTATTATTTAGAGTAAACTTTTTTATACCATTAAAAATAATAATATGATATAAATATTTTAATAATTTTAATTATGATACTTAATTTAACTAGTATATATTTAATAATATATTTTTTTTATGAAATATTTAGATAATTACCTATGTGTTTAGAATATTATGGTTTAAATTTATGTTACATTAAATATAATTTATATTATATACATAAAAATCCATAAAAATCCAATTAATAATCATTTAAAATACAAATATATATAGATTTTAAAACAATTTTATTTCTTTATATATAAATTATATTTTATACATAACATTTAAATTATATAAACACCATATTTAAATTTCTTAAACATTATATATAAATTATATCATACCAAAAATAATGAATCATTCAGAAATTAAACCATACAAAGGAGTATAATTTATAAACCCATACATTCATTCATCTATACATCCATACATCCATACATCGATATATATTAAATAAATAAATCATACAATCAAAATTAATAACAAAAATTAGACAATTAAATTTTTTATATAAATGTCACATTTTTAAAGGCTGCACATATATATTGAGAAAAAAATTCTAAAAGGGATTCAAAGTAAAATATAGAGGAGGAGAATGAAAACTGAATGGAGAAGGCCCATACTTTTATATAAAATGGGCGGATAGGAGGCATGGACCCTAATCATGTCTCATTTCTAATTTTTGTGAAGGAAGCATGAACAAGGTTCATGTTTCCACCGCTGTGTCAAGGAAGGGTTAATGGAGTTCACACTTCGTTGGCAGTAGAGGAAGAATCATGAACCCCATTCAAGATTATCTCTAAAAATGGACAAGCCTTAATGGGGTTCACACTTCTCTGATTCCATATTCACAAATATGGGAAACCCCATACCGTTTTTTGAATAAAAAAATTAAAAACCCCTTAAAAACACCAAATATTTAGTATGGTTCTGTTGAATATTTTTCTTGAATTGAGACAAAAAAACAATGTTATTCTATTTGAATCTTGTTGTTAAGTATTTATCACTATTCATGCTTGAGTTTTTTCATTTTTTATTAATATTACGAAACAAAATAGTGGTGAACATGATAAATATTTTTTCTCTTTCAATAATATCAAGTTTTTTATCATACACATTTCAGTTCAGTTAAGGGATTAGGTTTGTGAATTTAACATTATTTATATGAAATAACTTTCATATATGGGACTTATAAATATCATTGGTTAAAGGAAACTAATATAGTTTACTTCTTAATAAACACATATTCTATTATAGTTCTATGGATGAGATAGTAATAAATTTACATTTAGAGGAATCTTGTTTATTTTTCACCTTGAAGGATCAAGAATGAAAATAGTTTTATATAGATATTTGAAATTCATATTATTGATTTATTTGTAAATATGAATTTTTCAATTTGATTCATTTAAAAAATGTTTTTTCTCAAATTTTAATTTATTCTCTAATAATTTTCATGTTTTCCTTGAAATATATTATTTTCATATATAAACTTCTCTTCTATGGTATGATTTAAATGTGGAATTTTTTATTGATAATAATTCCCTTAAAATTAATTTTGAAAAAATGATTATTTAATTTTAGTTATAATTTTAGTGGTTTAACTATGTCGAAACTCACAATAATTGCTAAAGAATTCACTAGTTTGTAGGCTTCATTATAACATGTGAAATTTATATTTGAAACCTTCCTAAGTTTTTTTTATTATTTTTTTATTACTTGTATTAGTATTTCTAAGACATTTATTTTTCTAGGATATTTTTAAATGGTATATAAATGATTATTTATAGAACTTGAAATGGGTATTCTCACCTTATAAATTCGATTGATTTTTTTTCAAAAATTAGTGTTTTTAAATTTAAAATTATTAAACCATATAAAAATTAATAATTATAAAATATTCAAAACATTAAATAGAAAAAGGTTCACACATATCTATGATTGGTGAAAAATAGGAATTTGGGTTGGGTTTAAGTAATATGATGTTGATTTCTAAAAGGTATCAACATGGTATTTTTTAAAACCAAATTATTTTTTCAAAAAAAAATTGTTGAAAGGGAGTGTAATTTTTTTTATAACAACACATTGGTGTATGAATACTCCAAAACTATTTTTAAACCGTTATTTCTCACTTGGATAAGGTGATGTGGTTTTAAAAGAAGTGCTAATTTTTACGAATTCAACTATTTATTTCAAGTATTTCATTTGAATCAGGATTAGTCAATTATTTTTAAAACCCTCTAAAAATGGAGAAAACAATAAGAGGATGGTGGTTTTCCATTTATTTTCAACTCAATATTGAATACTTGAATAGTTTTAATTCATCTTAAATATATTTGAAAACACTACATGAATTTAAAATTCCTTTAATTCATTAATTCTTACTAAATTATTTTGTTTAATCAAAGCAAACTTCTCTAGGAAGTATGCTTGATAGTATGAATGAATGTGTGTGCTTAGATAATATATAATTATACCTTAAAATATGAATTAGTTAATTTTATTAATTTATATAACTAATAATTTTTTATAATTTAGTTTTTATGGCCAATGTATGATATATGTAATTAATTAAATTAATATAAGATGACTCATAGTAGCATAGAAATTACGTTTTTGATGTGGTTATATTTTTCATATCATCATTTGGTTATTTCCTCAATTATGTAAACTAAAAGAATATTTAATCATTAAAAAAAATTTAATCATTGGTTAAATATTAAATCAATGGTGGAATAATGGTTTGGTTTTATGGATATATTTAAATTTGGAATGTTTTCTATATTCTTTCCAAGAAATAATGCATTTAGAAATCTAAGAAATCAATTAATATCTTATTTTTTATATTTTGGAAAAATAAAATAGATATGAACTAACATTAAACCATTAAAAATTTTAATATTCGAGAAACACTTAAATAATTAAAAACCATTGAGTATTTCGATGTTAATAATTTTATTATGTAATCATAAAAAATTTCATTATCTCCATTGATGAATCAATTCAAAAATAAAATGAATTATTATATGTGACTTATTAGGATAAAAATTAATCATTATTTTAATTTTTATTCATATAATTCTTTATCAAAAAATGTATTATGATGTTTTTGACAAAATAATAATTTGTTTTAAAAAACTAGGACTATATGTATATATATTGAAAGAGTAGTATGTTAAGATTATAAGGTCACAAATTCAGTGTATTTTTAATGTTAAATATGAATATTTTTGATCCAAATAGGATTAATTTGAATCATAAATAGATGGATTCAAATAATATGATAAAATATTATGAACATAGGGTAAAAGAGTTCATTAAGTATTCAATTGATCATGGAAATGACCCTTATCAAATCATTTATTCATATTTTTGTTGTTTTTATTAAAAATTAATTTTTCTAAAACATTTGAAAGGAAAAATAATATTCCATAGAGTAGATAAAATTTATAAATTTTTTACTAAATAATGGGAAGAGATAAATATAGCTAGTAATTGGGATAATAGGGTAGTTTACAAATCATTTGATATGAGTAAAACTGTTAACATTGATGAAGACTGTATTGAGGAAATGAAAATGATAGTTGAATATGACCTTAATGATTTTCCAAAATCATTTTATAAGTTAAATAGAAATAAAAATATTATATTGTATAATAATTGTATTAAATACAGAAAATTATCAACCATACATAAGATATATACTTTGGAAGCTAGAAATAGATAGAGTGACACCATCTTTACAAAATTGCTTGATTTCTTGAATGATTTGACACCATAAGATAATGAGTTATTTTTTGAATATATAATGATAAATAAATTTTATCTTCAATGTTTATGATATCCAAAAGAATAAATTTCTTTCAAAATGATTTCATATTATTTCATAAAGACCGATAATCACATAAAAATTCACTAATTATAGTGAAACTCAATACAATAAAGATGAATCAAGACAATAAAAATTTGTATAGTACTCTCAAATAATTTCAAGGTTTAGATGACTATATAAATGTGAGGATACTATAAGTAAAATGACATGGCTCATAAATACAAGAATTCAATATGGTAACTTCATCACTAAGAAGACACTCCTCACTAAAAAAAATTGATCATGAGTATCTTGAATTTGGAAATGACTTGAGAAACATCCATCTCAAACTATATATAGATGGAATAAATCCTTTTGGTAGAGAAACTATCACAATTTGTACATGGTTTTTATGTTGGTAAATTATAACATTCCACTGTGGTTATATATAAATAATAAATACATTATATTGTATATATTTATATTAGAACAAAAACAAAATTGTATGATATTATTATTTATTTGGATACATTGATCAAAGATCTAAAATTAATATTGGATTTAGGTGTTATGTTGTATAATGATTATAGAAATAATGATATAATGTTGATATAAATGGTGTTTTAGATGATAAATTACTTTTCTACTTATAGATCCATAATAATATATAGAATTAAAATAACTTTAGGGTGTCCTATTATTGAATAAAGTATACACTCTGTTAGGTTGAAACATTCCTTGAAGGTATTTTTTCTTGGACATAAATTCATATACCCAAATGACCTAAATATCAATCCTAGAGAATATAATTTTATGTCAATTCAGATGTTGGTACCAAACCTTCTCCATTAATAGGTGATAAATAGTTTGACATATTAAAAGATATTGGAATCATTTTTGGTAAACCATTTTTGTAAAATCATAAAAAATAGGTTGAAAAAAGTGATTAGTCTTTTTAATTACCATACTATAAAATTATGAATTATATAATATTGCATCCAAAAACTAACACCCCAAAATTTAGATTTTCAAAGGTAATTATGATTTTATATAAATATTTTATTAAATATTTTTTATCCTTATTTTTACAATATTACTATGAATATCAAAAATACACATATTTTAATAAAGAAGTATATTTTTAGGAATGATTATGAAACTCACGTACTGTTATAATATTTTTATACATTATGAAGTGGTGATTTCCTATCATATTTTTTTGTAGATCATGAAGAGATAGTTTATTTATTTATTAATTTTTTAATTTTACAATAATTTTATGTTAGAGTTATGGGGAGAGATTTTACAATAAAAATATTTTTGTTTCTGTAGGAACAAGATAGAACATATGGAGATTCATTATAGTAGATGATTGTATAATAATGATATGGATCTGAGATTGAGAGACAATGTTATTTCAAAAAATGTGTTACATAGTCAAAAATCAGTAAATGTTCTTAGATTGTCTTGATATATTAGAAATTATTTCTATGATTTTTATTTGATGTGCAAGGACAAAACAAACATCAATAAAACACATAGTATAGCTAGTATAACTAAATGTGTGTGTTTTCATTTAAAAGTGACATTTAGGTTCAAAAAAAACATCACATACTCAAAATGAAGAAAAAAACTGAATTGTCTTGACAATTTAGGAAAAATATTTGTGATTTCTTTGTGACATATAGGAATCAGCTGCACGTTAATATAACAGTTGGTGTTACCGATATGATTTAAAGTGCATGTTTTCAGTGTAGATGTAACACTTTATTTCACAATGAAAACTATATAGTAAAAAAAGAAATATTATTGGATTTTATTGATAATTTAAGAAAAAAAAGAGGATTAATTTTTTATTTGTAGGTATTAACCACACATTAATCCAACATACAATGTGACTGGTATAACTGAATGTTTCTGTTTTCATTTAGAAGTTGAATTTTTGTTCCCAATAATCATTACATACTCAAAAATAAGAAAAAATTATTCAGTTGTATTTATAATTTTGGAAAACTTTCAGGGATTCATTTATGATATTTATTAATAGACCAAACACCATTAAAATATATTATATAGTTTTTATGATTAAAATGGCGTGATTTCATTTAAAAGTGTCATTTACATTCAAAACACTCATCACAAACTTTGAATTATATTCATACATTAGTAAAATGATTCATGATTCATTTTTGATGAGTAGGAATACACCACATGGAAATCTAACACATGGACTATCTAGTAACACCCCAAGTGCATATTTTTAGTATAAAAGCAACATTTTATCTCACAACATGCGTCACATAATCAAAAATGAGAAAAAAATTATATTTCCTTTATACTATAGAAATATGATCCTTTATATAGTTTTTTTGTATAATAATTTATTATACACCAATAAAACACATTATGTAGTCACATTGACTGAAATTATGTGCTTTCAATTAAATGTAACATTTTAGCTCACAATACACGTCTCATAGTCTAAAATTAGAAAACAATCTAAAACTATTTTTATACTTAATGAAAAATTTAAATGAGTTATTTTTTAGATATAGGAATTATTTAAACATAATTCCAACACAAAATGTGTTTGTATTGACTAAAAGTTCATGTTTTTAGTTTAGATGTTTCCTTTTAGTTTAAAACAAATTCCACTTACTCAAAACTAAGAAAACATGATCAGTTTCTCTTAATACTTTAGGATAATGATCGATGATTCATTTTTGAATTGTAGAAATTTACCACAAATCAATCTAACACATCGTAAATATTAATTGACAAAAAATTCATGTTTTTATTTTAAAAGGTACATTTGAGTCCAAGACATTCATCACATACTCAAAATTAAAAACATTTCTTGAATTTCCTTGTAAATTTTGATCAATGATCAAATATTTAATTTTGATATGTATTAATTATGTACAAATAAATTCAACCCAACATGTGGTCGATATGATTGAATGTGCAAGTTTCTTTTTAAAAGTGACATTTTAGTTCAAAGGGAGCATCACATACTCAAAACCAAGAACCAAATGCGGTTTGTCTTGATACTTTAGTAAAATGATCCAAGATTCAATTTTAATGTGTAATATTTAACCTCATGTTAATATGAAACATGAGGTGACCAATATAACTAAAAGTGCAAGATTTCATTTTTAAAGTGGCATTTAATTTAAAAAAGCATGTTACATACTAAAACCAAATAAAATTCACTCATATTATTTTATTAAATTAGGAAAAACATATCTTATTAATTTTTGAAAATTAAGAATAAACTGTATGTTAATTTGGCACCTGTTATGGCTGGTATGACTGAAAGTGTGAGTTTTTAGTATAAAAGTAACATTTTAGCTCAAAATGCACATAAAATAGAAAAAACTAATCAATATTCATATATTGTGCAAATATATTAGGAAAATAATTCATGTTTCATTTGTGATATCTAGTAATTTACCACACCCTATATAATAAACAATATGGCAGGTATGAATAAAATAATTTTTTTTATTTAAAAGTGACATTTATGTTCAAAATATACATCACATTCTATAATCTAAGAAAAACACTATATTTTCTTAATAATTTATGAAAAATATCTATGATTAATTTTCAACATGTAGAAATCAACCACATATCAACCCAAAAAACAGAATGGTAAGCATGATTCAATGTTCATATTTTCATTATAAAAGTTAGATTTTAGCTCAAAACACCCATCACTTAGTCAAAATCTAGAAAACGTGCTCATAATGGCTTATAAATTTAGGGGAAATATAGAAAATTAATTTTTATTATGTATATATTAACCTCACATAAATCTGACACATAGTTTGTCTAGTATGAATAAAATTATGAGTTTTCATTTTAATGTGAAGTTTTAGTTCAAAATGAACATCACATAACTATGTCTAAGAAAATACACATGTATTGTCATGATAATTTTGAACAATAACTCATTATTCATTTTTTAATTGTTGGATGTAACCCCATATCATTGAAGTTAAAATTTATCATGGATTATATATAATTTCAATTATAATTTATTTTTTAAAATTTTTATATACTATTACCAAAATAATAAATATTTATTTATAGGAACATGGTACTTTTGTACAAGTTTGGGTTGATTATTGGAGAAGGACTGCTATAAGAGTTTTGTTTCTTGTATTGGTTAATTTTTTTTTCAAGTTAATTTTATATCAATGTAAATTTATTATATTGAAATTATTTAATGTTCTATTTTTATTTAAATTATAGGTCAATGTAAATTTATATTATTTTTATGTTTAATGTAATATTTACACTATAGTTTAAATTTTATTTTAGATATTTTATAAACTATTATAGAGTAATATTAATATCGATGCTAACACTACATAGTAGTTGATAATGGATTTTATCAGCAATAAGTGTAGCATTGATAAATTCCAATATTATCAGTTCTATTATTAGAATTGATAAATATTCCTTTATTATCATATAAATTTGGAGCTCATAAATTCATTCTTTTTTTCATGCTAAAAATGAATTGATAAAGAATATAAGGGGTTTGATTTTTTGAATCTGTCCCTTTAATTTTCCTAGTCTTAGAGGTGTTGAGAGGGATTTTAGAGGTGTTTTAGAGGTGGAGAGTCGAGTTTTATCTCTTTTATGTCCCAAACACCTATGGCGGTGGCCTTGGTAGAGATCGTAGTCTAGCCTATGTTTGAACTTTATCCACAAGATCTATATGTAGTGTTTTTTTAGAAAGTTCAAGCTATGAAATACCAATTTTTAGGGTCTTTTTATCTATATAGATTCCTTTTGAAACATAGGTAAGGGTGAAACACTCTTTATGTAGGAAGAGTGCTTGGTAAATTTCCCTATGCGAAATAGGGAAGTCTGAAATGAAAATGTTGATGGTTTTTATGGTGCAATGTTGAGTATAAATCATGCTATACAAGAAGGATGTAAATGGATAGTGTGGTTTGTCCACACCATGGTCTATGTCATGGTGAGTTAGAAGTATCAAGTGGAATTCCTCTATTCCATAACGGGCTTCAAAGGAGAGTCAGAGTTGAGGGTTCTGTGACTGTGCTCGATACCGACCAGCCATGTTACCAATAAAACATATTTTAAATGAGTAAAATGACCATTTAGAATATAGAGAGATGACTATTTTGAAGTCCAGAAGCTTCATATTTGGCCTTGAATAGAGGCATCATGACTTTGGTTGAGGCCTCCATGTCATGGTGAAGACCCACCAAGTATTTTCTATAAATTAAGGTCCATATTCCCTATGTTTTGACTTTTTATTCTTTCCTATGAGACCTGAGTAACCCAGACTACTTTTATTCCTTTTATTTATCTTGAAGTGGATACTATCCTTTGAGTTCATGGGTATCAATTATCTCTCTAGAGCCAAGGTATTCTTTTTCACCCCTTTGGCATTCCTTATTATTCTCTTCCTTAATAGAGATTATTCTAATATGAATTTATTATTTTTTGGTTATTATTTGAACATGGTTGATGAATTTGTTATATGTTTATGTTCCATGGTGGTTTCTATCATGTTTTTCCGTGGTTGATTCCTTATAACTCTATTCTTGTGCAGTTTTCTTGAAGATTCATATCGAGTAGGGGATTCATAAACTGATTTTTTATTTTAGTTTCAATAAAAAAATTTTAATTCTTGATCTTATATAGGTAAATAACTAAGATTTACATTAATGTAGATAATTAACCAGAGTAAGGAAATTAGAAGAATTTAAAATGGTGTTTTTACTAAATTGTGATTATTATTTAACCATAATGGTTACCTCATGTGATTTTCTTGATAGTTTCATTTAGCATTGTTTTTATTGTTTTTGTTCCTTATTATATTTTACAAGCCTAAATCTAGATGAAGACATAATATTTTAAGAAAAAGGGTAAAATTAATGTGTCATAAGAATAGATTTTATCATTGTTCATTAAAATTGAAGAGCATCAATGTGTTTCTTTGATCATTTATTCAGTTTCTTTAGTTTTTATTAGAAATTAGATATTAGGTTTCATGTCAATGAAGTATTTTTATAATGAATCAGTTAAATAATGATGATAAAGGAAAATGTTGTTTGTTGGAAAGAAATATTCAAGGCGGGTTTAAAGCATAACCTTTCTTTCTATATTCTTTTATTATTGATGTTATGGAAATGAATGTGCCTTGAATTTTTTGGGATGTAATTTTTGTTTTCATACCATGTTTATACCTTAGGGTGGAAAATACCTTGCTATGTTTTGATAAATGTGACCTAGTATGGTTGGATGATTTAGTGAGTAATGGGTTTTTTCCCTAGTTTTTGCATTGGATGAGGTGGTGGAGGCATGGATAAAATTGGTGGATAGAGAATATTGCATATTTTCATAATTTTTGTGATAGGTTGAGAGATAGGATTTCCCATTTTTTTTATTTCTTGGTGTATATTTTCTTATTGATTTGTTTCTATGATTAATTTCTTCTTATTCCAGCTATCATGATTAATTACCTATTTGTCTTCCATGTGGTAACTCAGGTTAAGTGATAAAATACCCAAGAATATGGAATAGAAAATTAATTATCAATTAATTTAAGGGAATGGGTGTTAATGATGATAATGATTAATTAATTAGAAACCATGGATTGGTTGGGATAAATGATCTAAGAGTATCAGATGAAATCTAGAAATAAATGTTAATTATAAAAGAACCATTGATTTTGATAGGTGGTGTAAATGGTTAAAGTAAAAAATGAATATTTATTTGTATAAATAAAATGGTAGTTGTTAAATTACAATATTATTCATGATGATGAATTTTGATTCTTGTATTCATAGATAAGTATTAGTTTTCTGGTCCTAGAAATGGAAGAAATGTTACCATATGGTATTTTATATATAGGTAAAGTATGAGGTATGATAATTTCCCTTAGACAGGTTGTGTTTTTATACTATCAATATGTTATATTATGTCTTATGCTTCTCAATATGAGTTGATGTGGCGGATGAAGAGCATATTGATCTTAGGTTCCTAGGGGTTTCCCCAAAATTTTAGATATTGAAGAGATAGTTAGATCAATACTCTCCTTTCCCACACTGCCTTTGATAAATAGCATGGTATGTTAGAATATATGGGCCATTACGTCTTAAGGTATAGGACATGTGATCATACAGGCTATTATGGATCTTAGCTTTACAATATATATATATGTGGGATGTATTGGATTTAGGCTATATAATATTTCTATATATGTCTTGGAAATAATGGATTGTGGTTATAAAAGTGTATTTATGAATGTGATATAATTGATTAAGGTATAAAAATTATAACATGGGTTGTGACAGACCACAAAGTGAACAAAAAAAGACGATGATGTGGGTTTGATGGGTTTTGTGGGGTGCGCGATGTGATAATGATGATGTGGTTGGGATACAGTTTCTAGGATTGGTAATTTGACTTGTATAGGGGATGAGAGTACCAAGATGTAATATAATGGGGTGTGGGAGAGTATTCTAGTGGGAAAGTGGATGTGTGGTAGCTTTAATATAATTGCATTTGATATTATGTCACATATTTATTATTGTTACCTGTCAAGTGAGCGTTGGTGATCATAGAATATAGTAACTTAATTTTGGAAATGAGTTGATTTCCTCTTTTTAATCAACATATTTTAGAAAGATTATTCCACATCTTTATAAGAGGATTAAATGAGGCTTCTACTCATTATACTTTTATTCTCACTGCTATATATATAATGTATTTTTTAGGTCTTAAAGAGCTGTTCAATGATTGGGCCAAGTGTCACTATCTTTTTTAGGAGCAGTTGATGTTTGTGGTCACTTCCTTAATTGTTTCATAGTTTATTTCCCTTTTCTTGCATATTTTATGAAATTTAATGTGTCAGTAAGGTTATTTATTTTTTTATTTGGATTTTATTAGTGGATATTTTTTATTTACTATAAAATATTAAGGGAAATGCCTCTCATTTTATAATTTTTTATACCCTCAGTGCTAGTTTCCTAAATTTGGCATATTTGAGTTGGGATTTTGGGGTCACTCCTTTCTTCACTACCATACTAGGAGGGGTTCCATAGGAGGGGGTATTGACAGAGTTTTATCACCGATAAAAGGATAATTTATTAAGAATTATCATATAACTGATAAAATTTAATGTCTTTTATCATTGATTAGAACATTAACACTTTTTAACCCCAATGTGATACATTTCATGAAGTGATAAAAGAATGAACTGTAGTACCAATATATAGAATAATTTAGAACCCTCATATATTGTATATCATTAAAATATTGTTATTATGAAATTTATATAATGGTTTTTATATAATTTCAACTACAATATTTTATGTTTTTAATGATATGGGCATAGTTTTTTATAAATTTGGACCCCCAATATACACCCTATAGGGATGAGAGTGAATTAGGGTGACTTGATATTTCTTTTTCTCTCATGTTTGACTTCATCTTATCCTCATTTATGCAAAGACACCTCAAATCTATCTTAATGTTCACACAAAATCAGAAAAATGTATAAAAATAAATAATTTTAGATATATGGATTTTACTTGGTTCACATATGTTAAACTATATCTAAGGAAAACATATAAATTATGTGTTGATATACATGTTAATCAAAACACCACTAGTTTTTTATTACAATATTTTTTTGAATATCACTTCTCATAAAAAATCTATGGATTATTCCGATCTTCCACTCACTACTTTCCAAGAGGGTTTCAAGATATTATATAGTCGATATATAGGCCAAACTCACAATAATAAAGATATCAGAAATAACTCAAAACAATAATGGGTGTTCTACAAGATGCTCTATTCTCAAAATCCTTTTCTTTATTAAAATACATAAAAATATTCACTTCCATGCATAATCTTCAATAAAAATAAATCTAATCACACTTTAGTCTGTAATCCCCATCAGAAATAAAAAATGTGTTCCAAACACATTTATGCGGAATCTATGATACAGTCCTTACTTGGATTACACATTTCAAGTGTATGATGAAATGTATCTTTATATATTATGAATATGTAAATGAGATATCCATACGATGCTTGATTTCTCAACTACTAAGGTATTAAGATTCCTCACAAAAATTTCCCACTATGGTGAAATGGTTGGGAGAACCTATCACTAGGGGTAAACCACAGATTTCATCCATTAAAGATAAAAATGGGTATCAGAACCAAAAAAATCATTTTTATTGTATTATAATAACTTTTTAGCATTATGAAATAACATCCATAAGGGAAACCTATAGACTATGGAATAGTTAATTTTACATTCTTTGATTTGACTACTCATTGTGAAAAAATTAACCTATGGATCTAAGATTATGATCATTAGAAGTTAGAAAAGTTTTTCTTCAAAATGTAGTTTTTCACTAATGAGAACTCTTCATGCATACACCAGTTTTCATTCCATACTTTACACACTCAACCTCACAAATAAATATATCAATTATCATATCCCTTTAATGCTTTTCCTTTACACTCATCTTCCTTTATAAACCACTCCTTTAATTCTCAAGTCCACTTGCATGAGATTACTTATGTAGCTAACTTTCATACCATGGTACAAGGATGAACAGATTTTACACTTATCATACTTGTTTTCCCTAGTCTACTATATACTATAAATAGATTCCCTTGGATCCCCATTTGAAACATACTTATTGAAGAGAAAATAATCTTGGGGCACTATGTAGTCTTGATATTCCAGAACCCCCTTACTTGGACACAATGTGACATAGTCATCTCAAGGATCATATACTAGGCCCCCATATTCCCTGATCATCCTTGAGAACACCTACCTAATAGGGAATTAACCTAGGTCTCCAACTTGAGTTTGAATTCAAATTGGTCACCCAACCAAGGTTCCCATGTCTTCTATCCTCCCTACTTTTATTCCAATTCGCCCAAGTCTCTAATTAGGGAGGCCCTCTTCTCATGAAATATAATTAAATGAACCATTATCCCAAGCCTCCATACATGGGTGTCCCTTCACACAAGCCCTAATACTTGAGAAACCCTTTTCCCCAGCCTTAATACTTGGGTGACCCTTCAACAAAAACTCAATCCATGGGAGACCATTTTACCTTTTCCTTCCAAACTAGCATAACACTTCCCTTTCATCCTTCTATACTAGTTTTAAAATGAGATAAAGTTTTATAGTTGAGAGCACCCCCACCTAGGTATCACACCTAGGTGATAATTCAAATAGGCCCCTATACATATCCAAAAATTCTCCTATGTTCTATGACATGGATTCCCACCTATCCAAGGATTCATATTAGGTTTAATCCATATAACCTACCTTTATATGAGATATATTCTTGGTTGAATTATATCAGGATATACCAATGAATATTCCCCACTCAATCCTTTTCTATAACCCCATTCACGAGTAAAATATCCTTACCACATGATGATAAATTGTATGGACCTTTATCTATTACTATGTTTCATCTCTAGTGTTAGCTTCCCCTATCGAGTTACTAAATTGAAGGGTAAATTAGAAAGGGCCTCCGATGTTTAAGCGTTTCTCAATATCCTATTGGAACAACTATGGCGATATAGATATCCTTACCATATGAAGCTAAAATTCATATACATGGGCCTCATACTAGGTGTTATCCATATCCTTACCCCCCCTTATAGTTATCAGTAGAAAAGGATAATTAGAGAGGGTTTCACATTCATAATCCCCACTCAACCTATTTTTATCACTCCTTTAATGTTCCAATCATCCTTATAATGTATCACTAAACATGATAGAATTGATCCTCCTACTATGTATAATCCCTATACTTCCATTCCCTTATTATGTTACCTATGTACAATGTAAATCAAAATGGGATGCCCATTCACAAGCCCTACTCAATCTATTTTTGTCTCTCCTTTCATGATTTCAAACATCCTTATCACATGATTCTTTACTGCATGGAATCGAGCCTCTTAATATGTGTAATACCTAGAATTACCTTCCCCTTTCTATTTATCAAAAAATAGGGTAAGTCAAAAAATGGACACCCATGTATAAGCCCCACTCAATATATTATTTTCACTCCTTTTAGGACACAAACATCCTTATTTCATGATGTTAAACTACATGGCTTGATCATATCATAAAAAAATAAACTACACAATACGAACTACATTATAGTTGATTCATAATAACCAAGATATTTAGGAAACCTATATTAGGTTCAATCTCAATATTTCAATATATATATTGGGATTCCTACTCGGAATAAGAACCAATCCTCTCTAATCTTCATTCCCCATATAGTTACAAATATATATTTGGTATACAACCATATCCTGGTTTCCCATAAGTAATCCCCAACTCTTCCTCACTAGGTTATACCCCATATGAGTCTAGTCATCCTAAATATTTTAGTTACAATATATAAGATATGGAAATCCATATATGGGACTCTTACTATGTGTATGTTCCAATATTACTTTATTTTATTTCGTTATAAATGAAACAGATCAACCAGAATGGTCTACCCTTGTATAAGTCACGCACTAAACAAATCTAGGATTTATTCACCTATTAGTCCATTTTTATGATTCTAAAATTTAAGGAAGAAGTCTTGTGTGTATATCCTTAAAAGGAACTTCACTTTGTTATGGTTGTATGACCCTAAACACAGGAAATTGGTCCTTGTCACATGACTTTAAAAGGTATGATATGGACCATTAAGTGGCACCAAACTATATGGATGATGATTCCCTTTATAGGGATATGTAGGGATCCCTTATCGTGGGCCTGATCTGAACATCATATCACCCACCACCTCCTTGGGCAGAGATAAACTGCAGAGTTCCCAACCCTATAGCTTTAAATCATAGTATCACAAAATAATAAGATAAATATGTACAACCTATGATGTATAAAAATGTTCACATCAATGCATGGTTTCCATTGAATCCCTAAATGGTGGTATCCAGTCCCATACTAGGAATTGGGAAGGATTCATAAATATATATTAAATATATAAGAGTGTCCCAGAGTAGGAAATAATTCCTCTCTCATGGGTGTGTTGATCCTAACTTCCCATCCTCCGGAATAATGTATGCCTAAAGTGTCATTATAAAATCCATAATGAACACCTATTTTTGGATAGTAGGCCCGCATCGGATCAATATGAGTGCAAGAGAAAATTACATTAGGAATATTTTTTACATATTGTGTTGTGTCAGGACATGAAGGGTTCAAGAGATATTAGTCCATTATTATGCAAGGGGGGCTATGCACATTAATCATATGTAATTTCAACTGAGTTAATCCCATGTGGGGTCTATTAAATCATAGAGAGTCCTTTCACCACATGAAAATATGATTGGGTATGGATTAAATTTTAGTGAGGTTTGGTTTAATCTCATGCAATAATTATTGCAGTGTGTTTATAGGAACCATACCATGAATCCTTTGTAGTTAGTTTACTTAGTTCTGTCTTCTTAGAGAATGTTGTGCCATGATACATGGGTTGTTTTCGTAAACATGGTTTATTGATTATTTGGTTGAGGAATAATTCTAGAAATCACACCATGGTTTTAGAGGGATTGATAATTATAGTGTGACACCCTTATCCAGACCATTAACCTATTTATTATCATCACAAAAAGGTCATTGATATTAAGTAAAAAGGGGATACGTCAGGATAGATTACACTACTATCTTTGGATATAAGATCATTATGGCATGATGAATCCTTACCCAAACATGAAATTATGTTTTAATTTTTTTTTATAAACTAAGGAGGCCTCTCAAATTAATTATATCCCCACTTATTCTCTTAAACCCTAGGCATATGTATGATAATTTTGGATTAACCATGGAAAATATGATAAATATCTACACATTTTTATTTTTCAATGACTAACTTTGATTAGAGGGTTCATGGCCTCATTATGAGTTTTGTGTTGGTATTAATAATCCTTCATTCAACCTTGTTTATCAATCATTTAAGCCACTTATTGAGGATACGACTTATATTTAATTTTATATTTTTATAAACATGGTATTATCATGATAAATAGACTAATATGAATCAATGTGATCACTGATAGAGGGAGAGGTGAATCAGGTATCTTCAATTTTTATGTTTTCTTTCTTAAGAAACAATATTCTCTTCTAGTTAGTGATAAATAAAACTACTGAAAAAATCACACCCATAGGAACCCAGGGATTTACTAGGTTCACTTCTAAATAATAGTAGATATTATATGGAATGGTTTTCAAGTAATCCATAACCACAAACCACTAGAAAATAATTATTTTTGAGGTTATAGTAGGCATTTAATATTCATTCAATTTCATAAAACTATATTAAATTGATAGTCCATGTGATCCTGAGATAAAATAATTATATAAAAATGTTTTTTAAAAAATATAGTAACCTTCACCAGTAGGTTTTGATATATTTTTATTGTTCTCCTTGAACTGTCACCACAATTTCCATTCTTTCATGTTCTTCTCCCACTTCATTTTCTTTCAAAATAATTAGAACGATCTTTTTCGTAGACTTATGTATATAATTGTTTAACTAATATTTTATTCATATGATACACTATAACTGGTGATAATTAGTCTGATGAAATATTTTTCTATTCTCTTATATTATACTGGTCACATTTGTTTGATCTATCAGCTATTCTTATAGTTCTTTTGATTCCTATTCAACATTTTCTTCCTATCATATATGCACACCATTCATCTGGTCATCTCAACACACTGTTCATCTGAAACCAAAAGATAAAACGAAATTCTATAGTATCCTTCAGACCGATGACTCTTCAAACTATTAGTCGGATAAACTTTTAACATATAAATCACTTCACCATGCTTCCAAATATTGGTCAAAAAAATCTCATCACACCGAAAAACCTTTATATAGTAATCAATTCTCTAAAATTATAGGGAGTAGTGAAAACATTGAATTTAAAATTCCCACTCAAAAACTTTTTTCATCCCACTGGGAAACATACTTCATTTTATTATATTAAAACATATTAAAAATAAATTTTTTATTATGGCCCTTTATCAATGAACTTCTTCAAATAATTGTTAAATATCAACCATAAACCTTACTAGAATCTCGAAATGAATCATTAGTTTCCATCAGGATTATTGAAATATTGAATGTACAACTAAGAATAATCACATTAAATTTACTTATGAAAACATCTTAAACGATCTTCAAAAATTCCACCCAACACAACATTATAACAATACCTTCATCCAATGGATTCCTTCAGAAACATTTGAAATTTTCCTTCTCTAGGAAATATTTTTATGATTAACATCATATAAAACATTTATTTGATGAATCATAGATTTTTTTCTGATCATTATGAAACTTCTTAACTTTTCATCTTAAACTTTATACAAGTCTTTCTTATAGACATCATAATTAAGAAAACATTCATCTATATGGTGAACATATAATTTTTTTTTCAGGAGACTTGAATTTTTTCCTCAATCCATACAACATTATAAAATTGGTTTGTCTGGTGAAAAAAGACTAATGTCCTCCAAAGTGTTCATCTAATAGACTTCAAATGATGAAATTTCTATTCAACCACTTTTCAAAACATCTTTGAACATCCTACGACACCTGATAAATGCCTAATTTATGAAACTATATGATACTGAAATATAACATATTCATAAACCAAAAAATTTAAATCATGAATATTTATTACTTCACGACTTTAATGTTAACATAGCTTCACCACTATCTAACAACATTAGTCCGGTAAAACATCAATTATTCCCAATATGAAATATATAAAAATATACCTTAATCTACCTGTTGGAATTAATCTTGGATCATGATAACTTTTAGTATTCCTGATTTTTGGTACATTAAGAATAATAATTAATTGTTAGATTTTATTATTGAACATCTTTATTTTATGGAACTGTGGGTGTTAAGCACCACATTATGGCTGATCACATCAAACTGGTAAAATCTTACCGCTATACTCAATTTTTTAGCCATAAGCTATTGGACTATGTCTGATCACATTTAAATATGATCTAAACTATGTTATATGATTTATGTTTTATCAAAAAAGAAAATAATTTGACAATACATTCTTCCATCAGATTCTTTTTAGACAACTCCAAAATACTTGGTCCCAACAATCTCTACCTTTGGATTTTTTTGTCAACCAAGGAACAAAAATTAAAGAGACTTTGAAACAAAATAAATGGATGTATTACCTAAAAATTATAATACTACATAAGTGAAATTAGTGTAGTAAACAATAATAAATGAACAAAAATACCATGTCTTCCATAAATATTATTTTAAGAAACTTTTCTTAATCTATTTAGGAATATTTTATTAAAAACCCTTCCAAATTATTCTTTCACTTTGAAATATCATCAATAAAAAAACTTCAACCTGTAAAAAAATAATTCCTACATCCACTTTATGAAACTATTAAAATATTTTAAACATAATGAAATCATAGCTTAACCCTTTTAAAAATTTCACCTAAATATATTCTTTCCTTCATAAGGTAGAAAAATAACAATGGATATATTTATGTTTTATATATTCTCCTATATTGACTAAACTATCCAAAGAAAAGATATAAAGGGGATGTAAAATCATATTATTTAGCCTTCAATAGAGTAAGGTTATACACCCATGATCAACCTCAATTTATGAATTTTTTTCTTTGACAATGATATAGTAAAGATATCAGAAACTTTCTCTATTTCCGAAATAAACTCGAGATTTAGTTTATTTCCTTACAAATTCTCTTTGATGAAGTAATATTTAAAATAAATATTCCTGGGTTGAGAATATTCAACTGTATTCTAAGTAATATTTATAATAATTTTATTATTACAACCTAATAGAATGTTTAACATCACATCAACCAACAAATATTCTAGCTTTTTATTCATCCATTCGAACTATGTTGCAACCTGAGTAGCAGAAAAATATTCAATTTTTTAATAAAAAGAGTTACTGAACATTGTTTCTTTTTATTCTATCAAACACATCTTCCTCCGAGGAAGAAAACTCCACCAGATGTGGATCTTTTATCTGTGATACAACCTTCTTAATTCATATCTGTGTAACCAAACAGATCCATATTTCTATCAATATCATATTTCCAACCAAAATTAATGGTTCCTTATGTTTATGTATGATAATTCATTATCAATAAATAAGATGCGATTATTTAAGAGAAACTTGATACCTAGAAAAAAGTGTAACCCTATATACAAGATCATGCCTTGAAGATGTTATGTACATCAATCTTCTAATCAACATTATATACTCTCTAAATCAATATCTTTTCCTTTCTCATAAATTTTCATCCTTATTCCCTTTGATATGGGTGTATAGACCATGTTTAAATCTTTTATTCCAAATTTATTCATAAGTTACTTAGAATACTTCTCCTGAGAAAGGAAAAGATAATTATTCATTTTAGAAATTTATAGGCCAAGATAGTATTTCATTCCACATCACATGGAAATTTCAAACAAATTCTTCATCTCCACAAAAAAATTTCACATATTTTTTCACCATTATTTGCGAATGCAATGTCATCAACATGAATAATTACAATATAGGAAACCTCTTGATTATCTTTTATATAGTTGTTCTTGTCTACTATTTATTTCTTAAAATTCAACTTCCTTAAGTAAGTATATATTTTAAAATACCAATATATTATAGATTTATTCAACCAATTTTAATTTTTCATCAAATGGAAGACATATAATTCATATCTAAAAAGCATGAAACTACAAATTTTTTCAATATAAAATTTATTATCGAGTTCAAATTTGTGAAAACCCAACTTGAAATCAATCATTAGTATCCTATATCTTTTTGAGGAAGTAATAGAAAGAAAAGTTCTTATTGTTTCATGAATTTTTAATTAGGGATAAGGTCTCATAAAAATTAATTCCATCAATTTGTAAGTAACCTTTACAAACCCGTTAAACATTGTTTCTTATCACTTTGTTTTTTCATTTAACTTTTTTTGTAACACCCACTATGTACAAATCACATTTCTATCTTTTGGTTTTAGTATAAGTTATAATGTTTCATTATTTTCAATTTGATTCAATTCCTCAGTTATGAAATTATCCCACCTTAAATTATCCAAATATTATTTAACTTCTCTAGAATCCATTTACAAAAGTACATAAGTATGTGAAATTTTCCCTGATGTTATTATAGTTTGAACCTATTTCTTCTGGTGTCCAATTTTAGTCTAGACCTCTAATTTAATTATCATCCTATGAAGAGATAAACTTATTTTTTCCTCATCACTTTTCATATTTGATTTAATATATTCATCTTGAATATATTATTTATTATCACTTATATTAGAAACATTGTTATGTTCCCTATTAGAGAAAAGATAATCATTACCTTCTTTAATATATTTAATTGAATGTAAAAATTTTCTATCAGAATGTTAACAAAAATTCACATCTGTGGAGTCAAAAATACTTTATGTTTCTTAATTATAGAACCTATAACTTATACCATTAGGAGTATAGCCATGAAATATTCATTCATCACCTATCTTATCAAACTCCCCAAGATTTTCACCCTCAAATTTGATAATTCAAGGACTTCCAAACAACCTTAGGTATTATAAACAAGGTTTTTTTTATAATATATTTCTTAAGGAGTCATATCATAGTTGGGCCTGATGAAGCACTAATTCTGAATATGAACTAATTATCTAATAGCTTACCACTAAAAGAGTAAAGAAATATCAAATTCAATCAACATAGTTTGAGCCATTTTCACCAAATAACTGTTTCTTCTTTTAGAATATCCATTTATTTGTGGTGTGTATGGTGAACTAATTTCATGACAAATTCCATATTTTTCCAAATAGTATTTTAAATTCACATTTTTATATTCAACATCATTTCAAGTTCAAATATTCTTCATATAATATCTACATTCCTTTTTTCACTTCTCCAAAAAGTATTAAATATCATGAATGACTTTGATTTATGTTTCAAAAACATGATACATGTAATGAAAGTATAATCAGTAATAAATAAAATAATATACTTATCTTGGTTTGTCAAATTAATTATTATTAGACCATATATGTCATAATTAATAATATCCATTGGATGAGTTGAATGTATCTCAACATTATTATGTATTGAGTTTGTAATCATCCCATTCTGAAATATTTAACAATATAAATATATTCTTTTTATAATTTCATGAATATCAAAGATTCCTTCTCTCTTTTTTATATTTCTCATATTCCTTTTTCATATATGTCTAAGTCTTTTATTCCATAACTGATTCTCTTTTACCATGCTTAGATAGCATGATCCTAGTGCATATATCACTTCCAAAAGTTTCCCCTTGGTTTTTTGTCCTCATGTTCCAAATTTCCCATATTTAATAATTTTAACCCAAAAATCATTTATTCTAAAAATAAAATAATTTTATTCATGACAATGTTGTGAAACACTCAAAAAATTATGGTTCAACCCATTAAGAAAGACATCACTTCTACATATCAATTCTTTTTTTTCAAAATATAGAATATCCAATGACATTGATTTTGAGTGACTTGTTATTTAAAAAGTCATAATTATTTCTTTATAATGTATTAAATTATTTAGAAATTTCAAATATCCTATCATATATGAAGGGAACAAAATATCCAATATTCAAGGTAGTTTTTTGATTGTATATTTGAAAGAAGTTTCAATAACTATGGTATTTTCCTTTACTTTTTCTTCCTTTAAATATGTATTTTGAGATTTATCATATAATATTCATTGAGATGGTTCCATAATAAGACATCATTTAGTAACATGTCGAGGTGAATCACATCTTTCACAAATAGTTTTTAGAGGTTAAAATCTAATTTTAGTTTTCAAACAGGATTTTTAAGGTCTGTATATTTGATTGGGTTGAATCCATCACAAATTATATATCCAGTTCCTCCTAGATTCATTACAGTATTGATGATTGAACCAACATATTTTTTCCATATTCACGAAGGCTCCTCAATACCAAAAGTATCCATTGAGAGTATATTTTCCTCTATAACTAACATGTTTTCCAGTGTTGTATACCCACCTTCCATCATATTTCTTACAACCCACCTTAGAAACTTATTTTGAACCAAAGTTTTGGATGCCTCTTGATATTTTATTCTTTAGATTTTATATCTCATCAACATTAATAGATTATCCAGTTATAGTAGCTTTTGGTTCAGACTTTTAAACCTTAAGGATTTTCATATTTTCATCTCTTCTTGTTTTGGCTATAGAATGGTCATCTTAAGTTGTGTTTTCTTCTAAACATTTTCAACATTGTTGTTAAACATTGAGGAGGATTTATATTGATCATTCTAAAGTTTAATTTTCTTAAAACATCCACTAACTTCTAATGTTGTGTTTTGGAAGTTTTTAATTCATTTCTCAACATAAAAAAGATTTTTTTGAACATGATCATATTCTATCTACTTCACCTTTATCTTATCTTCAACTTGAAATCGTGGACATTTTTTTTCCTTAGTTAACTGCTTTAGATAATCAATCTATTTCAACAAATTGTATTTTTCATCAAGAAAATATTATTTATTATTTAATAAAATATTGTCTTTCTTCAACATATTATTCTATATTTCATGTCTGACAATCATTATAAGAAATTTCCTCAACTCTCACATAAGTATGAACTCCATATAAGACTCTTCTTCTTCTTTTTATGAGTTTATAAATTAATCACCAGTAAACCTGTCATCATTAACTTTTTCAATAATTATTTTTTCTATAATATCATCACTGGAGTTATTTTCTTCTAATTCAATATACTTATTATAAGGACCCGACCTTAAACATTGCTTATTATTGAATTAAATGAATAATTCACATTGAGGATCTTTTCAGGTTTAGAGTTTTAGAGAATTAGGACATAACTATTATATCTCAAAGATTATAAAGTAGACACAACTACTCAGCTTCCATTTTTTTCACAAAATAAAAACTCTTGAACAAAAGATTCATGTCTAGTTCCTTGTTTTAGACACCCTGACATTTCCTTGATCCCATCCTTGACCCTATTCAACTTTATGTCCTGTGAAAAACATTTCAAAAAAAAACTTGGGATGAGCATAAAAATCTCAGTAAGGGTTATAACAATACGGAAAGAAATCATTAGTCCATGTATACATAAGAATTAATGAAATCATACTTTACTCATAAAACCTAAGCAATTTAACATACCTCATAAAATCATAGGATATACGAATAACTCATAGAAATCATAAGACATAAAGGTAACTTGAGGAATTCATAACATTCTTATGCAGGGAGTAACCCTCATGGTTACATTTGGAATACCCATCACAGTATATTCCCTAAATCTATTTGGATAAACCTTAACGTTTAACCCCTTCGTATTACCCAATTCATTGGAGAGATATATCGGGCTCACCCGCTCTTAGTTTATCACGGAACCACTCGTCTTCATAAACAATGCCCAAGAACCATAACATAATCATAGCACATAACTTAAGAATAAAGTAAAGATAACATTCCCACATTTCAATAACAATATAACATTTTAAGATAATGAATCCATTCTAAAAACCATTTTCAAAACCATTTAAAACATTTAATAAAGAGACTTTTGAATCAAAGTGTCCCATACCACTTTGAAGTTTTTAACATTTTAAACCATTAATATCCATATAATTAAATCCTTAAAACCATTTTTAAAACATGTATATTAATGAGAAATATTTATAAGAATAAATCATTAAAACATTTAAAACGATATTTTAGTTAAAGGGTTTTTAACAAAATGAGAGACACTTGAATACCATAATTGAGGAATAACATTTAATCAGAACTTTATAATATCATGAGAATAAATGGATTCATGATATAATATTCCAAGGGATAGTATATACACCATATAAGAGTGAATTGGTGCATAAAAATAATGAAGTCTCAATAGAAATGTAAAATGAGATGAAATCCCTTATAAAGAAGGTATCCTTAAATTAAGGATAAATCAATCTCATAATTATGTGTGAAAAATATAAATACACCCAATATAAGTGGATATTAAGTGTAAAACAATCAAAGGTCATTAACACATATTCAAAGGATGACATATTCAATAACTACATGTTGAACCCAAAGAAATCTAAATTGGGATAAGAAGTTCCCTTGGTAAAATTCGACAGCCTGACGACGTCACTTTAAAATTCATAAAATTAGTTTATGAGAGAGAAAATTGTATCTCATCACTTGGAAATAAAATTTAAATCAATAAGGATATATAAGAACATATCCCAACATAAAAATATGTAAATTAAAAGACATAACAAAAGAAGTCTTTTAAAAAGAGGAGGGTGAAAGGTTCCCTTACCGATTTGGGCAACTTTCGAAATGTACAACCCATGAAAGAAGGGTCATACAATGAATCTGAAACTACCCATAAATGAGAGTATATTATACAAATAGTAAAATAATGGTCAGTACATACACCACACAAATGGAAATAGAGGCCAATGTAGCATGAATCTCATAGGAATAAAAAGTGACATGAAAAATACCTTATGAAAATTCGGCAGCCCAACGACGCCACATAAAACTTCAAAAAATGGATTGATGAGATAAAATAGGGTCTCTCATAATATTAAAATAAAATTTACAGCAATATTAATATAAAAGAACATCCCCCTACATAATAAAGAGGATCTAAAGTAAGTTACATAAAAAGAGTACTTAAAAATAAAGAGAGAGGTAGGATCCCTTACGAAAATTCGGCAGCCTAACGGCGCCACTCAAAACATACAAAATGAATTAATGAGAGAAACTAGGGTCTATAATCATATAAAAAGTACAGTAAGATTAATATAAAATAACATACCAATCATAGGAAAGATAATCTTAAAAGGAATGCCATAAAAGTGTGTACTTAAAAAGAAAGAGAGGGGTAGAATCCCTTACCTCATGTCTGACTTGTCTTGTTCGTTTCTTTATATTTCTGAATAATAAACTTTGGTAAATTTATAATTGATTAAGGACCTACTTTAAGGATTATTATTCAGTTCATACCACATATTATAATGTTATAATAATTATTTAATAATGTTAGTTCATATCAGACGTTTTTGTCGATGTTTGGTACATGAGTCAAAAATGAACTTGTTTGAAAATGATTGTCCATGTAGTTATAAGTAAATTATCTCCAGAATAGTATGAATGATTTAAATATCATATATATCCAGTAAATATTCGTTTTATACTATTCTATAACAATTAGAGATAAAAATAAATGAAATGCACCGTTCATGGAGACGGTAGGCCGTACGTACGCATGAAGGTTACTTTCATTTCATTGACATATTAATGGAATTAAAAATAATTGAGAGATATATATATTATAATTACAGTATAATATTTATGTTTTATAGGTCACATAAGTTCATTAATTTCATTATTTATACATTCCATGTATTGCATGAACGAGTCACATCACTTGAGGGGGCGGTAGTCCACACTTCCTCGTATGAAATTATCGCATTTTCACAACATGCAAAGCATAAAGATATGTTTTAAATATAAAATACAGAAGAATATGAAAAACATAAATACCATATATATCATATATAAAATACAGTGACATAATAATGGCCACCATTAAAGGTGTTAAAAGAATATTGAACAATCATCGTTTCGTGAGACAGTAATTCTCCATCCACAGAAACAGTATGTTCTTTAACCATTAGACGGATGTGTGTGTAAGTGTAGCTCGGATCCTTATTATAAAAACATCCTAGTATATTGAAGATACCTGTGTTGTTACAAAATAAAGTAATAAAAAGAGTTTAGGGGGTTATAAAAGCAAAATAAAACATAATAACTCAAGAGAAGACACTACCTTTAAACCGGGTAACTCTTTTTGATTTGATCTGAAAGGCTTACTTGGAAAGACTTATTCCCAATGTGAGGATTCTAGGAGTAAGAGAGGTACGTGGAGAGACAAAATGGGAAGGGTTTGACTGAGACAAAGGCTTAAGAGGTGTGGGTAAGGTGGTAGAGGTGAGGGCCTTTTATAAGAGGAGAGGTGGGGGACTCTTGGAATGTTATAAAATATTACTTTATTATAAAATGCTTTTCGGATTTTAAAGGTCCCAAAAGGATATATTTCTAGGATAAGGTGATAAGGTTTCGAAATACACCCATAAAATAGGTTTGTGACAAGTTTAAGACTTATATTTCACCCTATCTTCTCATTTTATTTAAATCGTTCATTTATGAGGTAATCACTGCATCATCAGAGTGTCATAAATAAAATAATTTATATAATGTCTAAAAATTATAAAAAAAAATATAATTATGTAGGAAATATTTTTATCTTTATAATGAATTATTATAATCAAAATTATTACTTTTATAGCCCCATATAAAAATTGTTTTAGTAAAACAATACATGTTTGTGACATTTTAATTTTAACTTTAAATAAAAAGTTATTAATGTCATTTTCCAACCAAAGTGGCTCCATGGGGTCCCCAAGTTGACCCATGGATTGTATGGGTCGTCCATGACTCATCCAATAAGGGTAGGACATGTGTCATGGTCATTTAATATTATTATAAAATTATCTTTACCTTAAATTACACTAATTACCTCTAATCGCGATTAAAAACTTAAAAGTTACTATTCAACAAAAAAATATTTTAATCCCATTGAACCAAATTTTACATCATAATGACAACCATGTATGTTAGATTTTTAAAATTCAAATCATAGAAGTGGTAAAGTTTAATTTGAACAAAAAATCAGTTTTTAAACTACCACTTAGTGGTTTTACCATTCATCAAAAATTGAAGTTTTTCAGAAAAATACCAAAAATTCACCCTAAGCTATATTTGATATTCCGAATTCAAAAATGATGTCTATTTTAAAAAATTCAAAACATATAAGTTACATTAATTAATTTAATAATTAATTCCCACTGTCAGAACAAATAGCGTGTTTTTATGAGACAATATATATCAAAAGATTGACACTAGTTTAAGTACAATTTCAAAGTGAAAATAATTCCAATGACCAATATTGGATTAAATGGTAAAAATATATTATAATTTCACTTTAAAACCAATTCAATAGATAAAATAATAATATAAATTAATTATATTAAAAAGAGGTTTTGAATTAATATACAACATTTTCACTATTCATTAAAAAATGAACTTTATCAGAAAAATACCAAAAAATTACACAAAGTAAATTTTGATGTCCAGATTCTAAAGAGGAATTTTATTTTGTCAAATATAACACATAAAATCGTAAACAAGTGGATTTAAAAGAGGTTCGCCATTAAAAGGCAGTTAATCGACCTTTTAAAGAATATTAGAATGTTTACGCTTAAAGTTGGATTCATTCACATTTTTAATCCTCTAATATTTATTGAAAAAAGTAAAAATATTTGACAAACATATATAATAATTTTATAGTTAGTTCTGTTCATTCCCTCCATTATAATGTCTAGGTGTTAACTACCATTTAAAATAAAATTATTTTATTATTAGAGTGCAATGTAATATTTCAAAGGAAATCGATGTTGCGTATTGGGTAAGCCATTGAGCATATCATTCCCTTTAAATTAATATTAAAATTTTATTCACAAATAGGTATAAATATAAAAATGTCATATTCTTTATTTACCTGGTGTGTTACATCCTTCCCCCCATTTGAGAATTGCATCCTAGAAATTTTAAAAATTGGGCTTGGAAACTTCATTGAAAATCCCAAATCGCAAAAAGAGTTAGTAAAACTATCACTTTAAAATAAATAAAGAGAAGTACAAAGGTCACCTGAGTTAACCCATACTATGATTCCATGTAGGAAAACATGGACATGGAGGAGAAAAAAGGGTCATGTTCCGAGGGAGAGTGATAGAAAACATGTTTAGGAGAAAGTTAATCACCAGAAAATCACAAACGTGTGATGGGTTAAATGGTATTTGATTCCCCAGTAGGAAAAATTAACAGACAAATTTTTGTTTTAAGTTACTTTTCATTGAGGAATTTATTTATGAGCTTAACTATAACATAAGGAAACATACTTACTTATCATGTTTACTTTCAACTTTTACTAGATTTCTTACACGAACTCATATTTTCTCCAAAAGACGAGTATTTAGGATGACTTGTTCACATTAAGAGAGCTATAATAAAATTCTAGAGAATCACCTAATCCACAAAAGAGAACTATATATTTCCCATGTCTTTAGACCCTTACCAAAACCAAAATTGTTAGAACAAGACCAGATAATCCAGAAAAGGATAACCCTTTATAAAAATAAAATCTATTCTTAATATCCAAAATATGTCCAACAAAACCCAAAGTTCATCGAGGACCATTCGATAAACAATTTGTCCATAAAATTCTTCAATGTAAACCAAACTAACATTGAAACCCAAATATTTGAAGGATTTAGTCACATAGTCTTCCAAGGTACAAATTAACATTTATCTCCAAGTAACATCCGTTGCTCTTAAAGTCTTATATTGAAAAGTAATTAACCTAATCACATATCCTCCATGATAGGTTAATAATTTCCATAGATAACCCAAAATCAACTTACTATAAAATCATCTAACTAAAAAAATAATTAGTCAAACTAACCAGGGACTTCACGTAGTCCAGTGGTAGGTGATAAATACCAGTCGTACTTTGGTTGTGGGTTCGATTCCCATAGCTTTGTCCGACGTGACGGGTTGTCACACGGTCTGCGTGTTGTCCCTTTTCCAAAACTACACAATTCTTATAACATTCCCCAAAACGAGGTAAAATCTTCAAAAATAGCCATAAAATAATTTAACCTCAAGTTTATCTCATGTCGTTCATATTCCATCATAATGTATAGTAACCCATAACTACCTCAAAAGTAAGGATCATATAATTCCTAATGGTTACCTTTATAATTATTACCTGAACTTCCATGTCGAGTTGGTTCTCTCATACATGATACATTAGAGAACTCACCAAGGTTAAAGTGGTTGATCATGACTCCTGATAGTTGGTTTAGAATAACCACGAGATTTCTTATTGAATCCCCCATTTCATCCAGTCTCTTAATAAGAGAACCACCAGAGTTTTCTTCAAACCCATTGTCACATTGGTGCCTTCTAGATCCATCCATTTACTAAAACCAAAAATGTCAGGGTGAGTATGTCAACAAAATCATCATGTACTAAAGATGAAGATAAACACTAAGATATACTTAATCATTCACTTTATCTAAAAACTATGACTCTTTATGGAATCCTATCCATTATGGTAATGTCACTTATGCTTAAAGAATACCCTAACTTCTAAAGTTATCTAAACCAACCTCTAATACCAACTATAAGGACCCGGCCTTAAACATTACTTATTATTGAATTAAATTAATAATTCACATTGAGGATCTTTTCGGGTTTAGAGTTTTAGAGAATTAGGACATAACTATTACATCTCAAAGATTACAATGTAGACACATCTACACAGCTACCATTTTTTTCACAAAATAAAAACTCTTGATCAAAAGAGTCATGTCTAGTTCCGTGTTTTAGATAGCCTGACATTTCCTTGATCCCATCCTTGACCCTATTCAACTTTATGTCCTGTGAAAAACATTTCAAAAAAAACTTGTGATGAACATAAAAATCTCAGTAATGGTTATAACAATACGGAAAGAATACATTAGTCCATGTATACATAAGAATTAATTAAATCATACTTTACTCATAAAACATAAGCAATTTAACATTCCTCATGAAATCATAGGATTTACGAATAACTCATAGAAATCATAAGACATAAAGGTAACTTAAGGCATTAATAACATTATTACATAGGGAGTAACCCGCATGGTTACGTTTGGAATACGCATCATAGTATATTCCCTAAATCTCTTCGGATAAACCTTAACATTTAACCCCTTTGCGTTACCCAATGCATTGGAGAGCTATATCGGGCTCACCCACCCTTAGTTTATCACGGAACCACCCATCTTCATAAACAATGCCCAAGAACCATAACATAATCATAGCACATAACGTAAGCATAAAGGAAAGATAACATTCCTACATTGCAATAACAATATAACTTTTTAAGATAATGAATCCATTCTAAAAACCATTTTCAAAACCATTTAAAACATTTAATAAAGAGATTTTTGAATCAAAGTGTCCCATACCACATTGAAGTTTTTAACATTTTAAACCATTAATATCCATATAATTAAATCCTTAAAACCATTTTTAAAACATGGATATTAATGAGAAATATATATAAGAATAAATCATTAAAACATTTAAAACGATATTTTAGTTAAAGGGTTTTTAACAAAATGAGAGACACTTGAATACCATAATTGAGGAATAACATTTAATCAGAACTTTATAATATCATGAGAATAAATGGATTCATGATATAATATTCCAAGGGACAGTATATACACCATATAAGATTGAATTGGTGCATAACAATAATGAAGTCTCAATAGAAATGTAAAATGAGATGAAATCCCTTATAAAGAAGGTATCCTTAAATTAAGGATAAATCAATCTCATAATTATGTGTGAAAAATATAAATACACCCAATATAAGTGGATATTAAGGTTAAAAAAAATCAAATTTCATTCACACATATTAAAAGGATGACATATTCAATAACTACATGTTGAACCCAAAGAAATCGAAATTGGGTTAAGAAGTTCCCTTGGTAAAATTCGACAGCCTAACGACGTCACTTTAAAATTCATAAAATTAGTTAATGAGAGAGAAAATGGTATCTCATCACTTGGAAATAAAATTTACATCAATAAGTATATAGAAGAACATATCCCAACAAAAAAATATGTAAATTAGAAGACATAACGAACGAAGTCTTTTAAAAAGAGGAGGGCGAAAGGTTCCCTTACCGATTTGGGCAACTTTCGAAACGTACACCCCATGAAAGAAGGGTCATACAATGAAGATTTAACTACCCATAAATGAGAGTATATTATAAAAATAGTAAAATAATGGGCAGTACATACACCACACAAAAGGAAATAGTGTCCTATGTAGCATGAATCACATAGGAATAAAAAGTGACATGAAAATTCCCTTATGAAAATTCTGCAGCCTAACGACGCCACATAAAACTTCCAAAAATGGATTGATGAGATAAAAAAGGGTCACTAATCGTATTAAAATAAAATTTATAGCATGAGTAATATAAAAGAACATCCCCCAACATAATAAATAGGAGCTTAAAGTAAGTTACATAAAAAGAGTATTTAAAAATAGAGAGGTAGGATCCCTTATGGAAATTTGGCAGCCTAACGACGCCACTCAAAACATCCAAAATGAATTGATGAGAAAAAATAGGGTCTATCATCATATAAAAATTATAGTAATAGTAATATAAAATAACATCCTAGTCATAAGAAAGATGATTTTAAAAGGAATGACATAAAAGAGTGTACTTAAAAAGAAAGAGAGGGGTAGGATCCCTTACCTCAAGTCTGACTTGTCTTGTTCGTTTCTTTATATTCCTGAATAATAAACTTTGGTTAATTTATAATTGATTAAGGACATACTTTAAGGATTATTATTCAGTTCATATCACATATTATAATGTTAGAATAATTGTTTAATAATGTTAGTTCATATCATACGTTTTTGTCGATGTTTGGTACATGAGTCAAAATTGAACTTGTTTGAAAATGATTGTCCATGTAGTTATAAGTAAATCATCTCCAGAATAGTATTAATGATTTAAATATAATATATATACATTAAATATTCATTTTATACTATTCCATAACATTTGGAGATAAAAAGAAATGAAATGAACCGTTCATGGAGACGGTAGGCCGTCCGTACGCATGAATGCTACTTTCATTTCATTGACATATTAATGGAATTAAAAATAATTGAGAGATATATATACTATAATTCCAGTATAATATATATTTTTTATAGGTCACATAAGTTCATTAATTTAATTCTTTATACATTCCATGTATTGCATGAACGAGTCACATCACTTGAGGGGGCGGTAGTCCAGACTTCCTCGTATGAAATTATCACATTTTCACAACATGAAAAGAATAATGGTATGTTTTAAATATAAAATATAGAAGCATATGGAAAAAATAAATACCATATATATTATATATAAAATACAATGACATCATAATGGCCACCTTTAAAGGCGTTAAAAGAATATTGAACAATCATCATTTCGTGAGGCAGTAATTCGCCATCCACAGAAATAGTATGTTCTTTAACCATTAGACGGATGTGTGTGTAAGTTTAGCTCAAATAATTCTTCTAAAAACATCCTAGTAAATTTAATATAATATTTTTGTTACAAAAGAAATTAATAAAAAAAGTTTAGGGGGTTGGAGAAGCAAAATAAAACAATAGAACACAAGAGAAGACACTACCTTAAAATCGTGTAACTTTTTTTGATTTGAGCTCAAAGGCTTCCTTGGATAGACTTCTGACCAAAGTGAGGCTTCTAGGAGTAATAAATGGATGTGGAGAGACAAAATGGGAAGGGTTTGGCCGAGAAAAAGGCTTAAGATGTGTGGGTAAGGTGGTAGAGGTGGGGGCCTTTTATAAGAGGAGAGGAGGGGCACTCTTGGAATGTTATAAAATATTACTTTATTATAAAATTATTTTCAAATTTTAAAGGTCCCAAAAGGATATATTTCGAGGATAAGGTTAGAAGGTTTCTAAATCCACCAATACTATAAGTTTGTGACAAGTTTACGACTTATATTTCACCCTATATTCTCATTTTATTTAAATCTTTCATTTATGAGGTAATCACTACATCATCACGGTGTGATAAATAAAACAATTTATTTAATTTATAAAAATTATAAACAAATATCATGATGTAGGAAATATTTTTATCTTTCTAATGAATATTTATAGTCAAAAATATGACTTGTATAGCCCCATGTAAAAATTATTTTAGTAAAATAATACATGTTTGTGACATTTTAATTTTAACTTTAAATAAAAATTTATTAATGTCATTTTCCAACCAAAGTGGCTCCATGGGGTCCCCAAGTTGACCCATGGATTTTCTTGGTCGGCCATGACTCATAAAATAAGGTTAGGACATGTGTTAAGGTCATTTAATATTATTATAACATTATCTTTACCTTAAATTACACTAATTACCTCTAATCACGATTAAAAACTTAAAAGTTACTATTCACCAAAAAAACATTTTAATCCCATTGAACCACATTTTACATTCTAATGACAACCATGTATGTCGGATTTTTAAAATTCAAATCACATAAGTGGTAAAGTTTCATTTAAACAAAAAATCAGTTTTTAAACTACCACTTAGTGGTTTTACTATTCATCAAAAATTGATGTTTTTCAGAAAAATACCAAAAATTCACCCAAAGCTATAGTTGATATTTTGAATTAAAAAATGATGTATATTTTAAAAAATTCAAAACATAGAAGTTACATTAATTAATTTAATAATTAATTCCCGTTGTGAGAACAAATAGCGTGTTTTTATGAAACAATATATATCAAACGATTGACACTAGTTTAAGTCCAATTTCAAAGTGAAATTAATTCCAATGACAACTATTGGATTAAATGGTAAAAATCTATTCTAATTTAACTTTAAAAACAATTCAATAGATAATATAATCATATAAACTAATTATATTAAAAAGAGGTTTTGAATTAAAATACAACATTTTCACAATTCATTAATAAATGAACTTTATCGAAAAAATACCAAAAATTTATACAAAGTAAATTTTGATCTCCCGATTCTAAAGAAGAATTTTATTTTGTCAAATATAACACATAAAATTGTCAAAAAGTGTATTTAAAAGAGGTTCACCATTAAAAGGTGGTTAATCGACCTTTTAAAGAATATTAGAATGTTTACGCTTAAAGTTGGATTCATTTGCATTTTTAATCCTCTAACATTTATTGAAAAAGTAAAAATATTTGAAAAACATATATAATCATTTTGTAGTTAGTTTTGTTCATTCATGCCATTACAATGACTAGGTTTTAACTACCATTTAAAATAAAATTATTTTATTATGAGAGTGAAATGTATGATTTCAAAGGAACTCGTTGTTGCGTATTGGGTAAGCCATCGAGCATAGCGTTCCCTTTAAATTAATATTAACATTTTATTACCAAATAGGGATAAATATAAAAATCTCATATTCTTTATTTACCTGGGGTGTTACATCCTTCCCCCTATTTGGGAATTGCGTCCTCGCAATTTTAAAAATTGGGCTTGGAAACTTCATTAAAAATCCCAAATCGGAAAAAGAGTCAGTAAAACTATCACTTTAAAATAAATAAAGAGAAGTAAAAAGGTCACCAGAGTTAACCCATAATAATATTCCATATAGGAAAACATGGACATGGAGGAGAAAACAAAGGGTCATGTTCCGAGGGAGAGTGATAGAAAACATGTTTAAAAGAAAGTTAACCACCAGAAAATCACAAACTTTTGATGGGTTAAACAGTATTTGATTCCCCAGTAGGAAACATTAACATACAATATTTTTGTTTTAAGTTAATTTTCATTGAGGAATTTATTTATGAGATTAACTAAAAACTAAGGAAACGTACTTACTTGTCATGTTGACTTTTAACTTTTACTAGATTTCTTACACGAACTCATATTTTCTCCAAAAGATGATTATTTAGGATGATTTGTTCACATTAAGAGAGCTATAATGAAATTCTAGAGAATCACCTAATCCAAAAAAGAGAAATATATATTTCCCATGTCTTTAGACCCTTACCAAAACCAAAATTGTTAGAACAAGATCAGATAATCCAGAAAAGGATAACCCTTTATAAAAAAAAATCTATTATTAATATCCAAAATTTGTCCAACAACACCCAAAGTTCAACGAGGACCATTCGATAAACAATTTGTCCATAAAATTATTCAATGTAAACCAAACTAAGATTAAAACCCAAATATTTGAAGGATTTAGTCACATAGTCTTCCAAGGAACAAATTAACAATTATCTCCAAATAACATCAGTTGCTCTTAAAGTCTTATATTGAAAAGTAATTAACCTAATCAAATATTCTCCATGATAGGTTAATAATTTCCATAGATAACCCAAAATAAACTTACTATAAAATCATCTAACTAAAAAAATAAGTAGTCAAACTAACCAGGGACTTCACGTAGTCCAGTGGTAGGTGATAAATACCAGTCACACTTTGGTTATGAGTTCAATTCCCATAGCTTTTTCCGACGCGACGGGTTGTCACACGGTCTGCGTGTTTTCCTTTTTCCAAAACTATATAATTCTTAAAACATTCCCCAAAACGAGATAAAATCTTCAAAAATATCCATAACATAATTTAACCTCAAGTTTAACTCATGTCGTTCATATTCCATCACAACATATTGTAACCCATAATTACCTCAAAAGTAAGGATCATATAAACCCTAATGGTTAACTTTATTATTATTACCTAAACTTCCCTATCGAGTTGGTTCTCTTGTACATGATGCATTAGAGAACTCACCATGGTTAAAGTGGTTGATCATGACTCCTGATAGTTGGTTTAGAATGACCACAAGATTTCTCATTGAATCCCCCATTTCATCCAGTCTCTTAATCAGAGAACCACCACAGTTTACTTCAAACCCATTGTCACATTGGTGCCTGCTAGATCCATCCATTTACTAAAACCAAAAATGTCAGGGTGAGTATATCAACAAAATCATCATGTACTAAAGAGGAAGATAAACACTAAGATATACTTACTCATTCACTTTATCTAAAAACTAGGACTCTTTCTATAATCCTATCCATTATGGTAATGTCACTTATGCTTAAATAATACCCTAACTTCTAAAGATATCTAAACCGACCACTGATACCAACTATAAGGACCCGACCTTAAACATTACTTATTATTGAATTAAATGAATAATTCACATTGAGAATCTTTTCAGGTTTAGAGTTTTAGATAATTAGGAAATAACTATTACATCTCAAAGATTAAAAAGTAGACACATCTACTCAGCTTCCATTTTTTTCACAAAATAAAAACTCTTGAACAAAAGAGTCTTGTCTAGTTTCTTGTTTTAGACAGCCTATCATTTCCTTGATCCCATCCTTGACCCTATTGAACTTTATGTCCTGTGAAAAACATTTCAAAAAAAAGCATGGGTTGAGCATAAAAATATCAGTAAGGGTTATAACAATATAGAAATAAAACATTAGTCCATGTATACATAAAAATTAACGAAATCATACTTTACTCATAAAACATAAGCAATTTAACATACCTCATGAAATCATAGGATTTACGAATAAATCATATTAATCATAAGACATAAAGGTAACTTGAGGCATTCATAACATTCTTATATAGGGAGTAACCCTCATGGTTACATATGAAATACCCATCACAATATATTCCCTAAATCTCTTCGGAGAAACCTTAACGTTTAACCACTTCGCGTTACCCAATGCATTGGAGATCTATATCGGGCTCACCCGCCCTTAGTTTATCACGGAACCACCCGTCTTCATAAACAATTCCCAAGAACCATAACATAGTCATAGCACATAACTTAAGCATAAAGGAAAGATAAAATTCCCACATTGCAATAACAATATAACATTTTAAGATAATGAATCCATTCTAAAAACCATTTTCAAAACCATTTAAAACATTTAATAAAGAGATTTTTGAATCAAAGTGTCCCATACCACTTTGAAGTTTTTAACATTTTAAACCATTAATATAAATATAATTAAATCCTTAAAACAATTTTTAAAACATGTATATTAATGATAAATATTTATAAGAATAAATCATTAAAACATTTAAAACGATATTTTAGTTAAAGGGTTTTTAACAAAATGAGAGACACTTGAATACCATAATTGAGGAATAACATTTAATCAGAACTTTATAATATCATGAGAATAAATGGATTCATGATATAATATTCCAAGGGATAGTATATACACCATATAAAAGTTAATTGGTGCATAAAAACAAAAAAGTCTCAATAGAAATGTAAAATGAGATGAAATCCCTTATAAAGAAGGTATCCTTAAATTAAGGATAAATCAATCTCATAATTATGTGTGAAAAATATAAATACACCCAATATAACTGGATATTAATTGTAAAACAATCAAAGGTCATTCACACATATTTAAAGGATGACATATTCAATAACTACATATTGAACCCAAAGAAATCGAAATTGGGTTAAGAAGTTCCCTTGGTAAAATTCGACAGCCTAACGGTGTCACTTTAAAATTCATAAAATTATTTGATGAGAGAGAAAATGGTATCTCATCACTTGGAAATAAAATTTACATCAATAAGGATATATAAGAACATATCCCATCATTAAAAGATGTAAATTAAAAGACATAACAAAATAAGTCTTTTAAAAAGAAGGGGGTGAAAGGTTCCTTTACCGATTTGGGCAACTTTCGAAACGTACACCCCATAAAAGAAGGGTCATACAATGAAGATGTAACTACCCATAAATGAGAGTATATTATACAAATATTAAAATAATGGGCAGTAAATACACCACAAAAAAGGAAATAGTGGCCAATGTAGCATGAATCTCAAATGAATAAAAAGTTACATGAAAATTCCCTTATGAAAATTCGGCAGCCTAACGGCGCCACATAAAATTTCCAAAAATGGATTGATGATATAAAATGGGGTCTATCATAATATTAAAATAAAATTTAAATCAAGAGGAATATAAAATAACATCCCCCAACATAAGAAAGATGAGCTTAAAGTAAGTTACATAAAAAGAGTACTTAAAAATAAAGAGATAGGTAGGATCCCTTACGAAAATTCCGCAGCCTAACGGCGCCACTCACAACTTCCAAAATGAATTGATGAGCGAAAAGAGGGTATCTAATCATATAAAAAGTACAGTAATAGTAATATAAAAGAACATCCCAATCATAAGAAATATGAGCTTAAAAGGAATGACATAAAAGAGTGTACTTTAAAAGAAAGAGAGGGGTAGGATCCCTTACCTCAAGTGTGACTTGTCTCGTTCATTTATTTATATTCCTGAATAATAAACTTTGGTCAATTTATAATTGATTAAGTAACTCATTTAAGGATTATTATTCAGTTCTTATCACATATTATAATTTTATAATAATTGTTTAATAATGTTAGTTCATATCAGACGTTTTTGTTGATGTTTGGTACATGAGTCAAAAATGAACTTGTTAGAAAATGATTGTCCATGTAGTTATAAGTAAATCATATAAAGAATAGTATTAATGATTTAAATATCATATATATCCAGTAAATATTCATTTTATACAATTCCATAACATTTGGAGATAAAAATAAATGAAATGCACCGTTCATGGAGACGGTAGGCCGCACGTACGCATGAACGCTACTTTCATTTCATTGACATATTAATGGAATTAAAAATAATTGAGAGAGATATATATTATAATTATAGTACAATATATATGTTTTATAGGTCACATAAGTTCATTAATTTCATTCTTTATACATTCCATGTATTGCATGAACGAGTCACATCACTTGAGGGGGCAGTAGTCCACACTTGCTCGTATGAAATTATCGCATTTTCATAACATGAAAAGCATAAAGGTATGTTTTAAATATAAAATATAGAAGAATATGGAAAACATAAATACCATATATATCATATATAAAATATAGTGACATCATAATGACCACCTTTAAAGGTGTTAAAAGATATTGAACAATCATCGTTTCGTGAAGCAGTAATTTTCCATCCACAGAAACAACATGTTCTTTTACCATTAGACGGATGTGTGTGTAAGTGTAGCTAGAATAATTATTATAACAACATCCTAGTATATTGAATATACTGGTGTTGTTACAAAATAAAGTAATAAAAAGAGTTTATGGGTTTGGAGAAGCAAAATAAAACACAAGAACACAAGACAAGACACTACCTTTAAATCGGGTAACTCTTTTTGATTTGAGCTCAAAGGCTTCTTTGGAAAGACTTCTGCCCAAAGTGAGGCTTCTAGGAGTAAGAGAGGGATGTGGAGAGACAAAATGGTCAGGGGTTGGCCGATCCAAAGGCTTAAGAGGTGTGGGTAAGGTGGTAGAGGTGGGGGCCTTTTATAAAGGAGAGGAGGGGCACTCTTGGAATGTTATAAAACATTACTTTATTATAAAATGCTTTTCAGATTTTAAAGGTACCAAAAGGATATATTTTGAGGATAAGGTGATAAGGTTTCGAAATCCACCCATAAAATAGGTTTTTAACAAGTTTAAGACTTATATTTCACCCAATCTTCTCATTTTATTTAAATCGTTCATTTATTAGGTAATCACTGCATCATCACGGTGTCATAAATAAAATAATTTATTTAATGTATAAAAATTATAAAAAAAAATATCATGATGTAGAAAATATATTTATATTTATAATGAATATTTATAGTAAAAAATATTACTTTTATAGCCCCATGTAAATTTTTTTTAGTAAAGCAATACCTGTTTGTGACATTTTAATTTTAACTATAAATAAAAAGTTATTAATGTCATTTTCCAACCAAAGTGGATCCATGGGGTCCCCAAGTTGACCCATGGATTGTCTGGGTCAGCCATGAATCATCCAATAAGGGTAGTACATGTGTCAAGGTCATTTCATATTATTATAACATTATCTTTACCTTAAATTACACTAATTACCTCTAATCGCGATTAAAAACTTAAAAGTTACTATTCACCAAAAAAATATTTTAATCCCATTGAACCAAATTTTACATATTAATGACAAACATGTATGTATGATTTTTAAAATTCAAATCACAGAAGTGTTAAAGTTTCATTTAAACGAAAAATCAGTTTTTAAACTACGACTTAGTGGTTTTACTATTCATCAAAAATTGATGTTTTTTCAGAAAAATTCCAAATATTCACCCTAAGCTATATTTGATATTCCAAATTCAAAAATGATGTATATTTTAAAAAATTCAGAACATATAAGTTACATTAATTAATTAATTAATTAATTCCCGCTGTCAGAACAAATAGCGTGTTTTTATGAAATAATATATATCAAAAGATTGACACTAGTTTAAGTCCAATTTCAAAGTGAAATTAATTCCAATGACCACTATTAGATTAAATGGTAAAAATATATTCTAATTTCACTTTAAAACTAATTTAATATATAATCTAATAATATAAATAAATTATATTAAAAATAGCTTTTGAATTAAAATACAACATTTTTCACTATTCATTAAAAAATGAACTTTATCGGAAAAATACCAAAAATTTATACAAAGTAAATTTTGATGTCCCTATTCTAAAGAAGAATTTTGTTTTGTCAAATATAACACATAAAATTGTCTACAAGTGGATTTAAAAGAGGTTCTCCATTAAAAGGCTGTTAATCGACCTTTTAAATAATATTGGAATGTTTACACTTAAAGTTGGATTCATTCGTATTTTTAATCCTCTAACATTTATTGAAAAAAGTAAAAATATTTGACAAACATATATAATCATTTTGTAGTTAATTATGTTCATTACCACCATTACAACGGTTAGGTGTTAACTACTATTAAAATAAAATTATTTTATTATTAGAGTGCAATGTAAGATTTCAAAGGAACTCGTTGTTTCTTATTGGGTAAGCCATCGAGCATAGCGTTCCTTTTAAATTAATATTAACATTTTATTCACAAATAGGGATAAATATAAAAAATTTCATATTATTTATTTACCTGGGGTGTTACAGTTATCCTTATCTCATTTTGACAAAAAGTATCACTTTTTATATTTATAGAACTTATTTTGTTTTCCTTTTGAGGATGACATTGATATGCCCACATTCTATTTTAGATATATTTTTGAGTTTCAATTATCTTAATCACTATCTTTATCTTCCTTAATTATTGGAAAATTTTCAGAAAAATATCAAATTATTCTACAGTCAAATAACTTTAGATGTAACTTTATTTTTTACATCCATAATCCTCTTTTCAAATTCCAACAAAAAAGACAATAATTTATCATTTTTTTACATACGTTAACTTCGGTTTCATAATCACTAACTTATTTTTCTTCAACTATTACTTTGTTATATTTTTTCTACTTAGATCCTTGAAAGAAATTTCTCAATCATACTTATCCTTATTCATGATATCCCTTTCACTTCTCATTTCATATGCGATGATAATGAAATATATAACATTAAAAGATAAAGTTTCTGGATCTCTATATTATAAGGACAAAACCGTTGCGTAAAATTTATAAATTAGAATTCTTGGAGTAATTTCAATAATAGTTGAATCTTTAAATTTCTAATTGATACATCATATAGTTCATAAAATATCATTCAACCTTATAAATAAGTCACCAATAAATTAATCATCACCCATATTAAAATCTTCATACACCAATCTCCAGATTTGTTACTTTTATTTCTTCACATTCATATTTACTTCGTAAAAGTTCATCTGTTTTTCCATATTCCATTAGCTATTCGAATACATTTAAATATCCTAAAATCACTTTCATAGAGTGAGTAATGTATATAATTCCTAACATTCCCATCATTCTCCATATTTTTCTTATCATAATCTATTAAGTTAGAACCCTTAACATGAGGAGGAAACCATAAGTAGTATCCCCTAGAAAAAATGCCTAGTAAATAACTGATAAAGTAATATTATATCATTGAAGATATGTTAATAATTTCTTTCAAATACAGAAATAATCTTAACATTTATAGAGTTCTAAACATAAATAGTAGCTTCATTTTCTTTAAATTTTAGCAAAGAGTCAATGATGTGAACTTCAATATGATACCACTTGAAAGGAAAAATTAGGATATGTGTGATCACTAATAGGGGGAGGGGTGAACCGATGATATTATCTTTTTATGATTTCTTAATTAATAAGAATACTTCACCTCTATTAGTGATAAATGAATATATTTGAAAAAAATGAGCACAACCAGAATAATACATGTATATATATGTTTCATTACTCAATAAGAGCAGCTAGTGTTTTGAATAATTTATAAGTAATACACGACTTCATAAACACTAGAAAAAAATAATTTTGTTGTTAAAATAAGATAGGAATATTTTTTCACTTGCATAACATAATAGCTAATTGACAGTGCATGTTATCCTCACACAGAATAATGATATAACACTATTTTGTAACAACTTTAATAACCTCAATGCACCAGGTTTGAGACATTATAATAGTTCAATATTAAGTTTCTCCACACTCTCTATTCATATTAATTCTTATAACTCTTCAATTTCTTATATAGAAGTGAGAAATAAGTTTTTTCTAGGCTTATATAAGAAACAATTCATCTGATCCTATCTTCATCTAGTACATTTGGTCTAATGAGACCTGTTTTGATGCCATGTTTATCTGATTAATTTCATTAGAATGATCCCATCACTTTGATAGATCACCTCTTCGTACAATTCATCTGATGCCTCTTCAAATGTTTCTTATGATCATCGTTTTACACCATTAATACAATCTTCTCTACACACTATTCATATGATACCAAATGATAAGAAATTTTTTTCAGGTAGCCTTTAGATCAATGCTCCTTAAAAATATTATTATAAATAACTTTTATCTCTGAGAACACTTTACCCAACACCAAAAAAATAATAAAAAACATCTCAATGCACCAACACCACTTTATATAGAAATCAATTATCTAGAATTTTAGGGAGGAGTGTGAACATTGAGTTAAAAATTCCCACTCAAAAATTGTGTACATCATGCTCAGAAACATCCTTCATTAGAAATCATTCAAACAACATAAAGGTTATGATATTTCCTTAAGACCTATCATTAATAGAATTACAAAACGTTTCCTTAAATCTAATATTTAAACCTTCCTAGACTCTCATATTGAATCACGAATTTACTTTATAATTATTGAAGCATTGAACATATTTCTAAGAATCATTGAATTAAATGTATTTGTGAAAACATCATAAAGATCACTAAAAATTAAATTTGGTATGACAACATAAAAATTTATTCCTCTTATGGAATTCATTAAAAACCTTCAAATATTACCTTCCATAGTAAACCTCTTCCCGATGAACATCATATATATTCATTTTTTCAATTACATGGAGACTTTTTCTGATCATTATATAAAATTTTCACTTTTATTCTTAAATTTTGTACAAGTCTAAATTATATACTTTATACAAAAGGAAAAATTATTGTTTATGATTATAATATAAAAGTTTTTTTAGTGGACTTGAAACCATTCGTCTATCCATTGAACATAATAAATTTGGACTTATGGTAGACATAGAATAATGATTCATAAAGGGTTATAAAATAGACTTTTACTAATTACCTTTTCTAGAGTCTTATATTCACAACCCCTTTAGACATATTCAGATCAGTATACATAATAAATGTCTGATCAGTGGAACTATGTTCTACCACAACATCACATGTTTAAAAACCATGAAATTTAAATCATAAAAATTTATTACTTTATAACATTAATGTTAACATATCCAGAACTTTTTCCAATAGCATCAGTCTAGTAAAACATCAATTATTCACAGCATGAGCTTTGTACAAATGTACTTCAATATACACCTTTGTACTTAAGCATGCATCCTGAGAAATTTTAGTAGTGTCGATGTTTAGTAAATTAATAAAATAAAATCAATTCCATATTTCATTATAAAACATCTACGTCGATAGAACTATTTTTCATTAAGCACTATGCTTTGGGAACTCATATAAGACTGGTAAAATCCAATCACTAGACATAATCTATTTGCCTCAATCCATTGGACTCCATCTGATTACCTTTGTAGGACATCTCAATAATTTTAATAAATTTAAATTCTAAAACACAATAATTTTTTTTAGAAAACCATATTTTCTTATCTTCTTCTTAAATAAATCCAAAATACTGGGCCCCAACACTTTCATTAGTTTTCAATGGCTAAATAGTTGAGATTTATATAAGGAATATAATAATCCAGAGTCAATGAAATTGAAGTGGAATTTTATTTCAAATGAAATTATGATTATATTCATGTTATTTCATATATTTAATGGTATTTTATTACAGTGATTTTATTATTTGATCATTGTATCTAAATTTTTAAAGAAAAATAAATATTTTTCTGATAAAAGTTATATTTACCATGTTATTAATAATTATTAATGTAATATTTAGAATTTTTTTAATTTTTTAATTGTTTTTTTACATAATAATATTACATTTAATACATCTATTGGTCACTTGATTATTATTTTTGGGTGCTAATAAATATTTTCATAACTGATTAATAACTTTTAAGATGGTATGAAAAGACAATTTCTCTAGAATTAATATTAATGCCCTATTATGTTCAATCATTATTTTCTTTAAGTGTATATGCATTGGTTGAAGCACTGTTAATTGTTTATTAATTTGTTTTGATATTGGTATTATGATTTTTCAACCATATATTTTAGAATATTAGATCAATTTTTTTTGTTTTAAAGTGAAATCTAATTTTGGGTTTGTTAAAAAGGTAAGGTTTAATTTGTTTTTGATATTGTTGTGGTAGAAACTTATTTTGTTAATATTGGGATGGTATGGTTGGTGTGTAAATATATTTTGGGATGGATATTTGTTGGTTTATTGGATATAGATTAGTTTTTAAACATTAATTTTCTTTTTTTCTTGATATTTTTTCTTGAGTGATCCATGCTATTGCCTTTCATTGTAAAAGAATAATTATGTATTAGTACATAAGAGTTATGGAATGGTAAAATTACTATTTAATTTAAAAAATGGTATGGGTTATGATGATTTAACAATGAAATATTAAATGGTTAAGTGAAAACGGTAAAAATTGACATAATAAATGATCTTACATTATGGTAACTGACTATCAAGATGTTAAATAAAATAATCACAGTTTTAAATTATTTACATGAATATTAATAAAAAAATTTAGTTGGATATTATAATTTTTTTATTTTATTAATTGTAAATTTTAAGAGTTAGTGATTAATCTTCATTATCTTTATGTTCTTAAAATAGTATTGTCTTACTATTTGTTTATGTTTGCATGCTAGTTTTCATTTAGGAGGTTAGTTATAGTTCAAATCTTAGATTTAAATTAAAATTTTTGTGTGTAATTATATATTCTATATGGTTTTGTAATTTATTATACTGCACTACCCATGTTAGATAATGTAACTAGAAACTATACTTGATTTTGGGTTTTTGGTATATTTCCAACATCTAGCCTATTAAGGATATATATGCCCAAGTAATCCTCCCACCCCACTCACTCTTCCAAATATAGAACAATATGTGTGTATATCTAGGAAATGATGTCAATTAATTATAGGGCGTGTGATAATATGAATTGTAGTGGCTAAAAATTATGAAAAATAAGTATATGTTGTCTTTTTAAGATTAATGTTATATTGTATACCTATATTTAGGTTATAATGGTTATTACATGTGTATATATACATGGGTTATAATGGATTAAGGTTTGGAGTGTATTTACATAGAATATAGTGGATCTTAGTTTTACCATGTATTTATAGTGATGTGATGGGTAGGTGGTTATGGTGTACTATTATGGATGTGACTTAGTAGATACAGATATGATGTGCACAAACAAATGTGTAGTATGACTTATAGAGGTCATGGGTATGAAAATACATGTGATGTTGGAATTTATGGTTGCCGGTTTAGTGGAAAAGTGGATCCAGGTACCATTATTTATATATATTTTCAATTGTTTGATACCTACTTCTTTGTGATATTTGGTGAGAGATCCAGGGAAAGGTTAGAAATATTTTCACAAGTGAGCATAAGAAAAGAAACATTTCATGGGGACATTATCATATATTATTAAAATCATACCCAATCAGTCAAAGAACATTAATCATGAGTCATAGAATAAAGGATTATAATAAAAAAAGTAATCATTCATAAGAGTGTGGAATCATTAATAATCTTCATGATCTATGATATCATATCATAATCATAATATATAATTTTTAGGAATACATAGAAGCATAAAAACCATTTCCCATGTTAAGTCTCACTACTATGACTATTATAGAGGATAGAGTCCCAATGGGGAATGAGTTTTCTATCCATTCCCTCATTTCCTTTTCTATGGTTCACTTCTAATACAATCATAGTGGATAGAGTCCTGTTCTGAATTTTTTCCCTACCCATTATAGCACATATTATCTCATGAGATATCCATCTTTAACCAATTCATTAGAGAGATATGTAATTAACTTATTTCCAATCAGATAATGAAAACCATACATAAGTGCACCACAAGTTCATCAAAAGATTCATAATTTCATCATATCATAACCCATGGAAAACAAATGGGTATTATAATGATTTCATCCTCCTCCAAATAAAATTCTTTTGTTATATTTTAAAATCCAATTTATGGTTATGTGGCAACCTCACAACAAATAGAATCAAACCAAACCACCGCATTTCAAAATTCAAAAACAAGAGATGAAATAATAATAGATCAAAAATTTGAAATTAAAATTATACATGAAGCTATCCCATACCTACCAGAACACCTCAGGTGATGAACCTTATGTTTTGAACCAACTCGATCCATAAACCCAAACAATTTAGTTCACCACATCATTTCCACTTTACTAGAATAGAACTGCCAACCATTGGACCACCACATTTTCATACCACTATCAAAAAATGCACCAGTACACCTGTAGAAGACACCCTCTGAAAAAAATAATCTTCTCTGTTAATAACACTATAACCACCACCATGAAACACCATCATTTACACCAAAAAAACATCAGAATAGAACATAAAAAGACTTTAGGAACTTCTTCAATGAGATAAAGGAGAAAGATGGTATGCCTCTTAAAGACCATATTCTGCTTAAAAAACACATCCCTTTGATTGTATCATATGATCTTATCCCCTTTAAAGTATATAAATACTTCAGGGATGTTAATATAAATTAAAAATTTAATTCAAAAAAACATTAAATGTATGTTTGGAAGAAACATGAGAAAGAATCCTTTTCATCTGTAAATGTTTTAAAAATAAAATTTCCAAAATAATGGAAACACACTTTTATTAGAAAAGAAATAATTAAAATTATAATGGAATCTTCATATCAAATAATGGTCTAAATGGTGGGAAAATATATTCATTCCATATATATTAAAAGAAAATATTATTTTCACAGGTTTTAAAAATTTCAAATGTGAGTCATATGGGAACAATTTTTAAACATTCTATAATGATTCATGTATGTGAGAGTATTTGGTATTAATGTGAAATTTTAATTATGAATTAGTGGAAAATTAATATTTTAACCAGTGTTTGGAATGTAATTATGAGAGCTCGAGTGCTCTAAGAGTCATATTTTGGGAATGGTTTCCAGATCCCAATGGATATAACTGAATTTAAGAAGGTTGGGTGATAGGTGGGGTGACCAGAATATAGGGTGTCTATAGTGTGTAGACACCAAAAAGCCAGTGGCCTGCCATCGGCTAGCTGATGGGGTAGGAAGGGGGATTATGGGTCTTGGTGACCACTGGCTAGCTAGTGACTGATACATTTCTAGCAGATGGTCCTTAAATAAGAAAAAAGTTTGAATTTCACCACTTGGGGTTATAGGGATCTTCCCACTCCATTATTTTTATCTTTCATGTGTGAATAGGGCTAGGCCCTTGTCCTCTTCATGAATCCCATTCATTCTAGGAGTAATTTCACACCATTTCTTTAAAAATTTATAGTATATTCCTCTTTAATTCTTTCACAATTATTTATCCTTATCTATCATTAAAATTTTTTAGTGTTTAGTTTAGGTTGAATGTGTATATTTCACATGAGAGTGGTGAAATGAACCAATTGTATTAGAACTTCCATACAACCAGTGTAGAGGATATAATAGACCCAAACCCACACTACTAGATCCAATGATAAAAACATAAAATTTACATTTAAATCTTTTATACCATTACAAATGACTACATTATGGATATGAACAACAAAAAATATTAATATTATATCACTTATATACCCAGAAACATTTTTGGTTTACTATTTTAATCAATTATAAAAAAATCTTACATGAAAATACCCTTGAATTTAGGTGATCATTTTTCCTAGTATAACTATATTTTATTATTTTAAAGAAAATGACTTCCAAATATACCATAAAATGTTTCTCACTTGAAATATTTCTATAAAAACATCATTTAAAACCATTCTTCATAATTTGTTTAAAGTAAAAATTAGAAGAGAAAGATCAAATGCCCAGTAAGGGTAAACATAAGCATTAACAATTCAATGTCATTAGTGAACATCATATAAGAATAAGAATTTTATGAAATAATGAAAGTGAATTATAATAGCCTAATATAATTTATACCCATCAATAAATGGATCCTAAATCTATAAATATTGTATAAATCTTTAACATAAGGCATGTGTTATATAAGTCATCAATCATGGACCATGTGAAAAACATCCTTGAAAAAAGGATACATTAGAAATTTATGCAAGCATAATAAAAAAATGTTGGTAGATTGGAAGATTATTTTCATATCACTCTATAATAACTTCTACAAATCAAATTACCTAAACTATAAATTTATACAATCTCTTAGAAGAAACATATAACTGGTTAACTATAGCAATTTAACAAATAAATTGGATGTCTATAATAGACCCACTCATCCTTGGTTTATAATGTGACCACATGTCATTGGTTTATAATGGAACCATCCATAAAAAATCAATAAATATTTTTAAGTACCATTGAATGATAATTTTTTTTTGAATATTAATCTTTTCGAAATAACAATTTCCATTATTCTTTTGTAACTTAATTACCACATGCAAAAGAAACAAGTACCATGAAAATATATTTTTAAAAAATAATAATCCAACCATATAATGAATAAGGATTCTATAATTAAAACATATTACTAATAGAGGATAAGTAAAATCAAGGGTTATTGTCATTGATGAATAAAAATACCATTAAAAGTTCATTAAAACATTCTTGAGGAAAATATCCTTTCCAATTTGAAAATAAAATTTAAAAAAGAAAAAATTCCGAAAATATTAGAGAAAAATATTTTATTTTAAGAAAACCATGGAGACATGTAAAGGAAGCTTTACCACATTGAGAGGTCCTAGCATAAATAACTTTATTTCATTTTGTAATCAGTAAAAAATTATTTGGTTTAAACCTTCTATAAAATACACCTTTTTCATAGAATGACAAGAAGAATATTTTTTGAACCTTTTTGTAAAAATAATTTTTTTAAAGATTTCTTTAAATAATCATTGTAGAATATTTTAAAAAACATTAAATTCTTTAAGAAAACATGGATATGGAAAAAAATATTCGGTAAATAATCATAGAGAAAAATAGTTCATCTTTTCATAAAAATTTTTTTGCAACCATTTTGATTACCAAAGAGATAATAATAATACTTAAAGATAAAACATCAATAAATATATATAGGATAATATTTTTTTTATCAAATAATGATCACATAATTTCCTCAATTTAAATTCAAGCATAAAAAATACTAATTAAAATGGGATTGAAATATAAACCATTTATCACAATGGTAAGTTTTGAATCGTAGTCCCCATGAAAGAAAACAAATATAATGAAAAAATAAATATCTTAAATATAAGAAGATTACTAATATAAAATGTAAAAGGTGAAGTATATACACCTCATAAAATAATATAGGTTCATAACATAACCGTATAACCTAAAGAAAGACAATTTGAGATGAATAACCCTTTTAATGATCATATCATTGAATTGAGAATTAATACATTGAAATATTATATGTAACAAATGTAAATCCACACAAAACAAGTGTATATAATTTAAATAAAACAAATTAAATTTAACACATAATATTGACACAATATTGACATAATAGATTCAATGAATAAGTGATATAACATAATAGAATGAAGTTGAGTAAAGAAACCCATTATGGTTTAGTAACTTCCGAATCAAAACCCCTTAGAGGAAGTAACATGAATTGTAAAATTACATTAAGTATAATATAATCATAATATAATATGTAAAATTGTTTTATATAAAACATATAAAATAAAATATGTTTATAACATTAAAACATTCCTCAATGAAGGGAAATAGAGATGAAATCCCTTATCTCGACTCCAGACTTTCTATGTATGTCCTTTTAACTCCTATATAGAAAACATAATTAAAATATTTAATTATATAATAAATATATATAGATTTATTTTATTATTATTAAACATATTTTTCATTTATTTCAATGACATATTAAATCACTTAATTTGTTAAGTTCACGTCATGTGTTTTTAGGACGTTCAGTTTATATTTGCAAAATGACTTTGGTATATTGAACTCTGTCGATAGGTAATTATTACATCATATCTAGAATATTATTCACCATATAATCATAATTTTTATTCATTAATTATAATTTCAAAACTAACTACGATTGATTCTTATAAAAAATCAAGTATGTTACAATCATGGAGATGGTAGGACGTACGTACTCATGACTAATGATTCCATTTTTGAATGAATATGAATTAAAGAAGGAAAGTATTATTTTATCTTTAAATAATTATTATATTATAAATATCATATTATATCATTAAATAGTTTATTTATATAATCCATGGGACATGGTGTTGAGAAACTAATCACATCACATCGTGGAGGAGGTAATCCATATGTACGAACAAACAACATTTTCAATTTTCAATGGATTGAATGGTAAGAAAATAGTTGATATATTAACTTTATAGAATTATAATTATCTTATAAATAATATATATATATATATATATATATTAAATCCACCATTATGAAAAAAATTTAGAGGTGGATATATAAAATAATTATAGTGGTTCACAAGGCGGTACTCCGTCGTACACACAAATGATGGTTTCATTTCACATTTAATGGAAGAATAAAAATGAATAAGGTTAATACATCAACCTAATAACATCTTAATATATATTAGATACTTATATTAATTTATCACAATGATTATAAGAGTTTTTAAAAATTTTGTAATAATTAATTAAAATAAAACATTAAATTAAAAGTTATACCTCTTCTTTGGAAGACCTCATTTTCTTTAAACATGAATCTCATTGAAAATGGAATTATTCACAAACTAATAACTCTAGGACATGTAGAGATAATTTATTAAGGGATTTAACTACATATTTTCTTATCATCATTTCACAAAAAGTGTGAGAAATATGGGAGAGGAGGTTCCCTTTTATAAGTGAGGGGTGAGGAACTCTAGGAATTTATTAAAGTATTAAATTAATATAAATTAATTTTCATTGAAATGTGGCAAAAAATTGATATATTTATAATATAGGATTATTATTAGTTTAAATAAGCTAAATAAATATTTTTAAAGGTTTAGCTGATGTTTTTAGCATTAATTTTTTGTTTTGACATCCTCTTAACGCTTTTGATGATTACCATGATATAAATGTTTTTTAGTATTTATGATTCATGAAATTTAATATAAAAGGAAAAGAGAGACATAAATATACCATGGGGGATATTTTAAACCATATCCCAATAAAGTATCCTAATATAGTATTTTTATTAATTTTTAATGATTTATTAAAATATTTTTTATTATAAAATACCATTAATTCTATTTTTGGAACTATTCATTTCTATTAACTTTAAATTCATCAATATAAAAATGGTGTTAGAATATAGAATTTTAATTTATCCGTATTATATTTTATATATCTAAAACATTCTTGTGATACAATAAATCAAACAACAAAAATCAATTTTAGGGTTTTTAAAATCTTCCTCTTAATTTTCCAATGCTTGCACAAGAACTATGTCGACATTACATACGAATTTAAGGAAATTATTTCATCACTAAAGATAAAATATAAATTAAAAACATAAAAATAATTTCATTATACTAAAATATAAACTTTAACATTCTTTTATAACTTATATTTATTCCTATGTGAATATATAAGAGAAAATTAAAAGTAAGAGAGTGGCGTTTTTTTCTTTACTTAAAATAATATATGTTATTATAAAAGAAAAATGGAATATATTTTCCATATCATAAAATATTCGATGAATATGGTCAATCCCCAATCATATAATAGATTAATGAAATGTGTTATAGTTTTTTTAGTACTTATCATATTATTTTTATCCTTAATTACCCAATTTATCATTACTGAGGTGATAAATATTGTATATAATTACTATTTGTAATGAATAAAAATAAAATGGTATTGTTTAACAAATTTGAACCTCTCGATTCCAAACATATAATAACTTTTTTAGTATTAAATTTATAGAAGTGGATGAAATTAATTTAACTTTAATTTCTCAAAACATGAAGAAAAACGATTTTTAGAAGAATACATTTTTCAAGTATAAGATGATCTTACATTAACATTATGATAATGAATATTACTTAAATGAATTTAAATTCATATATATAGATATATAATCTATAAATTTTATTTAAATCACTCTTAAATAGGTATTATTTAATTAATTAAAATGGTAAACAATTATGCACATAAAAATACTTTTATGAAAAATGTATTTTAAGACTAAAAATAAACATTTAATTAAATTATGTATAATGTATATTTATGTGTATTTAAATGATTATATTTAATAAAGGTAACTTATAATTATTTCATATAAAATACAATGCATAATGCAACTTTTTAATTAAATTAAATGAGAGTTTTAAAAAAAATCATTAGTTTTCACTATTCATTGAAAAATCAATCTTTTTAGAAATATCCAAAAATTCCACCATAAAATAATTTTCATATACTAATTTCTAAAATAATATTATTTTTATTAAATAAAATTTCTAAAATTTCACTAAATTAAATATAATATTTTCTCATAAAATTCATTAAAACCCATATTGTAAAAAATATATTTTTTAAGAATAAAATTACTACTAAAAAATTTGTAATTTTTTGATAATAATAAATTAATAGACTTGTGTTTTTAGGGACTTTATATATATTTCATAATTATGTTACTTCTATTCATAGCCACAAATTCAATGACTATATTATAATTGTCATATTTTAATAATAATAATTCACATCTTGTTTAAGATGGATGTTGTGTGTTATATACACTATTAAAAAAAGTGTTCCTTTTTAAAATCTAATGGTGTAACCTTCTCCCCATGAAATAAATAATTTTTTTCCTCAAAATTTTATATAGATATTGATAATAAAGGGTTGGGAATTTGAATATACATTTTTTGATAATCTATAATGTAAAAAATTTTAATAAAACTTCCAATTAGAAAGAGGAAAAAGGAAATAAAAATGTGATCTAAAATAACACATTAATACCTTTCTAAATAAGAGAAAATTTGTTGGAATTGAAAAATATATTAATAAAGAAAAAAATTAATGTCCAAATAATGATGGAGAGTGATAGAGAATATTAATCACAAGAAATTGAATGATTATGAGAAATTCAATGACTAAGAAATCATTAATCAACGAGGTTTTAAAAAGACCATATAATCATCATATAATGAAATATACTTACACTGATAGTATAATTTAATATACTTACACTAATATTATAATTTAATCCTTTAATCAATTACTAAAACAATCTCATATTTGTCTCCAAATGATGAGTAATCAAGATGAATTTTTCAATCATGAAGAACTAAAATATCAAAGGTTATCTCATACCTTTATTCTTATATCTCACAAATTTTAATAGTATTCTTTTGAAATAAGTACAAATGTTAAAAATAAGGGTTATATATACCTAAACCAAATAAAACATCTCCCAAAATATCATTAATCACCTAAAAATCCCATTACTTAAATCTACAAATGGGATATTTAAGAATTTGAAATTATGATCAACCTCAGTCTTATATAATCATGATGGTATTTATAACTATTAAGTTAAACCCATATGAAAAAATCATATTCTCCAACGTTGTCTAAAACATGATTTGATACAAAATATAATAGCATAAAACCCACACTCTCAGATCCAGTGATAAAAATATAAAAATTTCATTTAAAAAATTGATACCAATAAACGTGAATTTTTTTAATGAAAAACATCAAATGAAAATATTGGATCACTTACATACCCCAAGAACTTATAGGTTTATAGTTTTATACAATTAGGAAAATATCTTACCTAACAATACCCATGGAATCAAGTGATTATTTTTCTACTATACCCAGATTTTTGTATTTCTCAAAGAGTCTTCAAAATCTCCAATAAAATTATTCACACATGAACCCTCTTTAGACACATATAATTTTCCATTATTCTTCATAACCTGGGAAAAAACATAAATGGGTGATATTAAACTCTTAGTATGGGTAAAAATAAGCATTAAAAATTAAATGTCATCAGTGAGAATATGACAAGCATAGAGGTATGATGGAATATTCAAAGTGCATGATCATAAAAAAATAAAATTCATCCCGATAAATACATGGTTCAAAAATCATGAAAAATGGATTAAATATTTAACATAAGACAACAGTCATATAAATCAACAATAATGATCCATGTGAATAAAATCCTTGAATAAAGGATGAATTAGAATTTTTTTCAAGAATAAAGAAATAATATAGGTAACTTGGAACATCATTTTCATATGACGCTTATAATCTCTATTTCAAATATAATAACCATCCTAGTAAATTCTGACAATACCTTAAGAGAAACTTATAACCGGTTAACTGTGTCCCTTTACCCAATCCATTGGAGGGATATAACATACCCGCCTATCCTTTAATTATATCATAATCACCCATTCATGGTTTATAATAGAAATATACATCAATCATCCATAGATATTTACAAGTACCATAGAATGTAAAAAACAATTAGAAGCTTTCACTTTTAAACATAAAAATAACCATTTTACTTTCTTATCTTGAATTCCCTTTGAAAAAGAAATAAATTCCATGAAAATATCTTTGAATGAATCATAATACATCGAGAAAAAAATATGTATGATATCATTAAAAAATATTCCTATTGTAGTATAAGTAAAATCAAGGTGTTTTATCATTATTTAATACAAATACCATTAAAATATCTCTAAAAAAATTCATGAGGAAAATTCCCTTTCCATAATGAAAACCACATTTAAAGACTAAAAAACTAGATAATATTAGAAAAAAATTTATTTGAAAATCTATGGAAACAAATAAAGTAACCTTGATATCTTTGATAGGTTATGATATATGGAAATTATATTCATGCCGTAATCACTAAAATAATGATTTTGTTAACACCATTTGAAAAAAGTACACTATTTAGAAAAAAATAGAATTTTTTTAAAACTTTTTATAAAAAGTTAAACATTTGTAAAAAAATTTAAATAATCATCAAATAATATTTTTTTTTTAAAGAAAACAATTTTTTAATCATGGATACAAAATAAAATTGTTTTTTGACTGAAATAGGATAAATAAGGTAAATTTTTTTTAAAAACATTTTTTGAAGCATTTTGAGTACCAAAGAGAAATAAATGGTACCTAAAATGTCAAAATTCCCAAAATATATATAGGGTAAAATGAAAAAGGTTTATAAAACAAGTATCACATAAATTATTAAATTGAAATTCAAGTATAAATAATCCCAGTAAATATTATATTAAAATATAATCTCATTTCCACGTTGATGACTTTTTATTTGTAATCCTCATGAAAGAAAAAAAATTAAATGAAACATTAAATATCAAGAACATAATGATATTTATGACATAAAAATTCAAAGGGGTATTATATAAAACTCATAAAAGAGGATAGGTGTTTAATAAAAATGTATATCCTAATGATAGAAAATTCGAGGTGAATAATCCTTACTGAGATCATATCATTGAATTGATAATTTTTCTATTGAGAGATTATGTTTAAAAAATTTAAAAATACCCAAATCAAGTTTAAATAATAAATAAATAAATAAATAAATTATTTTTACCATAATCTTTAATTTTTTTAACCAATAAAGAAATGATATAACCAAGTGAATTCAAATTGTGTTTAGAAACCCTTACCGCTTTAGTATCATTCAAATCAAGACACCTGTGATGAAGTAACATGGATTTTAAAAACTATAAAGTATGAAGGATTCATTATACACCATTTAATATGGTATTATATACAACATATATGACAAAGGTGGTGTATAACATTGAAACATGCCTCAATGTAGTGAAATTGAGATGAAATCCCTTACTATGAGTCCAGACTTTCCATGTTTGTCCATTAAATCCCATATAATAAACTTATATAAATTTTTTACTTGTTTAATATAATTTTAAATGTTTATTACATTATAATTAAAAAATTCTCTCATAAATTTCAAGGACATATTTAATTAATTTATCAGTTATGTCCATCTAATGTGTTTTGTGGACATTTGGTCCCTAGTTTCAAAACAACTTTGATATCATGAAAGTGGTAAATAACACAATTTTTCCATCATATATAGAATAATAATAATTAAATAATTATAATTTTATATATTAATTGCACTTTAAAAACCAATAATGAAATATTATTATAAAATATGAAATATGTTACAGTTATGGAGACGATAGGCCGTGTATACAAATGAGTAACATTTCTATTTTTTAGAGAACATGGAAAAAATAAGGTATGTAATTTATTATCCTTAAAAAATATTTATTATATCATAAATATCATGTTACCTCTTTAAATACAATTTATATATCATCATTGAGAAGCAGTGATGAAAAATTAATCACATCAGTTGGTGGATGTGGTAATACAGACATAAATATGAAAAGCATTATCATTTTTCAATGGTTGAAATAATAATAAAAAAGATGAATTTTTATATTTATAGAATTATAAAAATTTCTGAGTATCAAATATACTTAAATTAAATCCTTTATTATAAACATATGTGATATATGGTTATGGAAAGTTAATTACATAAGTTCTTGAGGTAGAAATCCTTTGTTCACAAGAACGATGGTTTCATTTCCCAATTCACGGATGAATGAGATGGAATATGGTTAATATATAAACATAATAATATATAAATATATTTTAGAAAACTATTTTATTATATTAAAATGGTTAGAATAGTTTTCAAGGATGTAGAAAATGAAATATAACTAAAACATTAGATTAAAAGCTATACCTATTTTTGAAAAACCTCTATTTCTTTAAAACATATTCCCTATAAGGTTGGTATTATACCAAAACTAAGACATATAGGATGTTTGGAGGGATGTTAAGAAGGAATTTGGGTAGGAAGTAGCTGAAGCAGAGTTCTAAAAAGGTGTGAGTAAGATAGGAGAGGAGGTTCCCTTTTATAAGTGAGGGGAGGGGAACTCATGATATTTTTTTAAAGAATTACACTAATATAAATTAATATTTATTAACAAGTGAAAAAATTCTTATATTTAAATAAATGGATTAGAATTAGTTAAAATCTTCTCATCTAATAAAATCTATACAAGTTTAGGTAATTTTTAACATCCATATATCTTGGTTTTAACACTCATTATCCCTTTTGATGATTACTATGATAACATTTTTTACTTTTTAGGGGACAAGAAAGTTACTATAAAGAGAAAAGTGACACAAAATGGATAAGTATTTATAATTTTTACCATATAATCATCAATTACATGAGGATAATATTTTAATGAATTATAAACCATTTAATATAATATTTTTATTATGAAATATCATTGATGTCATTTTTTGAACTATTCAACAAGTTAACTTTAAATTCATCAATATAATAATTTTTTTGAATATAGAATTTTAAAACATAAAAAATATGTTATATATAAAAATAATTTTTTAACACTATAAATAATCAAAAAAATGACTTTAAAATTTTTTAAAATCATTTACATTATTTTTTTACTACTTGCACAAGCACTATGTTGATGTTGCATAAACATTTAAGTGAATTATTTCATCCATAAAAATTAAAAATAAATCACCATTATAAATTTTTTTTATTATGCTCAAAATAACCTTTAAGATTTATTTTATGCTTATTTTCATCCCTATTTGAACATATAAGTGTAAATTAAATGAAGGAGAGTGATATTTTATATTTTTATTTACATAAAATGATACATAGGTCATTTTCAAATAAAAATTGAAAATTTTAAATAAAATATAATATTGGATGAGTATGGTCTATCCAAACTCATAAAATAGTTTAAAGTTAAGTTATAGAGTTATTTTTAGTCCTTGTAATATTTTTTTAACCTCAATTACAAAATTTACCCTCAATGATGTGACAAATATATAATATTATTACTATTCATAATGAAAAAAATAAAAGGAAATTATTTACCAAATTTTAATCTCATAATTAAAAAGATGAAATCTTATTTTAGTGACTTAACTTCTATAATTGGTTTAAATTAATTTAAAATTAAACCCACAGAACGTACACATGAACGTTGTTTCCATTTTTTGATAGAGAGAAAAAACTGATAAGTAAGTAATGATTCACTATTCCAGAAACATTATTATATCATGTAAATCATATATATTCATCAAAATAATCATTATTAACATTCATAAAAATACTAAACGAATAATTAATCACATCACTTTATGGAGGTGGTAGTCTATACATACACAAGAGGGACGTTATCATTTTCCAACAGATAGTAAGGTAAGAAGGTAGATATGATATTATAAAACCTTCTCCATTGTAGGGTAATATATGAATAGGTGCACTAACTAACATTTTCTTTAGTTCCTTGAATCTTTATTCACACTCATATATCCAAAGGAACATTGATTCCTTCCAAGTTAACTTTATGAGTTGAATAGATAGTATGGAATAATTATACAAAAAGAATCAATAATTCCTATCCAAATAAAGAAAACATTGGATATTAGTCATAGTGTTTGGTCTGAGATAATGTTAAATGACCTCTATCTTTGATGGATCCACTGATATACCCTCAATAGAGATTAAATTTCCCAAAAATGAAACATTCATTAGCCAAAATTCACACATGGTAAAATTTTCATATAAATTATCCTTCCTTAGTGTATTCATTACATTTTTCAAGTGATCTTCATGGTTTTCCATGCTCATTAAATATATAAGAATATCAGATATACATACTACCAAAAACTAAGCAATGTAATATCTAATGGAACTATTCATTAAATTCATGAAGATAGAGAGGGAATTAGTAAGACATAATTACATTACTATATAGTCACAATGTCAATAAATTATACAGAATTGTGTCTTGGGTATACCATCCTTATTAACCCTCTATTGATGATATCTAGAATAAACTTAAATATTGGAAAGTTATTAAGACTCACAGAATTGACCAAATAAGTCATAAATACGAGGAATATGATACTTTTTTGTGATATTAATATTTTTATGTTCTTGATAATCAATACAGACTCACATAGATGCGTCTTTCTTCATAACAAAAAGGACCAGTATACCCCAAGGTGAAATACATGGATGAATAAATCCCTTTTAAATATTCTTTTATCATTAATTCTTTAATTACTACAACTAAATCATGTATATTATATATGTATTATTTAAAATAGGTGTAAAATAGTCATGGGTTATTTAAGATCATAAATTCATCATTAAATAAAATACTCTACAACTTCTTCTGAAAGACATCATCAAACTCTTGCACAATAGGAATATCTTTGATGTTGAGTTTCACCCCAACAAACTAATATTAATACCCCTTTTTAATAGGAATCCTTACCAATATAATGGATTTCATTTTAATCATAACTTCATATTTATTATCATACTGATAGACTATCATTAGTTGGTTTGGAATATCAAATATCACTTCCATTCCTCGACAATTAATGTGGGATTTATGTAGATAAATCCAATCAATGCCTAATATAACATCAAATTCATCCAAAGGGAAAATATTATAATTTTTATCAAGAACATTACCACAAACTTCAACCGAACAAGAATCGTAGACTAGAGGTATGATAATCATACAATTAAGGGTGTTAAATACTAATTAAACATAAATCATTGGGGTGGAATTTATATACCCTTAGAATATTATTAAAATATATAAAATTTGGTATATCCATATTCAAATAATACATTAGAAATTCTAGAGTGGGTGGTATGTGTACCTTTCACCACATCATTTCCATACCCCCAATGAATATATTGATCATACCAGATTTTCCATTGTCTCTATAATTAATTGGTAACTAATGTCAATCATCATCATTAACCTTCAAATTTGAACACTTGTTAGAATAATTACCATACTAATTTCATTTGAAACATTGTAGAGTGGGTGGTTCATTCTTATATATTTATTTCTATATGAATCAGTGGTTAACTTCTTCACATAAATTATGAATTTGATTTTACAATTTACTTTCTTTCCATAATTAAAAAATTAACCAGTCCCATTGAGATGGTTTCCATAACAATTCTTCCCATAGTTTGATCATAAAATAAGGATCATCTTCTTCTCCCCATGTTTTTTTTATTTTTTTTAATTCCATCTTTTTTGTCTTATCAAAACCACGAGATTGATGGGTAACTACAATACCCATTTCCACCTTGATAAATTTCATCATAGATACTAAAGTAACTTATGGATAATTCCATTTAGAGACATGGTTATAAGACACTAGAGAATAAATATACCCCAATTTTAGGTTATATGATAATACTAGAAGCCTTACTCACAAGTCTTGTAAAAATTTCCTCATAGGTACCAATAGACTCACAATCCTTCTAATTTTGATCATGGAATCCATTATCTATTTTCATACTAATAACATAAGAAATGTACTTATTGAAAAATAATCTATTAAACTTATACCACTCCATGGAGTAAATATCTTAATGTTACCTTATATTCTCAATAAGAGTATATAATTGATATACTTCACCTTCTAAATGATAGACAAAAAATGAATTTTTCTAGACCTAAAAAATGGAGAATGGAAAATATATTTTCAATGTTACTGATCCATTTATTAGAAACTAGTTGATCAATGGACCCACTAAAATAATGTGGATGCTTCCTTGTGAAGGACTCAATAGAACATTGTTACCTCATCTGCTCGTTTGAAATTTCAATATGATTCATAGATTGGTAAAGTTTTATAAGAATAATAGTGGGATTTATTATTTTATATATCATAACATTTGGTTTCTCAAGAGTAAAATCATTTCATTATATATCACTTTTAGCATCAATAAAATTCTTTTAGTTTACAACAATTAAAAAAGCCAAAAATCATAGTGTGAGAAATAATAATCACAGTGGAAAACAATATAATCATGAAGAATCAAGAACAGGATGTCTAAGTCATGAAACCTTATTATCCATCCATGAAACCATTGGTTTAACCAAGTTCATTAAAGAACATAAACTATTCTAATACCTCACTATAATTCAAAAAAATGTAAGTTATCTAAGAATATCCCCCGAGCATGTCAAACCTAGTGTGTAGTAAGGGCACACTACCCATTCACAAGAACAATGGTCAAGATATACTCAACTAACTAATTAAGTGTTATTACCTATAGATTAATATTTATAAAAAACAACCACTTATAGTATCTATACATGGATGTTTTTCATGGAAAACCACACTATTTTATTTTCCATAACATAGACTTTCTAACTATACATAGGACTATCCTCAAGATTTTCACAAATGTTTTCTCATATGATTTTCTAAATGTTACTAGACATTTATCATATATTATCTATTTCAATCCATAATTTTCATACATAGACAATACATCTTATTATAAGAATATTCATTAGATAACAAAATCATCCATGCCAGAATCACATAGATCTAGTATCATTGGAAACATGGATACATAAACAACTGGTTCATAAGTGAACTACATCATCTCCCACTAATTCCTTCATAAATAACATCATTCTTAGACATATCATACTTAATAGCTTTCTTTATAACTTGGGGAATGGAAACATAAGGAAAGTTGATCGTAAATACCCAATATGTGTAAACAATAGAGATATCAATGATCGCTTAAACATAATATGAGCATAAGGGTATGAGAACAAGAGTATAAAATTTGAAAACCATACCCTACATATCATAGACCATAATATCGAGTCATGGTATAAATCTTGGCAGTTCTTAAGACATGAATCATATAGGAATCAAATAACATAATCCACCAGAGCATAACATTGGAACATGACATATATTTAAGGAATACACATAAGTATAGAAAATTATTTCATTAGTAGTCAATGATCTTAACCAAATATCTCCTAATGTATTTTGTTCACTAACAAAACCCTCATAATAATCAAAGTTCACTCCAAATAATATCATTATGGACATAATACCTTACTAAAATGGGTTTACTCCCCATTTTAGTCTTTTTTATCTCATGATATATTTATATCTACCCAGTACTTTAGAAGGATATATAATTTTTGTCCCACCTATCACATAATTGAAATCTTACATACATGTTCCAAAAGATCATAAAAAAATCATCATATCAAAACCAATTAAAAATATATGGGTTTCATAAAATTTCATCATGGCGTAACCCATGGAAAAGAAATGGGTTTCATAAGCATTTTAAAAATTCATCATACCATAATCCTTGAAAAATAAAAGAGTTTCATATTCCTCATGTCATCATAATCATAAAAAATACAAAGAAATAATAAGGACGGTATATTTGGATCACATCTCTAGTAAAAATTTCAAAGCATTAAATGATTTCATCATAGTTGGATTTTTTTAAAATATCCCTTAGAAAATTTATTGAGGAAAACACCCTTTTAATTTTGAAATCACTTATTTAAAATATGAAAACTTTCCAAAAATTAAAGAGAAAATTTTATTTCAAAATAATATTGGAAAAATAATAAGGTATAATTAAATCATTTAGTGGTTAGAACAACAAGAAATTCAGTTCCTATCATATATATTAGAAAAAATATATCTTTTACATTTTTGGTAAAAAGTAAATAGTATATTGTTTTAGAAAATTAAAAGATATATATTTTTAAAACATTATTTAAAATTAAAAAATGAATAATATTTAATTTAAATTATAATTGGATAATATTAAAAAAATTCATGAAAAAATATTTTGGAAACATGGACATTGAAGAGAAATGATTTCTTACCAAATAAAAAAATAAAGTCCATTTTCCATAAAAAACATTATTTGGGTATCTTGATTACTTAGAGAAAGGAAAATGAAAGGAAACTATGTTTTCTATAATAATAAACAAAGGAGAATAAAAGTTAATAGGTTATTGAGAGTTATATCAAGAAATTACATCATCATAAGCATAATCATAGTCAATCCTAATAAAAACGAGATTCTAACATAAAACCATTATGTCAAGTCCCAGTTTCTTTAAATGTTCTCTATACTCCTATATAATAAATTTACATTTATTATAATTCTATATTAAAGTAATTTAAATTCATATAACATCATATATTATCCCTTTATAACATTTCAAGACACATTTATTAGTAATTCATTATTAAAATCGTCATTTTCAGGTTTAAATTATTTTATTTTTCATTAGAATTTCAGTTTTGCAGTCTTGGTCCTTCTACAGTGATAATTTTTCCAGAATATGCACAATTTTAATCAACATATAAATATATTATATATTATATATATATATATATATATATATTTGATTCATCCATAAATGTTATAGATAGAAAAATGAATTACACCGTTCGTATAGGAGGTAGGTCGTACACACGTATGAACGTTGTTTCCAATTTTCTATGGATAGAAATAAAGGAAGTTAAATAATAATTATTAATTTAGAATAATTATTATATCATAAAAATCATATATATTTATCAAATACATTGTTATTACCATCCATATAATGGGTATATTAAAAATGAATCACATCGATTCATGGAGGTGGTAGTTCACACATACACACACGCGACATAATCATTTTTAAGTAGGTTGGAAGTTAAGAAGGTAGATACGATATTATAATTATAGACTCAAAATTATGTTATAAATAAATTATATATATATATATACATTAAATCCATCATTATACCAATCCATAAATTATGGTGATAAAAATAAATTCTATCACTATGTGGAGATAGTAAGATGCAAGAATGCACAAGAGATACCTTCAATTCCCATTTGATAAAAAAGGGTGGATAATTGTGGTTTCATAAAAATAAAAAAAATTAATTATATTTATTATACTAAATTTATTATTATAATATAAATACAATATACCTATAGGAGGTAAAATATGAATTAACAATAAAGATATTGGGTAAGGAAAATACATCTTCTTTAAAAAAACTCATTTAGATCTCTTCTTGAGGATCCAAGGGTTGGTATTTTGGGAATAAAAAGCCTCTATAATTTGAATAAGGATGTTTATAAAATATTTTTTAAAGGTTTTGGTAAATATAAATGCTCAATGTGTTGTAAATAAGAGAAAGTAGGGGTTCCCTTTTATAAGAGAGGGTAGGGGTAGTTTTGGAACTTCTTAAAAGACTACAATATAAAATGATCATTCAATATAAAAAATATTCCAAATGGAAATATAATAAAATATAAGGTTATATTTTTTGTTAAATACATATAATAATGAAATTTTGATAGGTTCAAGTGGTGTTTTAAACCATATATTTTGGTTTAATCCCATAATAAACCTATTTTTACCTTAACCGTGGTAATAACTATTTCAATATTAAAGCATTTAGAATGTTACCATTGAAGGAAAAATGACTCATAAATGGACCAAGGTAGATAGTTTCAACTATATTCCATTCACATAGACAAATATAACAATTTTATGAAATTTAAATCATTTAATGACATAACTTTTGTTATAAAATATCATTAATGTAAATTTTGGAACTATTCATTTAATTTGACTTTAAAGACACCAATACAATGATGAAATTCAAATAATTTTTTTTAAAAAAATACCTAATATGTAATATTTTTCAAAAAAATTCTTTTTACACTATTAATCACTCAAGTTATATTACTTTTAATATTTTTAAAATCATTTATTTTATTTGTTATTAATTGAAGAAAGACTATGTCTGTGTTATGTAAGAATTCAAGTAATTATATAATAACTAAAAATTATAAATAAAATAACATCATTAAAATAGTTTAAATATTACCAAAATAACCATTAATATCCATTTAAGACTTTTTGTTTAAATTATGTGAACATATAAGAGATATTTGAAAGCAAGAGAGTGACATTTTTTTCTTTTATTTAGTTAAAATATTATATAGGTAACTTTCATGAGAAGTGTCACATAAAAAAATAAATATCGATCCTAAAGTGATTAGGGTAGAAATAAAATTACTCAAGAACAATTAATTAGAAAAATTGTGGCCTTATCACTTAGATTTAAACTAGCTTAACCCTATTTAACCTTTTACAACAGTGACACAATTTTACTATTTTTATAATTCATTATGAAAAAAAATTAATTTGATGTTATGAAATTATATTAATTTTTATGAATAAAAAAAGAATTTATTTTACCAAATTTAATTGTCTTATGTGTTAGAAATTCATTTTATAATTATCCCTAGAAGCGCAAAAAAAAATTATTTCTGAAAAAATGAATTTTTGGTCTAAAAGTATTTTTATTCTAAGATCTCATATAATATTGATTCATATGTAATTAATTATATTAGTTTCATATAAATTATACTTATATTAATTTAGGATAAAATTCAAAATATTATGTATCTTTTAAAATGAAAATAAATGAATGTTTTACAAAAATATGAATTTTTCACTATTCTCTGAAAAATCAATATTTTTAGAAAAAACAAAAATCATTCACCCAAAGTTAATTATGAAATGATGATTTAATGAAGGGAGTTCATTTTTTAAAATAAAAATTTTAAAATTGGAAGAAAAATATTATAATTTTGATGCACAAAATTCAATAAAAATAACATTTTAAGAAAATGCATTTTTATGCGTAAAATAACATAAAAAAAATTGAGAATTTATTTACCAGAAATTACTCAATTTTTATTTATATATCAATACCTTATATATATATATATTTAATAATGTGGTTATTACTGTTAATACCTCTAAATTTAACTTCTCAGTTATAATATTCATGTTTAAATAATAATATTATAATTTTATATTCCATTTCTTTAAAACTCTATATTTCATGTAATTCTATATATCAGAAGAAATTAATTCAAAAAATATTTCATAAAACCATGGGGTGTTACAAATCCAGGAAAGGATGTTACAGATCCCATTTAATCATTTTTAAATAATTTCAAATTTACTATAAATTAACTTTCTAAAAAATTTAATTATATATTAAAACATCCTTAAAACATTTTTTAGAACATTTATATAGAGGTGAAAGATTCCCAACCCAAAGAGGAAATAAGGTCATCGTTTCTTAACAAATATTTCTTAATCACTTTCATTAATAATGACATTAAAATTTTTATAATAATTAAAATTACTATAAATAACCATATTAGAATAAAATAGATTTATTTTAAAATATTATGATCATATAAATTTCATCAATGGAAATTTAACAATGAAAATAACAAAAAGAAATGAGATTAAAACATAAACCCTTACCTTAGGTCTCGTATTACTTAAAATGTTATCAACAAACCTATATAATAAACATATATTTATTATAAATTTATTAAGGAATCATATTCATATATATATATATATATATTACTTTATATCATTCCCTTATAATTTCTAATTGTCCATTTCTTAATAGTACTTCATTAAAATGAACATTCGGGTGAAAAATGGTATATTTACCATGTATGTTTAGGTTGGATGGTTCCAGACCTTGCACATTTCTCATGATTTAGTCATATAAAGTATATTAATCATGAAATAATTAAAATATATAATCATTATATATAAATTTTTATCCATCCATATAAGGTGGTGATGAAAAATGAATTACATCACTTTGTGGAGATTTCATTTCATACATATGCATTAGTGATATTTCCAATTTATGATGGATAGAATCAAATAAATGTAAATAATTATTAAAATTTATATAATCATAAAAATATAATATATATAATATATATTTATATTTATTCATTAAATTTACTTTTATAAAGATCCATGTAAAGTCTAAAAAAAACAAAGCACATCGCTTCGTGGAGGTGGTAGTCCACATGTACACATGAGTTGCATTATCATTTTCCAATGGTTTAGAATTATATAGAAATGGGATATATCCATAATATAAAAAAATATCTATATATTAAAGATACTTATTTCATCACGTAATGATGTTTATATAACATTTACAGGATATTTAAGATGAAAGAAACTTTAAAATTTCCAGAAAAACATATACCTCTTCTTTAGGTATCTTTTTTTGGAAATCACCTTAAAGATTATTAGATGGGTATTTTGGGAAGACCATAAATTTATTTTCAAGACTAAGTATGTAGGTGGAGTATTTTTTTAGAGATTAATCTAGCTAAATTCCTTATGTGGTGTAGATAAGTAAAATTACGAGGTTCCCTTTTATAGGTGAGGTGGGTGGAAAACTTAAATATATTAAGAATATTGGAATATAATAAAGTCACCCTCAAGTGAAAGTGAATAAAGTTGGGAAAATATTATAATATGAGATGGTTATTGTCTAAATTTAAAAAACTAATAAAATTAATTCACGTGTTTTTGATAATTTAAACCTCATTACTTAGGTTAAACCTATGTTAACACATTTTAACGCTTTCCACATTGATATATTTTTTTTATCATGGTTACTATTAAAAATGAGAAAAAATGAAATTGAATTTATAATTTTTTTTTGGAAATAATGTTTTAAAATATGGGAATTTTATTCCAAATTCAATTTCTATAAGTATCATAAATACATTTTAAAATAAGCGTGTAAATCATAGAAAAAAATATTTTTTTTTGAAAAATGAATTTTTAATCAAAAACTAAATTTACTATAATTCATTTTCTTGTAAAAAAATTAGATGAATGTTAAAATAATTTACATAATATGTTATTTAATTTTTTTAATTGAAATAATTAATAAATAGTGATTAATTAATTTTATTAATATAAAATCACGTTGCAAGAATAAAAAATATATTTTAAAATGTCTCATTAACCCTTGAAATTATTTTATCTTCATTTACAAGAAATTGATAATAAATGTATGAATGATTGTACATTTATTTATATTAAATATAAATAAATTATATTAAAATATTTTTACACGTGTGATAAATATGTATATTTTAGATTAAAACACAAAAAATGTAGAAAAATTAAATTCTTTAAAAATTGGTCTTTTATCATTAAATTATTTTACTAAATTAAGTTCTTATTTTATAAAAACAAATCTATATATTCATATTTAATGAAAACCATTAAATATATATTTCATAACATGGTAATCCATATTTATTCCCACTAATTTTGAGACTAGGTAATAATATTCTAAATATATATTGGAAACATTTAAACTCAATGTTTCACATAAAGTAATCCCTCAATCACATAAAATTTATAAAGGAGAAATATATTGTAAAATATCATAGTGTTATATTCTCCCCCCTTACAAAAACTTTATCCCTTGAAATTCCATTACTTAGAAGAAATAAATGAGGATACTTCTAATGTGTTTGAATATTAGAACATCATTATATTATCACTCTTACAATCACTCTTACAAATGGAATAACCAACCTGGTAAATTTCAAAAATCACTTAGGAGAAACCTGCAACTAGTTATCTACATCAAATTTTCTAGTTAATTTGAGATCTATATATAGTTCACTCATTATAATGATCCTTATCGGCTTCAACCATTATCATAAACTGTTTACAAGAACCATAATATAATCATAACACATGAAAGATTTCATTTTTTAACATAACAATAACAATTGTTATTTTTTATCTTTATTTACCGTTAGAAAACAAGATTGTTCCATGAAAATATATTTCAAAGAGTTATAATACATATAGAGAAAGAATTGGGTTTTTATATATGTGATATATACCCAGTCAATAAAAAGTAAAACCTTGGTTTGATTTCAGCGATGAATAAAATACCCTTAAAAGATCATTGCAAAACATTATTGAGGAAAATACCCTTTCCACTTTCAAAATAAATTTTAAAAAATTAATATTCAAACAATTATATGAAAATACTTTTTATTGAAAATAATATAGGAAACCTATACATGAAGATTCAAGTAAAATAATGGTCATGAATGTGAGAAAATACATTTTTGTTAGAATTATTAAAAAATAAACATTCTTTTCAAGCATTTGTAAAGGGAGTCAAAAGTGACCCATCTAAAAAATAAAAATAAATTTAATTTTTAATCATTTTAAAAGAAGGTTAAAGACCATGTAAAATGAATTTTTTAGATAATTTATTTTTTTAAATGAAAATTATTGAAAACATTTTAGACAACATGTATAAGGAATAAAATGTTTCCCAATCTAAAAGAAGATAAAAGATCAGTATCACTTACAATTATCATTCTTGAGGTTTCATTAATCAATAAGGGAGGAAATTTAGACTGAAAAATTTAAAAAAATTAATAAATAGAGGCTAAGAAAATATATTTGGTTCAATAATATAATATTATATGATTTCTTCTAAAGTAACCTTGAATATAATCAATCCCAAAAATAAATGATATTATAACATAAAACTTCTACCACTATAGTATGTTTATAAAATAAAATAAATTAAAATAATGAATATGAAACATATTTTCATATCCTATTAATTAATTTTAGTAATATTTAAAAATTCTTTCATGAGGAATTAGGTACACTATACAAACAAATCCGTGTTCCAGACATGAAACATGTATGACAAATGAGATAGAGAAAAAGAAAACCCTTATAAAGATCATAACTTTTGAAGTGATAATTTATCATTGAAGTTATTATTTTAACTTATATAAATATATATAAAACTAATTTAAATAAAAAATAATTCAATTTTGGGAAAAATTCAAATATAATCATGTAATAATAAATTCAATGAATAAGAGTTATAACCAAATTAAAGAAAATTGAGTTAAGAAACCCCTTATCATTTGGTAACATTCAAGTCAAATACATTTGGATGAAATAATTTGTTCTATTATTGAAAATAATATTAGTTATAGACTATTAAGGATATAAAATGTAATTGGTTTATTTTATAAAACATATAAATTTTTTTAGTTGAATAATATTAAAACAATCCTCAATGAATGAAAATTAAGATGAAATACCTTACCTTGAGTCCTAAAATTCCATGAATATCCTCTAAATCATGTAAAATAAACATAAAAAAATATATTCTTATTTAAGAAAATTTTATAGGGTTATTAATTTATTATTAAACCATTTGTTTCATTTAATTCAATAATATATTATATTACATAACTGATTTAGTCCACGTCTTGTGTTTTGAGGATATTTGGTTCATAATTGAAAACTACATCAATGTGTTGAACATGGTCAAAAATGTAAATGTTACATCATCTAAATATTTATAATACTAAGATAATTATAATTTTTTTTCATTAATGTACCTTTAAAACCAACCATGAAATTTTTTTATGAGAAATTAATTACCTTACAAAAACAGAGACAGTAGGTCGTACGTACGCAAGTGTAACATTTCAATTTTTCAAAAAATATGAGAAAATATAAGATAAGTATTATTTTAAATTTAAATGATGGTGAATATATAATAATTATAATATTATATATTTAGATATATTTATATATACTATTCATGTGTTGTGGTGATGAAAGATGAATCACACCGCATTATAGAGGTGGTACTCCACACATACGCCCAAACACCACCATCATTTTTCAATTCATGAAAAGGTAAGAAAATAGATTCTATATTATTTTTATAGAATGATAATTATTTCATTAATATCATGTATATAAATTAAATCTTTGATTATACCAATATGTAAAAGGTGGCGATCGAATAAAAATTAAATCGGTTCGCGGGATGGTAGTTTATCGCACACAAAAATAATGGTTTCCTTCCCATTTGATGGAAAAAAGAGACAGAATAATGTTAATAAAATAACATAATAACATAGCATTATATTTGCGATACTTGTGTTATTATTTCACTATGTTTATAATATTTTTTAAGGAAGTATAAAAAGAAATAAAACATAAACATTCAGTTAAATGTTATAGATCTTATTCAAAAAACCTCCTTTACTTTATACCTCAACCCATCTAATGTTGGTACTATGATAAAACATATAAGAAATTTTTAGGGATGTTGGTAATGGATTTTGTTAGGTATTTTTTGGACTAGATTTATTAAAAGGTGTGATGAAGAAAGGAGAGTAGGTTCCCTTTTATGAGTGAGGGGAGTGACACTCTTGAAATAACTTAAAGTACTACATTCAAATAAATTACTTTACTTGATAAATTGGATTTTCATATTTTTTTAAATATAGAATTAATATGAGTCTATTTTATCTTATAAAATAAAATTTTGAAAATGATAGGGGATGTATTTACCCATATCTCTAGGTTTTAGCCCCCATTAGCCCATTAGAGGATTACCACGATATCAATGTTTTTTACTCCTTAGGGATCAATAAAGTTACTCTAAATGGTTAAAAGACCCATAAATAGACCATTTTTGTTATTTTAAACCATATTATATTAATTTGGATAAATATAATTTTTTTAAATTTTAAATCATTTAATAAAATATTTTTTATTATAAAATATATTTAATTTTTTTGGAAATGTTAATTTAATTTGACATTAAAGGAAAAAAGAAAATAATTGAATTAGAATATAGAAATTTAACAAATATATAATATAATATATTTATTTATAAAATTAGTTTTTCACTATAACTCACCCGATTTTTTTATTTTTTAATATTATTCAATTGATGTTTCTACAACATGCACAAGCACTATGTCGACGTTGTGTAATAATTTTAAGTACTTATTTCATCAGAAAAAAATATAATAAATTATCATTATAAATATAATTTAATTATTCTTAAAATAAAAATTAATATTATTTAATTGTTTATTTTTTCTGTATGTGAACATATAATAGAAATCTAAAAGCATGAGAGTAGCATTTTGTATATTTCATTACAAAAATAATATATAAGTTATTTTCAAAGAAAAATGGCCTGTAATTTCCAAAACATAGAATATTTCATGAGTATTTTATAACCACACACATCTAATATATTAATTTAAAGTTTTAAGGTTATTTTTAATCCCTATGATATTATTTTTAACCTCAATTACCTGATTTCCCCTTACTAATGTGACAAATATTTAATATGATTACTATAGATAAAGACAGAAATTGAAATAATCTATTAATCAAATATAATCCCCATGATTCCAAATATGGGATCCATTTTGTATGATTAAAATACTATAAGTGAAAATAATATATTTTAATATAAATGAGTTAAAGGTAATGAATTTTTTTAGGCAAATGTGATTTTAAGTCAAAAATGAGCTTATACCAAAATCAGTTGTATTGATGATTGCCTAATATTTAATTATATTATATCTAATTAAAGTAATATTAAATTAATTTCAGTTGAAATTCAATTCATAATGGGTTTTTAATGAAAATAAATTAATGTTTTATGAAAATCGATATTTTTACTATTCAATAAAAAATAAACGTATAAAAAAAATTCCAATTTTAACCCTAAGATAATTTTGATAGAAAAATATTAAAAACATTATTATTTTTATAAATATAATTTTCTATAATTAGAAGATATTAATTATTATATTTTATCACATGAATAAATAATCAATATTTTTTAAGAAAATTAATTTTTAAAGCATATAATGACTTTACTAAAAATTGAGTGTTTATTTCCTAAATATTTACCAATAAATTTTTATTAATAAATAACTTTATAAATATTTTATAATTCATTTACAAATATTCCTAACAAAGAATTCAATGACTATATTATGATGTTCAATCAATATATTTCATGTATTTAAGATTGGGGTTGTGTTTTAGTTACTCTACTAAGCATGGTGTTATTTTAAAATATCATGGAGTTGCATCCTCCCCCATTAATAAATTGTGTCCTCATAATATGAAATTCAACTTGGTAATAAATGGTTTTACATTTTAGATTAATTTTTTCGGAAAATCCACATAGGAAATGGGTTAATAAAACTAATTCATGAAAAAAAAGAAAGATAAATATGAATGTTATCTAGAATAACACATATCTAGGTTTCTAAATAAGAGAAAATTATAGGGAGGTGAAAATATAGACATATATGAATATCATAATGTCTAAATAATTATGTGGAGTGATATAGAACATTGATCATAAGATAGTGAATGATCATGAGAATGTTAATGACGAAAAGACTGTAAATCAATTTAGTGTGAAAAAGTCCACCTATTCATCCAAAATTAAGGTACTAGGATAATATTTTTAGTTTAAGATTATTTTCATAATGTTATAGGATTACTTAACCATCTACACTAAAAATATAAGGAAATATACTTAGTTAATATTATTAATGTCTAAAAATTCAATTTCTTCTTTTGGTTGAATGTTTCAAAAAATTTCAACTTTATCTCATATTTTACCCTAAATTATGAGTATTAATATTTAATGCCAGATGAACTATAATCAACCACTAAAGGATCAAAATATTAAAAAAGGATAAAAATTTATTCCTCATACCTTTATATTTTAACCAAAATTGAAATGGTTGGAACTATGTAAGTTAATATCAAAAACTTATTGACTCCAAAATTTACACAATAAAACCAAAGGTTCAACTTATATCATTCAATAAATAAATAACCCTATATCCCAATTAATCTCAATATCCTCAATATTAAAATTATTTAACATCAAACAGTATCTCTTACCATTTATCTTACATCCCCAAAAATGTAATAGTATTAACTCTAAAAAATACTTCATGTTAAAAATAAGGGTTAAAAATAACTTAACTCAATAAAAATCCTCCCAAAATATCATTAATCACGTATAAAATCCACCAATTAAATACTCTAAAGGGGTTTCTAAGAATCTAAACTTATAATCAACCTTAATATTACAATCCTAAGATGGTATCCATAACTCTTTATTTATCCTCATGTGAAAATATCTTAATCCCCAAATTTATCAAAAACCCTCCTCTAATAGAAAATGTAACAAACCTGAACCCACAATCTGATATCCAGTGCTAAAAAAAATTTCTTTACATTTCAAGATTTGTCTCAAAAAAATGTGATCCAATTTCAACTTACAAAAAATAAAATATTAAATGGAATAATTAAATCACTTACATACCCAAGGGCCTTTTATGTTTATAGTTTTTGATAATTAGGACTACCTCTTACATAACGATATCATGGTCTCTGAGTAAAAAGTTTCCCAATATACCCATATTTTCTCATACACATTAATTCTGAAATATATCCAATAAAAGTATTCACAATTTTATCCTTTATAGACAAAATTCATTTAACATAAATCTTTATAACCAGGTGAAATTGAAAAAATAAGAAAGGTGAACTTAAAATCTTGGTACGGGTAAACATAATAATGAATAAATAAATCTCATCAATGAGAATAATATAAGCACAATTACATAAATAAAGAATCAAAATTCATTAGAATAACATAATATAGTTCATACCCATCAAAATATAGATCATTAAACATGTGACATAGAAATAAGATTTAATAAAGGAAAGGGCCATAAGAATAAATAATCACGAGCCATGTGATTTCAATCTTGATCCTATGTACCATTAAAAAATAATAGAAAGCATAAAAAATGTGTTGGTAACATAGAAATTCATTATCATATCACTCTTAAAATCACTATTATAGATTAAATAATTTAACCATTAAATTACAAAAAAACCATTTAGAGAAACCAATAACCAGTAAAATCTATAGGTTTACCCAATTCATTGGGGATTTATATTGGGATAACCTATTATCATGAGATATATCAGGATAAACCATTATTATAAGAAATTAAAAATACCTATAACATAATTATATAACATGAAATATTTCATTTTCCCCTGTAACATAATCATTTTTCTTTCATAGATTGATTTACCTATGAAAAATAAATGAGTTTCATGAAAATTTATTTGAAAGAATCATAATCCATATAGAGAAAGAATAAGGATGGAATCATTCCAAAATATTCTCAATGTAGCATAATTATCATTAAGGGTTGATGTCATTGATGAATAAAAATAGCATTAAAATAGCATTTAAAACATTCTTAAGGAAAATATCCTTTTCACTTTGATAGTCTCTTTTAAAAAAAATTCAAAAAATATAGTAAAAATAATATTCTTTGATAATAACCTTGTAATTTTATAAATGAGTATTACAAAAAATAATGGTCATTATGGTAGAAAAATCCATTCATGTCATAAATATTAAAAAATAAATATTTTTTTTTCAAAATTTGATAGAGATTCAAAAGTGACCCATGTAGAAAACGTTAAAAATATTACCTTTAAAACAGTTTAAAAGAAGGAAAAATATCATGTAAAATAATTTCATAAAATCATTTATTCTTATAAAATAACATTATAGAAAACATATTATAAAACAAGGGAAATGAAGACAAATATTCATGATCTTAAAGAAGATAGAAAATCAGTATTACATAGAAACAATATTCTTGATGTCTCTTTAATAAAAAATGGTGGAAATAAAAAAATAAAAAGTTAACAAAATTTTAAAATAGAGTAGAATAAAATATATTTGGTTAAATAAAAGAATATCATATTATTTCCCCTAAAGGTAACCCTGAACATAAAAAATCCCAAAAAAATGAGATTGTAACAAAAAACTTTTACCACTCTAGAAAACTTTGATATCAAAATTCATTAAAATAAATATCATGATATGAATATAAAAATATAATTATTTATATGAATTAATATTTCAAAATTCATTCATGTGGAATTATGTACACCATTCAAATAAATCCTAGTGTAGGACATGAAACATGTATAATGAAAATGAGATTTGGACAAAGAAAACCCTTGTACAGATCATAACATTTAAAGTGATAATTAATCAATTAATTGATTATGTGAACATATAATTTTTCTAAAAATTTAATAAAAAAATAATTTAGATATTAATTCACACATGATCATGGAATACCAATGTCAATTAACAATATTTATAACCCAATTAAGGAAAATTCAGTTAAGAAACCCCTTACCACATAGTATCATTCAAGTCAAAATTCTTTGGATGAAGTAATTTGAGTTGTATATTTGAATACGATTCATTATTAAGTATTAATTATATAAAATATAAATGGTATATTATATACAAAATCTAAAATTAATTAGGAGGAGAACATAAAAATGTGCCTCAATGAAGGGAAATAGAGAATAAATCCCTTACCTCAAGCCCAAACATTCCATGTATTTGTTCTCAAAACTATATAAAAAAATTATATCAATTATTTAATTATTCAATAAACTTTTATAGGTATATTAATTAATTATTAAACATTTTTTTCATTTATTTAAATTTAATATTTAATCACTTAATTGGTTAAGTACACATAGTGTGTTTTAAAGACTTTCGATTAATAGTTTAAAATGACAACGATATACTAACCATGGAAAAAAGGTCATTTTAAAATCATAAATAGAATTATAATAATTAAAGTAGTAAATTTTTTATAACTTATTTATGCATTTAAACTAACAATTAATGATGGTTTTTGGAAATTAATTACGTTATAATTAAAGAGATGGTAGGTTATATATACTCATGAGTAACATTTAAATTTTTAAATGAAAATACAGGAAAGAAGGTAAGTATTATTTTATAATTAAAAATTATAATTTTATAATAAATAAAATATCATCTCTTTAAATAAAATTATATATACCATAAATGTGATTAGGTAATGAGAAATCAATCACATCGCTTCATGGAGGTGGTAATCCCCACGTATGTAAGAACAACATTATCATTTTTCAATGGATTGAATGGTAATAAAATATATGATATTTTAAATTTAATAAATAATAATTATTCCATTAATATCATATATATATATATATATATATATATTAAATCCATCATTATAACTAGCTATGAGTGGTTGTGATTGAAAGTGAATTACATCCGTTCGTGGGAAGGTAGTCCACTGTACTCACAAATGATTGATTCATTTCCCATTTGATGAAAGAATGAAATTTATTAAGGTTAATATAATAAAAAATATCTTAGTAGACAGGAGATAATGAGGTTATTATATGACAATTTTTAAAAGAATCTTGTAGGAGGTAGAAGAAAAAATAAAACTAAAACATTCATATAAAAGAAATACAACTTCTTGGGAAAACCTCCTTTTATTTATACCTTTAGACCTTTAAGGTTGGAATTATAGAACAATTTAGACATATATGAAGTTTAGAGGGATGTTGAGATAGGATTTAGGTAGGTATTATCCAAACTAGAACGCTTAAAAGGTTTTATTAAGAGAGGAGAGGGGGTTAACTTTTAAAAGTTAGGGGATGAGAACTCATCAAATTACATTAAGTAATAAATTATTATAAATTAATTTTGAAGGTGATATGGAACAAAAAATAATATATTTAGAATATAATATGATTATAATTTTCAATAATCACATGCAATAATATTTAGATAATTTTAGGTAATGTTTTCACCCTTATCTATTGGTTTTAACCATCCGTTATCCCTTTTACAGATTACCACAATATCAAATATTTTTACAATTTATGGTTCATGAAAGTTACTATAAAAGGAAATGAGTCCCCTTAAATATTTCATGATTTAAATTTTTAACCATATCCCATTTAGTTGGCCAAATATATGTTTTTTTATTAATTTCAAAATCATTTAATAAAATATTTTTTATTATAAAATATCATTAATATCATTTTAGAACAATTAAATTAATTTGAATTTAAAGTCATAAAGATGAAAATTTAATTATAATATATACTTTTAACACATACCTAACATTTTATAAATATTTTTAATTATTTTTGAAAATATAAATAACCCAAAAAAATTACTTTTCATTTTCTTAATATCATTTAATTGAATTTTCTACTCCGTAAACAAGCACTATGTCTGTGCTGAGTAAGAATTTAATATAATTATTAAATCAATAAAAATTTAAAATAAATTTACTTAATAAAAAATTAAAAGTAACAGAGTGAATTTTTTTACATAAAATAACATATTTCAATTTCAATGAAAAACAAAAACAATTGCCAAAATTTAGAATCTAAGATGAGGATGGTCTAACCCCTACCTTCCAATATATTAAATATAAAATTTATGGTTTTTTTAAGTCCTTATCAAATTATTTGTATCATTAATTTCCCTATTTCCCCATATTGAGGGGATACATATTTAATATGGTTATCATTTATAATAACAAAAAAAGTAATATTTTCCAAAAAAATGAACCTACTAATTCAAAATATAAAATTTATTTTTCAGTATTAAATTTTTGTATGTGGAAGAAATAAATTCTAATATCAATGTGTTAAACACAATGAAACACAATTTTTTGAAAAATTTATTTTTAGCTCAAACATGAACTTATACCAAAATAAGATATAATGCAGATGACTATGTATTTAATTACATTTTATCCCATTATAAGAGTCTTATGAGAATTTTAGATAAAATTCAATGTACGATGGTACTTTTAATTGAAATTAAACTACTTTATTATAAAAATCTATACTATTCACTATTCATTTAAAAATCAATATTTCCATAAAAATAAAAAAATTTCAGTGTAAATAGTTTTTATATGCTACTATCAAAAATGATATTATATTTATCAAATACAAATATCTAAAAGTAATATAGGTTATTTATAATATTTTCCAATAAACAGAAATCAAAAACATTTTTGAATAAAATTTGTTTTTAAGCATAAAATGACGTAGTTGAAAATTGAGTATATTTATTAATAATTTCTCAATACATTTTTTGATTAGTACCTTTATATCTATTTCATAAATTGGTTTCTTTTATCCATACCTTACAATTCATGGAATATTTTATAATAGTCAATCATAATCTTTCATGAATTATAACATATTGTTTTGTGCCTTATACAATATCAAACACATAGTTCTTTGAAAATATCGAGGTGTTACATTCTCCCCCAACTAATGAATTTCATCTTCATAATTTGGTTGTGATCTTGGTAATCAAGGGTTTGACATTTCAAAATCCATTTTTTGAAAACCCACATCTGAAAAGGGTTAATAAATCATTATCTTGATAATATGAAAATTGAAATTCAATTTTCATTTCTATGTAAATTCACTTTTGAATTATCTTTGGGGGGGGTGAGATATTTTCCCTTACTTATATTTTTTTTTCTCTCTTTTGATCTCTTGGGGGTCTTATTTTATCCATTTGGGTCTATCTGTAATACCCTAAGGTTTTAAAAGTAAATTAAAATGCATGAAACATTGTTTTAAATAGATAGTTATAATTAGCACTAAACTTAATTTTTAACTTCTATGTTTTGTATTTCGAAAAGCGTACATACACAGTTGCAATCAGTAAGTTATTTAGAGTCTGATAAGACCAACTTAATTTTTGGTGAATAGTAACATACCCTTATGAATAGTAATGTTACCCTTATGAATAGTAACATACCCTTGTGGATAGTAACCTCTCCTATGATAGTATAAATATAATATTTAATTGATTTTATGATATACCCGTGTCTTGGAATAAGTAACTAAATGTTTTAAAATTATAGTATTTGGAATAAAATATTATTTTATTTAAAAATTAATTTAATCTTATTTAGAAAATTATTTTCAAAAAAATGGATTTATTTTTTAATTTTACACATCGAAAAATGGTTAGAGTGAGTTTTTGGGATTTTTTTAAAAAATACTTGAATTTTTGGTGAATAGTAAAATACGATAATTTATGATAAATTCTAAATACATGAATTATTATGTCATCTACTAATGTATGGATTTATCATGACCATTATCTCGAAATCACATGCAATCTTTACTATTTTTGGTCTTGGAATCATAACAATTTTTTTTCTTGGGGTAAAATAATAAAATAATGATTAAGATAATATACAACTCCACCTCTCCTCCACTATAAATACCACCCACTCCTCTCTTCCTCCCACACCTCTCAAGCCGTGATCCTTGCCTAAGTTCTTCCAAATACTATTCTCAAGACCCTTTACCACATCCAAGACCTTATGGTCTCACCAAAAGACCAAAACCATGGGCCTTAAGAAGGATCTTAAGGAGAAGATATCAAGAGGTAAACATCCTCTTTTGTTTTATTTCTTTTCTTTTTATTATTACATCTATTCTTCTTCTTTCCTTACCTACCATTATCCTAGAGGAATGAATGAATCCGGTATCTTAAATATTTTATATATCATCATGTTTATTAAATATTCACCGTTATACTTCTTCTCCTCTTCCACTTATTCAAGAAATTAATACATTTTCCGTGATGTGTCGATTTACCGATATCGTGGACGATGTTATTTCATTTTCTTTCACTTCCTTCTAGACTAGTCATGAAACCATTTTTATAGTAGAAACAAATTATAATTTATGTATTATATCTTATATATGGTTCTTTAATATATTTTTACACATGTATTTAATTTAAAAAACAAAATTATTTCATTATTATCATAGAACCACCAAAATGATCTAAACGAACATCATTAATGGTTTAACTAACGAATAATATTCATATAAGAATTAAAAATGATAAATATTATAATTTATGGTTCTTGAAATATTCAAATACCATTCCATTATAATCTTGGAGTTTCACTTGCTATCAACATGAATATCTATCATGAACCGATCATAGAAACCATGTGAAGAATGCACCTAAAAGCAATGGAATTAACAAAATATTATTAATGAATGGGTGGAATAATGTTATAAAATGATCATTAAAGGAGATATAAACATAAATATTTTTCTGAAATATATTAATAAAACTATATAAACCTTCATACATGAGGTTTAAACACATTTTAAGGAAGTCAAACCCAAGTTAAGGGATCCTATCTTTATCAATTTTGTTCAAGAATCTCTTCTATGTTGTGCTCTTTTATTTTTAATTCACTAGGATAGGGTATATTTTATCACCTCCCACATAATTATATTATGATTTATTAATGATTATAGATCCCTTTATCTCTCATTAATCCCTCCCATGTACATCTGCTACCATGCCAAAAGTTTGTAAGTGAATTCTAAACCCAATTTCAAATCTTTGGGTTAACCTTCAACTTCAAGGGGTTTTATCATGCTAGGATGACTTGTGAAAAGTAATTTAATTATATTATGTTGTGTTATGTGTATATATATTATATATTCTTATTATATTCATTTAATAAATTATCTCTTCAATGTTATGATATTTTTAAAGGACCCTCCTATTAAAAGCCTTTTAAATGTGTCCTTTATGAAATCCAAATAGATTGTTCTTTTTTATGACAAGAGTGTAATATTATGATTTCATGATGTTATATTACCATATTATATCAATTATATATTTCTTTGAATAATAATATTTTATTACCTTTTGTGTAGTGTTTATGTTCTAAGAGTGATTTTTAAGAAAAAGGGTATTTTAAAACGTGAATGTGTTTTTCTCAAGGGTGTAAATGAGTTATGAAGTGTTTTATTCATGATATTTTCCTTGGACATTATTTATGTTGGGTTGAGCCCATTATATCTCATTATATGATGGGTGATCCCCATTATATATCAATTTATGTTGGGTGGAGCCCATTATTGCTCAATATATATTAGGTTGATCCCATTATAGCTCAAGATATGGTGATCCCCATTATAGATCTCCAATGCATTGGGTACTATGGAGATGGATTTTGACCAAAATATTATTCCATATTTAAGGGTGAATGTAAGTGTGATATGGTAAAATTTCCCAAAGAAACCAAATGATGTTTTTATGCATATGAGTTTTTATGATTATGGGTTTTGTTGGTTTTTTTGCTATCACCTAACTAACGATTTCTTTATTTATATCCATTAATGAGTTTTATACTCAGATCAAGTTTTTAAAATGTTTTTCTATTGGATATAATGCTAGATAATAGAAACAAGGGAGTCATGATGTTTGTAAGAAGTTTTTTATTAAAGAAATCAGGTTTTAAGTTTTAAGTTTTAGCATTTTTTAAAAAATGTATACTATCTTTAGTGGTATCCTCTTTGTATGAATGTGGTATATTATATATGTAAGATATCCTAATTCTCTAAAACTCTAAAACCTAAAAGATCCTCAATGTGTAATAATGTATGTTCTTGACTAAAATTCAATATTAAGTAACATTTTAAGGTTGGGTCCTTATACTATAATTTCTATGGATTTTTTCCACTAGGTCTGTAATGGGTTTCCACTTTGACCATTCTTCAAAAGAGGATTTCTTTTTTATATAAATAATGGGGTCCTTTCCCTCTACTTGTTTAAAAAAAACATTGACAGGTTTCCAAATATGGGAACATTGTTTGGAAGTGAAAATATAGACATGGAGGAAAAATGTGTAAATAATTATAGAATGTTACATATAAAATTGATTATATGAAATTGAATGATAATTATAATGAAAATGACCAGAAACAAATAAATAAATGAGATGTAAAACGACAATTGATTTATCATAAATGAAGGCAATATGATATCATTTTTGTTTTAAGATCCTTTTTATAATATTGGGGAGTTACTTTACCATATAGAATATGTACATAAGTAATGAAACTCCCTGATATTTTAAAATATGAACATTTTTTTGATAGAATATGAAACACAGAACAATGAGCTTACACAACCCACAACATATATTTCTTTAAATTTAGTTTCTTTAATAGCTTATAGAACACATAACAACAATTCTAAATGAAATGTGGTATAAAATATCATTAAAAAATAGCCATTAAATTATGGGGTATGAATAGTAGTAAATAAATTTTAAAATTTATTGTTATCTAATGGTTATAAATAAAATAATATTCATTTAAAAGAAAAATAAATTTTTAATGAAAAATTTATTTTTCTAAAAGATGGTCTAGTCATGGTTTGAATATATAATTTAAAATAAATTTTTACCACTGATAAAATTTATTTGAAAAAATTAAATTATTTTTTGAAATAATCATTCCAAAATTATATTAGGGGTCCCTTTAGGTATTTTTTGATAAATAGAGAAAAATATTTAATTTTAATTGAAAAATACATTTCTGTTCAAATTATTTATAAATATTAATTATATTTTTAACAGGTTTTATAGTAAAATTAGTTTATATATATATATATTATATAAATCCAATTCAGCTCAATGAAATCATTTTTATATTGAATTTTAATACAAAGACATTGTATTTTTTTTAATATTTTCTCTTTGAAAACCTACTTTCTCGTCGCCCTTGTGGGATTAATTTTAAATTAAAAATTTCCACTTCTGTGAATAGAATTTTGAAAAATGGATTCCATTTTTGGATTCATAATAATTTATATTATTTATTAATTTCAGCATAATTTGTGACAAAAATGAATAGTTAACAAAGTAAAAATTATTTACCACAGTCAAGGAAAATATGCATTTACTAGGGATTAAATTAAAAATTCAAGTGTTAAAACGAACTAAAGAATTTTACATCAATTTTCTAGACATATTTTGACCCTATAACTTCAATGTCTCAAAAATAATAAATGTAGGACCCCTATTTCATTTAAAAAACATGGTTAACCCATTTTCTTTTCAAACATTATAAATATTCCACAAACCTCACTTATAAAAGGCCACCATCTATTTTCACTTCATAACAACTTCACACACTTTTGGTGCAGCCAATACCTTCCCAATTTCTTTACAAGAATCCATAAACTCATACTAGAAGCCTTATTTTTGGAATAAAGTAAACCTAGAAAGGCTTTTGGTCCAAACCTAAGGAGTTTTCTTGAAGAAGAGTTAATATTATTTAATGAGTGTTTTTATTTTATTTATTCCCTCACCTCCTTAAATTTTTATGAAACCATAATGATATAATAACCTTATAATATTACATATACTAAGATGGTTTTATGTTATGGTCATTATCTAAAACCATCCCCACTTCCATAAAATGGTTTAATAAATCATTATTCATATTTACGTTGGACTACCAACTTGCAAACCGATGCCATTAGTTTTTCCAATACCACCTATCATTGTTGGGTATGATGATGGATATAAAGTATATATATATATATATTATATTTATAACATAGTTTTACATCTAGAGTCTATAAATTATATATATGTTTCTTTTACTTTCCATTCATTAGGGGATACGATGACAACACTCATGTGTATAGCAGACTACCACCTCACGAAGCGATGTGATTTGTTTTTCACTAACACTTATATGGAATGTAATAAGGATAAATTTAATAAATATATCTTCTATAAATGACATAATTATGATATTAATGATAGAATTATCATTCTTAAACAATAATATATTATAACATACCAGATAAATAGAGAAATATGACATTTTCATATTCATTAATATTTATGAATTAAATATTAATTTTACTTTAAAGGGGATGCTATGTTCAATGGAGTACCCGATACGTAAAAACGAGTTTCTTTGAAATCTTGCGTTGCACACTAATAATTTAATAATATTATTTTAAATCGTATTTAACACCTTGACGTTGTATTGGCGTGAATGAATATAAATAACTTAAATATGCTAATATATTTTGTTTAGTGTTTTTACATTTATATAATAAATGTTAGAGGCTTTAAATGTGAATTAATCCAATTTTAAGCACAAAATACTCTAATATTTTTTAAAGGGTCGATTTACCGCAATTTAATGGTGAACCCTTTTTAAATATAGTTTTTGTAACTTTTATATGTTATATTGGGCAAAAATAAAATCCTTCTTTATAATCGGGACATCAAAATTTACTTAGGGTGAATTTTTAGTATTTTTCTGATAAAGTTCATTTTTTGATGAATAGTGAAAAATATTGTATTTTAACTAAAATCTGCCTTTTAATCTGATTTATTTATATGGTTAGATTAATTTTTTAATTGGTTTTAAAGTTTAATTAGATTATATTTTTACCATTTAATCCAATTTTGGTCATTGGAAGCAATTTCACATTGAAATTGGACAAAAACAACTATCAATCTTTTGATAGTTATTATATCTTAAAAACGTGCCTTTTGTTTTGACAGAGGGAATTAATTTTAAAATAATTTCTACCACTTCTGTGTTTTTAAATTTTTAAAATAGACATAATTTTGAATTTGGAATATCAAATATAGCTTAGGCTGAATTTTTGGTATTTTTCTGAAAAACTTCAATTTTTGATGAATAGTGAAATCACTAAGTAGTAGTTAAAAAAACTAACTTTTTCATTTAAATGAACCTTTACCACTTCTGTGAATTGAATTTTGAAAGTATTACATACATGGTTGTTATTATTATGTAAAATGTGGTTCAATAAGTTGAAAAGATTTTTTTTGGTGAATAGTAACTTTTGACTTTTATTTACCATGGTTAAAGGTAAATAGGGTAATTTAAGGTAAAAATAACATCATAATAATACCAAATTACCTTAAAATTTTCCCTAACCTTATTGGATGAGTCATGGACAACAAGGGGAATCATTGGGCCGATTTTGGGACCCTGTGGAGCCACTTATGAGTGATAATGACACTTTATTTTAATTAACATAAAGTAAAGAGAAAAATGAAATAAACAAATATATTCTGGTAAATTAATTTTTACATGGGGTTATATATGTTATTTTTGTACTATAAATAATAATTATAAGGATAAAAAAAATTAACACATCATGGTTTTTGTTTTATAATTTTACACACCAAATTAATTAAATTATTTATGACACAATAATGATGCATCATTTACCTCATTTGTAAATGATTTAAATAAATAAGATTATAAAGACTAAAATGATATCCAAAAGCTGTCCAATTATGATTAGATGATTTTATTTCAAATATTATTCATCTTATCTTAGACTTTAATGTGTTTTTTAAAATTTTAAACCGAAGATAATTTTATAATAAAATAATAGTTTCACAATTTCATAAAGATCCCCTCCTCTCCCTTATAAAAGGAGACCACTTATAAACAATTCCTAATACATCTAAATCCTTTTGAATCATCCAAAAGTTTTCCATTTAGGCTCCCTAAATATCTCTAATCCTTTTATAATCTTTAACTTAGGAAGAAGACACTTCAATAAGTCCTTTTGGTTCAAACCGAAGGGAGTTACCCAATTTTAAGGTAGCGTTTTCTCTTAAATTATTTTAATTTATTTCACATCTCCAACCCCCTAAACTCTTTAAATTACTTTATTTTGTAACAACAATAGTATTTTAAATATACTAGAACGTTTTTATGATAAGGATTCGAATGAAACCTACACACACTTCCATCTAATGGGTGAAGAACATAATGTTTCTGTGGATGGTAAATTAACGCCTCACAAAACGATGATTGTTCAATTATATCCTATGCCCTATCATGGTAGACATTGTGATTAAAATGTATTTATATATGATATATATTATGTTTATGTTTTATTTATGATTCTGTAATTTCCATTTATAGAATTCCTTTATGGTTTCCATTATGGGTAAACGCGATAATCTCATTAGAGAAAGTGCGGACTACCGCCACCTCAAAGTGATATGACTTGTTAATTACTTATGTGGAACATATTAAGGATGGATATAATGATATTATATATGATATTATACTGGAATTATAATATAAATATGTGTCATTATGTTTTAACTCCATTAAAATAATAAATAGAAATGGAAGTAGCGTTCATGCGTACGTACGACTTACCGTCTCCATGAACGGTGCATTTTGTTTCATACCTCCAAATGTTATGTACTATTATAAATACATGTATATACAGAATATAGATGATATATATGATATCTACAGCATTATTATTATTCTAGAGATAATGGATATTTGACTACATTTACAACATGTAATTATAAGAAGTCCATTTTCGACTCAAGTACCAAATATTGACAAAATTAAAATTATTAACATAAATTACCATGTAATGTTTATAAAATGGTAATAAGTGATATAAAAGTATTAATAGACTTGAAAAAGGTTTTTAAGCAAGTATAAATTAACATAAGTTTATTATTCAGGAGATTAAAGAACGAACGGGTCAAGTCGGACAGGAGGTAAGGGAACTTCTTAACCCAATTCCCATTGTTTGGTTTGGTCTTACCTTTCTTATTTATGTTGTTCTTTTATTATGTGAGAAATGAATTTGGATGAAATATATTGTATTTATAATTTCTTTGTTTGTACTTATATTCAATTCACATAATCGATCTATTTTATTTAAAAAATGATCTTTGTAAGGGACTTCGTTTCAATCTTCTTTCATTGAGGTATATTTTGTTTTATAAACAACTTTATTTTATACAGTATATAAAACCATTTGAATTTTAATTTTATTCAAAAGGAATATTTTCTTTACAAGGCATTTTACTAAATGACAGAAATTATGTTTTTTAACATACGCGGTGACAATGACCTTTCCTCCACCGAAAGTATTACTTGATCTTTGTCTTCCTTAACAAGCCGTAATGTTTTTAAAAGGAAAATAAATACCATATACTCTATTATGTATTTTGGTATTGAAAATGGTTTTGAGAATGGATTTGTTATGTCAATATATTTTGACTGAAATATAGAAATGTTTTCTTTCCTTTATATTTGTTGTATGTGTTAGGATTTTATAATGGTAGTTAGACATTTGACGGGTGGTTATATGATAAACCAAATGACGGGTGGTTCCATGATAAACTAGGATGGGTGGTTACATTATAACCTCCAATTATTTAGGTATGGAAGTTGGCCGTATGTCTATTCCATTTAGTGACACGCGTGGAAGTCTACCGTATGCATGAAATCATTTTTTCCTATTTTCCAAAGCCAGTTTGAGGGACCCGGTACCCGAAGACGGTTTAAGGGAAACTAGAAGTCGACCGTATGGTTATTCCATTTAAGTATGTTTATGTCCAATGTTACCTTTATATGTTATGTGTTCTTTATATGGGTTTTATGTTGATCTTTTGGTTACAAAAGGGTGAGTGATGATATTTTATTCAATAAAGAGTATTTACTACTTCATAAAGATAAAAAGTATTACTTATGATTAAGTATTCATGGTTTACTTGTTGTTTTGAAAAACTAACAGTTTCATTCTTTGTGTATCCATTACTGAGCTTTTTATGCTCATCTCAAGTTTTTGAAATGTTTTTCATAGGACATAAAGTGGAATGGGGTTAAAGATGGGATCATGGAAAGTCATGCTGTCTAAAACATGGAACTGTACATGACTCTTTCTTTCAAGAGTTATTATTTTATGAAAAAATGGAAACTGAGTAGAAGTGTCTACTTTGTAACTTTTGAGATGTAATATTTATGGACTAATTCTCTAAAACTGTAAACCTGAAAAGATCCTCAATGTGAATTATTCATTTTATTCCATATTATGTAATGTTTTATGGTAGGGTCCTTATAGTTGGTATCATAAAGAGGTTTAGATAACTTTAGGAGTTAGAATATTTCCAAATTAATGTCCATAAATTAATTTATGTTAAGATTGAAGTGATATAGCATTTACAGATTACCATGTTGGTTTGCCTGAGATATTTCTGTATTCATAATGGATTTTAAAAGAAGAAACATGGAAGTTGTGATGTAAAGGAATACAGAGGGAAATGACATTCCAAATCAGCATCCTGAGATGTTCATAATCATAATTGAACTATTTGATGCAGTGATGGATGAGTTGAATCAGGTGATAAGATTGTGGTTGTGTTTATTGATGATATTTTGGAATATTCCAAATGTAGAGAGGAACATGAATGTTATTTAAGGGTTTTCTTGCAAAACATAAAAGAAAAGAAACTATTTGGGAAATTCAGCAAGTGTGAGTTTTGGTTACAGAAAATTTCTTTCCTTGGTCACATTGTTTAAAAAAATGGAATAACTGTTGATCCTGATAAAACAAAAGTTGTTGAAGAATGGATAAGACCTACAAATATAACCGAGATTCATAGTTTTCCTAGTTTGGTAGGTTATGACCAGAGGTTTTTTGAAACCTTTGCACAGTTATCTAGTCCAATGACTAAGATAACTCGAAAAGGTGTTATGTTCATTTGGACAAAAGAATGTGATGATTGTTTTCAGGAATTGAAAAGAAGATTGGTGAATGCTCTAGTTTTGGAACATGCTTCTAGAAATGGTGAGTTTGTTATCTAAAGCGATGTTTAGTTGATAGGACTTGGTTGTGTCCTTATGCAGAATGATAAGGTAATTGCTTATGAATCACGTTAGTTGAAACCTCATGAGTTAAATTACCCTACTCACGATTTAGAATTAGCTGCTATTGTTTTTGCATTAAATATTTAGAGGCATCATTTGTATGGATTAATGTGTGAAGTATATACTGATCAAAATTTTTTGAAGTATATATTCACTTAGAAATAATTGAACATGAGACATAGAAGATGGTTAGAATTAATCAAGGATTATGAATGCACGATCCTTTACCATCCGAGAAAAGAAAATAAAGTGGATGATGCTTTGAGTCGAAAAAGTAATGCTTCATTAACCATGCTACGTTTGAAATGATATCCTTTGGTTTTTGATTAGATGAACTTTGTCATAGAAGTTGTGGGTGCAAGAAGTTCTTCTGTTTTGTTACAGGTGTCAGTGAGATCATCTCTATCAAACAGAATTAAGAAAGCAGAGAAGAAAGATAGTGAGTTGCAGAAAAAGGCAGAGTTGGTTCAGAAGGGTAAGTTGCCTGAATTTAACGTTGATAATGATTTTTCTTTGAGTTTTGGGAAAAGATTATGCATGACTTGTGATTCACAATTGAAGAATGAGTTGTTATGTGAATATCATAGTTCCCCATTTCCAGTTCATCGTTGTAGTACTAAGATGTAAAAATATCTTTGGGTGTATTACTGGTGGGATGGAATGAAAAGAGATATTGAAAATTTTACTTTCAAGTGTTTGACTTTTTAGTAGGTTAAAGCAGAGTGGTTGTTACCGAAAGGGATGCTTCACTCTCTACCGGTGCCAGAGTAGAAATGGGAAAATATATCCATGGGCTTTGTTGTGGGATTACCAAATACATCTCGATGTAATAATGAAATCTGAATTATTGTTGATCAATTGACTAAATATTCTCATTTTCTTCCTATTTGAGACACTTTGTCTCTATATCAACTATCTCAGTTGTATGTTAAAGAGATAGTCAAGTTACACGGAGTTCCCCTATCCATTGTATCTTATCGTTATCCCAGGATTACTTCTAACTTTTGAAAAGGCCTTCAGAAGTCATTGGGTACTGAATTAAATTTTAGTACAGCTTTTCATCCACAATCAGATGGGCAGTCAGAATGAACAATTCAAACCTTGGAGGATATGCTCCGTGCTTGTTCACTGGATTACCAGGGAAGTTGGGACTAACATCTTTCTTTGGTTGAATTTTATTATAACAACAATTTTAATTCTAGTATACAGATGGCTCCATTTGAGGAATTATATGGAAATCATTGTCGAACTCCAGCTTTTGGGATAAAGTAGGCGAAATGAAGCTGATGGGACCACAATTGGTTGAAGAGATGGCAGAAATAGTTCAGTTGATTCACAAGAACATGAGAATAGCTTAGAGTAGGCAGAAAAGTTATGCGGATAACCAGAAGAAGGATCTCTCTTTTAAGGTACGTGATCATGTCTTTATCAAAGTTTCTCCATGGAAAAGTGTGATGCGTTTTGGCAAGAAAGGAAAGATGAGTCTTAGGTTCATTGGACCTTATGAAATCCTGTAGAAAGTTGGACCAGTTGCATACATAGTGGCTTTACTTCCATGTTTATCCCAGGTACACAAAGTTTTTCATGTTTCAATTTTGAGAAAGTATATGCCGGATCCAACTCATGTTTTAAGTCTAGAGGTAGTTCAGTTGGAATAGAGTCTCTCTTATGAAGAACAACCAATCCAGATTCTTGACCGTAGAGAGAAAGTGTTGAGGAATAAGGTAAAAAATCAGGCAAAGATTTAGTGGAAAAACATATGGTTGAAGAGGCAACGTGGGAATCTGAAAATGCTATGAGGGATGAACACACCCACTTATTTGACAAGTGAATAAAAATTGCGAGGACGCAATTCCCAAAAGGGGGGAATGATGTAACATCTGAGATAAATAAAGAAATATGACATTTTCATATTTATTAATATTTTTTAATTAAATATTAATTTTACTTTAAAGGGGACGCTATGTTCGCTGGTGTACCCGATACGTAAAAACAGGTTTCTTTAAAATCTCACGTTGCACACTAATAATATAATAATATTATTTTAAATAGTAGTTAACACATAGCCGTTGTATTGATGTGAATGAATATAAATAACTAAAATATGATAATATGTGTTTTTTACTGTTTTTAAATTTATCTAAAAAATGTTAGAGGCTTAAAATGTGAATTAATCCAATTTTAAGCACAGAATACTCTAATACTATTTTAAGGGTCGATTTACCGCCATTTAATGGTGAACCCTTTTTCAATCTAGTTTTTTTTAACTTTTATATGTTATATTGGACAAAAAAAATTCCTTCTTTTGAATCAGGACATCAAAATTTACTTAGGGTGAATTTTTTGTATTTTTCTAATAAATTTCATTTTTTGAAGAATAGTAAAAAATAATGTATTTTAATTAAAAACCGCTTTTTCATATAATTTATTTATTTGGTTAGATAACCTTTTTAATTGGTTTTAAAGTGTAATTAGATTATATTTTTACCATTTAATCCAATTTTGGTCATTGGAAGCAATTTCATTTTGAAATTGGACAAAAACAACTTTTAATATTTTGAAAGTTATTATTTCTTAAAAACACGCCTTTTGTTTTGACAGCGGGAATTAATTTTAAATTAATTTATACCAATTATGTGTTTTGAAATTTGTAAAATAGACATAATTTTGAATTCGGAATATCAAATATATCTTAGTATGAATTTTTGGTATTTTTCTGAAAAACATCAATTTTTGATGAATAGTGAAATCACTAAGTATTAGTTAAAAAAAAACAGACTTTTTCATTTAAATGAAATTTTACCGCTTCTATGAATTGAATTTTGAAAATCTGACATACATAGTTGTTATTAGTATGTAAAATGTGGTTCAATAAGATAAAAATATTTTTTTTGTGAATAGTAACTATTGACTTTTATTTTCCGCGATTAAAGGTAAATATGGTATTTCAAGGTAAAAATAATATCATAATAATAAAAAATTACCTTAAAACTTGTCCTAACTTTATTGGATGAGTCATGGACGACCATGGAAATCATTTGGTAGATTTTGGGACCCCGTGGAGCCACTTATGAGTGATAATGACACTTTATTTTAATTAACTTAAAGTAAAGACAAAAATGAAATAAGCAAATATATTCTAGTAAATTAATTTTTACATGGGGTTATATATGTTATTTTTTTAATATAAATATTAATTAGAAATATAGAAAGATTTAATACATCATGGTATTTGTTTTATATTTTTTACACACCAAATAAATTAAATTATTTAGGACACAATAATGATGCAGCGTTTACCTCATTTGTCAATGATTTAAATAAATAAGATTATAAATACTAAAATGATATCCAAAACCTATCCAGTTATGATTGAATGATTTTATTTCTAATATGAGTCATCTTATATTATACTTTAATGTGTTTTGGACATTTTTAAACCGAAGATAAGTTTATAATAAAATAATAGTTTCTCAATTTCATAAAGAGCCCCTCCTATCCCTTATAAAAAGAGACCACTTTTGAACAATTATTCACTCCTCTAAAGCCTTTTGGATCATCCAAAAGTTTCCCATTTAATCTCACTACATCCCTCTACTACTCTTAGAATCCTTACCTTAGGAAGAAGGCACTTCAATAAGTTCTTTGGGTTCAAACCAAAGTGAGTTACCCAATTTTATGGTAGCATTTTCTCTTAAATTCTTTAATTTTATTTCACTTCTCCAACCCCCTAAACTCTTTTTATTCGTTTATTTTGTAACAAAACCAGTATTTGCAATATACTAGGATGTTTTTATGATGAGGATTCAAATGACACCTACACACACCTCCATCTAATGGATGAAGAACACAATGTTTCTGTGGATGGAAAATTAACGCCTCACGAAACGATGATTGTTCAACTATCTCTTACTACCTCTCATGGTGGCCATTATGATGACACTGTATTTATATATGATATATATTATGCTTATATTTTCTTTATGATTCTGTAATTTCCATTTATAGCATGCCTTTATGGTTTCCATTATGGGTAAACGCGATAATCTCATTAGAGGAAGTGCGGACTACCACCCCCTCAAAGTGATAAGACTCATTCATGCCTTATGTGGAACATATGAAGGATGGAGTTAATGATATTATATATTATATTATGCTGGAAGTATAATATAACTATGTTTCATTATGTTATAATTACATTAAAATAATAAATATAAATGGAAGTAGCGTTCATGCGTACGTACGGCTTACCGTCTCCATGAACTGTGCATTTTATTTCATACCTGTAAATGTTATGTACTATTATAAATACATGTATATACTGGATATACATGATATATATGATATATACCCCATGATTATCATTCTATAGATAATGGATATTTGACTACATTTACAACATGTAATTATAAGAAGTCCATTTTCGACTCAAGTACCAAATATCAACAAAACGACCGTTATTAACATAAATTACCATGTAATGTTTATAAAATGGTAATAAGTGATATAAAAGGAATAATAGACTTGTAAAAGTTTTTTAAGCAAGTAGAAATTAACTTAAGTTTATTATTTAGGAGATAAAAGAAGGAACATGTCAAGTCGGACAGGAGGTAAGGGAACTTCTTAACCTAATTCCCATTCTTTGGTTTGATCTTAACTTTCTTATTTATGTTGTTCTTTGATTATGTGAGAAATGCATTTTTATGAAATATATTGTATTTATAATTTATTTATGTGTACTTATATTCAATACACATAATCAATCTATTTTATTTAAAAAATGATCTTTTTAAGGGGCTTGATTTCAATCTCCTTTCATTGAGGCATATTTTGTTTAATACACAATGATCTTTTATACAGTGTATAAAACCATTTGACTTTTAATTTTATTCAAAAGGAATATTTTCTCTACGAAGAATTTTAATAAACAATAGAAATCATGTTTCTTTTTAACATATGTGGTTACAATGACCTTTCCGCCGCTGTGAGTACTACTTGATCTTTGTCTTCCATAACAAGCCGTAATGTTTTTAAAAGGTAAATAAATACCATATACTCTATTATATATTTTGGTACTGAAAATGGTTTTGATAATGGATTTTTTTCTGTCAGTATATTTTGATTGAAATATAGAATTGTTTTCTTTCCTTTATATTTTTTGTATGTGTTATGATTTTATAATGGTACTTGGACATTTGACGGGTGGTTACGTGATAAACCAAATGACAGGTTTTTTCGTGATAAACTAGGATGAGTGGTTACATTATATAATCCAATTAATTGGGTATGGAAGTCAACCGTATGACTATTCCATTTAGTGACATGTGTGGAAGTCTACCGTATGGTTATTCCATTTAAGTATGTTGATGTCCCAAGTTAACTTTATATGTTATGTGTTCTTTATATGGATTTTATGGTGATATTTTGGTTAAAAAATGGTAAGCGATGATATTTTTTCAGTGAAGATTATTTACTACTTTATAAAGATGAAAAGTACTACTTATGATTATGTATTCATGGTTTACTTATTATTTTGAAAAACTAACAGTTTCATTCTTTGTGTATCTCTTACTGAGCTTTTTATGCTCATCCCAAGTTTTTGAAATGTTTTTCACAGGACATAAAATGGAATAGGGTCAAGGATGGGATCAAGAAAAGTCATCCTATCTAAAACATGGAACTGTATATGACTCTTTCTTTCAAGAGTTTTTATTTTATGAAAAAAATGGAAATTGAGTAGAAGTGTCTACTTTGTAACTTTTGAGATGTAATAGTTATGGCCTAATTCTCTAAAATACTAATCCTAAAATGATTCTCAATGTGAATTATTCATTTAATTCAAGATTTTTTAATGTTTAAAGACATGGTCCTTATATATATAATTTTATTTCTTACCTTTACACTCACTAAGATATGGGAGAATCAATCCTATATATGAGGACTACCACATTCACGAAGCGATGTGACTCTCTATTCATCACCACACCACATGGATGATATATATAAGTATATATAAAGAAATAATACGATATTCCTGATATTATGATCATTATATAAGGATAAAATATTACTTACCTCATTTTTATAATGATATTTGAAAAATGGAAATATTACTCATGATTATGTACGACCTACCATCTCTAGGATCATAACATTCTTCATTATTAAAAACAATATTTAATGATTGGTATAAAAATTATAATTGATGTATAAATATTAAAATTATTTCAAGATTATTATTATTTTGATGATCGAATGGTATAATATGCGTAAGAACCGGATAATTGAAGACAAAACAAGCATGAGAAAACAAGCTAATTAACTTAGGAAATGATGAAAATAATGAATGATTATTAATGAATGGGTGATAAGAAGTTATAATAGTATCATAAATGATATTATAAATATTAATATTATTATTTAATAAGTTAATAAAATGTATAAAACCACCATACATGGGGTTAACGAATGTTTATCCAAAAGGAAGTGTGAGGTAATGGATTTAATCTCAATTTGATTCCATTGAGGCGCATAATAATATTACGAAGATAATTTAAATTATATGGGGTATATATAACCAATTTTTTATGCAATATCATGGATAATTCATAATTTATGATATTTTAATTTTTAATTTTAATTATTTCATCAATTTTTATTTGAATAAAATCTTAAAAAGTTGTAAAGAATTTCATAACTCAATTTATTCTAATTGGGTTATATTAATAATTAATTGTCTTTAATATTATAATATTATGTGTTTAATTACTTCCGAATATAGATTTTTATACTTCCAACTATTTTATTTGGATATAAAATTGATAAACATAATATATTCATTGATTAATTATCACTTCAACATTATGATATTTTCAAGGGTTTATTTCATAATATCATTTTAATTGGGATTATTTATACTTAAATTTCTATTGAAGAAAATTATTTTATCACTGTAAAATAATCCCTTTAATTTTGTTCTCATATAGTTATTCATGATCATTTTCAAGTAATTGTTCCATTTTTTCACTCATTGGTACTTAAAATAATTTAGAAAATGTTTTTTTGAAAATATTACTGCATCTCTCTCTTATGTTAGAAATCTATTTTTATTTCAAAATGATGTTTTCAAAAAATTATTTCAAAATTATTTCTAACATTTTCAAAATAATTTATTGAATAAAATTTTAAATTTTTTTACTTTATAAATTTTTTTACAATAATCTTCATGTCATTTTCAAAACAATTCCAATTTGGATTTTACCAAAAAAGTGAAAGGACTATTTTTTTAACATGTATGGTAAGAACCGAATTTCTAGCCATCATGACCCCTTAAATGATTTAAATATTACATTATATATTTCAAAGAGTATTTTCAAATAAAATTATTTTCAAAATGTGTAGTAAACTTTTAGTTTTAAATAGTGATTTTCAAAATGAAAAGGGTATTTTTGTCAATATTTTTTTAAAGATATTTCTAGGGAACATATATTCCTCAATGAAAAAAACCATTTATTCTTAATATAATGGGTAAATTTTTTATTTATACAATCCATATTCACCCTCTATATGTATTATGATCATTTTTACCATGGATTTTATTGACATTCACTTCTTTGATTCATTTTTGTAGTCAGTAACTTTCCTCAAGACATTAAATATCCTCTTAATATCCAAATTATTTATCTTGGATATGGATCTTTCCTAAACCATATATAATTTATACATATAGTTTATGCATTGAAATTTATTTTTTTATTTGGGAAATATTGATAAATCTTTATTCCTTACTCAATACGACTATTTGATGATAAGGCAAATTGTTTATTAATTAAATTGATTATTTGATATATGAAGAATGATTTGGACATAAATACATGGGTGGGGCCTGGTTTTCTAAATATCCTTGATGCATTGGTAGTCTGATGAGGATAATTAATAAGCTAGCATAAAATAATTTACCCAAACCAGATGAGTTTGTACCTATTACTTTTAAACTATCTTATGAAAGACCTTATTAGTAGATGCATCACATGTCTGATATATGACATCAAATAATTAATCATTGAATTTATTCAGAATCTATTTATTATTATTAATGAGAATTTCACAATAATATTATTTATATATTCATTTTTTTCTATGTTTATTTATTAAATGATATGTGTGTTTAGTTATTTATCTTTCCATATTGATTACGCCTTATGAAGATATGATTAAATGTCATGTGTTTTCAGTTATTTACCTTACCATATTTATTATTATCCATGATATTGTCACACATATATTATCCCTAGATGTAATTCTTATTCAATTTATTGATTACATAGAATGTGTGTTCAGTTATATACCATGAAATATTGATTATGCTTTATTGAATTATGATTATTGTGTTATTGATTAAATGGAACATGTTTTCAGTTATTTACCTTTCAATATTGATTAGTATCCATAATATTTTCACAATTATATTATTTTTTGATCCAGTTCCTTTTAAATTTATTGATTTCATGGAATGGGTATTTAGTTATATGCCTTTATATATTTATTTTTCTTATTGATTCATGATTGTTTCCACTATACCAAACCATTTCTGAGTATTTCATCTCACCCTTATTTTATTTCCTTTCCTAAGAACCTTGTATGTTTTCTATGATTGATATTAAAGGATATTCTAGAAGGAATATTGATATTCTAAAAAAGTTATGTTTTAATTTATGTGTTAAAATTTAATTTAAGACACAAGTATGAATCTATTTTAGAAAGACTACTAAACTATTAAATCCTTAGGTATCTAATTCCTTGTATGTCACACACGGTTTTTTTCTGTCTTTGTATTGATCCGGACCATTAGAAATCACGATACTCTTAATGGGTATTTGATGAGATGAATCTTGAGTTTTTAAGTTTCATATATGTCTAACCACCATAATTTGGGATCCCCATTGCTTTTTAGGAGTTTTTGAAGAAAGGGTGGTTACTTCATGATTTGGGCCAACCGTGAGCCTATTCCCAGTTTTAAAAACTGAATTTGTTTCTTTTATAACTCTTTTGTTTTTCATCCTTTTTCACTAAATAAACTTCCCACTTTTCCTATACTGATATATTAAAATTTATTTATCCTTTTGGAACCATTAAAAATTCATAAGCCGGGTGAATTTGGGTTACTTATTTAGGTATTGGGCCAGCCCATGGGCCCATTTCCTGTTTAAATAAAAATAATTTGTTTCATTTATATCTTTTACATTTTTACTCTTTTTCGGTGATTCCACCTCCCCCTCGAAGACAATAACACTATCCTAACCCTAATAATAGATTTGACCTCTTTGTAGCTCATGTGGGTTGCGAATTAGGGCGAAATTCCCAGGAAACCTCAAATCGCTCAGAATTTACAAGGTAAATTTTATCATTCATAAATCAATCAATTAGTACTCTTTTAGCCACAAATCCTATTCCCCGGGTTCTTCCAGACCTTAGGAGTCTCTCAAAGAATTTTCAATCCATCCCCTTTTCTCTGGGGCTTCAGATCTAATGGAAGATGAAGAGTTTTCAAGGATGAAAGGTGAGATTCCTTCTCTTTTCTTCTTCCTCTTCCCCCTCCTTTCATTATTTCCTGGTTTTATATTGTACCCTAGCCTTGATCGACCTAGGGTTTTGTTATACCATGTTTTTTGATGGGGTTTCCATTTGTTTAGGTCTGATCTTTATAGATTTATGGTTTATAAACCCGCGGCGGGTGATTTCGGGTGTGCGTTTCAATTACGCCAAAGATTTGAGGTAGGATACCCCTTGCAAATGACTTTATTATTTAAGTTTCATCATTTTATTATATTTAACACCAGATATATATGTTTATTATTGTTTTTCATCCTTTGGATAATTTTATTGGTGTTCAAAGTGGTTGTTTAATCATTGGTTTGTGAACGGTAGTGTTGTTTTGTCATGAAAGTTCTCAACAAGTGTTTGTTTAAATGTTCCGTTATCTTTTGAAAATATTTTGTGAGGTTTATAATCTGGTATATGGTATTTTTAACATTTTATAGTATCTTTAATGAAAATTGGCTTTAAATTGATGTTTTATTCCTTTTCATGTACTGAAAATAAATTGTTTTGTTTAAAAATTTCATGTCATGTGTTCGGTAAATTGCCCGATTGGATTTATGTGTGATGTGTGATTTAAAAGTTATTTGTTTGGATTTAAAAAGGAATTGGAATAATGATAAATGGTATTTTTGGGTACTTATATGGATTTACTATTTGTATTTGTTTTTACAATCAAGTGGGTTTTGATTTACAACATATTTTGGCCCGAGTTGCCCAAAAATGGACTGTTTCACATCTTTATTAAAATGGTTGTGTTTTGAATATGTAACCTGAGTATTATAAGAGATTTATGAATGTGGTTTTCTGCTGTAAATTTTGTTTATACAGATCCTTAATAGAATTAAAATTCATACCTTCGTCAAATGATAGTTTTGAGAAAATAATTAAAGGCCCATTTGGCATTTCCTAGAAATGAAGGAGCGTTTTACTTGTATATAACAATTTGTGCAATTGGGATTGTTTTATGGTCCATTAAATGATTTTATTAAATGTTTATGGGGCTTCCAAATATTATTTGGTTTGGTTATGATGTGTGTTTATAATTTAAAGAGTGTTTTTGAAAGAGTTTTATGTGCAAAGCCTCAATACACTTCATGAAATTGTTTTACCGAAATATTTAGCGGTTTGTTGATTAGTGTAAGAAATGTGAAGAATGATTATGGGATGTTTGTGTTTTTATGGTTTTGGATTGGAATGGGGTTGTGAAATGTGTATTTGATAATATGTGTAACTTGATTGAGCACTAAAGGGAATCCCGGGTATCTAGGTGGGCGGACGTGTACTAGTATGCTAGTGATTCTGTGGGGGTTGGCCCCTGTTTCACGTAGCAAGATTGACGATGACAACACTAACTAAACTATGATGATGATGATGATTGGGGACCACTAGGTTATGGGTATGTTCCATACTAGTGGCTCGTGCACGAGAACGGATATTTATTATGGTTATTTTCACCAAGATACGAGGTACCTGGGGCTCACAACTAATTAGTGCCTAGGGGTATTCCTGTGACTAGTGCTCATTGGCTATTTTGTACTCACCATCAGCATATGGTGTGTTTGGTTGGAAAATTCAGTAGTATGTGTTATTTATTTGAATGTTAAAATTCTTTAAAGCATCCCTCTTGAAAACTATTTTCATTTTTAAGTTTCACCTCTTTGAAAATAATTGTTACTTGCATTTTTGTTTATTAAACATGCATGTTTTTTTCTGATAATTATTATAGCATGGAACCTCATTTGAAAACCATACTTTCATATCTTGAATTTGAAACTATAAATTGATGTTTCATTTATTTTAAAGGAATGTGCATTGGGAATAGAATATCGGGCTAACCTACTGAGTTTTAATACTCACGCCTATAGTCTTCTTCTTTTTTAGCCCTTGTGTAGGTTTCATCTTTAGTTCGATCACCTTGGGTGACTTCTGATCATTGTGTTGGAGAGTGACCAGAAGTGTCACATGGAGTTAATTGGTCATTGGGATTGTTCATTTGAGTTTTTTTGTTTTTGTTCTACCTTTAGTTTCTTGTATGAAAAACATTTTGTTCAATTTTTATATAAATACATTTTGGGCTGTCCATTTATTTCCGCTGTTTGTTTGATTGTATATATATGGGCGAAATCGTTACCTTGTGTACTCTATTGATGCCCTTGGTGCTTGTCACCATCCCGGGAGGATCGGGAACGCCTCTCGGGACTTGTCGCGGGCTGGCCTGGGTGACTGGTTTAGGGTCGACTCAGGCTGGTTCGTGACAAAATGGTATCAGAGGAGGTCGGCTATTAGCAGACCTTTCTTTTTAGAGCGCCCTTGTTATTTTGGGGATGTCAAGGTAGATGGAGTAGGATTGTTGGGACTTGAGGGGTAAGTTCAAGAAGAGCGTCGTGAACTCTTTCTTGTTCTAATCCTCAGGTTTCCATGGAAGTCCGGTTTTATTAGTGTCCTTTGTTCTAGTTGATTGTTTGGTATTGGGATATGATAAGGGGAGTCTGAACAATGGCCTTCAAGAGCTCACAGGGCCTGGAAAGCCATGTGGAGCTGGGGAATGGTCCTAATAAGTCTCTCTGTGTTGGTGTTGTGTTTGGCATATGGCCGCCAACCATATGGTCAAGTCACCCACCGAAACTAGTTACCTTTTTCTTGGGTCTCTTGAACCTTTCTTGAATTCTGAATTTTTGTTTTTAAAATCATTGTGTGAGAATTGTGGAAACGGGTTTTAATGTAAGGATTAGATTTTGAAAAGTGAAAAAATGGGGTTTTCAATAATTAAATATAATAATGGTTTTGGAAGGTTGTGTTTTTGTGAAAAAAAATGGAGGGAAGCAGAAATGATTTAAAGGGATTGGATTATCCATAATCTAAACTTGTTGTTTGTTGAAATAAAATGTTTTGAAATTGTGAATAATTTTAAAGTCATTCTGGATCTTTTTTTTAAATGGGGTATTTTAGGATGTTAAAATTTTTTTGAATCACATAAATTAGTTTTGGAAATTAGTTTTGATCGGTTGGTGTTTTACTAGAAATGTTATTGGTCTCAATGGACCTCGGATTATGAAAATATACATTGCTGATTTTTTTAAAAAAAATAATTTGAAGGGGTTGTTTGGAGTGGCTTGGTTATTTAAAAAGTTTTTAAAAATGAAAAGGGGTTGGTTTTCAAGAAAATGGTTCTTAATTAATTGTGGTTTTTTTTGTGAAACATGTAAATGTTTTTTGACTTGGTGGTTGGTGTTCCTTTTGAAGGTAAATTGTTTTTTTGAATTATGATGTTTAATTTTAGCCTTTGGTGTTTTCATGGGTGCTCACATGCATGGTTTTATTTATATTTGGAAGTATGGCCTATATGGTATGGTGGATGGGTGTCAGGGGTGGCATGGAAATGTGCATGTGGGTGAGACTTGATGAAACACCATTGGTGAATGTGGAAACCCACCAAGTTAGTTTGTTTTTTTTCAAAATTGCTTTGAGCTGAAAATTATGGCCTTTTTTAAAAACCAATGGTTATGTGGCTTGATTTTTCTATGTCTTAGAAGGGTTTTTTATTTGGTTAGCTTCCATGTGATCTAGAATTCATACTCATGTTCTATCTAGTGATGAGATCTTGTTGGTGGCTCGGTTTTGGAGTAATTTTCATTGGGTTTCTAAAAATGTGTTTGATGTTGTGATGTGGCCATGGATAGTTCCACATTGGAAATCTTTCCTGCTGATCAACCTAAGGATTCCTTTAAAATTTTAAATCCACCTATTTTGATGATGCCTCAACTTGTTTGTTGGAATAGAGAGCTGTTTGGGATCTATTAAAAGTGTTTCTAGGTTAGGATAATTCTTTTGGACAGAGCAGTTGTGTTCGGTGATGTTGATGTGTTTCGTCGTATTACTTGTCCATTCTTCCCCTCGTTTAGAGTGAGATAGAATTTTTATATGTATCTATGAGTTCCTATTTAGATTAAGGTTTTTGTTTGGTGATCAAGTGTGGTTTTTTTTGAGTGGTGTGATCCTTATCACCTGACTGCGGTGCAGAAAATGCTTCAAGAATCAGGGCTCCAGCCATAGGCCTCGGAGTGAAGCTTTTCACGCAGTCAAAAAATTGACAGAGGTGTGGAGTGCTCGATTATGACCCTTACTCCTCTGTTTTGTTAAGTTATTTTCTATTTCAATGTTTTGGTTCTTCATTTATATGAATTTCCCTTTGTCGCAACAAGCGTGGTGGACTTAACCCCTCACACAGTGTCTATGGTTATTCCTTCATGGATGTGGGTTTTCAATCAACGTCCCTGTGTGGACCGCCTATAAAAATCAGATGCAGTCTTGGTGTTACCTATTTATAGGGGGAGAGTTTTGGGTAGTTTCTTTGTTTCTTTTGTTGTTTAAATGGCCAAATTATTGGGTCCCCTTCCCTCCCATCCCCAAGTAACGGGGGTCCAGAATTGTGCTGAATGTGTCGACCAAGTTATTTTCCCCTCCATTCGGGAGTGGGTGGTTTATAAGTTCATGTTGTAACTCTATTAACTTGGTATAGTAGTTTTTTGTAGGAGGGTTTTTTGGGCTTGTGTGAGTGAGTCCCAACTCTAGCTCATGTTCAATTCTTGTCTATTCATTGCTAGTTGGTTTCTAATGGTGGGGAGACCCACCATGGGTCTCCTGGATTTTCATCCTAAGAACATTTCTAGTGCTAGTTGATTCTTAATGGTGGGGAGTACATTCTGGAATTCTTAGGTGTTGTTTTTTTTCAGCCGGAAAGTGTTATGGCTTTCTGGGGGCGGAAAGCTTTAATGGTGGGGAGAATTGTCACACACGGTTTTTTTTTCTGTCTTTGTATTGATCCAGCCCATTAGAAATCCCGATCCTCTTAATGGGTATTTTATGAGACGAATCTTGAGTTTTGAAGTTTCATATATGTCTAACCACCATAATTTGGGATCCCCATTGCTTCTTTAGGAGTTTTTGAAGAAAGGGTGGTTACTTCATGATTTGGGCCAACCGTGAGCCCATTCCCAGTTTTAAAAACTAAATTTGTTTCTTTTATAACTCTTTTTTTTTCATCCTTTTTCACCAAATCAACTTCCCACTTGTCCTATACTGATATATTAAAATTTATTTATCCTTTTGGACCAATTCTAAATTCATAAGCTGGGTGAATTTGGGTTACTTATTTAGGTATTGGGCCAGCCCATGGGCCCATTTCCTGTTTAAAAAAAATAATTTGTTTCGTTTATATATTTTTCAATTTTTACTATTTTTCGGTTATTCCACCTCCCCCTCTAAGAAAATAACCCTTACTAACCCTCATAATAGATTTTACCTCTTTGGAGCTCATGTGGGTCGCGAATTAGGGTGAAATTCTCAGGAAACCTCAAATCGCCCAGAATTTCCAAGGTAAATTTTATCATTCATAAATCAATCAATTCGTACTCCTTTAGCCACCAATATTCTTACCCTGGTTCTTCCAGACCATAAGAGTCTCTCCAAGAATTTTCAAGACATTCCATTTTCTCTAGGGCTTCAGATCTAATGGAAGATGAAGAGTTTTCTAGGATGAAAGGTGAGATTCCTTCTCCTTTCTTCTTCCTCTTCCCCCTCCTTTCATTATTTCTTGGTTTTATATTGTACCATAGTCTTGATAGACCTAGGGTTTTGTTATACCATGTTTTTTGATGGGTTTTCTGTTTGTTTAGGTCTGATATTTATAGTTTTATGGTTTATAAACCCTCGGCGGGTGATTTCGGGTGTGCGTTTCAATTACGCCAAAGATTTGAGGTAGGATACCCCTTGCACATGACTTTATTATTTAAGTTTCATCATTTTATTATATTTAACACCAGATATATATGTTTTTTATTGTTTTTCATCCTTTGGATAATTTTATTGGTGTTCAAAGTGGTTGTTTAATCATTGGTTTGTGAACGGTAGTGTTGTTTTGCCATGAAAGTTCTCAACAAGTGTTTGTTTAAATGTTCCGTTATCTTTTGAAAATATTTTGTGAGGTTTATAATCTAGTATATGGTATTTTTAACATGTTACAGTATCTTGAATGAAAATATGGATTTAAATTGGTGTTTTATTCCTTTTCATGTACTTAAAATAAATTGTTTTGTTTAAAAAGGGCATGTCATGTGTTCGGTAAATTGCCCGGTTGGCTTTTATGTGTGATGTGTGATTTAAAAGTTATTTGTTTGGATTTATAAAGGAATTGGAATAATGATAAATGGTATTTTTGGGTACTTATATGGATTTCCTATTTGTATTTGTTTTTACAATCAAGTGGGTTTTGATTTACGACATATTTTGGCCCGAGTTGCCCAAAAATGGACTGTTTCACATCTTTATGAAAATGGTTGTGTTTTGAATATGTAACCTGAGTATTATAAGAGATTTATGAATATGGTTTTCTGCTGTAAATTGTGTTTATACAGATCCTTAATAGAATTAAAATTCATACCTTCGTCAAAGGATCGTTTTGAGAAAATAATTAAAGGCCCGTTTGGCATTTCCTAGAAATGAAGGAGCGTTTTACTTGTATATAACAATTTGTGCAATTGGCATTGTTTTATGCTCCATTAAATGATTTTATTAAATGTTTATTGGTCTTCCAAATATGATTTGGTTTGGTTATGATGTGTGTTTATAATTTAAAGAGTGTTTTTGAAAGAGTTTTATGTGCAAAGCCTCAACACACTTCATGAAATTGTTTTACCGAAATAGTTAGCGGTTTGTTGATTAGTGTAAGAAATGTAAAGAATTATTATGGGATGTTTGTGTTTTTATGTTTTTGGAATGGAATGGGGTTGTAAAATGTGTATTTGATAATATGTGTAACTTGATTGAGCACTAAAGGGAATCCCAGGTATCTAGGTGGGTGGACGTGTACTAGTATGCTAGTGATTCTGTGGGGGTTGGCCCCTGTTTCACGTAGCAAGTTTGACGATGACAACACTAACTAAACTATGATGATGATGATTATTGGGGACCACTAGGTTATGGGTATGTTCCCTACTAGTGGCTCGTGCATGAGAACATATATTTATTATGGTTACTTTCACCGAGATATGAGGTACCTGGGGCTCCCAACTAACTAGTGCCTAGCGGTATTCATGTGACTAGTGCTCATTGGCTATTTTGTACTCACCGTCGGCATATGGTGTGTTTGGTTGGTAAATTCAGTAGTATGTGTTATTTATTTGAATGTTAAAATTCTTTAAAGAAGCCCTCTTGAAAACTATTTTCATTTTGAAGTTTCACCTCTTTGAAAATAATTGTTACTTGCATTTTTGTTTATTAAACATGCATGTTTTTGTCTGATAATTATTATAGCATGGAACCCCATTTGAAAACCATACTTTCATATATTTAATTTCAAACTATAAATTGATGTTTCATTTATTTTAAAGGAATGTGAATTGGGAATAGAATACCGGGCTAACCTACTGAGTTTTAATACTCACGCCTATAGTCTTCTTCTTTTTTAGCCCTTGTGCAGGTTTCATCTTTAGTTTGATCACCTTGGGTGACTTTTGATCATTGTGTTGGAGAGTGACCAGAAGTGTCACATGGAGTTAGTTGGTCATTGGGATTGTTCATTTCAGTTTTTTTGTTTTTGTTCTACCTTTAGTTTCTTGTATAAAAAATATTTTGTTCAATTTTTATATAAATTCATTTTGGGCTGTCCGTTTATTTCCACTATTTGTTTGATTGTCTATATATGGTCGAAATCGTTCCCTTGTGTACTCTATTGATACCCTTGGTGCTTGTCACCATCCCGGGAGGATTGGGAACGCCTCTCGGGACTTGTCGCGGGCTGGCCTGGGTGACTGGTTCAGGGTCGAATCAGGCTGGTTCGTGACATTGTATCTTATACCAATGTAATAAAGAAGAGACTAGATTCACGATAATGGGGTTAGGATTGATACAATTGGTAATAGAGGAAGTTTATTATAATCCTTGGGAACTATATTACAAAAAACATATATTACAGAACGTAACCCTATGATAGACATTCAATATAGATGTAGAAGAATATACTAATTTTTTGTTAGATTAAAGATTATGTGGATTTTACTTGGAATACATCCCTGTATAGATTCTACAAGTGGATGTAATTTTAGAAAATACATTCTTATGGGTAATAACTCTGAAAGGCACACAATTGGCCTTGATCGGATCATCACCTATTTCATGAAAATGGGCCTTACTATGCACCTGGTTTGACACTCTTGGGGGATATGATTAGGATAATTCACATTTTCATTACAAATCATTATGATGGAATTGAATAGATTATGACAATGAATGACCTAGGATAATCCTATGCTTTCTAATATAGAATATAAGGTTTCTCAAAGTAATGAGAGAATGTTTTATATAATGAAAAGAAGGTTCTAAAGTAATTAATTTATGATAAAAAATTAGGAGTATGATGGAAGGAAACAAATATCATCCTAGGGATCTATTATAGTTATGTTTCATAAATGTGGAGAACCTAGGAATTATTCAAGTCATTTCCATATTTTAAAGGTTAATCCCAATACTGGGGAATGACTATTTATGAAATAAAATGGTTTACGTATTTAAGTATTGTGATTCAAAAATTAAATTGTTGAAGCATTTTAACAATTTTATTTTGGTTTTAATAATAATGAATAATCTAATGGTTGTGTTAAATTTAGAAGGATATATTTCTTTATTAATTTCAGAGTTATGAATACCATCATGGGTTAATGATTTTAATATTTATTATAAGTTTAAAGTCATAAATACCTCTTTTTAGGATTTATGCGATTGAAGTCTACCAATATTAAGGTTATTTTTGGATAAATTTATTAAAAGAATATTTTTTATTTGATAAGTTAATTAACGAATAATTCCATTACATTTTATAGGAATTATTTTAAAGGTATTTATATCATTTAGGGCTATTATTATAATTGATGGAATTTTAATAATTGTCAAATAATATTATTTAACATTGTAAAAAAATAATAAAATAAAATATTTTGCATTGGAAAACTTAGTAGAGAGGTTATCTAACGAATAATTTTATTTCAAGGATGTTCAACATATATTTTTGGTAAAGTAATAGGAATTATATTAGAAAAATAACAACCCGCATACCGGGTGGAAGCCCATCAAATCCGGAATTTCCATGGGGACCAAAGGATGATAAGAGTTTATTGCAGACCATTGGACTACATGATATCCTGGTTAATATGTAATTAGTGAAATGATATGACAAATAAATATCAATGAATAATAAAGGGTATTACTATAAGGCCCCAACCTTTAACATTACATAATCTTGAGATAAGTCAATAATTTGTCTTTAATTCACATCAAGGATCCTTTCAGGTTTAGAGATTTAGAGAAATAGGTAATAAATCATATATAAGAACTTAAACATTATCATTAGACACCTATACTCACATTTCATTTCTTTCATAAAAAAAACTCTTTAAAAAGAAATATCGAACCGTTTATGTTTAAGTAGCATAACTTTTCCTTGTTCCCATCCTCGACTCTATTCTTATTTAAGTCTTGTGAAAAACATTTCAAAATATGGGATGAACATAAAATCTCAGTAAGTGATACCCAAAGAAAGAAAACTGTTAGTCATGGGATAACATGAAAACCATGAATACTTTATCATAAAGTAATACTTTTTACCTTTAATAAGTAGTAAATATACATCATAGAATATAAGTTCATGGATTACCCTTTTTGAAACAAAAATATTACCATAAACCATAAAAGGAAACATATAACATATAAAGGTAACTTGGGACATAAACATACTTAAATGGAATAACAATATGGTTTACTTCCAAACATATCACGAAATTGAATATCTATATGATTGACTTCCATACCCAATGAATTGGAGGTTCTAACGTAACCACCCATCCTTAGTTTATCACGAGACAACCCATTATTGGTTTATCACGTAACCACCCATATTTTTTTATCATGTAACCAGCTATCAAATGTCCAAGTAACATTTAACAATTATAACACATAAAAAAATCATAATGGAAAAATAACATTTCCACTATGCAACCACAAAAGATCATTTTATGATATATAAATATTCAACACAGTTCTAAAACCATTTAAAACATTTAATAAAGATAATTTTCAATCAAAGTGTCCCATACCACTTTATAACTTTTGAAGTAAATTACCATTTTAAAACATTAATTTACTTATAATTAATTTTTAATTTTTTTTTAAAATATGGACATGAAATAAAATATTGTAAATGAATAAATGTTTAAAACATTTAAAATAATGTTTTATTTAAAGAGTCACTTACCACTTGAGAAACACTTGAATAAAAATCATTAAGGAATAAAATTAAAAAGGAATTTAAATATCATGATAATATAATAATTCATGATATAAAGAGTCAAATGGTTTGTATATACACATTATTGGATAATAAATGTGCATGACAACAAGACATGCCTTAATGAAAGGAGATTGAGATGAAGTCCCTTACCTTGAGTTTGACTTATATCGTTCATTAATTTTATTAATGAAAAATAAAATTAGGTTAATTTATAATTTCTTTATAACCTTTTAAAGTTTATTATTTATTTTCTTTTACTTATTATCATGTTATAAAAATTACATAATTATTTATGTTCATATTGGTCATTTTGTCGTTGTTTGTTACTCGAGTCGAAAATGAACTTGATTTAATGTAAATTTTCCATGTAGTCAAAAGTCCATAATCTCCATAATAATATGTATGATTTAAATATCATATATATCTGGTATATATGGATTTATAATAGTCCATAAAACTTGGAGATAAGAAATGAAATGCACCGTTCATAGAGACGGTAGGCTGTACGTACGCATGGACGCTACTTTAATTTCTTTATCATATTAAAGGAATGAAAAATAAATGATATATAGGTATTTTATAATTATATTATAATATATATGTTATATAATTTTATTAACTCTATCCTTTATATTTTCCATGTATTACATGAATGAGTCATATCACTTTGAGGGGGTGGTAGTCCTCACTTCCTCAAATGAAATTATTGTATTTACACATTATTGAAAGCATAAAGGTATGATGTAAATACAAATTACAAAAGTTTATAGAAAATATAAATATATTATATTTAATATGTAATACAATTCCATTATAATGGCCACAGTGATAGGTCGTATAAGAAAATTGAACAATCATCATTTCGCGAGGCAGTAGTTTGTCGTATAAAGAAACAATATGTTTGTATCCATTAGATGGAGGTGTTTGTAAGTGTACTTAGAATCCTTATCATAAAAAAATCCTAGTATATTGAGGATAATTAATTTTTATGTAATCATAGAATAATAAGAGCATACGGAATGGAGAAGCAAAATAAAGGAAATGAACTTGAGAGAATACGTTACCTCTAAATCAGATAACTTCCTTTTATTTGAGCCAAAATACTTTATTGAATTAACTAATTCCAAAGGTAATGATTATAGGAGAAATTAATAGATTCTGGTAGCTTATTTGAGAAGAATTTGGATGATATAAGGGTCCCGAGAGGTGTGAGTAAGTGGTTATAGGTAGTTGCCATTTATAAGAGGGAGGAGGGGAACTTTAGGAAAGTATTGAAATATTATTTTATTATAAATTTATTTTAGAATTATAATCTTTAAAAATTGATATATTTCGATTATAATATTATAATGGGTCTAAATATTCTCAACCAATAGGTTTTAGATATTTTTAGGTCACAAAATTAACCTTATCTTTTAGCATTTACCCTTAGTTAAAAATCTTATCTCTTATCATGTCTTCTTGTATTTTCATAATATATGGTTACTATAGCTACTATAAAACTACAAGAGAAAAAAAGTGGATAATTAATTAAAATTTTAACATTATATAAGTCATTTTTCCGAATATTAAAATTTTAAGACTATTATATCATTTAATAAAATAGTATTTTATTTAAAAACTCATTTATGTGAATTTTGATACTATTTAGTAAGTGATTTTTGTTAAATTCATAAAAAATTTATTCCTTTGAAAAAAATAAATTACCTAAAAAGGAATATTTCTTAATAACCCATAAAATCATTTTATGGAATAAAAATATTAAAATTACATTTTTTTAATATTTATAATATCTTTTATTTTAATATTTAATTAATAAGGTAATCACTACTTCATCATTGTGTCATAAATAAATTTATTTATTTAATGTATAAAAATTATAAATAAAATATAATGATTTAGGAAATATATTTATATTTCTAATTATTATTTATATTCAAATATATCAGTTATAAAACCCTATATTAATGTTTTTTTAGTAAATGATACGTGTTTGTGTTATATTTCTCTTTACTTTAAATTAATTCTTATAACATGTCATTATCACACCCAAGTGGCCCAATAAGGTCATAAAGTAGACCCAAGGATTGAAATGGTCATTATTATATAATAAAATAGTATTAGGACATGTGTTAGGGTAGTTTTATATTATTATAATATTATTTTTTACCCTTATTTACTATATTTACCCTTTAACCATGGTAAATAAAATAATCACTAGAGTTACTATTGATAATGTACAAAAATAAAAGTTACTTATTTACTCAATTTGGAACTTATGATTCAAAATATGGAATCCATTATTTCAATTCAAAATACACAATTTTGAAAAATTAATTTAAAATTAATATCCGTTGTCAAAACCAAAAAGAGGATTTTTAAGAAGTAAAAACTATCAAAAGATTGACATGTGATCATGTAAAATTTAAAGGTGAAATTAATTCCAATGACGAAAATTGGATTAAATAATAAAAAAGTATCCAATTACACATTAAAACCAATTAAAACGACTCTTTAACAATATAAATAAATTATATGAAAAAATATTTTTAAATTAAAATGCAGTATTTTTCACCATTAATTAAAATATGGATTTTATTAGAGAAACGCCAAAATTTCAAACAATGTAAAATTTGATGTCGCTCTTCTAAATAAGAATTTTATTATTTCAAATAGAATATATAATAGTTAAAGAAACTATATTTAAAAATAGTTCACCATAAAAAGGCTGTAAAAGATATTTTAATAATAATAGAGTATTTTATGCTTAAAATTGGGCTCATTCTCATTTTATGGCTCTAAAATTTATTGGATAAACGTAAAAGTAGTTAACATGTATAATCATATTGTATTTAGTTATATTCATTACCTATAATACAATGTCTAGGTGTTAACTACCATTTAAAATAACATTTTTATTATATTATTTTTCAATGTAACTCAATTTTGTGTGCAACGTAAGATTTTGGAGAAACCCGTTGTTATGTATCGAGTATTCTATCATAAAAAATCCCCCTTTGATGTAATATTAATATATTTTTCATAAGTATTAATATATATTAAAAATTATTATTCTATAAATACCTAGGATGACACATCATTCCCACCTTTTGGTAATTGCATCCCCGTAATTTTATCTACCTATCAAATAATTGGGGGTATTTATCCCTAATATAATTTTCCAATTCCCACAATGCATCTTCAACCATATGGTTTTTCCACAAAATATTTACCTAAAGAATCACCTTCTTCTACAACAGTTTCTCTCTATAGTCAAGAATCTGTACTGACTGTTCCTCATAAGAAATATTTTCTTCCAACTGAACTACCCCTAGAAATAGAAGATGAGATGGACCCGGTATATAATTTCTCAACATTGAAAAAAAAAACATTGTGTATCTAGGATAAAGTTGGAGGTAAATCCACCTTATAGAAAACTAATCCAAATTTCTCTTGGATTTCATAGGGTTCAATGAACCTCATTATCAATATTCCATTCTTAATAAAACACATCACACCTTTCCATGGAGAGACTTTGAGAAAGACATGATCACCTAACTCTTTAGAAAGATCCTTAGTCCAGTTATTTGAATATATTTTCTTCCTATTCTGATCTATCCTCATGTTCTTCTGAATTAACTAAACTTTTTCTACCATCTATTCTACAAATTATGGTCCCATCAGCGTCCTTTCACCTACTTCATCCCAAAAAGTTGGAGTTCAAAACCACTCTCCATATAATACCTCAAATGGTACCGTCTATATACTGGAATGAAAACTATTATTATATGAAAACTCAACAAATTAAAGATGTTGGTCCCAAATTCTCTATTAATCCATTGAACAAGAATATAGAATATATTCTAATGTTTGATTTTTTCGTTCTGTCTGCCCATCTGATTGAGAATGAAATGTTTTTCTAAAATTTAATTCAATACCCAATGAATTCTAAAGGCCCTTCCAAAATTTAAAAGTGAACCTGATATCATGATCCGATACAATTTAGAGGGGAACTCTATGTATCCTAACTATCTCTTTAATATACAATTGAGAAATTTGATATAGAAACATTGTATCTCTAATAGAAAGAAAATGAGTAGATTTAGTCAATAGATCAATAATAACCCATATTTCATTGTTACCTTGAGAATTATTTGGTAATATGACTATGGAATCCATGGACACATTTTCCCATTTCCACTCTGGAACTGGAAAAGGCTGAAGCATCCATTTAGGTAACTTCAATTCTTCTTTAACCTTTTGACAAGTAAAATACTTCACAATAAAGTAAAAAATATCTCTTTTAATTCCATCCCTCTAGTAATACTCCCATAGATCTCTGTACATTTTAGTACTGCTATGATAAACTAAAAATGGAAAACTATAAGCTTCACATAACATCTCTTTCTTCAATTGTGAATCAAAAGGCACACATAATCTGTTTCGAAACCTCAGAACACAATCTTCTTCAATGTTAAATTTTGGTAACTTACCCTTCTAAACTAATTCTACCTTTTTTCTGTAACTCACTTTCTTCATTAAACACTTGTTTAATTATGTATGATAGATATTATTTCACTGCCACCTGAAACAAAATAGAGTAATTTTCTTTCACCAAAAACTTCTATACCAAAGTTCCTTAAATAATTAAGCAAAGGGTTACATTCCAAATGTAACATGGTTAAAGTACCATTAATTTTTGAACTCAAATCATCAACTAATTTATTCTATTTTCCATGATGACAATGAATCGTGCAATCATAATCCTTGATTAATTATAAAAATATCTTCTGTCTCATGTTTAATTATTTCTGAGTGAATATATAAATAAAACTTTTGTGATTAGTATATATTTTAAACTTTATGCCATACAAATGATTCCTATAAATTTTTAATGCAAAAAAAACAATAGCTAATTCCAAATCAGGTGTAGGGTAATTTAACACATGTGGTTTCAACTTACGTGAAGAATAATCCATCACCTGATCATTCTGCATTAAGAAAAAAAAACCAATCCCATTCAACGATGCATCAATATAGGTAACAAATTCTCCATTCATGGAATACCGGTCCAAAATTGGTTATTTTAGAAATCTTTTTTTTCAATTCCTGAAAACAATCATCACATTATATTATCCAAATGAACTTAACTCCCTTATGTGTTATCTTAGTTAGTGGGATAGATAACAACGAAATTTTTTCAACAAAACTTTATTAATAACCTGCTAATTTGAAAAAACTAAGAATCTATGTGATATTGTTAGGTCTTGGACACTCCTCAAAAAATTTTGTTTTAGAAGAGTCAATAGTTATGTCATCTTTAGAAACAATATATCCAAGGAAATGAATTTCTTGTAACCAAAATGTACTCTTACAAATTTTTTTGTTTATTTTATTTTCTTTTAAGGTTTTTAAAATAATCCTTATGTAAATGTCATGTTCCTCCTAAATTTTAGAATATACCAAAATATCATTTATAAAAATAACCACAAAATGATCCAAAAATTGGTGAAAGTATCCATTAATGAGATTCATAAATATAGCAGGTTCATTAGATAACCCGAAGTTCATAACAAAAAACTCATAATGACCATATCTCATTCTAAAATCTATATTGGGAATTTAATCCTCCTTCACCTTCAAATGATGGTACCCCGACCACAAATCGATCTCTCAAACCTACTTATCTCCTTGGAGCTGATAAAAAAAATCATCGATATGAGGCAAAAAATACTTGTTCTTAATAGTGATGTTATTCAATGCTCTATAACAAATACATAGTCTCATAGAACCATCTTTCCTTTTAAAAAATAAAACTAGAGCACCCCATTGTGAAGTGCCAGGTCAAATGAAACCTTTATCAAGTAGTTCTTGCAATTTTGTTTTTCAATTCCACCAGTTCTACTTAAGCCTTTTGATAAGGGGGTTTAGAAATAGGCTTTTCATTAGGCACTAAATGAATAGTAAATTCAACCTCCCAATTGGGAACAATACTCGGAAATTTATTATGAAAACCATCTTTGAATTCATTCACTATTGGAATGTCAATAATCAAGACTATTTCTCTCTTTTCAACAACATGATCCAGATAAATTTCAATTCCATCATTAATCAATCTTTCAGTTTCTTGGTATGTTATAAAAGGTATGAAATCATTGAATAAAAATTTATTGGATTTAAAATATATTTTATTATGATAAACTAAAAGCCAATGCATACCCAAAATGATATCAATTTCCACTATGGGAAGATCAAAAAGATATACAGGAAAGAATATCCCACTAATTATAATAAGAAGATTAAAATAAATCTTGGTTGCTTTAATACTTCCAAACATATTATTTCCCAAAAGTTCTATATCATGTTTATGAGTATCTATTTCCAATTTACTTGAAAATATATCTTAAATGAAGTAATGTGATCATCCAGAGTCAAATAGAGTATTGGAATATTTTGAAAAAATCTATAACATACATGTCACCACATCATTTGATGGTCCCACATCAATCGTAGTAGTAGAAAATGTTTTTCCATTCCCTTCTTCTTTCGATCTTATTGGTTTCCACCCTAGGTAATCAACTTTGTACACACATTGGCATAATGTCATAACTCATTGCAACTAAAACATCTTACCACTAATTTTTCATTGCATGACTGATCATCTTCTTTACAGTTATGAGAAATATGACCAGTATTACCAAATCAGAATCACTTCCCTGAAATTTAGAGGAAATATCCAAGATTATTTTTACCACACTTCTCACAAGTCGGAAATTTAGTTTTCTTAACTCCATACTTAATTGATGAATTCTTTCCCATTGCCTATCAACTAGGTCGCTTTTTTGTTTTCTCTCATGGAACACATGATCATCAAAAAATTCCATTTCTACTTTTCATCACATTGGAAATGTTTCTCATTGTTTTTTAACTCACTATAAGCTAACACCCTTAGACATTTCAGCTTCAATCCAGAGTAAAACCAATTTATCTTACTATCAATATCCCAGATAAAATTTGGGATGTACCTTGACAAACGTGTGAAATTGTCTTCACATGCAGCCACAAAATATTCCAACTTTTTTCTCAATTCCAAGATTTTATTTTCTATACTAAGTCAAATGGCCTTAGGAAAATATTTCTCAAGGAATATATTTTTAAATTTATCTCATTCCATGGATCAGTATCTTCACTTCCTTTGATATTTATAATAATTGAACACCACTAATCGAATTATCCTTTAAAACGATAAACAAAAAGACTAAACTTTTGGTTGTATGAACACCCCATTACATCTACAATATTTTACAATTATTTAATCCACCCTTAAACATGAACAAGGTCTGATGATCCTATGAATGATGGGGGACGTTGCCTCATGAAATAATCCACTACCGTCAGGTTCCTCTTTCATTGGCCTGGTTGATCTCATGCATTAATACCACCACAATTTATGTCCTAATTCAAATGAGCCATCACTACAAAAAACTATTTAGTTTAGATGCAGATCATCTCAGGATGTTTATTTGGAAGGTTATTTCTCTATGTATGACTTTTTAACATAGATTCCCTGTTTCCTATGTGGAAAACCATTTTGAACAAATATATCATAGATGAAGCAACACATAAATCTTCAAATGAAATATCATTTCAATTTAACCATGTAAAAATATTTTATGGACATTCTATTAATAATATTCTAACTCCTAAAGTTATCTAAATTGACCTCCAATACGAACTATAAGGATACTAGCCTTGAACATTACTTAATCGCAAGATAATTCAATAATTTGACTTTAGTTCACATCGTGGATCTTTTCAAGTTTAGTGCTTTAGAGAATTAGGTCATAACTCATACATAACAACTTAATCATTAATAGTAGACACATATACTCAATATACATTTTTTTCAAAAAACAAATCTTTAAAAATAAAATTGGTATCGTTCTTGTTTTAACAACATAACTTTCCCTTATCCCCAACCTTGAATCTATTCTTCTTTAAGTATTCTGATTTTTTTTTCAAAACTTGGGATGAGCATAAAAAGATCAGTAAGGGATACACAAAAAAGGAAAAATGTTAGTCTTGGGATAACTTGAAAACCATGAATACTTTGTCATAATGTAATACTTTTCACCTTTAATAAGTAGTAAATATACTTCACTAAATATAAGTTCATGTCCTACCCTTTTTGTAACCAAAATATTACCATAAACCATATAAATAAAAAATAAAATATAAAGGTAAATTGGGACACAATAATACTTAAATGGAATAACTATATGGTCTAACTCCACATATAGAATAGACATATGTCTGACTTCTGTACTCAATGCATTATAGGTTTTGACGTAACCACTTTTACTTAGTTTATCATAGAACAACCCATCGTTGGTTTTTCATATAACCGCCCATCTTTGGTTTATCACGTAACCACCCATCAAGTTTCCAAGTACCATTTAATAATCATAACTCATAAAAAAATAAAAAAGGAAAAATAAAATTTCCACATCACAACCACAAGAGATCATTTTAAGATATATAAATATTCAAACTATTTCCCAAACAATTTAAAACATATAATAAAGAGAATTTGGAATTAAAGTGTCCCATATCATTTTGAAACTTTCGAAATAAATTATTATTTTTAACATTAATTTACATGTAAATAAATTATTAAAAACCATTTTGAAAACATGAACATTAAATAGAAGGTTTTAAATGAATAAATATTTAAAACATTTAAAATATTGTTTTTGTTAAAGAGTCCCTTGCGACTTGAGAAAAACTTGAATAAAAATAATTAAGGAATAAAATTTTTAAAAAATTTAAATATCATGAGAATATAATAATTTACGATATAAAGAGTCAAATAAGTTGTATATACACATTATTGGATAATAAATATTTATGACAACAATATATGCCTCAATGAAAGGAGACGAAGTCCCTTACCTTGAGTATGACTTATCTCATTCATTATTTATATTCTTGAATAATAAACCTAGGTTAATTTATACTTTCTTCAGAACCCTTTTCATGTTTATTATTCATTTTATATTACTCACTATCATGTTATAAAAATTACACAATTAGTTATGTTCATATCAGTCATTTTGTCAATATTCGATACTCGAGTCGAAAATAAACTTGTTTTGATGTAAATTGTCTATGTAGTCAAAATTAAATCATCTATATAATGATATTAATGAATTAAATTTCATATATATCCAGTATATATGTATTTAAAATAGTCCATAACATTTGTAGATAATAAATGAAATGCACCATTCATGGAGACTGTAGGCTGTACGTACGCATGAAAGCTACTTTCATTTATTTGTCATATTAAAGGAATGAAAGATAAAAGATAAATAGGTATGTTATAATTCCATTATAATATATATGTTTTATATGTTTTATATGTTTTATAATTTCATTAATTACATCCTTTATATATTACATGTATTTCACGAACAAGTCATATCAGTTTGAGGGGGCGGTAGTCCGCACTTCCTCAAATGAAATTATCATATTTACACATTATGGAAAACATATAGGTATGTTGTAAATAAAAATTACAAAAGAATATAGACAATAAAAATATAATATATTTCATATATAAATACAGTTCCATCATAATTATCACCATGATAGGTTGTAGAAGAAAATTGAACAATCATCGTTTCGTGAGGCAGTAATTCGCCATACAAAAAAACAATATGTTTGTATCCATTAGATGGAGGTGTGTGTATATGTAGTTAGAATAATTCTCATAAAAAAAATCCTAGTATATTGAGGATATTGGTGTTTTTATGTAATAATATAATAAAAATAGAATAGGTAGTGGAGAAGAAAAATAATGTAAAGGAACTTGAGAGAAGACGTTGCCTCTAAATCAGGAAACTTCGTTGGATTTGAGCTAAAAAATTTATTGAATTTATTTATGCCCAAATTAAGGCTTATAAGAGGAAGGTATGGGTTTTTGGAGATTATTTTATCATATTACGGATGATACAAGGGGTTTGGAGGTTTGAGTAAGTGGTTATATGTGGTGTCCTTTTATAAAAGGGAGGACTGACACTTTAGGAAAGTCTTGAAATATTATTATATTATAATTTGGGTTTCGAATTATAATAGTCAATAAGTGATATATGTATAGTATAAGATGATAATGGTTCTAAATCCACTCAAAAAATAGGTTTTAAACAAGTTTAGGGGACAAAATTAACCTTGTCTTTTAGCTTTAACCCTTAGTTAAAAACATTAACTCTTACCATGTCTTCTTGTATTTTCATAATATATGGTTATTATAGTTACTATAAAATGAAAATAGAACACCAAGTTGACAATTAATGACCTTTTTAACATTATATAATTTATTTTTCCGAATATTAGATTTTTAGGATAATTATATCTTATAATAAAATAGTATTATTTTTTAAATACTCATTTAAGTCAATTTTGACAATATTTAGTAATTGATTTTTGTTAAAGTCATACAAAATTTATTACTTAAAAAAATACATTAAATAAAATTTAATATATCATAATAATCTATATTATTCTTGTATGGTATTAAATTATTCAAATTATATTTATTTTAATACTTATAAAACCATTTATTTGAATCTTTCATTAATACGGTAATTTCTACATCATTATTGTGTCATAAATAATGAAATTTATTTAAAATATAAAAATTATAAATAAAATACCATGATTTAGGAAATATTTTTATATTTTTAATGACTATTTATAGTCAAAGATATCAGTTATATAACCCTATATTAAAATTGTTTTAGTAAAAGATACATGTTTATGTTATATTTCTCTTTACCATAAATTAATTTTTATAACAAGTCATTATCACACCCAAGTGGATCCATGAGGTCATAAAATCAACCCAAGGATGACCATGGTCTGAAATATCTCATAAAATATAATTAAGACATGTTTTAGGGGAGTTTTATATTATTATAATATTTTTTACCCTTATTTTCCATATTTACACTTTTACCACTCTAAATAAAATAATTACTGAAGTTATTATTGGTAAAATCAAAAATAAAAGTTATTTGTTTACTCAATTTGGACCTTATGATTATATATATGGAATCCATTTTTAAAAATTAAAAATACATAATTTTCAAAAATTAATGTAAAATTAATTCCTGTTGTCAAAACCAAAAAGCGAGTTTTTAAGAAGTAAAAACTATCAAAAGACTAACATGTGCTTATGTAAAATTTAAAGGTGAAATTACTTCCAAGGATCAAAATTTTATTACATAAAAAAAAATACAATTACACATTAAAAACAATTATTAGTAAAATATATCTATATAAATATATTAGATGAAAAGAAAGTTTTGAATTAAAATGGAGTATTTTTCACTATTCATTAAAATATGGATTTTATCAGCGAAATACCAAACACTCATACAAATAAAATGTTGTTGTCCCACTTCTAAAGAAGAATTTTTTTTAAATATAACATATAAAAGTGAAAAAAACTATATTTTAAATGGGTTCTCTATCAAGTGGCTGTAAAATGACTTTTTAAAAACATTAGATTATTTTATGTTTAAAATTAGATTTATTCCTATTTTAAGGCTCTAAAATTTGTTGGATAAATATAAAGATTGTTAAAAAAATTTATAATCATATTTTAGTTACTTTTATTCATTACCTCAAATATAAGTACTAGGCGTTAACTACCATTTATAATAAAAATTTTATTATATTATTTTTCGGTATAACTCAATGTTGTGTGCAACATATGTTTTTTGAGAAACCCATTGTTGAGTGTCGAGTCAGCTGTCAGACAAAGAGTCCTCTTTAACATAAAATTATTATATTATTCACAAATATTGATATATATGAAAAGGTATTATTCTAAAAATACATAGGATGCTACAATTCATGTTGAGGTTTACCGATTAATATATTATATGGTATAACTTGTGTTAACCATATTGGTTTTGGAAAATAGTTAGAGACAGATAAAAATAATTTTCACTCTATTATAGATTTTATAATATATTAAAAATATTTGTTAGTTCCTCACACAAAAAAATTTATCTTTGGATATTAACTTCATGGGGAAAGTGATGAATTTAAAATTGAACAAAGAACAACCAAAGGATGAAATTATGCGTCCTTATATTCTTATAGGGAAAAATAATTCCACAACTATAGGAAAATGATCATGAAATACAAATTTAGTCATATAATCATCATTCATGATGATATCAATGACCCTTTTAACACCTCTTTGGATTATGGTTTTGTGGTTATTAACCTTCAATAGATCACGTACTTTTATTTGATCAATGACCTCTATCACTCTCCCTTAATCCTTGGGTGTTAGTATTCAATTACATGTACATGATTTCATTTCCCAGTTATCATAAAAAACAGGAATCCAAGTTATGTGATTATTCCATATGAACTTAGTAATTCTCTTTCACTCTTATTAAGATGATATTTTATTAACCCTTCTATGATGTTTCTTTTTCAACAAAATAATTTTTAAATGTCAAACCATCGATTACTAAGATAAATATTAAATTGTGAGGAACCAAATTATTTAAGGTGGGAAGAATGTAACACCATAGGATTTAAAAATTCTAACATTATTTTTATAGAGTATGTGATAAGGAACATCAATCTTAAACAATCTATGAAATATATTTATTTTAATTTATTTTCTTTGATATCTTATGGAACACATAACCCCAAGACTAAGTGAACCATGATATAGAATACCATTATAACATATCTATTTAATTAATTAGTATGAATATTAATAAATAAATTATTAATTTTATGGTTATCTTATGATTATAAATAAAAGAAGAATAATTTAAAATGAAAAGAAATGTTTTTTATGAAAAACTATATTTTTTTTCTAAAAGACGGTTTCACCATGCTTTGTGCGCATAATTTAAATTTATTTTTACCATTTTAGGAAAATTTATATGAAAAAATATTCTTAAAATTTTTAATCATCATATAAAAATTATCTTAGGGTCAATTTTTTATATTTTTTTGAAATATCTCATTTTCTGATGAATAGTAAAAAATACAAAATTTTAATTAAAAGTTAATTTTTTTATAAAATATCTATAATGATAAATTATATTTTAAACTGGTTTTAAACTATAATTAGTTATATCATATATAAATCAATAAAATTTGGGTAATTTTAATGATTTTAATATTGAATTTTGATATAAAATATTTGAAAATTTTTGAGCATTTTCTCTTGGAAATCCCGGTTTCTCGTCACCTCTGTGGAATGAATTTTAAATAAAAAATTTACAGTTTTGTTAATGGAATTTTGAAAAATGGGAAAAATATTTGGAATTATAATATTTTATTTTATCTAACAAGGTGAAATAAATCTTTTAGAAAAATGAATATTGAAGATAGTAAAAATTATTTACCGTAGTTAAGGAAAGAATGGTTTTACCAAGTGTTAAACTAAAACGATGAGGGTTAAAATGTTATAAAAACATCTCTAAAATATTTTTTATAGAAATATTTCGATACCATATTTTCTAAGTCTCAACACTAATCCATTTTTAACCCTTTTGGAGTGTGAAAATAGAGGGTACACCTTTTTCTTTTCAAAAATTACATGTGTGGAACTACATTTACTTAAAAGGACACCCCCTCTACTCCAGTATTAACAACATAAAATCATTTTAGTGCTTCTAATATATGAAAACATAACTTGAATAATTAAATCCCCTCATCAAAAAATCCTTATTTTCAGTATAAATTAAACATAAGAAGCCTTTTGGGGAAAACCTATGAAGTTTACCTGAAGAAGAGGTAACATTATTTATCAATTGTTTTTATTTTATTTCTTCATCCACCTCCATAAATTATTATTAAAACATGATAATATAGTTACCTTATTACCCTCAATATAATGAGATATTTTTATTTTATGGGAATGACCTATAACCATCCCAATTTACACCAAATGGGTTATCAAATCATCATTCTTGTGTACATTGGACTACCACCTCATAAACTGATAGCATTAATTTATCAATTAATACCTATCATAGTTGGGTATGATAGTGGATATTAAGTGTATATATATATATGATATTTATAATATAATTATAACTATTTATTCATTATATCATATATACCTTTTTTTACTTTTCACTCTATATGGGATATGATAAAGTCACTCATGTGTATGAGGGACTACCACTTCATGAAGCGATATGATTTGTTTTTCACTAATTCTTTACATAGAATTTAATGAGGTTAAATTTAACAAATATATATGACTTAAATAAAAACATTATTATAATAATGAAATATTTATCACTCTAAAAGATAATATATCATTTTATTTCTTACATTTCAACTCATGAAAATATGATAAAATCATTCGTGTATGTGTGGAATACCACCATCACAAAGTTATGTGACTTTCTTGTCATCAACACACCACATGGATGATTTATACTAACTCAATGGTCCATTTTTATTGAATATAGAAAAGAAAAACAAGGACAATAAGAGAAATAATAAGCACACCTGGACTAAGGAGGCTTAAAATGATGCAGGTCAAGGGCATACCCTCAGATCAAGGACATGAACTCTATAATGAAGAAATATTTTTTAGGATAACCGGTTACATCAAGGGATTGTTCATGTTGGGAGGGAAGACGATCTGCTACATTATTTACTTCTCTCCAGGTGTGAGAGAACTTTATGCCATTTTAAAGAAGATATCTTCATTCTTTGATTATGTATGATATTGACCACGGTATTTGACTTTTACCTTGTGAGGATCTGTGGATAATCTTTGAGTCTGTCTCTACTTGGGACATATTGATGTTTTTCTGGATGCTCAATTTGATCCCTTTCAACATAGTATTTACCTCCGCCTATATACTTGTTCCATTCCCATAGTGTGCCTTAAATTCCCTGATAATACTCCATCTCTAGTCCCGAAAAAATCCACCTCTGCGAGTGATACCCTTTTGCAGGAACCATCTATGTTCAGCTTTAAACCATGATCAGGGGGGAACCACCACACCCAATGGCCCTGTACCCTGGTGTAAGAAGAAAGAGCCACAATGGAAGGATCACAGATATATATATATGTTGTATTAATGATATTATTATAATTATGGATAGATAAAATATTTCATACCTCCATTCCATAATGATATTTGAAAAATGGAAACGTTACTCATGTGTAGGCACGGCCTACTTTCTCCACGATCGTAAAATAATTCAATTTTCAAAACCATAATTCATGATTAGTATTGAAAGTTTAATTTAAATACAAAAATTATAATTATTTCATAATTATTACTCTTTAGATGATGAAACTATATAATATTTAAAAGAACTATATCTTCCATGAGAAAACATTCGTGGGAAAACAAGTCAATTAACACCCAAAACAATGAAAATAATGAAATACTATTAACGAACAGGTGATAAGATGTTATAAAATGATATTATATGATATTATAAATATTAATATAGTTATTTAGTAAGTTAATAACATGATTTAAGTCACTATACCAGAAGTTAAAAAATGTTCAACCCAAAGGAAGCGTGGCATAACAGATTTCACCTTAATATCATTTCATTGAGAAATATTTCAATGTTATGCACATAATTTCCATTATATGGGGTATATGTTGCCAAATTTTCATGTAATATTATTAATAATTAATAATTCATTATATTTAAATTATATCACCTATGAATATTTAATGTAAAAGTTACCAAGTGGTAACAAATTTCATAACTCAATTTCCTTTGATTAGGTTATATTACTCCCTCATTTTCATTGATATTATAGGATTATGTGTGTAATGGCCTTTTAATATCTTTTTTTATTTACAATTTTTATGTTTATTTAAATTTGATACACATAATTTATTCATTGATTAATTATCACTCCAATGTTTTGATATTTTCAAGGGTTTATTTCATAGCTTCATTTTAATCAGGATTATTTATACTGGAGTATCCATTAAAATAAATTATTATATCAGTGATTAATAAACCCTTTTATTTTCCTCTCATATGTTTCTTCAATATTTGTTTTCAAGTAATAGTACAATTTTACACTCCGTGGTACTTAAAATAAATAAGAAAATTTATTTAAGAAAATATAACTTAATTTCTCTCTTTGGTCGAAAATCCTTTTTCTTCCAAAACCTTGTCTTCTAAAAACATTTGAAGAATGTTTTAAAACTTTTTCAAATTATTTATTAAAGAAGTTTCTTTTCTCAATGTTTACTTTTTAAATAATATTTTTAAAGGAATCTCCATGTTTTTTTCAAAATAATTCATATTTTTCTTTTACTAAAGAAGTGAAAGAAAATTTGTTTTAACTTGTACGCCATAAAAACAATTTCTATCCATCATGACCACTCAAATGTTTTAAATATTCATTTATATGTTTCAAATAATATTTTCAAAGAAATTTATTTTCAATATGTTTTGTGAAATTTTTGTTTAAAAAAGTTATTTTCAAAATTAAAAGGGCATTTTCCTCATGAATGATTTTTAATATATTTTTATTGAATTTCTATTCATCAATTAAAAAAATATCCTTTTCAAACTGAAATTGGTATTTTCTTTCTTGATACCATATTTATTCTTCCTCTAGATGGTTTATGATAATTTTTAATTTGTAAGGTATTGAAATTCACTTACGTGATTCATTTTTGTATCCATTAACATTCCCTTGAATTATCCATTTTCTTGTGGACATTAAAATTCCTCTAAATATCAATATTATTTAACATGGATATGTTTATAGCTTAAACAATATATAATTTATAGATATAGTGTCTAAATTTAATATTATTTTTTTATCATGGTAAATATTGATAAATTCATATTCCTTTCTCAATACGAGAATTTGATGATAAAGCATATTGTTCACAAATTAAATCGATGATTTGATATATGAAGAAGGCATTGGATGTAAAAACATAGGTGGGGATAGGTTATAAATAGTCCATTGATGCATCTGTAGTCTCATGAGGAGAATCAGTAAGCTAGCATAAATTATTTATCCAACCTATATGAGTTTGTACCCAATAGTTTTAAACTATTTTGGGAAAGGTCTTTACAGTAGTGGTATCATGTTCCTGAGACATGAAATCTTATAATTAATAATTTCCTTCATTAAGAATTTAATTATTATTATAAATGATATTTTACCAATGATATTATCTATGAATTCTTTTCAACCTTAGTTTATTAAATAAATTGAATGCGTGTTCAGTTATTTACCTTTCCATATTCATTATAACTTACCTAGTTATGATTAAATGGAAAGAGTTTTTAGATATTTAACTTTCTATATTTATTATTTTCCATGATATTTTCACAATGATATTATCCTAGGATGAACTTCCTTATTAGCTTATTGATTTCATGTCACATGTGTTTAGTTATTCACCTTTATATATAGATTATGCAGTATCCAATTATGATAGTAATGTTATTGATTAAATGGAATGTGTTTTTAGTTATTAAACATGTCATATTTATTATTATCTATGATATTTTGACATTGATATTATCTATGGATACACATACTTCTCAATTTATTGATTACATGGTATGTTTGTTCAATTGTTTACCATTCCAAATTGGTTATTATTATTGATTTATGATTTCTTCCACTATAATTATCCCCTATTGAGAATTTTATATCACTCTTATTTTTTCCTTTCCTAGGATTCTGGGATGTTTTATATGAATTTTATGAAAGGATATGCTAGAGGGAATAATTAAATTCTCAATTGTTTTTTGTAATTTTTGCTTTTAAATGTATTGAAAGACTCAAGTATGTATCTAGATTACCAATACTACTAAACTATTCCATCCTTCAAGATATAGTTCAATGTATATTATGTTAATGAAATAAAGTATACAACAACTCTGTGCTATTAGGATTTGGGTTACTACATGGAAATATACTTACCATATCTTCATTAAATACAGAAACTCAATTACTTATTTTGGTTGTGTGTTTCAAAAAGGTTCAAAATTTATTTCATCTTTTACTCAAAAAGATCTTTATAGATATTTAATGTCTGATTAATTATAATCAACATATAACAAAACACGTAATTCAAAAAAGATAACATGTTATTCCTCATGCCTTTAGTTAATAATAAAAAATGAATCATATATAACAAGGTATGAAAATATCCTAACGTATAAACCTTTATATGAATAAATAATACATTTAACACCAAAATTACCATAATAACACTAATGGGTCATCATATATAAACAAGTAAATAAATAACTATATAACATAACTAACCTCAATGACCTTCAATATTAAATTGTTTTAACCTCAATGGTTATCTCATACCCTTTATCTTACTTCCCTAAAAATGCATTTGTAGTCTTCTAAAGAAATACATTATGTTAATATGAAGGGAAAAATATGACTCATCCCAATAAAACATCTCCTAAAATATCATTAATCACATAAAAATACCATCACCAAAAATCACTTAAGTAGTGTCTAATTATTTTAACATATGATTAAACTTAAACTTATTACCCCATGATGGTATCCATAACTCTTAAATGAAACTCACATGTAAACATACTTACCTCTAAAGTTATCCAATCCCTCATATGATATGAAATGTAAAAACCTTGAACCCGAACTCCTAGATTAGATTCTCAAAACAAAATCTTTACATTTTTGGATTTATATTGATAAATGTGACCCAATTTTGAGCTTCCATAACATAAACAATTTAGTGGAAATATTGGATCATTTACATACCCAAATATATTTTAGGTTTATACATTTTATGAATTTTGAACAAGTCTTTTATTATACTATTCTTGTATTTAAATGCTAATTTTACCACTATACTTATATTTTATTATTACTCTTTTAGTATTCATCATATCTCATAAAATTATTCCTATAAGAATACATTATATAAAACATTAATTTAAAAACAATCATCATAATCCGAAGAAATTGAAATCATAATAACGTTAAGCTCAAATTCTTTGTAAGGGTAAACATAAGTGTTAAAAATTAAATTTCATAAGGGATCTCAATATTAGAATAAGGGTATGGTGAAATAATCAAAGTGAATGACCATAACTTAATATAATTCGTACATATCAAAATGTGGATCATTAAACTTATTACATGACATAATGATTTACCAAAGAAATGTGTAAAAAGAATCAATAATCATGAGCAATGTGATTTATATCATAGTAAAATGTACATTTTAAAAATAAAACACAAGAAAAAATAAAATATGTTGTTGTCTTATAAAATAATTATCATTTAACTCTTATAACCATTGTTAAAAAGAGAATAAACTACCTAGTAAATTTGAATTGTCTCTAATGAGAAACCTATAACTGGTTCATTATATCTCTCTATCCAATGCATTAGAGAAGTATTTCAGGATCACCTATTATCATGAGCTATATCAACATCACCTATTATCATAAAAAATTTCCGTGAACCATAACATAATTTTAACACATGAAATCGTTCATTTTTCAATATCTCAATAACCATTTCTCTTTTATAGCCTAATTTACCTTTGGAAAATAAACTAATTCCATGAAAATATATTTGAATATATAATAATCCTTCCATAAAAAGAATAAGTATGGTACCATTACAACAAATACTTATTAGAGCATAAGTAACATCAAGGGTTGATATCATTGATGAATGAAAAAACCATAAAAAAATTATTGGAAAAAGTCTTGAGGAAAATAACCTTTACACATTGAAAATCGATTTAAAAATCCAACATGAAATCGAAAAATCCATTGTGGAGGGTATGTACACCTTAAAAAATAGAATCCACATTGGGAGTAGTGCTTCCATAGGCTTTCCATTTTCCTCCTATTCTTTGAGGTTGGTGATGATGGTTATCTTATTTAGTCCAAAGATTAGTTTCTTAAACTGGATAATTACCTTATTTCCAAGACATAGTACATTGAACTATTGATAGTGCCTTAGGGTGAACTCTATTTAATTCTATTTTGTCAACTGAACACTTCATTTTTCATTGATAGTTGACCGTTTGATGATATTTTTTACCATAAATAAAAAATCTTCTAGTTACTTTTAGACAACTCATTGGGTAGTTCCTCCCACAGTCTTAACACATAGGAAATTGAATTTTATTTCTATCATCATATTCATAACCCTAACATCCAATTTACTCTATCTTTATCATCATTGGTTTTTTTGTTAATTTAAATTATTTCACATTTTTAATAAAAAGTCTTGATAGCTAGACTGGGATAATTATAATATTTATTTCTCTAGAACTTATCTCATAAAGTTTTTCATTAGAAAAATATATATGTTTTCCATGAAATTTATTATTTACATGATTCAATCAATATTTAACCATTAATAAATCCAAAAAAGTTAACATGATTAATAACACCATAACATAATTTTCATAAATAATCACCTATGAATTTAACCTCTTGATTTCAAACTATAGTACTTTTAGTTAAACCTATTTCACTGTTATTTATACCTAGGTCACATCAAGCTGGGTTCCCACATACTTTTTGACATAATCCTCAAAATAAAAGTCCAAAATTACCATGAAATTTAAAAAATATTCTTAATATGAAAATCATTTAAATATTTTATCTCAAAATGAAGTGTACACGTTATCAATGAAATCACATATGAATTAATATTTACCTTAACTTATGAACCTATATGTTTAAATATACATTTTCATTATATTTTCCTATTATGTTAAATAACAAAATAATTTTTAAAATTTTAATTTTTTTTAAATCCTTTATAATGGTTTGAAAAGAAAATGTGGTTAACTAATGAATATACCCCTGGAGTTCCTATATAGCTTTTAACTCTTAGTCCCACTCATCATGAACCAGAGTGAATATTGATTTTATACTGAAGCACTTTTCATGGTGATGTCCCATAGGTGTATCTGTGCCATAGCCACATCCACTTTTTAGTATCCAAACAGTGACGTAATTGCTTTGAGAACCACACAATCTATACTTTACCCAAAACATTGAGATGTTATATTATACATAGACATATCACTTAGACTTCTCCCATGTATTTTCTCTAAAAGTTATCAAATAATATTCTCCAAACATATTCAATATTACCTTAACTAAAATAAAGGGGTTTCTATACCTTTGAAATTGTGATCAACCTTAACATGTTAACTCCTAAATTATCCTCAAATAATATCCAAACCTATAAAATTATATAAACCCTAAAATGATATGTAATATAAATCCCCCAACCCAAAATCATGGATTTGGTGTTGAAAACACATAACATTTCATAATAGAATTTGATAAACATCCTTAATTATAAGATCATTTACACATTATGTAACTTTTAAATTCTAGGGAACTTTATATGTTTAATGTTTTAGAGAGTCACGAAAAATATTTATCTATAATAACAATTTTTCGTTTTATCAAATTGACATTTTATCACTATATAAGAAACTATTTAATCCAAAAAATGAGTCTTAAAAATCCTTTATATATTATTTGGAAAAGATTATATTCTAGGAAAATTATTCCAAATAATTCATTTGATAACCCGAGGGGGATATAAATATAAGAAGGGGTGAGATATAATGATCTCTAAGGGTAATTATAGGTTAATATAGTCAATGGACATCTGAAATCATAATATGATCATGTGGGTATAAGCAAGGTATATAATAATTTCATACCCAATAATAACATAAATAAAAGGCATATGATAAGTAATTTCATAAAAAATGAATCAAACAATTTTGGAAACATGAGTCAATAAATATATTCCATGAAGGAATAACATAGTCATTATAATAATTATAAATATATAGAAAAAACATAACAATAAGGATACATAACAAAGCAGAGTATCCTTCCCCACATGACTCTTATAACAAAATGGAGTAGGCATCACAACCTAATTCCTGTAGTGAAGAGAGTATTCTATACTCAATTCTATAATTATCTCAAGAGATTTTTAAATTTAAGAAAAGAAATGGAGGGCGATATATGACCACACCCATCACCATACATACATATGAGTGACACTTTAAAATCAATCATCATATCAGAAATAACCAAGAGGAATAAAATGGGTGCCATATCCTTTTAAAAATGGATTTTAAAAAGGAAACATTCATAAATCCATTAATGATCATAACATGATAAAAATAAAAAAAATAAATGGGTATCCAATTCCATAAAGTAACATCCTAGTAAAATACCAATCAATTTAATTAATAAAGAGTATGTTATTTGCACCATATAAATAAAATTAATTTGTCTTAGTTAGTATTTTTCCAAATAAATCTATTTATTGGAATCTATATGAACACACATAATCATGGAACAAAAATAGGGTATTAATAGAGGAATGTAATTAGAGGAAAAACCATGCCTATATAGATGAAATTATTTGGAAATAAAAATTCATAGATAGATAATTCCCTTGATAGAAAGTATTATTTTATAATCATATATAGAAATAAAGGGGGGAAGTATAATTTATAGACAATCCATTTTCTAGAATAATATATTTTAAGAGCCGTTGTCATAGATGAAAATCATTTTATTAGAAAAATATCTTTGGAAATAATAAACATCCTTGAACTTTTGAAATCATATTAAAACAAATATTTTATAAAATAAACAGATTATGCTTTTTTTAAAACCATGGAAACCTAGAGAGAAAGTTTCTTGAAAAATGATGAAATTATTGAAAAATGTGTTCACATGGAAATGATAAATGATATACTTTTGTTGAAAATGACCCATACATAGAATGTTAAAATGATTTTATTTTAAAATAATTTCAAATAAAATCAAGGTAATTGACAAAGACCTTTTTCAATTTTATAAATATATATATGGATATCTATAAAATGCAGATTCATGAAAGATAGAAATTCCTTTTTTATAATTTAAAACAATTTTCATTAAAAACATCATTGATTTAAAAGATTATAAAATATACTTTCTAAAACATAGTAAAGAGGTTAAAAATATCACCAATGGTAAATAGAATTGAATAATATTTTTTAGATCTTAGAATGAAATACTATAAAAATTCCTTAGATATATTATCTTATTTTAGAGTTATCAACATTAAAATGAGGATGGTAATAGAAAACCTATGACTTTAGTAACATTCAAATCAAAACTCTTGATGGATAAAATGATCTAAATTGAACTTTAAATATAATTAATAAAGGATAACTTATGATATAATATATAAATAGGGTTGTGAATATAATTTATTAATGAATATATGGTTTGAATTATAAAAAATGTATCATGGATTTAAATATGAGACATAGAAAACCTTATGAAGTTAAAAACGCTCTTATAAAAACCCCTTAAAGGATAAAATTTCAAATTGAACATTATATACCTTAATTAAAAAATGATCAATTATATAATATCTAAAAAAGACAATATATAAACCTTTAAACAATGAAAATATGTGTATAAATACAAAAATTTTATCAATAAAAGGAAATAATGATGAAAAAAGTAACATAATCATCGGGGTAAGAGTCATTTGATAATGTGATTGTAAGGAAGAATTATAAAACTCTATAAATGAAAATATAAGGACTCAACCTTAATCATTACAAAATCTTTAGTTTTATAAAGAAGTTTACATTCTTTATCATTGAGACTATTTTCAGGTTTAGAGTTTTAGAGAATTATGTTATAACTCATAAATTAAAAAACCATATAATAAAAAGTGTACACTTCTGATTAATATCCATATTTTCTATAATGTTAAAATTTTAAAATAAAGCATGATTTATTTTCATAGAAAATCATCAAGGCTTTCCAATTGAGTTCCTCCATTCCGATACCACCCTTAAATCCTTCAGAAAACAATTTAAAAACGTGAGATGAGTAAAAAAATGATTATTAAGGTATATAAATAGAAGAGAACCACTTGTATAGTGATAAACATGAAAACTGATGAAAAATATTTTCTTAATAACATAAATGTTTACCTATAAAATTTTTTCATTATTTTAAAAAGATTATTAATATTACCTTTTTAAAAAATAATTTCGATGAAAATTCATTAGAAATAATAGAATTTTTTTGTAGGTATCATGGTACAACATCTCATACAATCTTTAAAGAACCCTTCAAAACTCTTACATATTGAAATAACCATACAAAAAAGTTTAATATAATTATCTGAATAACTTAATCATTACACAATGCATTAGAGAACTATCTAAGTGTACAAATAATATAAGCAATAACGGGCTCACACAATTCTATTAGGGAATACCAATCATATATAATTTACAAGAACCAAAACATGAATAAAACATTTTATGATTTCACTTTTTTTTCTAAAAACGTTTTAATAACTCTTTTAAACACATATGAAAATAACATTCAGATATCAAAAAACCATTTTCATTTAAAAAACCATTTTAAATACCCAAATAACCAAAAAAGTGAAAGATTATTTTTAATCAAGAGAAATATTAATTATTTCAAGGGAATCTAGAAATTAAATAACAATCATGGTAGAGAAAAAATTCATTGTCACTGTGTATATTAAAAATAGAATATTCTTTTATTTGTTTTTCAAAAAATTCCATAAAAGACACATAAAATATTCCGTTGAAAAAATTGAAAATAAATTAAAAAATAAACCTATGATTTAATTTTTAATTATTTTATTTCAATATATAAACTTTCATAAAATCAGTTAATAAACATGGTTTTGGATTTGGAAGATTTGGAAGGAAGACAATAAAAGAGGAATTTTGTGAAAAAAAGTCCCTTGTCCCCTTGGAAATATTTATATATTAATCCCCATGAAAAAATAACATTAAAAGATATATTATAAGAATAGAAAAATTCATGATATAAAATTTCAAAGGGGTCATATATGCACCTCTTAAAGGAATATAGATTTTTAACATCAAAATATGCCTTAATGAAAAGAAATTGAGATGAATTCCCTTACATTGATTCTGAATGTAGAGACCCCAACTCCAGTTTACCAGAGCCAGTGCAATAACCATGGGTATTATACTAGTTGAATAACCACTTTTACTATAAATTAATTGTTTCATAATGATGTAATGCATAATTTCGGACATCATAAATATACTATCAAGGCCTCAACCAAAACACTATACATAATGGGTAAAAACCCAGTCTAGTTTATCTTATGAAACCTACTGATACATCGAGGGGATATAGTCAGACCCACTTATAACTAAATAAGTCCAATTAATTCCTCATATTAATGGGGATAAACATAAACATCATATTCATATGAAATTTAAATAACTTTCCCCAATCTGTAAACATAATCCCTAACAATTCTGAATAGTAATGTATAGAGATAGAACATCCATATCCAAACTAATCATAAAACATTTAATAAAATATGGTGGATGATAAACATAAAATATAAAACTCAATAAATAATAAAATTAAATAGATTTTTTGAAATAGATGAAAATACTCTTGTAAAATCATTGAGAAATTCTTGAGATAAATACCGTTTTTACTTTGCAAAGAAGAGTCCTTTTGGAAAAATCAATTATCATGATTGTTTTTATAAAACCAGAAATGAAAAAATATAGTTTTAATGAAATATTAATAATTTTATAAAAATAATGTTTTCTTAAAAATTGATTATGGATGGTACCAAAAAATGGGTAAGAAGTCGAGATTTTCCATTTAAATGGGCTTGCGTATTGGGAAGAATTTAGACGGGAGCCTTCGTAAAACATGTAATTATTATAAAGGAAATATTAAATGATCTTGATACATGAGGATGTAATTTAAAAAAATAAATTATAATAATTATATAAAAATAATGAAGAATCATATTTGTGTATAGAGGAAGAAATCATAACCTGAATGAAAATGAAGGTTCATGAAGAAAACCCTTACCATATGTCAGAATGTGTTCTGAACTTAACCTTAAGGACCTGTATAATCAAATTAAATACATTAATTAATTAATTTAGAACCTTATTTAGATTTATTTGATTAATTATTGTTTTCTTATGATAATTTATGGCCTTATTGATGAGTTATAGTGTTTAATTTCATCATTTTAGAGCATTTGATTTCTTGGTTTCCTTGATCAGTTCGATTGTTTATAAGTAAAAAAGTTTATGTAAAATGGGTATAATTTTATAGAATTGGACTTATATGTTATTATTGAGAATAAATAAGTTTAAATGGTTATAAATATTATTTCTTATATGGTATGAGGATGAATCATTACATAATACATTGTTATAATCTTATAGATTATTATGGCACTTTTAGATCAAAATGAAGTCATTTTATTTTATCATTTATTATATAAATATATTACATCCGAAACATAAAGAGGTTAATAATATAAATTTTACAATATTTTTCATCATTTAAAATAGTTTCATGAACATTCTTGAAGATGGTGAAAGAAAATGAAAACTAGTCATTCTTAAAGGCGATGAAACAACACCTCACAAACAAAGTTTCAATTTTTATAATTAAAGGGAGAGGAGAAGGAGATTTATTATGGATTATTCCATTAGAATAATAAAATTACATTATATTTAAGGTACTATATTTATCATTATATTTGTATTAGGATAGGTGAGGAGAGAAAAATAAAAGAAAAGAAATACATTTTTACATCTTGATTTTCCCCTTGAGAACCTCCTTAAGGGGATGGGTTTTGGTATTTTGATGAGACCAAAAGATCATGTACATGGGGTAGGGGATTTGGAAGTGGATTGAGTATAAATTTGAAAAGTCTCAATGTTCGGAAGGTGTGATGAGAATAGGTGGTGAGGGGTGGTATATATAGTGGTGGAGTGGGGTGTTGTTTGAATATTTTATTTATTTGTTTTTTATTTTTGCTCAAGACTATGAATAGTTTGATCACTATCATAAAATATATTAAAATAATGAAGGAGGGTTTAATATTATGGGAATAAATCATCCCATACATCACCTATGGCTCAATAAATCATGTATATTTCATTTATCGTAAATTATCGTATTTTACTATTCAAAAAAAATTCAAGTATTATAGAAAAATACAAAAAATACATCCTAACAATTTTTCAAAGTTTAGAATTAAAAAATGAACTCCATTTTATAAGAACAATTTTCTAAACATGAGAAATTTAATTTTTAATTAAAATCATTGTTTACTCAGAAAATATAGATTTTAAAATTATAACTTATTTTATAACACTCTAAAAAATTAACTAAGGTCTCATTAAATTATGCTAAAATTATATAAAAAAAATATTGATTTATGAATACATTTTATGAAAATTTATTTTCTTTTAAATCGTTTTATTAATTATAAAATTATAAATAAATATTTATGACATACAGAAATACCAACACTTAATTAGTAATTTTTAAAATATTCACTTACTTATAATATGATATAATTATATAGTACATTCATTTATAAGATACCTAAAGTTTATTTATACTTTCATGGGTGATTTTACTATTCATTTGGTTGATTTACTATTCATAAGGTTTATATTACTATTCCTAAGGTCATGTTACTATTTCATCTGTATAGGTTACTTATCTTCTAGAAACACCTCTTATTTCATTAATTATTCATTTATAAAGTTTTTATTGTGTTCTCTATGATTTTTTTGTGATTTATACTATATTAAATAAGCATAATAATGGAAATTTCATTGATATAATTATGGTTCATTACATTTTCCCATCCTTCAAAAATGTTTTCCTCAAGATTTCTAGAATTTTACCTCATAAACTGATTTGGGTTGTTCCTCATCATAAGTTTCTTAGGATCCCATGTCGGATCTTCAATTTTATAATTTTTCCAAAGTACCTTTACTAGCTGAGTCATAAAAGATCTAAACATCTATTTTTTAGTATCAAGAATCCATATAAGATTTTCACAGTAAGATGAATCAGGTTCCAAATCTATTCATTCATAAGTGAGGATATGTGTTGGGTCTGGCATGTACATTCTTAACAAGGATATGTGAAACACATTGAGTACTTTAAAAAGGCTAGATGGAATTTAAAAACAATAATATAGAACTCAATTTCTCTCAAGAATATCAAAATGACCAACGTACATGGAGATTAGTTTCCTATTCTCACGAAATCTTATAACACTCTTCCATGGAGATATTTTTATGAAAACATGATCTCCATTTGAAATTAAAAATCATTCATCAAATTATTAGAAAATATATTTTTATTGATTTTAGTTTCTTTGATATGGGTTTGAATAGTATATACTAATGTTTTTATTTCCTTTACACGCTCTGGGCCCATGAACTTACTTTCATCATCTTCATCCCTACATGTTGGTGTATGACCTGTCTTTCCATACAATGCTTCATATGGTTCCTTTTGAATACTAGAATAGAAAATATTACTATAGGAAGACTCCACTAAAGGTAAATATAGATCCCACATACCTTTAAAATCACGTGAGCATGATCTCAACATGTCTTCTAATGTTTGGATCATCATTTGTGACAGCTCTTCAGTTTGAGGGTGATAAGCAGTACTCAAATGAAGCTCAGTATCCAAATATTTTGGAATAATTTTCTATAATTTCGATGTAAATCATGGATCATGATAAGAAAAAATTGATATAGGTTCTCAATTAAATCTTACAACTGCATTAATATAAAGTCGTTTAAGGAACTCTAATGACAAATCCTCCCTTATAGAGAGGAAATATGCAGATTTGGTAAGTAGATAAACAATTACCAATATTGCATAATTATTTATTGAATTTTTTGGTAATACAATGAAAAAATCCATGGTTATATCATAAAATTACATTTAGGAATAAGAAGAGGTTGAATGAATCATCTAGGATGTGGTATTTCAACCTTCACTTGTTGACAGACTAAACATCTTGATACATAATCAAAAATTTCACACTTCAGGTTATCCCACCAGAAATTTTCATTCAAATATCTATACATATTTGTGACAGCATGGTTTATAGAGAAATTTGAACAATGATAATCATCCAATAAAACCCTTTATAGCTCAAGTATAGAGGTAATCCAAAGCCTCTTCCCAAATTTTAGAATTCCTTCTTTATACACGAAGTCTGTCAACTTCACATCATTCATAGATTTAAATTTCTTTTGAAGTTTCTCATCATAAAAATGGGAACTTTTAATCCTTTCTAATAAAATTGGTTGGGAAACCAATTAAAATGTTAATTATTCTTAACCTTTCTTGATAATTCCCAGATCTATCTTTTCTAGATCCATATACTCAGGATCCTTGAAAATCATCATTTTGATCAGATCTCAATGATCCGTCCTTCTCAATGCATATTCTACTTTATTCTCTTTCACTAGGTGGTAGTGTATTAAACAATAACAATCCTTGAGTAGTTATATACTTCACCTTTTCCACATGTTTATTTATTTATAAGAGAAGATATATTTCAAGCTCAATTGATCTATATATATCTCATATTCCTCACTATATAGATAGTGTCTCTATATCTTTAGAGAAAATATTAAAGATGCTAACTCAAGATCATGAGTTGGATAGTTTTGTTCATGAATTTTTAATCGATTTGATTAATAACCAATAACCCTATCATTATACATAAGGACACACTAGAGTCCTTTAATTGATGCATCACTATAAATAAAAAATCCACCCTTTCCTGATGATAGAGTCCATATCATAGAATTCACTAATCTCCTCTTCAATTGTTCAAAAAAAATTTCAAATTCTTTTGTCAATAAGGAGATAACCCCATTACGAGTAATCTTGGTTAAAAGGTGGGATAATTGGGAAAAGTTATGAACGAGACACTGATAATAACCTACTAAACCAATAAAACTATATACCTTAGTCATGTTCATTGGTGTAGGCCATTAATGAATTGCCTTTGTCTTTATATGATCAACAGAGATTCCATCCTTAGAGATAATATAGAGAAAAAAATGAAAATGTTTGATTCCTAAATATTCAGCTTCTAAACATCCCATATAACTCTTTTTTATAAGAGTCTCTAGAAAAAACCATAAGTGGTTCTCATTGTACTCATAAATTTTGGAATATATCAAGATATAATTAATAAATAACATAAAAATTTCATCATGATATTCCTTGAAAATACTTTCATTAGATCCATAAATACATAGGGTGTATTATTCAGTCAAAATGACATTACTATAAACTTGTAATGTCCATACCTGGTTTGAAATTATGTCTTTGGAATATCTTCCTTCTTCACATGAAATTGATGATATTAAGATCAAAAGTAAATCTTCAAAAAGTATTGAGCTACCTGAAGTTGATCAAATAAATCATCAATGAATGGAAGGGTATGCTTGTTATTTATTATGATAACATTGATTTCTCTATAATCAATTCACATCCTCAAGGATCCATATTTATTATTGAAAAAATAACAGGGGTTCCTTATAGAGAAGCACTAGGGGGAATAAATCCTTTATCACTCAATTCCTCAAGTTGTGTCCTCAGTTCTTCTAATTATACAGTGTCTATTATATAAGGACTCTTTGATATAGGTCTTTCACCAAGAATTAAACCAATATATAACTGAACTTCCCAATATAGATGATGTATAGGTAAATCCTATAGAAATACATCAATATATTCTTGAATAATAGGATCATTTTCAATTTTAATATTACATTCCACATCCATAGATGAGGTTTTATATTCACCCATAATAATTTCATTTAGTAGATCTACTGGGGGAGGATCCAGATAAGAATAAGATGATGATGTTTCCACTATAAACATAATGGATTCCACATCCTCCTCACCAATCATAATTTCCTTCTTTTTGAAATAGTTTTTTCACATCATATTTTAAAATCCATCACATATCGAGAATTATGTCAAAGTAAATCATTGGTATGATTACATGGTAAGAAAATAAACAACATTTATGTGTAATAAAGGGGAATGATCAACACATCTTTTTTGTAATTATACTTCCCTTAGGATTTTTGATTAATAACTCTTTTATTAAATCAAAAAGAAAATATCTAATTTTCTTGGAAAACTAAGAAGATATAAATGAATGCGATGATCAAGAATAAAATAAATCCTTGGCTTAGTTTTAGTAAGTGATTAAATTACCTACCACCACATCATTAGGAACTTCAAACTCAACAGTTGGGACCACAAAATCTTGGCCTTTCTCCCTTAGTATTCTTTGGGGGAAAGCTTACTTGATGATTAGGAAAATCATTTTAAAAATGTTCCATATATTTTCAATTATAGCATTGAACATTATTATCTTCATTATTTCCCTTGAATTCATAGAATTGGTGGCCTTTTTCTCCACACTTATAACAAACACCCATTCCCTTTAGGAAATTATTAAGGTTTTTCTTGTAACAATTATCATAGGACATAAATTCAACTCTTCCCTCATTCCATATTTAATTATTTCCTTTTATAGATTTTTTATTGGACCTCTTATTCTATTGATTTAATTTAATGTAATAAAAGATAGTGAATTAATTTTATATCTTGCTAGCACAAGAGACTATATCTTTAAATGATGATAAATTTTGGGTGACAATTCCCTTTAGAGGAAAGGTTATAAAAAAACAAAAAATTGATCGATATTGATCCTTGGATTTTGTATGTATTGCATCGCATGAATTTCTATCCTTGAAAAGTTGGCTTCATACTTTGCAACATTTTCATCCTATTTATATATTAGACTAAAGAACAAATCTTCATTTCTATTTACTATTTGCAAGGAAAACATTTTTCTAGGAAAATTTACTTAAAAGCTCTTAATTATATATTTTCAATTTCTTTATCCTCTTTTGTGTTTTTAATCAACGACCACCATTGATAATCATTTACTAAGAGACGATATGGACATGATAACCTTCTCCCTTTCATTAGTTCCCAATGTGAGAAATATCTTCTCTATGGAACTTATCAACTTCTCTTTTACAAATGGGTTTGTATTCCAATTGAATGATAGAGGTTTTGTCACATAAATAATTATAACATTTCTCCTCCACATTGTGGATTAGGATGCTCCATATGGGTAAGGTTATTGTTCATAACCTCATTCAACTATCCCAATGTAGTTATAAGTTTCTTAGAACCATTAATAGACCCAATATCAACACCATTATATTGTATATGAGGGAAATTCATACATGGGATATGTGCATTGATATGATTTCCATTCCTTCCACCAGGTTCCATTTCTAAATAATTGATACACTAAATTTGGTTATGAATCATAATGCATAATTTCGAACTAGTAAGACACTAAACATAAATTTAATTTTTATGCATAACTAATATCATAGTCATAAAAATGGTTTCCTTGGGAAAAAAATTACCTTTAAATACTTCAAAATAGTTTATAAATAGAATGTGAATGATATTAAAAATATCCCCATGAGTGTCAAACCTAGTGCACACTTAGGCCCATTATTATGTACCAGGTTACCATAAGTTAGGCCAGGGACACCATGTCAAATTTTTTACCCTTTGACATATCTATTCCAGAACCACACCCACTTGTATTATCCAGACATGGATGTATTTATAGAAAGATCAACATAATCTCTAACATTCAAAAATTCTAGGATTTCATTATATTATTATCCTATAACTCTATCTTAAGGTTATAATCCCTAATCTATGTATTATAAATATAGTTTCCAAGGTTTCTAATAAACTTCCTTTGATACCAACTGTAGAGACATCGACCCCAGTTTCCTAGAGCCGGTGCCTTACATCATTACATTGGAATAATAAACAAGGAATTCGTATCCCATAATAATGAATAATTTAGTAGATTTGGAAAACTATATACAAACAGTAGTTTTACATTACAACTTTAAAAGGAAGTACAATATAGATATTTAATTGGAAACATGCATAAATCCTAGATTATCCCTACAATTCATTCATAATATTCATATTCTCATTTAAGGAAAAAATAAAACATAAGAAAGGGGTGATCTTAGATGATCAATATGGGTAAAATATATGAAAAATTCTATCATAAAAATAAATAATAAAAAAGGGTAAATAACTACAAACACATGTAATTAAAACAAAATATTGATTATAAAATGGAAGGAATAATATTTTAATAAATAATTCCATAATAAAACATAAACAAGAGTATTCTACTAGTCACATAACTACATAGACTATCAATTACTAGTTTCATAATGAGGGAATTCAAAATGTCACACATTATAAACATACCATCGAGGCCTCATCCAAGAAACCGTACATAATGGGGAAAACCCAGTCTAGTCTATCTAATGAGACCAACAGATGCATCTAGAGGCTATAACAGGCCCCACTGATCACTTATTATGTTTAATACATTCCTCATATGAAAGTGTATAAACATAAAAAACATATACATATGAAATGTAAATAAATTTCCGAAATCTGTAAACATAATCACTAACCATTATGATTAGTATTATATTAGGATAGCACATAATTAGTGAAAATTATCATCAACCATTTAATAAAAAAAATTGGATGATAAACATAAATGATAAAACGCAATAAAGAATAAAATTCAATAGAGGTGTTGAAATGGATGAAAATACTATAGTAAAATCATCAAGAAGTGATGGAGAGAAATACCCTTTTTTTACTTTTCAATGAAGAGTTATTTTGGAAAATGAATTTTCATGTATAAAACCAAAAATGAACAAATATAGTTTTTCATGAAAAAAGTAGTCATTTTATAAAAATAATGGTTTCCTAAAAATAGATTATGGTTGTTACATGAAAATGGGTATGAAATCAAAACAATCCCTTTAATCAGGATATATATGTTTGTAATGTGTAAACATAATTTATAAGAATTATATAAAAGGAATGAAGAATAATATTTGTGTATAGAGGAATAAATTATAACCAGAATGAAAATGTTGGTTTGGGAAGAAAACAATTACCTTATATCTGAATGTAATCTGCACTTGGAAATAATGTCCTGGATAATCAAATTAAATCAAATAATTAATTAACTCAAAACCTTTTATATACATAAATTATTCATTATAGTTTAATTATTTTCATTAATGGCCTTATTGATGATTTATAGTGTTTAATTTCATCATTCGAGAGCATTTGATTTCTTGGTTTCCTTGATTAGTTCGCTTGTTTATAAGTAATGAAGTTTTTGTAAAATGGGTATAAATCTCAAAAACAAGAATTATATGCTATTAATGAGAATACAAGATTTTAAATGGTTATACATATCATTTTTTTATATTTTATGAGGATGAATTATTATATAAGTCATTGGTGATAATTGTTTATATTATTACGACGTTTTTTGATCATAACGAACTCATTTTAATTTATCATTTAGTATTATGTAAATATGTTACATCCAAAATATTAAAATGGTTATAATATAAATTTTAAAATATATTACAACCATTAAAATGGTTTTATGAATATCCTTGAAGACAGTGAAAGAAATTGAAATCTGGTCATCCTTGAAGGCGATGAAACAACACCTCACGATCAACGTTTCCATTTTTTGAATAAAAGGGAGAGGAGAAGGGGATTGATGATGGATGTTTACATTAACATAATAAAACTATAGTATATTTAATGAACTATAGTAATAAATATTTGGATTATGGGAGGTGAGGAGATAAAAATAAAAGAAAACAACTTTAAAAGAAATTAAAAGAAAAGAAAGAGGTTTTTATCTCTTTATTTCTCCTCCTTGAGATCCTCTTTAAGGGGACTATTTTTAGTATTTTGATGAGAAAAAAAGATGATGAATTTGGGGGATGGGATTGGGTAGATGATTGGATAAAAAATTGATATTTTTTTAATTCTTTGAAGGTGTGGGGAGAAGAGATGGTGAGGGGTGGTGTTTATGGTGGATGAGAGGAGTGTTTTTTGAATATTGTATTCATTTTTTTATTTTTGCTCAAGAATATGAATAGTGTGAGAATTATCATCAAATATATTAAAACAGTGATTTATATTTCGATATTATGGGATTATATCATCTATAAATAACCTATGTCTCAATAAAACATTTATTTAGCATTTATCTTAAATTATCATATTTTACTATTCATAAAAAATTCAAGTACTTTATAAAAATCCCAAAAATCCACCCTAAACATTTTTCAAAGTATAGAATTTCGAAATGAAATCCATTTTATGAAAATAATTTTATAAATATGATAAATTTAATTTTTAATTAAAATAATCATTTGCTTAAAAAATACTATTTTTAAAATTATAACTGATTTTACAACACTCTAAAAAATTAGCTAAGGTCTCATTATATTATCCTAAAATCATAAAACCACAAAATATTTATTTATGAATAAATTTTATGAAAATTAATTTTCATTTAAATCATTTTATTAATTATAAAATTATAATTAAATATTAATGACTTACAAAAATACCAACACTTAATTAATAATTTTTAAAATATTTATTTTCATATCCTATGATATAATTATATAATACATTAATTTATATGATTCCTAAATTTCATTTGAAATTTCATAGATGATGTTACTATTCATTTGGAATATTTACTATTCATAATGGGCATATTACTATTTATAAGGTCAAGTTACATTTTCACCGGTATATGTTCCTTAACTTCTAGAAATACCTCTTATTTCATTCATTATTCATTTATAATGTTTATATTGTGTTTTATAAGTTATTCAATTTGATTTATACTATATGAAATAATCATAAGAAGAGAAATCTCATTGATAGAATTCTGAGTCGTTACATCGACACTTCACGTACATTCTATACCTTCTTGAATAGTATACTTATGAAAATAATTTAATTTATTTTGTAAATTTTTCATGTTTATTATTCGTTTTATTTCACTAATTTTCATGTTATGTATGAATAATTAATAAATTACATTCACATTGTATGTTTCGATGATATGTGGCTTATTTGTCAAAAATGACTTCGGTATGTTGACTACGGTCAAAGAAATCATTCTTTAAAAATACCTAGAACAATAATCATGAAATAATTATAATATTTATTAATCAATTATACATTTAATACCAATCATGAATTATGTTTTAGAGAAATTAATTACGTTACAATCAATGAGATGGTAGGTCGTACGTATTCATTGGTGACGATTCTATTTTTCAACAACCATTATATGAATGAGGTAAAAAATATTTTATCATTCCAGAATTCTCATAATATAATATACAATATTTTATTTCATTAATTAAAATTATATATATCATCTATGTGGAGTGGTGATGAAAATACAACGATGTCACTTTATGAAGGTGGTAGTCCACACATTGACAAAGAACATTATCATTTTTTAGTTAGGGAAAAAATAATAAATAAAATGATATATTATCTCCTAATAATGATAAAAATTTCATTAATATATAATATAGTAAATTTATATCATATATATACTTTATATTCACCTTTATTACCTTCCATGAAAAGTTTTAGTGAAAAAAGAATCACACCGCATCATGAGGAGGTAGTCTGCCTTACACAAAAGTGATGTATCGTATCCCCTATGAAATGGAAAGTAAAAAAAAATTATATATGATATAATGACATACATGGTATAATTAATTTATAAAAATAATTTATATACTTTATATCCATCATTATACGCTACTGTGAGAGGTTTTAATTGGAAAACCAAAAACACTGGTTTACGAGGCGGTAGTCTACTGTACACACGATTGAAGACTTCATAACCATTTTGATGGAAAATGAGAATGATTTATGTAATGAGATTAAAATAATAACTCTTAATTATATTTAATATATTTATTTTATTATATAATCACGTTTAAGATGAATTTATAGAGGTGTACGAATAAATAAAATAAAAATTCCTGTTGAAGAAAGTTAGCTCTTTTTTAGTTAACTTCTATTTGTTTGCACCAAAGGAGTTAATGGGTTATTTTTCCAAAAAAGAGGATTATAAGATTATAAGAGTGAATTATATAAGTTATTTGGGTAGTTAATAGATTATCCAATGGGTTTTTAAGGATTAATAGAGGATAATAGTGGGTGGAATTTTATAAGTGAGGTGAGTGGTACACTTGTAATTTTTCAAAATAATGAATTCCATATACGTTTGTTTCTTTTCACAACAATCCATTAATAGAACATTGTAGATAATAAAAGGTATAATTTATAAATATTCCTTGAAATATATTTTTTACAATTTTTTATATCATTTCAACCCTTTTCCTTTTAGTGTATCCCATAGTGAATCCTTTTTTACCTTAGCCCTATTAGTTGAATTTTACTATTTTCACTACTCATTTTGGTCAATAAAATAAGTTAGAATTAATTAGAAAATTTAAATTAATATAATTCAATATATAGAATCCATTTAACCAATTTAAATTCATATAATTTTAAAAAAGTTAATTTAAAACAAGATAAGTAGACGCGACGAAAAATATGGTTGTCAAGGAGTGTATTTTTCAAGAAAAACATGATTTTTTATTATATTTATGAATAATAATAATCATTGTATGAAAGTAAATTAATATTTAATCATATATAATATATAAAATTAATTTAAATTATTCCCTATTAGGTATTATATTAGTCATATATAATGGATAATCATTATTCTTCTTATAAAGTTTTTTTAGGAAATATCATTTTTAAACCACGAAAAAATTATATTTAAATAAAATATAAAGTTGATTAACGATTAATTAATGGGGAAAAAATATAACTAAATAATACCTATCTTACTTTAAATCATATTAAAAAAAAAATGTGTCTTTTTAATTTTTTAATTTATTAAAGAGAAAATAATTTTTTTACAAAAATCCATATTTTTCAATATTCATTGAAAAATAATTTTTTTTAAAAAAATTCCACATATGTAAATTTTGATATTATAATTTCAATAATTATATTCATATTTTATAATTAAAATTATTAAATTTTTTTAAGAAATTTTAAATAAAACATAATAAGAAAAGAGTTTATTTAAAACTATTTCATTTTTTATTTAAAAATTACATAATATTTATATAACTAATATAACATTCTAATTCATATTAATAAATATAAAAATGATTTATTATATTATTAACTATATTGTTTAATTATTCCTCCCTTTTTAAATTTTTCCCTCTAAATTTTATTCACCTATTGAATAAGTTGAGATAAATTTCCAACATAACATTTTCAAATTACCCCTTTTCCTCTCAACCATATGGTTTTCCATAGTACTTTTACCTGTTAAATAACATTATTCCAATTTTTTTTAGTAATCAGAAATGGTTGTTCATTATAATAAATATTCTCTTACAATTGGACTACTTTGGGCTTAATACATGAGATAAATCTAGAACATATTTTCTTAACATAAAAACCTGAAATAAGATAGGCACCTGAGATAAACTCATATGTATTTACATTCAATAGGAAATTGATTAAAAATTCTATAGGATTTTATATGGTCCAATGAACCATGTACTTAGATTTCACTTTTTACCAAAACTTTTTACACTTTTTCTTAGGGATACATTGAGAAATACATGATCACATACTTCGAAAGAGAGATCTTTCATCTAGTCATCCACATGAGTTTACTATATACTATTGGATGCCCCCATATGTTGTAGAATAAACTACCAATTCTTATCCATTTACTCTAAAAATATACTCCCATTATATTTTTTTATTCTATATCAACCAAGAAAGATGACATTCGACACCAGTTCCCATATATGTCTCAAATGGTGCCATCTATTAATGTACTGAAAACATTGTTATAAAAAAACTCAACCATAAAAAAATTATGATTCCATATTCTTTTTTAATAAATTTAACAAGAACAAAGAATATATTAGATGTTCTAAAATGTATTCTTAGACTTTTCAACAGATTGAGGATGAAAAGTTATATTAAAATTTAATCCAATACCCAACGAATTATGAAGTACCTTTAAAAAATTAAATGTTAACTTGGGATCACGGTATGATATAATGTAGATAGGCACTATATGTAACCTTATTATATTCTTTAGACATAGTTGAGAAATAAGATCCAAAGATAATATATCTTTAATGTGATGGAAATGAACATATTTAATTAATCGATAAAAATTAACCCAAATCATTTTATTACCTGAAGAAGTATTTGGAGATCCTACCATGAAATCATTGATATATTTTCCAATTTTCACACTGGTATAGGTAAAGGATGAATTATTAACTTTGGTAATTTTCACTGTTCTTAAACCTACTAAAAATTAAAACACTTCATTATGATTTTAGTAATATCCTTTTTTATTCCATCCTATGAGTATTACTTTTGAAGGTCTGTGTACATCTTAGTGCTTCCCGGATGAAAGGAAAATAGAGAAATATGAGATTTACTCAATTACATTTTCTTCAACTGGGAATCACAAGGCACATATAATCATTTTAAAATTCTTAAGACACATTCTTTATCAATATTAAAATATGGAAACATACTTTTCTTAATGGATTCTATCTTTTCCTGCAATGATTGATCCTAATTTTGAGCATTCTTAATTATTTCAAACATAGATGACTACACTAAATTCTAAAAGAAAATAGATGATGTACCTATACCCCTAACTTATAGGAAAAAATTTATCAAGTCATTAACTAAAGGTTCATGTTTCAAATATATAATGGTTAACATAACATTATTTTTAGACTCAAATAATTAACCACATCATTTCTTTTCTAGGATGGTAATGAATCATGGAATCAAAATCAATGATAATTTCCAACAACATTCTTTATCAGATGTTTAATTCTTCCTAAGTAAATATATAATTAAAACATTTATAATCAGTATATATTTAAAATATTAATCTATACAGATGATGTCCCTAAATTTTTAAAGAAAAAAACTACAGAATATAATTACAAATCATATATAAGATAACTTGAGTTGTGAGGTTTAAACAAACTTGAATCATAATAAACTTCTGGACTATTATTCATTAGGACAAAACTATTTCCTTCAAAGAAGAATAATTATATTTGAAAAATTTTCTATTTTGGGAAGGAATTTAAAAAACTAGAGAATTCACAAATATTCTTTTTTGTTACTAAAAAAATCATCACATTATTTTTTCTAGATGAATTTAATTTTTTTTTTCAAGTTATTGTATCCAGTGGGATTGAAACTATGAACTGTTTTAAAAAAAACCTTGGTAGTAACTTGCCAATCATGAGAAACTATGAATCTATAGGATATTTGCAGAACTTGTCCATTATTCAATATTTTTTTTATCAGGGTCAAGATAATTTCTATATTCATAAAACATATATCCAAGGAAATGAACTTATTTTAATAAAAATTCAATCTAAATAAATTTCCCATATAGTTTATTTTCATTTTAGATGTTTAAAATAATCCATAGGTTTCTTTCATGTTCATACTGACTTTTATAAACTTAAAAAATTCATCTATAAGCACAACAATAAATTATGAAAAACGTATTTTTAATTTCAATTAAAAAAACTACTACATTAAAAAACCCAAAAGTCATAACTATAAACTCGTAGTTCCTATATCAAGTCAAAAATGAAGTTTTTTGAGTGTCATACTCCTTTAACATTTGCTGATGGTACTAGGACCTTAGTTAAAGCTTTAGTAACTACTGTACTCTGGAAATGATTAAAATAATCATCGATATAAGGAAAATGATACTTATTTTTAATAGTTTTGTTTTTAAAAGCTCTATAGTCAATATTAATTCAAATTAATCCATATTACATTTTAATAAAAAATAGGGGCACCCTATTGTAATGTCCAAGGTTGAATGAAACCTTCATCTAAAAATTCCTATAATTTATTTTTCGATTCTAAAAGTTCCACATGATCTATTTGATAAGGGGGTTTAGAAATATTCTTATCATTAAAAACTATGTCAAAAGTAAATTCAACTTCCCCACTAGGAATAATAATATTAACATAATCTAGAAAAATATCCATGTATTAATTCAATACTGTCACATCACTAATTTTAATAGTTTATTTCTTTTCAACAATACAATCAAGGTAAAATTCACTTCCATATCTAATAAATTTTAGGAATTTTGGTATGTTATCAAAGGCTTGAAATCATTTAGTAATACTTTCTTAGAACTTAAATATATCTTAGAATGATAAATTAACTTCTAATCCATACCCAAAATGATATCTAACTCTACTATGTATAGTTCAATGAGATTTTTTGGAAATCCCATACCACTAATAAAAATAAGAAGATTCCTATAAATATTTGTTTCTTTTATACAACCAATAAATGTTTTCAAAAATTTATATCTTACATTCATGAGGTGATATTGCCAATTTACTTGAAAATTTCTCAAAAATGAAAGAATGAAAATATTTATAGTCAAATAGGGTATTTTTGTAATTCAAATACATAAGTAATATAATTTTAACCACTTAATTTAATGTCCTGACATCAATCATAGTAATAGCAAAATATTTTACCAAAATATTTTACCATCTATCTTGATGTTTTACATCATGATTTAATAGCTTTAGGTACACTTTAGAATAATGAAAAAACCCATTGAAACTAAAACAAATCACCATTATATGGACATTAATTACCACATTCTTTAATTCTTCATGATTATTTTCCTTATAATCACAATCCATGTGGACAAAAATTCAAAATCGGTAACACTTATCTAATTTTATAAAGAATTCTCCGAGTTTATTTTTAGCACACATACCACAAGATGAAAGCTCTATTTTCCTACCTCAATATTTCATTGTTATATGTTTCTCCATTTATTTCCATCCTAACCACTTCTTACTTTCATCATTATAAGGAATATAATTGCTAGAAAACTCCATTTCAATTTTTTTTTGGCACAAATAAAAACTTTATCATTGATTTTAAATTCTCATGAGTCCAAAATATAAATTATATTTTTAGAATGATAAATATGTAATTAATAACAAAATTATTCCATTTATATCACATATATTCATTATTTTTATAGTTATTCCCTCCCATGTAAAGCGTTAGTAAAAAATGAATCACATCGCATCACGAGGCGGTAGTCCTTCATACTCATGAGAGACATTATCATATCCCATAATGAATGGAAAATAAAAATGAATAGACAATAAAATGACATCGTAGGTATAATTATGTTATAAATATCTTATATATACTTTTTATCCATCATTATAACCAATCTTGAGAGGTGGTAAATGAAATCAAATTGCAATAGTTTCTGAGGAACTAGTTGTCCGTAAACATAAAAGATTAATTCGTAACCCATTTGATAGAAAAAGAGAAGTATTTAGGTTTATAAACTTACATAATAAAAAATAAACATATTAATTATAATAATATTATTATATAATCATGGTTTATGAATAATTCCAGGTGGTGTAAGAAGAAATAAAATAAAAATGATCGTCGATAAATGTTACCTCTTCTTTGTGTAACTTCTTTTGGTTTTCTCCAAAGGACTTACTTGGATGGATTGGTGACAAAAATAAGGATTATATGATTAGAGGATGAATTTATAGAAGTAATTTGGGTATTTATTTTCTGAACAAATTGTTTTTTTAATTTTGAAGAGAGGAGGAGAGGGGTGGCCTTTTTTAAGTGAGTTTAATGGAACACTTATAATTTTTAAAAGAATGACTTCCACCCACGATTTTGTCACATCAAAAGAAAAAAATAATATTTAATTATTGATCCTAGAAGCTGTAAGTTCTAAATATTTCTAGAAATAGATTTTATATATGCATTAAGGTCATTTTAACCCTTATCTTTTTAGTTTAAACCCTAATAAATCCATTTTTACCTTAACCGTGGTAATTACTTTTTTCAATTTTCAATATTCATTTTGGTTTAAAATTAAGTTAAAATTATTATAGAATATAATTTGTTATGATTCCAATTAATAATTCAATTTTATCAAATTAAATTCATATAATTGGTAATATTTTATTTTAAACCAAACCCATAGATTCCATGAAAATACGGGTTTTCAAGAAGTGTATTTTTTAAGAAAAATATTATTTTATATTATTTCCATTGATAATAATAATAATTTTATGAAAATTAATAAATATTTAATAATATAGAAAATATATTTCATTTAAAAAAATCCCCATTAGGTATTATTTTAATAAATTTAAATTGTAAAAAATTATGCATTTTAAAACAATTTTTAGAAAAGACCCCTTTTAAAACTGAAAACAAACTAATAATAAAATCAAATATAAAGTTGATTAAAGCATAATTACTTTGATTAAATATAAATAAATAATAATTATGTTACTTTAATTCATATTATAAACATAATGGGACTTTTTAATCACTTTATTTATTGAAATCAAAACACTTCTTTTTTAAAAATTTGATTTTTCACTATTCACAGAAAAATAAATATTTTCTGAAAAAAATTGTTTTACCAAAAGTATATTTTGATATTATGATTTCAAAAATTATATTCATATTTTCAAATTAACATTATAAAATTTAAAAATTAAACTTTTAAATAATAACGTATAAGAAAAGTGTTTAGTTAAAACAATATCCTTTTTGATTAAAAAATTATGTACTATTTTTATAACTAATATAACAATTTAATTCATATTAATATATATGAAAAGGATTTATTGTATAATTATCTGGGTTTATATATAAAAATTATATACATTATAAGTTATTCATTATGTATAATAAATCAAATTTGGAACAATATATTAAAATTGGAATGTTTGTAAATCAATAGAAGAAAATTGAGTTATCCAAAACACTTACCATGGACCATATATATACAATGCACACACCTAACATCTTGGATAATAAAAGTAATTTTTTAGGTACCTAATTATGAACCTTATTCTGTTATATTTCATTTATCAAGGACCATTTATTATCATATATTATTTTTATAGTTGTTTTCTATGTTTTTGTGAAAATGGTATAAGTGTCGACTAATTTTGGTAATTTTAGTGATTGAAGATGCTATTTTAATACTAAATTCATAACTTAATATAGAATTTAAAAAGTAATGAAAAAATAATAATTTTATAATTAATTTATAATAATTTTTTTATTTGTGTATCCATAGTAATCAATGAAAACATTTTACAGCAATGTTCTAGTAGCTGGTTAGATATGCCCAAACATAAACATAGAAACATTTAATGGGTGAGTATTGTTAAGAAATTATTTATTTTGACAAAAATATCATTATAAAATAATAATAATGATATTATTTATATTATTTTATGTTTTTGAATTAGATTTTATTTTATTTAAATAATGAATGAAAATCAATATGAAAATGAAAAGCATTACTTTGCAGAGGTAGCAGTCCACACAAACACATGGTTAATGTTATCATTTATCAGTGAATGAAAGGGGATAATGGTAGAAAATAAATTTAATTTTAAAAATCATAATTAAATTACCTATATTAAATTTATTCATCATTTCCAACATTAAAACCATTATTGAGAGATGCTGAGGAAAAATATAAGGTGTTGCTTTATAGACACATTAGTCGACTGAACACATGATGGATATTCATTTATTTTTATATGTGGGTGGAAGGAATTAAAAAATGGGTTTTCTATTAATACAATAACACTTACCGATAATAATGATACTTATTTTATTATATAAATATGGTTAGAGTAGGTTGGTAAGATAAGTATTTAGAATAAAAGGATTAGGGATTAAGTAATACTCACATTGGGACTTGAAATTTTTCTTGAAAGTATCATTAGAAATGAAGGGAATATGAGAAATAATTGAGAAAATTGTTTTATAAAGTAAATTATGGTTTTAAGAAGAGCTAAAATTGATATATTCCTGATATTTTTTGATGTAATGTGTGTTCCGAAAAACTTTGCAGTTTTCCCCTTTTATAAGTAAAAATGGACCTTTTTCAACACCAAATATTTTTTCAATAATGGAATTAAACTATTCCATGGTAAATGGTTCCAAAATAGGTAAATAATGGATTATTTATGGTTTGGGTATATAAAGTCTCAAAAAATTATTCCCAAACAAGTTTTAAACATTTTTAACCTTTCACCATTATTTTTTACACTTTACCATTTTGGATTTCACTTTAGTAATTAGTTTTTAACTAAATAATTTATTTTTACTAAAAATATAAGATAAACCACATAAAAAAATTAAGGTTTCATGAAACAAAATTTATCCTCCATTTTATCCAATTTAATTTCTAAATATTATAAAATTATCTTTTAAATTAAAATATATAATATTTAGAAAAACTGTTTTTGTAGAAATTTGATATTTTAAGTATTAAGTGTTTTAAATATTATTTATCATTAATTACCAATTAAATGGGTGAAAACATATTTACATATTCTTTTAAAACTTATATTAGATTCATTTTTAGAATATTTTAACTTATTTTTTTAGATAAATATTTCATATTATAAATAAAACAAATCATTGAAAATTACCCTTTCACCATTATCATGGACATTATCTCTAATCTAAATAATTAATTTTTATTAAGTAAGAATGAAATTTATATTATTAACTAATATGTAATTTTTTATATTAAATATAAATTCCATTATGTTATATTCTATTTCTATAATTGATAAAATATACTTTTTAATATAAGCACTTAAAAATAGTTTTTAAGTGCGAAATATTACTTGAGTTTCCATAAATGTTAAACCTATGTTTTATAAATTCTACATAGTATTTCTAAATTATTATTATTACTTATTAAATATATATTTTATTTATAAAAAATAATTAATAATCTATTTTGTAATTATTTTATTAAAAGAATGTTATAAATGTGGCGATTTTAGCAAATTCAGTATTTCTTCACAACTAAACTAAAAACTAAATTGTTTAGGGAAAATACAAAAAAATCACCATATAATAATATTTCCATTATAAATCCAAAAATGAAATAATTTTTATCAAATTAAAATTATGAATTTTAAAATTTAACTTTTAAATAATTTTTTTTAAAGAAAATATATATTTAAAAAAAATGAACTCATTAGCGATTTAGCTGCATTAATGGAATTTTAGCATTTAATTAGTATTAATAATAACCTATATTTTTATTTGTAAATATATTTCAGAATATATTACCCCTATTTACACCCTAAATTTCTATGACTATAATTTAAGGTTCATATAACGTGTCACAATTCATTTTAGTTAATTTTTCCATGTGGAGAAAAATATCAAAATATTTATTTTTATTTAGTTCAATTTTATATTGTAAAATCTTGGGAAAATACAATTAAACCTATATTAGAGAAAAAATAAAAAATATTTTTAGGTATAATGAAATGGAATGAAATGGGAGATTTTCTTAAATATTGGTTAATTTCATCTCATCATAGATACGATTCTGTTTAAAAACATTGATTACCATTGATACTTAAACCAAACTATCAGAGAGATAAAACTCATAAAATTAAAGAGGAAAATGGTCTATATTATGAATTAATGAAAAAAATGGATGATGTTATTTATTTTATGTTATCATAGTCTTAATTCATATAAAATGTAATAAATTCAAGCATATGTAAGAGAATAATAATAAAATGGGATTTTTTTGATAGAAAATTTTAAACAATAAGTAGTTTTTATTCTATTTCAAAATAAACACATAAAAATTTAGCTTTATTTTATAACTCTGATTGAAAAATTTTTATAGAACTTCTCACTTGTGAAAATATCACCTTTTTCATTTTTAAAAAATTTATCAATGAAAATACATTCTTTAACCACTTATTTCTGTTTTTTTCAAACTAAATTCAAATCTAAGTGTCTTTTGAAAAATAAAATAAACAACATATTTTTTCTTTAAAATTGGTTATTATATATTAAAAGTTCTATAAGTACTTATTTCTTGTTTACATAATTCAATGAAAATAAATAACCCACCATAAATCCCTAAAACTACTTTATGTTTGATATTAATACAAAAATAAGAATTATGTTGGAAGAAAAAAAATAAGAATTATACTATAAATGAATATATAATTTAAGTAATTTTTTAATAATTAAAAACAATAATTAAATATAAAAGTGATGACCCTGAATAGTTGTGTCCATTTTTATCTTATAAAAAAACATAGTGATAAATATATATTCTATATTTAATTAATTTTTTAAAATTTTTATGGTGTTAAAAAAAATAAAATAAAAACACATTTATAAAATAAATAACTTATTATTTATCACTAATAAACAAATAGATGAATAATTATTGAAATAAATCTTGTTTGAGAAATTGGATCATAATTAATGGGAAATATAATTTTTTTATTTTGACCTTAATATAAACATTTTATGATGTAATTGGAAATGTAATTAAATTCATTATATAATTATAAATGGTAAAAGAGCATTAGAGAGGTCTTTTTTAACAGATAATGAAAAATATGAAATTTTTTAAAGAATAATAAAAATTTTAAAATATAAATAAATAAAAATCATTTCATCAATATTTCACATAATCTATAATTGAATTTTAATTTAAATGATTCATAAACAAGCTTTAAATAAATTTACACACCTAATAAAAATATTATATTTTCTAAGAATCAATAGAGAAACGTCTCTAATTGATAGTTCAAAACCAACATTGGAGGGAATCTCACAACTCAACTAGTTTTTCTCTATTTTAAAATGATATTTTGTTTGATGGAATGATAACACACATTAATTATAAGGGTAATAACATACCACAAAAACGGTATTTCATGCCATTAACTAGAATTCATTTTCGAACACCCCATGTTCCACTCCTCTTAACATCTTCTCCTATACTAACTGCTATGATTTTTCTTGGGTTGTATCTAGAATAGTCATCCTTGGGTGAGACTTGAAAATATCACCTCTAATAATCTATGTGATCAAAGTTGATAAGATTTTATTACTAGAAACTTAGAGATAATCATAATGAAAATAAATTTGGGTGGTGGCTTATAGGAAATAATTTAGAGGATAATATAAAGGGGAAATAAGATTTTGGGATATGATAATAGTGTTTTGGGATCCTTCATATATCTACATTCTAGGTTTTCTATAGGATACATGGGGTTTTAGCATAAAAATACTGTTGTATTATATTTTACCGTTTAAATTTTTCTACTTTCATTAATTTTTTAAATTAATATAACATCTAATATAATTTTACCACACACATTTTGTGTAATTAATTTTATATTAAAAAAATTCATATAATGTATGTTGTTAATTCCAAAAACATTAATATAATTATAACAAGTAAAATATTTTATTTTTAAATATTATTTTTAACAATATAAATATTTTGGTATGTTTTTTAATATAACTTTTAATAATACATATAAGATTTTTATTGAAGTTATATTTTGAAAAATCGTTATTTTTGTTCTGAAATTCATTTGTTTGGTTGAAGATAAAGAATAATTGTTTGAATAAATAAAAAAACATTGACCATAGTATACATATTTATATATGACATCCTAAAAATGATCATTAAAAATTATACCCACTCTGTTGGTTTAAATCATGGTAAAGAGTATACAGTGTGGTATGCTACCACTTATTATACCTTCTTGATCGATTTATATTTTTTAATAATAAAGAAAACAAGTTAATAATTTATTATATAGTGTATTAAATAACGAGGAGGATAATTTATAATGTATTTATGTTAAAATAATTTCTAAAAACCTTCATATCCTATAAATTAATTTTTTTATAGGGGTATGAAGTTTACTTTAGAATGGTATCACAATATTCAAATCATATTAAAAATAAAAAATTTGTTTGAAAATTTTATAATGATTAAAAAAACCTAAATGTTATATGAAAATTGAAAATAAACACCTATAGTTTTGAATAATAGAGGGCCTAAGGTGACTACATTGAATCTCAAAAACAGTAGAAATGATTCGGAAGATAGAGAGAGGTTGTAAATGAGGGAAATCTTAGTGTATTTTTAATCTTGATAATTTCCCAGTGTTAAAAATCCAAATAAAACATGAAATTATGTTAGATGATGTTAAAAATTAATTTTTGTAACAAAATAAACCTGTTTTCAATGAATTCATCATATATTATCAAATATGACGGGTTTTTAGAAAATTATCCTATATGATATACAAAAGTATTTGTGAAACACTATTATATACTGCACATATATGACTATTTAATAAAAAATCAACATATATTCTTATAAAACTAATAATTTCATGTTTTCAAAAATATATGGTCGTTTTTATACAATAATTATATATAATAAATATATGAGACGATATAACAAATTTAATAATTATTGAAAATTATTTTAAGCATCATCCATAAATACTAGGAAAATATCATTCACTAATACTTATTCAAGATCACCTATATATTGTGTTTTTTTCACATTTAATCATTGAAAAATATACTCAACTATATCTAACATTTTCTGACATTATCATTAGTGTGTATCCAAATTGTACAAAAACCCCTTATTTAATTTAATAATAAACTATATTTCTAATAATTATTATAATGTTGGAATACGTAAATTTTATGTTAATAATAATTAATTCATAATTAATTAATATATGATACATGTTTGAAAATAGAAAAATATATATAAAAATTTTATTAGAGTTTATCAAAACCCAATATTCAAGAAAAATATTATAATATATAAGATTGTTACTATAGATTTTCAAAATATTTCCATAAATGTATTTCAAAAATCATATTTTATATTTTTTAAAAAATATTATCCTTATACTTCAAGATCATAAACTCCCAAAGGTACACACACACACAACCCTGCCACCCTATACCTCATTCAATTCCCTCCTATATTTTTAACATTACACACTCTGGAAAACACCTCTCTCTCTTATCCCTATCCTGTTATTGGTGCCCTCCCCCTATCTTGACCACTCTTCTATACACATGATTCATAGTTGATAACTCTTATTTTCCCATAAAATATTTTAAAATTAGAAACCCTTAATCATTCTCATCTCCACCATAGATGTGAAACTGGTGCCGATGTGTTTAAATTTAACCAATAAAATTATCTCATCACCAATGGCTTTAGATTGACAAAATAGATGAGGTACATAATATAAGTGGAATAAATTGCATGTTTTTTCCCAATTAGTTAAATTCTTTAATTTTATTATATATTATATTATAAATATTAAAAAATTATAAATCATTTATCCATTGTTACATCCCCCTCTATAAGAACACAATTTGATATTTTATTAAGTCATATTCAACCTCATTGACACATTTATTTTATTGATATTCAAAAAATTATTTTGAATATTTATTTTTCATTATTAATTTTATTTAAAGGTTAATTCTTGGTTCTATTAACAACTTGTTTCATTCCGTTTCATACCCTATTATGGGGTCTTCCTAGTATATTTATATTTCTATTATAAATGAGATAATTATATGGATGTGGGAGAAAGTTCCTTTATTATTGTAAAATAATGATATGGGAAATGAAGATCCATATATAATTTAAGAAGACATCTATATGATACAATTATTAATGTTTTTACTGTACTAATTTTAGATAATGGGAGCCAAATGTCTATATTGAAGCCATTATTTTTTTAATTCATCTCAAATTTATTTCTTAATAATTTTTATACAACCTTTATTAGACAACACTTAATTTATCAATATTTGAAAAACTATAAAAATAGTGTTTGAATACATGACCATAAGGCTCGAACTTTACTACATTTCCCCTATCTCCATAGATGGACCATTACATACATGGATTTAACTGATTTCATTATTTTTATATAATTAATCTTGATTATTTGTAATAAATCCTCATTTATTCTATATGATTCCCTGATCAATAAGAAAAATAGATTTGTGTGATGATTTCTAAGGTATAAATCTATTTTTTTACGCTTACAATATTCTTAGTACTTTTTGATGATTTAACAAACCTTAATGGGGTCTGTAGGTCATGTATCTAGACATCCATTATGGGGGGGGGGGTGTAATTAATGATATAAAAAAACATTTCACATAGAGTTTTGAACTCATTGACCATCCCAAGAAACCCATGCTTGGGGTTCTAATATATAAACGACCTATCCTACTCTATAGTTATCTGGCCTACCGTAATCTTCTCTCATCCCATCCTTTAGCTTACCAAAGATAATAAATCTATGATACACTGATATATTGACCGTGTCTACTTAAAATAAATGATAAAAATATAATGATCAGTGGGGATACCTATAAAAATCTATCTACCCTAAAATGATTACAAGATTTATTATTACATCAGTGGTTTATGTTGGATAACTTCATTTTTTACATGATTTATGTATCAATAATCACAATACAATCTCAATTTTTTTCTTTTATGAATATAAGGTACTAATATGAATATTTTGATTCAATTTTTTTAATTAATCATAATACCTTAGCATATAATAGTTATTTTTTTTCTAATGTACTATAATCCATGGAACTAAAATGATAAGTTTTTGTTTTATAATATTTTTTAGAAAATATTTGTAACACCCCAATATTTCATATTAAGTTATTTTCTTTAATGTAATTCAATAACTTGCGCTACAAGCAACACCAAGTTCGAACGCACCACGACTTACCAAAATAGTCATTTAAAAAGCGGTTATAAATAGTATTAAATGAATTTTGAGTTTTATATAATCTATATAATTTTAACAAAAATATTATTTGTTTCTTAGAAATAATATAATAAAAAAATCAATTTTTCAAATAAAAGATTTTTTTTTTCAAAAAATGAAAATTTACCACCTTTTAATGGAGAATTATTTTTAAATACAATATTTGACACTTTTATATGTTAAAGTTGACAAAATAAACTTATTATTTAGAATATGGACATAAAAATTTAGTTTAGATAAATTTTCGGTGCTTTTCTGATAACTTTCATATTTTGATGAATATTGAAAATACTGAATTTTAATTGAGACCATATTTGTTAATCAAAATAATTGATAGTGTTAAATTATAAATTTGAATGGTTTTAAAGTATAATTAGATTTTATTTTTATCATTTAATCCAATTTTGTTCATTGTAAGTAATTTTATATTTAAATTGTAAATAAACACATATAAATCTTTTGATAGTTTTACTTTTCAAAAGCTGTCTTTCTGGTTTTGACAACAAGAATTATTTTTAAATTAATAAATATAACTTCTAAGATTTAAATTTGGTAAAATAGAAGTCATTTTTGAATTTATAATATCAAAATTATCTTTGGGTGAATTTTTGGCATTTTTCTGAAAACAATCAATTTTTGATGAATAGTAAAAAAGCTGCATTATTGTTTAAAAATGACTTTTTTTAAATAATAATAATTTTTATTTAAATTTATTTTAAATTCAAATTATATACATAATACCTATATTGGTCTAATGTAATTCATTGAAGTCATTTTGAAATAATATTAAATATATAAAATTTTATTGAACTTTTTACTGTCTTTTACCCACCATCTAGGCACATTTGAAAATTTGCATAAAACGTAATTTTTCCACTTATATTAATTGAATTTCAAAAATTCTTCGGACGGGGTTGAAATAAGTGAGTAAAATGTGGTTCAATAGGATGATTTTTTTGGTGAATAGTAACATTTAAATTTTATTTACCATGGTTAAAAGTAAATAGGGTAATTAAAGGTAAAAATAATATTATAATTACCCCAAAACATTTCCTAATTATATTGGATAAGTTAATTTCGACCAAAATCAACATCATTACAATAATATGATTCTTTTTTATCCACTTGGATTAGATTAAGACATTTATTATATTTTATTTAAAGAATATTTAAAAGTGTTAAATTCAAATTTTAATAACTAAACCGTTTTTAATATAGGGTTATACATAAGATAATTTCGACTATAAATATTAATTTGAAAGAAAAAAAACATCCTACATAATGGTAGTTTATTTATAATTTTTTGACTTTAAATAATTAAATTTATTTATGACATAATGATGATGGAATAATTACCTTATTAATGATGGATTTGAATAATTGGTATTATAACTATTAAAATAAATACAAATTGAGACTTTTGATGCATTAAACGAATTTTATAGGTTACTATGACATGTTAGGGTTTATTAAATGATTTTTTTTGAATTAAGAATGTTTTTATGATTTTCACAAAATCCAAATACTAAATACTGTAAAAATTGACAAAAAATACTTTTTAAAACAAATACTATTTTATTAAATGATATAATATTCCCAAAAATATAAGGTTACACCAAAGGACTTATATAATGTTATATATGTAATTAATAAACCATTTTAGGTTCTTGTGAGATTTTATAGTACGTTTATTAATCCTTTAGTGGAAGAATACCAGAAGACATGGTAAAAGTTAAACTATTAAACTAAGAGTTAAATCTAAAAGACAAGGTTAATATGATGACCTAAACTTGTCTACAACCTATTGGTTGAGAGTTTTCTGACCCATCCCCACATTATACTCTAAATAAATCCTTTTAGAGACTCTAGAAACCGAAAATGATTTTATAATAAATTAATATTTCAAGCTTTTCCTAAAGTTCCCCTCACCTCTCTTATAAAAGGGTACATCACCTTCCCTCAAATTCACAACTACAAATACATTTTTCTCAGCAAAAACCTGATAAAAGATCCTCCCAACTACCCTAAATTCAACATAAAGTCCTTATTATGATCATAAAGCCATCCAAAGGAGCCCTTTTGTCCAAATCAAAAGGAAAAACCCGAAGAAGTGGTAATTACTTCATCACCTCTTTCAAAGTTCTTTACTTCTTCCACTTCAACTTTCTTTGTTTTTTACATAATAAAATAATAAATCCAGTAACTTATATATAATGAGACATTATTATAAATATTGTACCATGATATTCATTATTCTATCCATCCTATGAATGACAACATGAACATACGTGCGTACGTATGACTTATCGTCTCTACGTCGTGTAGTACTTTGTTATTCAAAACATAATTATTTGGATGGGTATAATAATGAGAATAATTGATGTAAATAATAAATATAACATGTTATTGATTATGTTTATATAATATACCATCCAATTACATATGATTTCACCACTAATATAATGATATTGTGGCTCATGTGTACGTACGAATTACAGTCTCCACGACGCAATGAGATTTCGTTCCCCATCGTAACCATTCAAGAATAATTTTCATTTGATGATTAAAAATAATGTTTAAGAATATAATATAATTTTGGTTATTAATAAAATACATCATATACAAAATAAATATGACTCATGTAACAAAACATATAAAAGAAAATGAATCAGTTAACACCCGAAAAAATGATACTATTGAAATATTATTAACAAAGAAATATTAAAGATCATATATGATATCATATTTATGTATGTGGTTATTGTATAATTTAATAATTTTTTTTAACCATTATACCTGAGGTTAACATACCCTTAACTAAGGAATAGTACAAGGTAAGGGGTTTTCATCTAACTTTTTATTCTCGTGAGATTTATGCTATATTTTAAAGTATTTTTTTTGTATGGTGTATATACTACCTATGAATGTATTCTTTTTGTAATATAATTTAATTTATGGGTATTTACTACTTCATTGTATGATCCTTGTTTCATGGGGTGTATGTTTTATAAGTTACCAAATTGGTAAGGGAATTTGTAATTTCACTTTCCACTCATTGGGTTTTACACAAACTTATTTGATTATTTTACTCCAATATTATGAATGTAATCACTATTTATATATTTATTTAGTAATTTACACTCCCCTTTGTGTGGATATAATTTTTATACACATAATCACTCCATTGATAAATTCTCAAGTCATCTATATAAACTTTACTAGAGAAATTTAACTCAATTTCCATTCATTGAGTTAAACATCCAAGTTATTGGTCTTGTTTTTACAAGAATATGTGTTAATGTACGCTGATTGATTTACACTGAATATACAATCATATTGAGTGTATTTATATTTTTCACACATAATTAGGTCATTGATTTATCCTTAACCTATGGATGTAATCTTTATAATGTATTTCCTCTAAATTTACATTCCATTGAGACTTCTTTGTTATTATGTACCAATTCACTTTTATAGGGTTTATGTACTGTACTTTGACATAGTATTTCATAAATCCCTTTATTATCATGATATTATAAGGTTTTTTATTACCTAAATTATTTTTATTCAATCATCTCTCATTTGGTTAGGAACTCTAACTAAAATATCATTTTAAATGTTTTAAAGATTTACTCTTCTAAATCTTTCTCATTAATGATTAGGTTTTAAAAATGGGTTTAAGGATTTACATATATGTACATGAATGATTTAAAATTAAAATTTATTTTAAAAGTTTGAAAGTGGTATGAGACACATTGAATCACAAATCGCTTTTAAATGGCTTCTTGATAAATAGCGAGACTTTAAAAGGTTTTCACGAAAAAGGGACATTTCTATCAAATAGTTTTAATGATTATTTTCATATATGTAAATATCCTTCATTATTCTTGATTAAGGTTTATTTATTATAATACAATCTCATATTTTGTATTAAATGAGTTATTTTTTGTAGTGGATGTTCTATTTTTATACCATTAATGGTTTGTGGTTAAAGTATTGATATTTCATATGCTAGTTTTAATAAAAAAATTAGATTATGTTTAAACCTTTTCATATGAGGAATTATTTGAACTTATTAAGTGATGGGTGGAGAACTTTATAGCTCCTTGATACATTGGTAGGTCTCATGGTACAAACTAGTGTATTGGCACAAGTCCTTAAAAAAGTCTTATTTGTAGTATTGGCGCGAGGCCTTGACTTTGTGTTTATGATGTCCAACATTATGAATTCCATCATTATAAAATTAGATATTGATATTACATTTGATTATTATACTAGTAGAATATTCATGTGAATAAGTAAATAGAATTATTTGATTTTTCTTTTCCATATTATGCTAAAGTTTATGTTTAAAAGGCTTTTGTTTTAGTCATATACATTGCCTTAATTATTTATAGTTTCTTATGATAGTTTACACTATATTGTTATCCTTACTGAGAATCTCAGCTCACCCATTTATTATGTTTTATTTTTATGAGGATGTGAAGAAGTATATTACAATTGAGCTACATGGATGGACTATGGGATATGAGTGTTTTAAAAGGAGACACAATGAATTTTTTACTTCATAATGTAATGTAAAACTTATGTCTGTATCTAGTACTTCCAAGGCCATTAAACTGATCAGTCTTTCGGGACATAATCCCTTGTGATCATGACAATGTTATGGAATAATGAAATGACTCTGGGTAATAAGGGTTGGGGTGTTACAGGTGGTATCATAGGAAGTTTAGTACAAACCATGGAAACTAGATTTCGAGAAACTTTAATTAGAGAACGTTACCCAAAGATATATTTTGAGGATTATTATAGAAGAACTTCCAAAAATTTTGGTAATGTAAATATTATGTGGGTTTTCCAAGAAATGAATCCCTGTATAGATATTACAAGTGGACGTTATTCTGGAACAGATATACCTAGGAGTGAAAACTCTGACAAGCAGTTTTCTGTTTCACCCATGGTATCCTGGTACATGACAACGAGCCTTACTGCACACCTGGTTTGAAACTCCCTAGGGATATGCTTAGGATAATTCAAATTTTATTTAGAAACTGATTTGAATTATTTAAATATAATATGATAATAATTAACCTTGGTAAATCCTAAGGTGTTTTAGATTGAAAATAACGTGTCATGATATTCTCTAAATGATTTTATGACAATTGTTCCAGAAACTATGCTTTATGGTTTTAGCCAATGGCTGGATTCCATGAAAGTGATAGTAATATTAAACATGATATAAAAAGTGGGCACGATGGTGGAAATGAGAAATGAAATGAAATGTTGATAGGCGTAAAAGATATCGTGTTCATAAAGAATCCATTTTCCCAAAATATGATAAAAAAATATACATTAACCAACTCTCGAACTCAACAAAGAAGGGAAAGGAAAAGAATGATAAGAGCTCTAGAAGTGGTGACCAAGGAGAAAAGAAAGATAAATTTAAATCATGCCGTAAATGTGGAAAGTGACCCATAGAAAAGTGTCTGAATGGAACAAATAAATGCTTTATGTGTGGGAAAAAAAGGACATAAAGTAAGGAATTGCTGAGAAAAAATAAAGAGTATTATGTAAGAAAATAAAAATGATTCTAAGAATCCATTTATAGTCATTTGACCAAACTTTTGGGGACCTGGGCATTAACTGAGTCAATTTTCTATTCTATAGGATGACGTCTATGTCATTGAAGAACCGATGTGGAAATAAATGGATAATTTTTTTATAAAAGTAGTAATGATCTTTGTTGATGGGATTACTTTGGAAGACTTTTCTATTGTATGTGTAACCCTGAAGTTTTTTATGTGAAAATATTATTTGAGGAATAATTATCTTTTCTTTTTTGGATATAGTTATAAATAATCATTTGGGTTTATATGATCCTGGAATTTGAGGCAATTACATGTTATTAATTTTTGGATGAAAATGCAAGGTATAAGATAACATTTGTGGTTAAAATATGTTATGGTTATTTTTGAGGAATTTATCTCATTTTTTGGAATATTATATAATTATATAGTTTTTTAAAATAGACAACACACAGACCATGTGACAACCCATTGCATCAGCCAACGCTGCGGGAATCGAAACCACAACCAATGTTTGATTGGGACTTATCACCTACCACTGGACTACATGAAGTCACTAGTTAGTATGACTAATGCTTTTTAGTTAAATGATTTTATGGATCAATAATATGTTTATTTTGGGAACTTATGATTTATCAAATGGATAGCCTTAGTATAGGAAAATGATTTGGCGATTGAGTGATAAATTTTATTTTGGAAGACATTCTCTCTTTTAGGAACACAAAATGCCTAAGGAACGTAGAAAACTATGGGATTTCATTTGAGGAGTAATGATGTATTTTTTTATTTTTTAAGAATCTATGTTTTTATTGTAGACTTATAGAAATTTAGGTTATTTATGAAAATGATTAACCTATCATAGAGAATATGTGATTAGGTTAATTACTTTTAAGTATCTGACATTAAGAGTAGTCAATTTTATTTTGAGATAAATGTTATGATTTATTGTGTAATACTATGTGATCAAATCCTTCTGAAGTTTTGGTTTCAAACTTAGTTTGGATTATTTTGAAAATTTTAAAGGAAAATTATTTATTGAATGGTCTTTATTGAACTTTGGGTATTTATTGTTTAATTTTGGAAATTAAACTTATTATTTCTTTCTATAAATGATTATCCATTTTGGGGATCATCAGATCTTGTACAAACAATTTTTTTGGTTAATCTCTAAAGACAAGGGAAATATATAGTTCATCTTTTGTGGATTATGTGATTATCTAGAAGTTTATTCTAGTGCTTAAAGTGTGACCAAGTCATCTTGAATACTCATCGTTTGTAGAAAAGATGAGTTAGTGGCAGAAATTTATTAAAAGATGAAAATATACTTGAAAAGTATGTATATCTCTTTATGTTTTTAGTTAATCTCATAAATAAATTTCTCAACTTTATGAAATGGGACTTAAAACAAAAACCTTGTCCATTTACTTTTCCTACTTGGAAACCAAAAACCGTTTAACCCATCACAAGTTTGTGGTTTTATTATTGTTAACTTTCTCCTAATAATGTTTTATATCACTCTCCATCAAAACATAATACTTAGTTTATCTTCCATATCCCTGTTTTCCAACATGGAATCCTAGTATGGGTTATCTCTGGTGACTTTTGTACTTGCCTTTCTTTCTTGTAAAGTGATATTTTCAGTGACTTTTTTATGATGTGGACCAAGAAAAATTTTAAAATTTCTAGGACTCAATTCAAAAAAGGGGGAATGTTGTAACACCCCATGATTTCATAGTAAGTTATTTATTTAAAGTAAATCAACAGCTTGCCCTACACGCAACACCGAGTTCGAGCGTACCACAAATTACAAAAGTAGTCGTTCAAAAAGAGGTTATGAATAGTATTTACTGAATTTTGAATTTTATATACTCTATATAATTTTAAAATCCATATTATGTGTCTCTTATACATAATATAAGAACAAATTCAATTTTTCAAATATAGGAATTATTAAAAAAAATGAAAATTTACCTCCTTTTAATGGAGAAATATTTTTAAATCCAATATTTTACACTTTTATATATTAAATTTTACAAAATAAACTTCCTCTTTAGAATTGGCTCATAAAAATTTAGTTTGGATAAATTTTCGGTTCTCTTATAAAAATATTCATATTTTCATGAATAATGGAAAATACTACATTTTAATTGAAAACAATTTTTTTATAAAAATAATTTATAGTGTTAAATTATAAATTTGAATTGTTTTTAAGTATAATTATATTATATTTATATCATTTAATTTAATATTGGTCTTTGGAAGTAATTTTATATTTAAATTAGACATAAATACATATCAATCTTTTAAAAGTTTTTACTTCTAAAAAACCCAATTTCTGGTTTTGACTAAGGGAATTATTTTTAAGTTAGTTAATAAAAATTATATATTTTTAATTTCATAAAAGAGACATCATTTTTGAATTTATAATATCAAAATTATCCTTGGGTGAATTTTTGGTATTTTTCTAAAAATATTCAATTTTTGATGAATAGTGAAAAAACTGCATTATTGTTTAAAACCGAATTTTTATTTAAATAATTATTATTTTTAGTTAAATTTATTTTAAAGTAAAAATAGATACATAATAGCTATATTAGTCCAATTTAATTCATTGAAGTAATTTTATAATAATATTGGATATATAAAATTTTAATGAACTTTTTACTATCTTTTAACCACCTTCTTGGAACATTTGCTAATTTGCATGAAACGTAATTTTACCGCATCTGTGAATTGAATTTAAAAAATCTGAAAGACACGGTTGATCTCAGTAAGTAAAATTTGGTTCAATAGGATGAATATATTTTTTTGTGAATAGTAACTTTTGAATTTTATTTACCAAGGTTTAAATTAAATATTGTAATTAAAGGTAAAAATGATATTATAATTAACCCAAAACATGTCGTAATTCTATTGGATAAGTTTATTTCGACAAAAATAAACCTCAGGAGAATACTATTATTCTTCTTTTATCCACTTGGATTACATTAGGACATTTTTTATATTTTATTTAAAGAATATTTAAAAGTGTTAAATTCAAATTTTAATAACTAAACCATTTTTAATATAGGGTTATACATAATATAAATTCGATTATAAATATTAATTTGAAATATAAAAATATTTCCTATATCATGGTTGTTTATTTATAATTTTTAGACATTAAAAGGTTAAATTTATTTATGACACAATGATGATGCAGTAATTATCTTATTAATGAATGATTAAAATAATTGGTATTATAAATATTAAAATAAATGTAAATTGAGATTTTTGATTCATTTAATGAATTTTCTAAGTAAATATGACATGTTAGGGTTGATTGAATGATTTTTTCTGAATTAATCAGGTTGTTATGACTTTCAAAAAAAGCAAATACAAATACTGTCAAAATTGGAATAAATGAGTTTAAAAAAAATACTATTTTATTAAATAATATAATCTTCATAAAAATATAAGGTTCTGCCAAAGGACATATATAATGTTATATATAACATTAATGAACCACTTTAGGTTCTCTTGAAATTTTATAGTAAGTTTATTAACCCTATAGTGTAATAATACATGAAGACATGGTAAAAGTTAAACTATTTAACTATGAGTTAAATCTAAAAGATAAGGTTAATATAGTGACATAAACATAACTAAAACCTATTGTTTGAGAGGTTTTAGATCCATACCCACCTTATCCTCGAAATAAATTCATTTTGAGACATTAGAAATCAAAAATTATTTTATAATAAAATAATATTTCAAGATTTTCCTAAAGTGCCCCTCACCTCTCTTATAAAAGGCTACTTACCCTTCTCTCAAATTCACACCTCCAAATCCATTTGGATCAGAAAAACCCAGCTCAAATATCCTCCAAACTACCCTCAATTCCACCTAGTGGCCTTAAGTTGATCATAAAGCCAACCTAATGAGGCCTTTTGTTGAAATCAAAAGGAAACACCCGAAGAAGAGGTAATTAATTTATCACCTCTTTCAAAGTTCTTTTCTTCTTCCACTTCCTCTTTCTTTGTTGTTTCCATAAAAAAATAGTAACTCCAGTACTTTCAACATACTGAGATGTTATTAATAATATTTTAAAAACATATTCATTATTCTATCAATCCTATGAATGACAAAGTCTCTATACGTGCGTACATACAACTTACCATCTCCACGTTATGGTGTAGTTTGTTATCCAACACATAATTATTTGGATGGGAATAATAATGAGTATAATTTATGTAAATAATAAATATAAAATTTTAATGATTATGTTTATATAATATACCATCCAATTACATACAATTTCACCACTAATATAATTATATTATTTCTCGTGCTTACGTATGGATTACAGTCTCCACGACGTGATGAGATTTCGTTCCCCATCATAACCATTCAAGAATAATTTTAATTTGATGATTACAATAATGATTAAGAACTTAATATCATTCTATATATGAATAAAATACATCATATCCAAAAGAAATATGACTTACGTAACAAAAAATATAAAGGAAAATGAATGAGTTAACATCCGAAATAATGATAGTACTGAAATATTATTAACAAAAGAATATTAAAGGATCATATATGATATAATATTTATGTATGTGGTTCTTGCATAATTTTATAACAATTATTTAACCATTATATATGAGTTTAATATACACTTAACTAAGGAAAAGTACAACGTAAGGGGTTTTCATATCACTTTTTATTCATGTGAGATTTATTCTATATTTGCAACTATTTCTTTTTGTGTGGTGTATGTACTAGCCATGAATGTATTCTTTGTGTAATATACATTAATTTAAGGATATTTAAAACTTTATTGTATGATCCTTATTTCATGGGGTGTTTTTTTCGTATGTTACATAATCAGTAAGGTAATTTCTAATTTCAATTTCCACTCATTGGGTTTTAGGCAAACATCATTGATTATTTTAGTCCAAGATTATGTGTATAATCACTATTTATTTATTTATGTAGTAATTTCCACTCCCATTTGTGTGTTTATACATTTTATACACATACTTACTCCATTTATAAATTCTAATTTCATAAATAATGACTTGATAAGAGAAATCTTAACTCTATTTCCTTTCATTGAGTTAAACAACATCCAAGTCATTGGTTTGGTTTTTTACATGAATATGTGTGAATGTAATCAGATTTATTTACACTGAATATCCAATAATATTGAGTGTATTTATATTTTTCACACATAATTATGTCATTTATTTATCCTTAACCTAAGTATATGGTCTTTAAAATGGATTTTCTCTCAATTTACATTCCATTGAGACTTCTTTGTTATTATGTGCCAATTCACTTTTATATAGTGTATATACTGTACTTTGACATAGTATATCATGAATCCCTTTATTCTCATGATATTATAAGGTTTTCATTGCCTCAATTTTTTTTTCAAGCATCTATAATTTGGTTAGGAATGCTAACTCTAATATAATTTTAAATGTTTTAAAGATTTATTCTTCTAAATCATTTTCATTAATGTCCATGTTTTAAAAATGGTTTTAAGGATTTATTTATATAGACATGATTGTTTTAAAAATAAAATTTAACTTAAATGTTGAAAATTTTTATGGGACACTTTGATTCAAAAATCCCTTTTAAATGCCTTCTTGATAAATATTGAGACTTTTTAATGTTTTCATTAAAAAGGGGATATTTCTCTCAAATAGTTTTACTAATTATTTTCATCTATGTAAATATCCTTCATTATTCTTGATTTAGGTTGATTTATTACAACCCAATCTTTCATATTGTTTTTAATGAGTTATGTTTGACTGTGGAGGTGATATTTTTATACAATTCATAGTTTGTGGTTAAAATATTGACATTTCGTAAGCTAGTTTTGATACGAATGTTTAAATTATGTTTCAAAATTTTCATACGAGGAATGCATTGGACTTAGTAACTGACGGGTGGAGGTTTCTATAGCTCCTCAATCTATCATAAGGTCTCATGAGACAAACTAGTGTCTTGACATAAGGGCTTGAAAAAATCTTATTTTTAGTCTTACCACGAGGCCTTGACTATGTGTTTATGATGTCCGAAATTATGCATTCCATAATTATGAAATTAGATATTGACATTACATGTGATTATTCGACTAGTGGAATATCCATGTGAATAAGTAAATGATATTATTTTATTTATATTTTGCATATGATGCTAAAGTTTAAGTTCAAAAGGATTTTGTTTTTGTCTTATACATTGCGTTAAATGTTTATGTTTTCTTATTGTAGTTTCCACTATATTGTTATCCTTACTGAGCATCTGAGATCACCCCTTTCTTATGTTTAATTTTTACCAAGACATGAAGAAGTATATTATGATTGACCTACAGGTATAGGCTATGGGATATGAGTGTGTTCAAAGGAGACACAATGTTTTTTTACTTCATAATGTAATGTAAATAATATGTATGTAACTAGTACTTCCATGGATACTAAACTGATCGGTATTTTGGGACTTGATCCCTTGTGATCATGCCAATGTTAAGTAATATTTCACCGACTCTCGGTTACTAGGGTTGGGGCGTTACAAAATTTATAACACTTTATACTTATAAATTTTTTTATTAGAGATGTGTTTTAATATTTATTATTGATTTGGTTTTTTTAGATATTTGTGGGTTTTTGTTTTCTAAATTTTTTTTAAAAATATAAATTTTTTTATTTAATTATAATTTTTTTAACAAAACTAAAAATTTTACTAAATTTATAATAAATTTAAAATAAAAAAATTAATTAATAAATAATAAATATTATTAAAATATTTCATTTTAATACTCTTAAATGATAACACCCATACCCATATGACTCTAAAATAAATGTATTTGAATTTAAGGGGACCATAGGCGTGACCCCAAATATTCTAATGTTTCTTATTAGGATATAGGGTCTATTGTGTTATAGTGGGGAGACTGTACCTTTAACAGTCCAAGATTTTTTGTATTATTATATTATATTAATATCATGTTGAATAATGTATGATGTACGCAACTACGAGCTAAAGTGAATAATAATTTTTTTAAATGATAGTTACTAATCAATATATTATGATTATATACTTTTAAAAAAAATATTAATTTATCTTGAAATTAAAATGATATAAGGTTAAAAATACTTAATGTTTAAAATGGCCATTTTTCAATAAATGTGGGTTTTCTTTATATTTTTTATTTTTATTTAAAAGATAAATTTTAGAATTTTAGAATTTTAATTCTATGTAGTGAACTTTACTTTTGAATTCATCATGTACAAATTATTTTATGGTTATTTTTTGGGTATTTTTATGAAAATGTTGATTTTTAGGTGATAGTAAAAAATATCGTTTTCTCAAATACCATAGATTTCCCTTTGATTAAGTATTAAAATAGTAAAAATCATTTTTGAATTGGTTTTAAAGTACCATAACTCTTTTTTATCTATAATACAATAAATGTCATAATAATCAATTCTATACACGATTTTATTTTAAAATCATTTTTACGCTTAAATATGCATTTATCTAAAGATTTTTTTTTTCATTATGTTTTGTGACGGTATTTTAAAATTTAGTTATTTTATAATTTATGAAAATTGAATCGTGAAATATTTTATATATTTTTTGGAATAATTTTATTCAAATGAGATAATATGGCTCAGTTCATTATTTTTCTATAAAAATCAATTTTCCAAGGTAAACTCCAGTCACTATGGTAATGATATAATAATTAAAATAATTTTCAAAAGGTATATATTATCAAAAAAAATATATTTTTAAATGGGTGTAATTGGTTATGATATACCTACTATAGTTTCATACTCTCTATATGTTAATTTTGGTGCCATTTTCTTTTTATAATTACCTTTTTTTATTTTATGCTAAGAGTAATTACAAAAAATATCACTCTCTTTCACTTAAAATTTTAAATATATTTTATTGATATTTATAAGTATAAAAATACATTATGAATTAATATATATAAATTAAATGATAGAAATGGAATATATATATATACATATATATGCTATTTTTAATGTCCCAGACTCTCCTGGTCTATCCCTTTGCCAAATTTCTGGTGTCTCGCACGCCCTGGACCCATTAGGTCCGGATCGTAAGGGAGGAGTCTCGGTGGCAAGACATCATCACAGTGTCAACCATCGGTGGGTCACCGATCGGTGTGTCGCCGATCGGTGTGTCGCAGATCGGTGTGTCATCGATCAGTGATAGAGGGGCTTGTCAGGATTTTCTTCCCCAAATTTCCCCGTAATGCTATATTTACATCCTTTTAATATTTTAAAAGTGGTTCAAGGTTGTTTTAGCCCCATAAACACTGTTTTAAATTCCTAAGAGTGGGGATACCCTCAACGGACCCACAGTGTGTCCGTGTAATGCGTTTTCCTCTGTTTAAATAAAATCATTTAAGTCACAACCGTTATGGTCACTTATCCGATGAGAATTATTAAATAACAATTAATCCCATCTTGTGTAGCCACCCAACTTCATGGTGAAACCATGACCCCCATTTAAATCTGGTAAAGATCTTCATAACCTGTAATTACGAGATCTCATCTTTATATCGCACTTGAATTCTTTCTTTCTTTCTTCTTTGCTGGTTTATTTTTTCCCTTGGTGTGTTTGGAGTCCCCTTCCTGAGGCAAGTGGTGCACCTATTCTATATCCTTTCCTATTCATTCTAGGAGTCCCCAGAGTTCCTCACCTGCAATTCGCGCATCCCCAGTTCTTGATGTGTGGAGAAAAACGTCAGTCTTTGATCATTCATGTAGGAGGTTTTCCTTCGTCTCTCTGTAGTGTGTATCATGTAGGTGGGTATTGTATTTGTTTATGTGGGGATGGATGAAACCAAATCTTAATGAAGATAATAAATAGACTTTTGAATAATTAAGGGGGTATGTTAAATGTTTCTACTGTACTATTTATCCTTGATTAATATGTTGTGAATTATATGGTCTTAAGTCTACTGAAAATCGTGGCCGTTGGTGGTATTTTCTTATGCACTAATGAACCCTCTATTTTCTGTGATGTTTGAATGGTTGTAACATGGAAATTGGTTAATCACATAAACTCGGCTGATTAAATGGATTCCCAATGAACACCAATCCTTGTGTGATCATCCCGGTTAACCAAACAGAAAGAAGAAACTTAATGAATGGTGTGATGGAATATGGAACACCCTTGATCTGTCTTGGCAGTATGTGTGGTTGTTATTCTTGTTTCTTGTGGGGTGACATGGATGGGTTTGTGATCCCTTATTGTGGTGCAATTGTGGGTTTTTGGATCTGAGGCTGTGTGGGGCCATATAAAGATGCTTGGTTTGGTTCCAGTACTTTGAGGGATCTAGTAGATCCCTTTTTTTGTTGTGACTTTACAAGAGAACTAGGTGTGAATTCTTAAATTGCTATTTGGATGTTTTCCTTTCCTTGGATTGTGGTTATTCCTACTAGTTTACCAGTAGTGTATAATTTACTTAAATGTAATCTCTTGAATATGAAAACATGAATGGGTTCAATGAGAATTTCCTTTTCAGGAGTAGTTATGACATGGTTGTGGCTGTTACGTTTCTTATGAATGAATAATAACGAGGGTGCTTGTGTATGGGCTAGTTTTGGAAATCCTAGGCTGGGATGAGTGCTTTTTACCTATATATATAACTGTAGTTCTTATGTTTCTTTTTCACGCCCCACCAATGTTGAGCACTTTATACCGAACACCCCAATTTCACGGGGGAGGGTGTTTTTCCCAACACTCCTATGAGTGGATGGTTGCCACCTCCTTTTATGATCCCATTTCTGAGTAGACAATGATTCTTCGGGACAGATGTGATTACCTGAGGTCCATTATAGCCCAAGATTCTTCGGGCATTGTAGTTGTGGTGGTTGGCCCATGTGTGTGTGGGTAGGTTGTTTCCCAAGTGTCTTCGGGATGAGGCCCATGTGTCTTTGGGCATGGTAGTAGTTGTTCGGACCCAGGTGTGGGTGGGTGTGGTTATGTTTGGCTGTGATGGCCTAGGTGTTTGTAGGCGGAATGTGTGGTTGTGGTAGCCCAGGTTTGTGCATGCGGGGGGGGGGGGGATGGTAGTGGGACTACGGTGAGAATGGAAGGAGAGGTTTGACGTGTAGGATGTCTTTAATAACCTTTGGAAAAGTTATGTGGGGTACTCAAAGATCGATTCTCTATTAATATTACTTTACATGACTTGTGTTATTTGGGGAGTGTGCCATGGTGAGGTTTGGGTGGATAAAATCCTTTCTAGGTGCTTCATTTTTCTACTTTTTTCACAGGGTATTAGAATTATTCCCCAATTGTGCTTGAGAGCCTTTGGTTTTCCCTACTAAGTATACATGTATACTCACCCTACGTATATAAAATGATGTCAGGTTTCAAGGAGGATATTAGGGATCGTGCAATACCGTACTAGCTTGGACATTGTGATAGTTTCTGTTGTTTTTTCTCTTTTCTTGGTACTTTTTGTTTTTCTTGTTCTTTTGTAGCATCTACCTTTTTAACATGCATATGGGAACAATTTGCTTTTGGCTTTACTTTTACCTTCATTTTTGGGGCTGTTAGGATTTTCTATCTTATCTCTCAATCCAATTAAATAAAAGAAGGGTAATGCCTTCCATTTTGTGTGTGATTATATACCCTTGGTGCTAGTCGCCACTCCGGGACCTATTGATTGCGGGTCTCGGGGGTCATTATCTCTCCTTAAACTGGAAGAAGGAAGGATCTGGAAATCTACTGTCCCTTCTCTCATCTTGGTGAAGGCGGTTCATGACAATATTAAATTATTTATTATTTTAAATGATATTATAACTAACTAAAATTCTTATGCAACATCGATACAACACTTTTCCACCAAGTTGAAAAAACAAGTAAATGATCTTTAAAATATTTATATTGATATGGTTTGTATGATTGATGGTGTTACCTAAATTTTATAGATAATTATTAAGGATAAATGAGGATTAAATTTTTTTAAATTCGGTATTCTATTTTATCATGATGTTTTAAAATTCAAATTATATTAATTGTCTCAAAAATGAATTTAAGGATATTTAATGTTAATCAATATTTAATTATTTTTTTTAAAAATCATAAAAACACTATAAGAGGACAATTGTTATGATAAATGTCAAAAATCTCATCCATTTTAAAATTTTAATCAACTTGTAATTTTTAGAATTACATTCAAGATCCTTAAAGACATAATATTTTTAAAAACAACCTTAATTTTTTCTTATAAAAGGGAACATTTTATAACATTTAAAGAAGAAAATACAAGTTAATTTATCTCTCAATGTTATAAAAAAATACATCTCCACACTTCCCATAACACATTTTCAATCCGATAGTGTGACCGTAAACCTCTATTCCGAAGGATTTAATTTTAAATGAAAGGGAGATACAAAAAAGAAAGTAATCATCTTTTCCAATCTATTTCAAGTTTCATTCATCCTTAACAATATAAAAATATTATATTACCTCCTCAAAATAATTTAATTAATATAATTATTATAATGAATGTTTATTATGTGGATGTAAAAATCATTACATAACTCTTTCCATCTAACGAGAAATGGGAAAATTGATCATTCATACTTAGAGAATATCATCTCCCTGATCGATATATTTAATTTTTCATTAGCACATAAAATGTATAGTAATAAATATGTAATTACTAAATTAATTATGAAATTTATCACATAATTATTATTCTATAATGGTAAACCACTATCAACTTTATCTCTTTTTAATCTATTAGAAAAATTAAAATGTCATTGTGCTTACATGGAGACTGCCACCTCTATGATGGATATATTTGATTTCTCTATCACTACATTTAATGGATGGTGTTAAAAGTTTAATTTAATAATAAATATGATATTTATGAAAAAATTAATATTATTTAATGATAAATAATTATCTACTTACTCCACATTCTATAAAAAAATGAAAACATCGCTTATGCGTACATATGAACTACCATATGCATGAAAAAAATATTTCATTTTCATTAGCTTCACATCTGGAACTTTCTATAAATCTATAAAATGAATAAATAATATATTTGTGTAATTATTATCACTCTAGAGGTTATCAAACCATGAATAATGTGAAACAACTATAAACTCTGTGTCAAAAAAGTATTGTAAATGGAACAACTAATCACTCGAATGTGGATTTTAACAAAGAATTATTAATAAATGTGTATTTAGAATTTATAAATAATTATTATCGGTGAGATAAATATAAATATATATTTATATAGATTTATAATAAATTTAAATTTATTATATTGGAATTCAGAACATGTTCGAGAAAGTAGAATTTCAAGGTAAGAGTATTACCTCCCAATTTTCCTTCTTTGATAAATATTTCTATATTATGCACATAAATTATTTTATAATGTGTATATTCAAAAAATTTTAAATCTTATTCCATGAATATTCTTATATTCATTTTTTTCAACGTTCTATTTCAAGTTAATTATTTCATGGGGTTTCGGTTCGAAAGTTACCAGAGTTGTAAAGATTTCTTCATCTCAATTTCCTATAATTGAGAAATATTATATATTCACCACCATTTTTCTTGACATTATAAATGAAAATATTTCAATTAAATATGGGATTATGTTACAATCTCTTCTTTTTATCAGGATTATTTATGTTTTAATTTATATTTTCTGTAATTGTTTGTTAATTTTCTCCAAAACACTATGTTATTATTTTACTCAAATTAAATAAAGGGTTTTAAAGTATTATTTCAATTTCACCCTCTGTCATACTCAAAAATACTGAATGATTGGTTTTTAGAGAAGAAAACTTTATTTCTTAATTTAGGTCAAGATTATTTTTATTTGGTGTCCATATTTTTCAAATTGTTTAAGGAAAGATTTTATCAAAAGATAATTGTTTGATAAATATATCTTATACTACCATTGAACTTATTTAAAAATGATTAAAATTAATATTTTCATACATTTTTTAGAACTTAATTCTGACTTAATTTATAAAAGTGTGAAAATAATTTACTTAAATATAAGACCTTAATGATTTTTTTGACTTTTATGATTATTATTCCTTATTAAGATTCCTTTCAAGTTTCCATTTTTTTCCAAAGAAAATATTATTCCCAGTGTTTTGAGAATTTTTTTCTAATAAAAGATACAAAAATAAGAGGATATTGTTTTCATAAATTTTTGGGAAATTGATTGCATCCCACTTATGTATTTTTTATCTTCCACAACATATTTTTTTACTTAAATATTGTTTCTTTTCAAGATTAATTTATTGTAAAGTATTTTAAAAATAATGTTGTGAAATTTTATTTGATACATTTTCAAATGCATTTTAGTATTGGTTTATATCTTTGTTTTTATGAAAAAGTTAAAAAATTTTATGAAACTTATTTTTAATGTTTATCTTCCATATTCCACTCTAATTATAAAAACTATTTTCTTTAATACAATTAATTAATTTATGATGATTTGATGGTATCCTTTATGTCTATGGTTTTTTTTTCATGGATGTCTTTTGAACCATTTCTTGTATTTACTTACATATATATTGGTTACTATATAGAGTAAAAATACCATATTTTACATAAATAATATTGGGGGTGTTTACCATGATATATAACTCATTTTATGATTGGAAATGTATTGAAAAGTTTTATAATTTTTAGTTATATAAAGATGATTTTTGACTTCTATGTTAGGTTGATTATGTACTAGAAAATATTGAAATTCTGTATACGTTATTCAATATGTATGTTTATTTATTTTTCATATATTAAAACATCCTTTTTTTATTATTTCTCATCAAAGATGACATTCTATAATTATTCCATCCATATTATTTCTCAAGATGGACTATGATGATGATGGTATATAGAATTATTTTAAGAAACCCATTTCATTCATATGATTTAATTAAGCTATAAATGAATGATATATTATCTTATGTTATTGGGGAATATATAAAACTAATTTTTTATTATGTGACGGGTGGGTCTATTATATCCCTCAAATATATTAATTAAATTGAATATCTAATGAAATAAATGGTATATGGGTAGTTATTCTAAGGAAAATAGTGTACATGGATGTTTATCCTAATCCTATGAGGGTATATAGATTTTTAGCCCATGTATAATGGTAAACATGTAGTTATCCCTAGCCAAATAAGGAACACAAATGGTTATCCCAATCCTACTGTGTGTTGAATGCTTTGGTTGGTAGCCTTGACTTATAATTTATATGTTTAGGTTTATTCCACACTCTTATGTCATGTTATTATTCTTGCGTTATGCTCTATTATCTTAAGATAGTCTTATGTTTTTCACTCTTATGAATCATGTATCATGTTTTTTCCAATGATTTATTACATGCCTCATGATTCGATATTCATGTATTTAGGTATTAACTTTACATCTTTGATTATATTTTCATAAACTTATGATCATATATTTCTCAGATATGAATTTTATTGATTCCTCCCATGTTTACCCAGACTAAGTATCTAATCCAGCCATTTCTTTTGTGTCCATTCCTTAGGTTATTAAAAAAGTTACTACGCATGATATGTCTATAAGAGTAAAATATTTATAGAATCATATGGGATATATTGAATAATATTTATAGAATAAGAAAATCTATGTAAAATTGGAAACATATCCATTAAATTAGAAACATATAGTCTTTTTAGGTAAATATTTTTTCCTATTTCTCTAGAACTATAAACTTAAATGGTCTTGGGTATGTAAGTGAGTCAATGTGTTTTTTTTTTGGATTTAATCAAGGGTGATAGCATGAATTCCCTTGAAAGGGGAGGGGGGGTGTAACACCCCGAGATTTTATGAAAAATATTATTTTAATTTCATTAATGTCTTGTGTTGTATTCTACACCAAGATTACCTTGCGCTATACGCAACACCGTATTAGCTTGCAGTATACGCAACACTATTCTTGGATCGTGTTACACACAATTTTGATAATAGTTATTCTACGCAACATTGAGTATATATATATATATTCAATGTATAAATGAAATATGGTTGGATTCTGTTATACGAAACAACAAAGGATTCTTTCACAACACGCAACCCTGACTTGGCTTGCATTACACGCAATCGCGACCTTCCTCGATAGCTTGTGTTGTACGCAATACTGGGTTTTAATAAACAATGTTATATTATTATAATATTGTCATGAACTAGCCGTTATGAATAGTATTAACTAAACATTGAATTTTATAACATTATTATTCATCTTACACATTTCTAGAACATGGTATAAGAACAAAATAAATTTTTCGGGTAAAATAAGTATTTTTCAAAAAATGCAGTTTTACCGCCTTTTGATGGCGCACCCACTTTAAATATAGTTTTTGACATGTTTATATGTTCAATTTGACAAAATAATATTCTTCTTTTGAATCAGGATATAAAAATTTACATTATATAAAGTTTTGATATTTTTCCGATAACTTTCATATTTTAATGAATAGTAAAAACACGCTATATTTTAATTAAAAACAACTTTTTTCATCGTAATATCTTATGTGGTTAAATTATAATATTGAATGGTTTTAAAGTATAAATAGAATATATTTTTACCATTTAATATAATGTATGTCAATAGCATTGATTTTACCTTGAATTCGTAGGTTAAATCAATTCAATCTTTTGCAATGTTTTAAAGAAAAACCCGTTTTCTTTCGACAACAGGATTAATTTTAATTTAATTTCCGCATATTTTGTGTATTGAATTTGGAAAAATGGATTCCATATTTAGAATCAGTGGGTCCAAATTATTTTAATAAGCTACTTTTTATTTTTGGGAATTATGAATAGTAACTATGGTAAATTTTATTTACCATAGTTAAAGGTAAATCGGGTAATTAAGGGTAAATATAATATTTTAAAATTACCCTAACAAATGTCAAAATCCTATTGGATGACTAAAAGTCGACCCATATCACCTAAGGGTCAGATTAGAATCATTTAATGGACATTTGCCATGAAAATAACTTAATTATTATTAAAACCAAAGAAAGTGACAACATGTCACTCTCTTAAATCTTATAAGTATATTAATTTTAATTTAGTGATAAACATCATGAAACTTCGAACATGAATAGTCTCCAGAAATATAATGAAATTATCTACATCATATAAATTTATTTATAATTTTTAGGGATTAAATAATTATCATTAATTATGACACAATAGTGATGCAGAAATTGTTTATCTAGTGAAAAATCAAGAATATTGTTTTTATTAAACTAATAGTGACCATAAAATGCACAAATACCTAACCAAAACTTATTTTCCATGTAAATTTAAACCATAATCATCCAATGGTAGAATATTTGACCATTTGGAGCCTTATAAAAGCGATTATGACACTTATATTATTTTATTTTAAATGATGCTAAAGTTTTCACCTTCATAATTTAATACATATAAAAATTTAAATATTGTGATTTTAAGATTATAAATTCGAGTAAAAGTATTATTGTGAAAGTTAATAGATTTATTTTCATCATAGGATTTTATTTTTAATTTTTATGCAACAAATAAGTATATTAAATAATTATACAAAAATATTGTAGTATTTATTTTATTAAGAGATAAACCAAATAAATGGTTTCAAAAATAATAAAATAAATATTATATGAACTATTTAATGTGCTCCAATAATTTTTAAGATACATATGACATTTTATGAATCTATTAAAACTTTTATTTCGAACATATCTTCTGTATTTATTTTATTTAAATTCAAATAAATAAATAGTGTCAAAATTGACACTATTGTTATTTTATAAAAAAACATATTATAAAATTGATTAAAAATCACAAAATATTTCAAAATTATAAATTTAAATTTATATGATCTAAAATGTTATTAAGAATCCAATTATGGACAATTCACAAAAAATAAGTAATTATTTGTTATAATTTAAAAATTAGAATGTTATTACCACAAATAAAATTAAATTGATTAAATAAGGATAAATCCTGTTGATAATGTTTAAAATAAATTCCTAACATGTCTAAATTCTATTGGTTGATGATATTACAACCTTATATTATCTAATATTTAAATATGAGTCATTTGTGGAGGTTTTTATGTGGGGTTAGATTTATTATAAATTAATATTTTTAAGAATTTCAAAGGTGCCCCTCTCCTCCCTTATAAAAGGGCACCTCCTCCCCCCCTCCTCACACCAAAATGAGCACTCAAGATCGGACAACCCCTGCCATTTTCTCCTCTCCACTTCCCTAGAATAATCCTAGAGGTCCTGGTCTTCTTCAAAGACCAATATTAGTTCCCTAAGTGGAGGATTCAAAGAAGCGTTCCAAAGAAGAGGTAATATCCGTTACCGATCTTTTCAATTTCTTTCTTCTTCAACTTCTTCTTCTTTAGTTGTTTCATGATAAAGTAATAACATCAGTATTACATACATACTGATATGTTATTATAAATATGAAACAACCCTAATTCACCTTCTATCCATCCTACGGAAAAATGAAATCACCGCGCGTGCGTACGTACGGAATACCGTCTTCACGCCGTGGTGTAATCTATTTTTCACCACCACCTTACAATGATGGGTATAATGGTGTGATGAGTAACTATTTATGATTATTATAAAGTAATATTGATACTGAAATAATATATATGTACTCCAATACAATTCCACGATCATAGGAACGATATCATCACTCGTGCGTACGTACGGAATACCGTCTCCACGATGTGATGCGACTCGTTCTACATGATCATCATTACATAGTAATTATATAAATGAATTGAATGAATAAATATGATATATGTTACACTAATACCATTCTGGATATAAGGTATCTATAACCTTAAAATAAGAATAAGAATTTATTCGGCAAAACACGCATAAGAACAAAAGGTAATAAAGACCCAAGTAACAAGTAACAATGAAATATTACTAACAAGAAGCTAAGAATATGACCATATATGATATCATATCAATATGTATGATTCTGTAATAAGTCAATAACATTATTTAAACCATTATACAGGAGCTTCGGACACATACAAAGCAAATCAGACCTAAGGTAAGGGATAAATTTTCAATCTCATTTTTATCCGAGATTGCTTATACGTAAGTATTTACTGGGGTTATGTTTATCATCCATGACCATGTTTTCTAAAAATGTTTTTATAAAATGTTTACAATTCTTCCATGAATGTTTAAAGTCATTTTTACCCTTTATTGACTTTTTACCACATTTTATGAATGGAATCTTTCCTTTGGTTACCATATAAGGTACTTTTTGACTTTTCCGACAAAAGTAAGAGGAGAATGTTATTTTTAACTTATACGGCTTGAATGGATTTTTACGGTTTCATAACACCTCATTTTCAAGAAGTTCCTATACAAGATTGCATGATTATTTTCAACAAAACCCTTATCTTTTAAAATTGCAAGGAATTTTGTGAAAAGAAAATGATTTTAAAGAAGAAAGGATATTTTCCTCAAGAATTCATTTCAAGTGTTTTTCTCAAAACTATTTTCCATCTAAGATGACATTATTTGATATGTATGTTTCAAGAAAAATTTCTATATGATTTAAATGGTATCAATTTTCTTATGATATCAATTGTTTATGGATTATGATGACATGATGTTTAAGAATCCCATTTTATTACATGGGTTATGCAATGATGTATGATTTATGATTTTGTGGCACACATAAGAATGGTTTCATTATGAGATGGGTGGGACCTATATCTCCCTCCAATGCATTGGGTAAAGATTTTATATCTCATGAGACAGACATGGCTGGAATGGTAGGTTATACCGGTTCAGTGAAACAGGACTGAAACGAGGGTTACTCGATTCAGAAAGGGACTTTGTCCACTAAGATAGTCTTGGCAATGAGTCTTGACTAACAAGAAATGATTCTCTATGATTATGTGTGAATGCCACAAAGTTTCATGTTTTAAGTTATGATTATTGTGATTACATTTCACTGCCATGATTTATCCCATGTTATGAAATTATGCTCTCTTTTGCAGGTTAAGATTTCCAAAATGTTATGTTCTTATGAATACGATGTGATTGATATTTCTTTTGTTTACCCTTACTGAGCATTTGAGCTCACCCTTTTATGTTTTCTTTTCCCCAGGATATAAAGAAAGGTTTTAGGTAAAAAAAAGGAAGATCTTTATAGGAGATGTTGGAGATCTTTCACCACGATTAGAAGAATACGTTCCGAGTTTCCAAAGACACTAAACTATTACGACCCTTGTGTGTGTGTTTTTGTTATGTACTAAGTATTCCGCAAAAGTAATGTAAAGTCCATGTAAGTCAGGCTTCAGGTCTCTACAGGGGGGGATCAGGGTATTCACTGTGAAAGACAATTCAAACACTCTCTTTTTTAATTATCCTAATTATTCTAAATAATATTTACCTCTAAACCACGATGGGAAATTGGATTTATATTTTACAAATATATATTAGGTTTCCTGATAATTTTGGTTTCAATGCATAAAGTGAACATAGACACGAGTATTTACTTGCTTCACCTTCACTGAGACACATTTTCAGAGCATGCACCGACACTGTATCATGCACCAAAATCAGTATTAAGATAACTACTTACAAGGGTTTGGGAAAGTTTACTCATATTAATATGATCAATAACTCAAAATGATTAGGTATAGATCACTACATCCCAAGGTCCACTATCTTTAATTAACCTTCATTGGTTAACTAATGGGGGAAAGAATCACCTTCACAGTTGATGGACTTGTTGGTCCCCTATCATATATCACTTTCATTGATTACATATTTATGTATGAATAGATTCTATATTGAAGTCCCATTGTTATGTTTCATTACCTTTGTGAAAAAACAATGATACAATACTTTATTTAAATTTTTGAATCATTGGAAAAAATTAACTTTTCCATTGGCATAAAAAACACATTCTTCTACTTTTGAAATATCATTAACAATTCTAATAATTCAAGATTTTGAACCCGTGTCTGGAATAACACTTCTTCTTCCTCAATAAACTAGACATTCAATATGCACAATGTTTCGGTATTTATCTCTCTGTTGTCTATATTTGTAGGTTGTGTAATCAACTAACTCTATGATGATGCCCTTTGGAATAGGCTACTACTTCCATTTATACACACCCAACCACGTGTGTAATCACTTGTATCCTTGATGTTTCCATAGATGGATGGATGTGTGGGTTCCCTTACATGGATGATATTCCTCCCACATGTGCCGGGTTGAGATAGCTTGGATTATTGGTAATTATTTTTATACCCTTCCATAGAGCCTTGTGGTGTAGGTATGGGTACTACGACATGGAAATACTTTGGAGTTTCCCTCCAAGATCTCTTCTATAGAATAACTAGATTCACAATGACATAGTATTCTTGGATATTAATCATTCTATTGAATGAAGTAGAATCTATGGCGTAGCTGGATGATCTCCCTTCTCAGTATGCCCACTACAACAACTAGTATAGAAGGGTATTTCCCATTTTGGCCAACATTAACTCTTATGAATCACACTCCAAGAACTACACTTCTGGAATGTCTCTGTACATGTTCTACTTGACCAAAAATCACTTCATAAACACTTATAATAATAATATTCATATATCTTGATTTTAAAAACATACTTTATCCATAGTATTTGGGATCATCCAATCTCACAAGAAATAATTCAACACTTTAGTCATATTTAAAATGTGTTTTAAACAATTCCATTTTCAGAAAATACTACATGCTTCATTGAGATTCTAATACACATCTTGTCCATCAACCTTTACTAACCTTATTTTCAATAAATCTGAAATCCATCCATAGGGATGGATAAAAATCTCCACCTTTATATTCTGATTATAATACAAAACAAAATTTTTAAACATACTTTATCTCCACTTTATTTAATTAACCCTTTGTTGTATCTTCTCCCCCTAAATGATATCTCCTCCCTCTTAAGATATATATTTCTGCTCCTTATTTTCAAAGAAATACAAATTCCTTTCAAACACAAAGGGTCTTTCCAAACTTCCTTATACAAATGCGGGGATGTAATTTTATTCCTTATCCTCCTAATTGGAGGGAACATCATCTTTACATCATCTACCCCATAATATAAGTAAATTCTCCAAGATAGATAATCCCCCTTGAGGATTTCTTCTCCACCTATGGATATTTTATACCCCCAATTCAACAAAAATCATTTATTGGAATCAACCACATATTGATTATACAAATCCTTTGAAACTACATGTTACAGAAGCCAATATGATTTCCTATTATATTTTAAAAAGTGAATCACTAAGTGAATTTTCCACATTTCACTTGATATATAAATAAATCCTCTAAGATAATTAAGAAAAATCTTGGTTTAGGAAGTGAATATTTTTATAGACAAACACAAAGTTGTCCATGAGACTCATGAATACCAGGAAACACACATAAAAACATTGGATTTTCCACATTCAAAACAAGAACTATTTTCTACATCACTTCACACAAAATCATTTTTATATAACATGAAGGTAACTTTTTCTGAACAGTATACCACATGCTGATGTAATTGACACCACATGATAAACAGTTGACACCGTTTTTTGTAAGAGAGGTTCGATTTGAATAAATAATATCATTTAAACTTCATTGCCTTTTGATATTCATAAAATTCAAAAAACATTTAGAATAATTAATAGCCTTTGATGTTAGACACAACCCCCCTTAAAATTGTTTCTCTTGAAAACATGTTTTATATGAATTTTTGGCTTATAAATTGGGGGAATATATTACACTTGTATAGATTTACCCTATGCTATATCACTTATTCTTTTCAAGAACAATCACTCCATTGATAATATCTACCACTAAATTCATTATCTCTTAACAAAAAGTAAATCATAATAAATAATATGAAGAGAGGGTTACCTATAAGTACATCAGGTTGAGGAATATGGCTGGTAAAAATGAAGATCCCCTTAACATTTACCATTAATTTTCACCTTTTTAGATTTTATGAAATGAATGTAATCAACTCTTCAAGTTCTTTATCATCACATATAGTAGGAAACATCAAATATTTACAAAGTATCTCATTTCTATTATAAAAAATATACACTAATTTTCATAGATTTTAATATTTTTATCCTTCTTTTCCTTGGTAATTTCAAAAATTATAGAATTTATCCCACTTGAATAGTAGATTGATAGGTTCATCACAAAGGGATCCCACATTAATCATTATTCTCCATTACATATTTAAATTTTTCATCTTAGTGGGTTTTAATAAAAACATTATAAAATCACTTCCTTTAAATCCAAAGGTACCATCTTTGATTAGATCTTCCTTGGGGGAGTCAACATCACATTTCGATACACATTTTTCAAATATGGAAAACCTAGTTTCTTTTCTTCTAGATTTTCCTTAATTTTCTCTAGATGAATTATTTGGAGTACCTAGATATAGGTTCTTGTTAAATACTTCATTAATTCTCTTTGAAATCCTTTAAAACATTAAACCTATTCTCTATGTTAATATGCCTTTTCTATAAAAATCATTCTTTTTGTTTGACATAGGATAGGAGTGTTTCCATATAGATTCATTACCATTTCACGCAATTCTTCAATTCAAATTTCTTTCCATATGATCAATCATAGAAAAAATAAAACATCTACCATATTAATCTTATATCATTTTTTCTCTCCTTGAATGAGATATTAGTATTTCTAAAACTATTATCAAATATTAGAGCGTGATTTCTACAAAGAATCTAACTATGATGTTCCCAAATCCTCCACAATAAAAGAACTTTGGCACCTCCTTAATTTATAGAACCACACTTAGAGGTTTTTTATAGAACAATTCATTTTCGTCAAGATTCCATATCAAGATTTTTTCTTTCTTCTATTGTGGATTTTGGTGGGATTTTTATCTTCTCCTTAAGGATTTTAATTTCTATATATTTTTCTTTTAACTGAGTAGTCATGAAAATTATATTTGAAATGGAATCCACACATTATTATATCATTTCATTAATTTTTTCCTAAGAGGTATGATGTTATCCTTAAATTCCTTCTCTATGGCCATTTTCATGATTATATATTGGGAATGATTTTCAATCTTGTCTCTTTTCACCCTCATATTTGTTACATTTTTCTTCATGATTTATTCAAGTTCGATTATTTTATTCTAAATCATTTGTTTTTTGAGGACCAATTTTTACCATCAAATCATATACTTCAATCATGATACTCCATCTATATTATTCATCATTTAATGATCATTCCTTGGAATAAAAACATAATTTTTTTCCATTTCATCACCAAAATATCCTCCCATCTTTATCTCTAATATAGAGTCTAAAATTTTCCTTCATTTATTCACATTAGGGTATATATTAGAGATAAAATTAGATTTATATTTTAACTTGGATGTAGAATAAAATTTATGGGTTTATTTCTTCTTTTTCTTCTTCGTATGTACTTTTTAATAAGGGAATTATCACTTGGACATTCTTCTTTTCCAAAAAAAAATTCATGTTTCAACCACATGTATTTGGAAAACATGCAATGATTCATCTTTCTATGAAAGTACTGATTAATGGAATCCATTAATTCTTCTTAGAAAAAAAAATTAATTATATTTTTTAGTTGATTTGTTTCTAAGATGAATCTATGTTGGATTAAAGTAAAATTTTTATCCTCTAATACATCTAAAGAAATACCTTAATGAACTAATAAGAACCAGATGAACTCCCTTTTCCTTGATTTTACATTCTTTACATTAAAACAATGAGCCTTCATTGTGGATGATAACTTTAACACAACTTTAGATAAATTATAAGAAATAAAAAATCATGATATGAACCTTCCTCTGATTCCACTTATTGTACTTGATCATGGTATATATAATGAGATTACCCTGGGGGGGGGGGGTGAATCAGGGTATAAACTATAAAATAAAATTAAAAATATTTATAATTTAACTAACTGGATTTTATATTGTTTCTTGACCTCTCAACCATGTTGGTGACTTGTGTTTCTCTTAAACCATATATAATTTAATATCCTTGATCTATTTTTGTGTGAATGAATAAAATAAATATGGGAATGAGTGTTTAATTCATTCACCATGACTGAGATACATCAAATTATCAAACATTATAGTTATTCCATGAACAAAATCACTAAAATTATCACTGATTACAAATTATTGGGCTAGGTAACACTTATACCTAGGTTCAATTCCTTACAAGGTAAAATGGTAGCTCACTGATTCTTAAGGGATACTCCCTTGAAATTACCTTTGTTTAATCACTACTGGTGTAATAGATCACCTTCATAGTTGAAGGAAATGTAGGTCCTTTCTCTAAAATCACATGCATGGATTGAAACTTCATGTATGAATGAATGTTCTATTGAAGTCCCATAGGGATGTTTCCAAACCTCTATGAAAACACATTGATTCCACACTTCCTTTATATTATAAAATATCTTGAATGAATTCAGTCTACTATATGAATATAAATAACTTCTTCTAAATTGTTAAGATATTCAATAATTCCAATCCTTCAAGATTCTATCCCCTCATTTAGAACAATATCTTCTTCCTCTAAAAAATAGATCTTCAATATGTTCTTTGTTCAGGGATTTAGTTATCTATTTCATAGATATGTAAGATGTGAAAATATATTCTATCCTATTTTAATTCAATTTGATCTCCCCTTATTAATAAATGGAGGTTGTTCGACTATGAAGAAGACACTTAAAAAGATCAATTTAGGTATTTGAAAACTACCAATGCCTCCTAAATAATTCATCTATTATTTTTTTAAAATAAATCTAAAGGAATAAATTCTCACAAGCACCATGAGAAATACTGGCTACATAATGGTATGAAAGGCTTTGGTGTAAAAAATATCATTTAGAAACTTCTATATTATGGCCAAGTATACTGTGGTGAAGTCTTCAATTCACCATGGCATGGTCATGTATAATGTTGTAACACCCAAACCTGGGTGTCACATACCGATGCCACAAACAAGTTCACCACATGACCATAGGATCACCTCCAAATTTTCAATAGGCTGCTGACTAGAAGCGAGGGTCTAATATGGAATGTGTGGACACTATGCCCTCTTTAGAAAAGAATCATAATAGTTTAAATCAATATGAAATATAACCATGATACTATAATTATCAATAATCAACCAAAAAACAGATAATGTATCCCAAAATAGGGAAAATTACCATAAACCAAAGTAGTAAATATGTAATTCCATACAAGTTTAAATTTTAAAATGAATACCCAAAATAAAGACATAATGAAAACTACCAAGGTGGTCTAGAAATCATGTCTGGTTCCCTCATCCTTTCTCTATATCAAATTCCAACCCATCCATCTAACATATAGATTTTTTCCTTAACCCTTCCTACAAACATGAAGTCTATCTAGGTACCAATCAGGCAGCCTGAGTATAGTGTGATTAAAGCCTAGAAGGATGCCACCAATGACGTCTAAAAAAATATATTCTATCATAGTGTCCGCTATTTTTAAAATAATAAATATAAAATGAAAAAATTAAACCGGTTTTAATTTTTTTATTCTTTAGTCCACAACAACATACTTTCTTTGGCCCATGCTAGTGTCTGAACCATACACCATAGTGATTTTAAATTTTATTCTCTTCATAGGATTTCATTATTCAATTTAATTCTAATTAAACTTGGAACCCTAGAGAAGCATTCCAAGTACCATAGTAATGGATACATGGAGCATAAGTCTAACATCAATTCACATTACTACATCGCGAGCATAGAGTATCAGTCTGACACCCCATGGGAACATGGATTGCAATCCCCCCCATAGATCATGGTTAAAATTTATATATAAATACACATCAGGGTCCTATAACATCACTCTATCAAACCATGGGTACTTGGAGCCTTATCCCCTCACCCAAAACTCAATTTTCAAAATTACATAAAGATATATATCATGATTCATCATCAATGACCTTATTTTCAATCATTCACAACATGGTGAACCATTTGTAATATAAAAAAATCATTGATTCATTATATTTATCATAATGAAAAACTTGAGAAATCCCCCATTAATATATTTAGCATAAATTATTACTCATACCATTATACCTTTGAGGTTAAGCCAATCAACCCTTTAAATCCCATTATCAAACTATGCAACATGGATTTAGTTCAACAACATATACCCATTATTCTCATTTTTACATTTCAAGAATCTTCATTTCACGAATTCTAGCATACCCTATGGGTTTCCATAATTCTCTATCTCATAATCTCCAATAGGTCCAATAAGATCTGTGAATGGTCTCACAATTATTTGGTAATCAAATGATTTTTCTAATTTAAAATAAATTTCACAATGTGGAAATTCAATGATAAAAATATAAACATGAGATAATGATCAAGAATATGGGAATTATGAATTAGACCACCTACCTTAGGTTCCTTGATGAAGGATCACCAAACCTTATCCCTCAATTCAATGTTTAATGGTTGAATTCAAAATAGCATAGAAGATCTAGGATCAAAATCTAGGTTCAAGATACAAAAAAAACATAATAAATTAAAACCTAGTTCTAAACCGTCAATAATATAGAAATTACACTCTCTTAAAAGGGTAAGAAAGATGATAAATAGAGAGGAAACCAATCAATGAAGGGATCAAATACCAAATAGGAGTCAATCTTCTTCGATAAGATCATTGATTTTCAGAGGAAGAGTTAAAAGGGAATAGGAATCATCTCAAGTACCTATAAGAGGGTGGTAAAATATATTAGTATTAGTGCGTTGATTAGAGGTATAAACTAGGGGGTTTGGGGATTTTTAATCTAAATTTTAGAGCTTTTAATAAATGTGAGCTTGGTTTCCAAGACAAGAAACCTGGTTAGAAAAACTGTTCACCCCTACCCAGTGGGGTGTATGGTATCTCCTAGGTTGGTGAACGGTTTTTTAACCATGAAACAACCATTAGATCCCCATCTATCCCATGGGGCATTGTTTTTGGGGGTGGGCGCAAAGTTTGGAAAAAATGTGTGCTAACCGTGTACTTCCCAGAAACCCTCCAAAAGATTACAAATTCACATGAATAAACTCAATTCAAGCCTCAACCAAAAGTAGACTAAAACATTATAAAATAATAGTTCGAATGATTATGATACATCTTTAGAGGGTTAGGATCTTACAACATCTGAACCTTTTAATAGCTCATCCTCAAACTGTACTCCCAAGAATCACTATGATTTCAAGGTGAAAAGGTCTAGGTACTTGGCCCGCATATCAGTTTTCATCTCCCATGATTCCTCCTAAACACGACCATGTTTCCAGAATGAATGGACTATCAACACTGCCATTCCCCATAACAGATTATCACTGCAGTCTATAACATGAATTGGATTCTCCTTGAAGGACACATTAGTTTCAAGCTCGGTATCATCAGAATTTATCACATGAGAAGGGTTGGGGTGATAATATTTAGGTTATAACACATGAAAAACATCATCCACATCGCTATACCTATGAAGAATATCCAATTGATATGGCACCAGTCTGATCCTCCCAACAATCTCAAATGGTCTGATAAACCTGGGAGCCAACATTCCCTCCCTCAAAATCATAGTGTCATAATCTCAGCAGCACCCTATGGAATACATGATCGCCCAAAATAACCTCAGGGGGTTGATGATGGCGATCAAAATTACAATTTTATTGAATCTACGTTGTTTCCCTATGTTTTTAAATAAAATGATCCTACTCTGATGTCCCCTACACAAGACATGGACCCAACAACTATGACTCACCTAACTCCATCCAACTTAATGGAGATCTGTGTGGTTAACCATAAAGTACCTCGTATGGATCCATCTAAATTGTAACATTATAAATATTGTTACAGGAAAACTTAATGATTGTTAATTGTTTCTCCCAATATCAACCAAATTTATGGACACATTTCTATATCATGTCCTCTAGAACCTGAATAGTATGATCCTACTTCCCATCGATCTGTGGGTGGAAATCCATACTCCAAAATACATGGTAACCCACTTCCTTATATAATCCTTTCTAGAAGTGAAATGTAATGTGTGAATCGTTATTTGGAAATATGATCTATAGAACCCCATGGAAATTGACTATTTCTCAAACATAAATATCCTATAACTGATCAACTATGAAAGTTTCCCAGATAATAAATAAATGGGATAATTTTTTCAACCTTTCCACAATGACCCATATCACATCATTCCTCTGAGGTATCCTTGGAATAACCACAAAACAATTCATGGTAACTGAAGCTACCCAGTCAGGACGCAAGTATCACTGAGAGGGGGAGGTGTTGAATCAGTGATATATTTTTATTTAATGTTTACTTAATTTTTAAAACAACCTTCTCCTCATATTAAAGAGTTCTTTCCTTGCTGAACACACACAACCACATGAACACAAGATTTACAAGGTTCACTACCCAACAAGAGTATCTACATCCCTGGTATGGTATGGAAATAATCAAATACCACACAATCCATTTGGAAACAATTCTTTTATATGGAATAAAACAAGTAAGATATACCCTTACACTTGTGTAGCTCTTGGGAGATAACCCTCAAGTGTGTGTGCACCCTCTTTGCACAAATATGGTAATTCAATATCTTTGTGATTCTTCACAAATCTTCACAAATATAATCTTTGAAATCAACCTTTCTCTTCTTTATCCAAAAGATGATAAGAAAAACATGGAATTATTAATAATACTTAGTTCTATACCCCAGTCATATCGTGATTCACTTGAAATCACTTCTCACTTAATTTGGGAACTCAAATCTTTAGCTTGCAGATCTCCTTTACAATGCTCCTCCACGTAGCTCTAAGCTTCAAAAAGAACACTAGATCACAAAGCTCTCTAGTTTTCAAAGGTAACTAGATCGCAAAGATCACTATTTTATAAAGCAACGATTAGTCTTTTCAAACTTCACTTCTTTTAGAAAGATCAATTGCTCACCACGAAGCTCCATTCTTTTTTAGAGAATACTGTGTTCATAGAGCTCCCTTTATCTGTGAACCTTCATCACAAATTGATTGCTCTAAAAATATCGTTAAGTAGCTCTAATTTTATCGAGAGTGTAGGAGGCTATTTATAGGAATTTACCACTGACTCTAGAACCTTCTATCCACCTCAGCGCCACATCAGCACTAAATCGCAGAGCTTCGAAATTTCTTCCAAAATTTACTATGTTTCGCGAAGCACTATGGCTATTTTTCAAATTCAAAAAGCTCATCATCATCATGAAGCATTCCATAAAATACATTTCAACACCATGATGCTCCAATCATAATTCTATTCTCCACTACAATGCTCTCTTGCAAAGATCTTCACCTATTCCTTTCGCGAAGCTAATCGTAATCGTGAAAAACACCGTCAACATTCTCTATGTCTTCACGAAATCTACTTCATGAGTACCATCTTCACGAAATTCATTCCCCTTAAATATTTTTATATGATATTCAAGGAAATCCACTTTTCAAAATTCTAGCCCAACTCTAAATTTTGGACCCCAAAAATTTGGCAAACACTGGGAAACTACACCACCTTAGACACCTGCTTCTGCAAGAACCAACCATGCTGATTGACCGCATGTTTTCTCACCCTCTCCTTCATAAAGCTTGCATCACAAGTTCTGTAACCAACTTGCAATATTTGTGAAATATAGATTAGAAATTCATAGTCATATTTTCCCTAGAAAGTATAAAATTTCTTATCTTTCCTCACCCATTTATACAAATTGAAGTTATTTATTTTCTTCATAAACAACCTTGATAACAAAAGACAATACTTTGTGCATCCAAAAACATCATCAGAGAACATGGTCCCAAAAATCCCTCCCTTTTGACTTTGTTTTCAACCAAGATTCATAAATCACTGAACATTGATACCTTGAGCAATGTGTCACATATCAACAATTCTAAGCCTACGTGAGCTAACTCATTGTAGGAAACAAGATTTATTGATATCAATACCATGCTATCCAAATATAGTGACTATGAACCCACATCACCTCATCTTTCCTCCACAACCTTCTTCAATTCATCAACATTCCTGGAAGAAATTTTTTTTGTTTCCCACAACCACTCTACAACCATTCCGCAACCATTCCAAAAAACAGTTAGAATAGTTCACACAATTACATGCTGAATTTACAACTTACCCACAATGCCCCCTTTATGCATGCCTATATAAGGATAGATTTATGACAATTCTTACCCTTTTAAAACACTATCCAATGGTAATATGAGAGAGGGAACATAAACACATACCTCAACATTGATGAGAAGGAAGGTGGACATCCATGTTCACCCTCAATTTAGAAAATGGTTCCTTTAGTAGGTTTTGTGAATATTTCAGCAACTTATTCAATTGTAAAAACATACTCCAGCTTCAATTCATTATTATCGACCTTCTCTTTGACAAATTGGTACTTTATGTCAATGTGTTTTGAATGATAATTTTGTACCAGATTCCCTATAATATTAATTGTAATCTGATTATCACATCCCAAGAGTAAGGGTAGATTCACTTCAACAACTAGATCTTCCAACTGAGTCTTCATCCACATAAGTTGAGTAGCATCATGAGTAGTAGTAACATACACTCCTTCAGTTGTTCTAAGAGTAACTGAATTATGTTTCTTTTTATTCCAACTGACACAAATTTTCCCTAGAAAGAAAACTCTGCCAGATATGGATCTTCTATCATTAATGTTTCATGCCCAATCAGCATCTGAGTACCCGAATAGATCAATGTTTTCTAAGACATCATACTTGATTCCAAAATTTGTTGTTCCTTTGATTTATCTGAGAATTATTTTTCTTGAAATCAAATGTGATTCTTTAGAAGTGATTTGAAATATTTCACATAAGGTAACAACATAGACGATGTCAGGTCTTGAGGTAGTCAAATACAACAAACTTCCAAGCATCTTTCGAAACTCTTTCTGATAAACTTACTTTCCATATCTATCTTCAGACAACTTGGTTATCAATGAAATTAGTGTGGAAACTAGTTTAAAATTTTTCATTCCAAGATTCTTTAGTAGTTCCAAACCATACTTTTCTTGAGAAAAAAAATGTGGTTTATCTTCTGTACAATTTTCCACCCAAGAAAGTATTTCATCTCTCCCAACAAGGAAATCTCAGATGAATTATTCATCTCCTTAAAAAATATTTCACATGATCTTTCATCATTTCTAGAAAAGATAATTTCATTGACATAAAAAATTATGTTGATAGAAAACTACTGACATTCCTTGACGTAATGATTGCTATCAACTCTACCTTTCTTGAAATTCATCTTTCTCAAGAAAGTATCCAATTTCGAATACCATTCCCTCGGATCCTATTTTAGCCCATACAAAGACTTCTTCAACCTGCACACATAACTTTCATCCTTCCCAATAACAAATCCACAAGGTTGATCAATGTAAACTTCCTATTCAAGGTGACCATTCAAGAATGTGAATTTTACATCCATTTGAATGATTTTGTAACCTCATTGTGCAACAATAGTACAAAATATTCTGATTGTTTCTAATATTTCCACTGAAGAAAAGGTTTCATCAAAATAAATTCCTTAAATTTTTTAATACCCTTTACAAAACAATATTTCTTTGTTTCTTATCACCTTACCATCTACATTTATCTTATTCCGGAAACCCACATTGTACCAATAATGTTCTCATTGTCTGACTTGGGTACAAGTTACTAAGTATTATTCTTCTATATCTGATAAAGATCTTCATTCATAGCTTGAAACCATTCTAGATGCTGAAATAATTTATTTATATCATTTGGTTCAATTTTCTATTAAAACAAAGTGTGTGTAATAACATTCATTGTTCTTCTTATTTGAATCCTATGATATTGATCTCCAATAATGTTATGACCCTCGATTTGTTTCCTCAGCCTAGGATGAGCTATTTGAACTTTATCCTTATCACTTGAGATTACTGATTCTGATTCCTATTCTTGTGTAGGATTAACACAGTCTGCATCATTATCAGAATTGTTAACAAAATCTTCTCTATCCTGCTCAACTTCCACATCAGCATATGATTGCTTTTGTTTCTCATAATTTTCAACAACTTTAACATCTGAAGAACCAATAATTCTCCATGTTTCATTCTTGAGATATCTATATACTCTTCTTTTTGGAGTATAGTCATGAAAAAAATGCTTCATATCCTCTTTTCTCAAACTTTCTAAGGTTTCCACGTTTCTTCTTTAGAATGCATGGACTCCCAAAAACTCTTAAGTGTTTCAGACATGGAGTTTTTCCATAGAAAATTTCGTATGGAATCATATATGATTTTGGAATATAGAAACATAAGTTATGAATATACACATAAATTCTCATGAATTGCCTCCAATAATAATGAGAAAGACTATTTTCAAGAAACATATTTCTCCCCATTTCCATCGGGATTTTGTTCTTTCTTTCAGCAAACCGATTTTGTTGAGGTGTATATGGTGAAATGAACTCATGCTGAATTCCATGATTCTCAAGATAAATTTCATACAATTCATTATTATACTCATCACCATTATCAGTTCTCAACTTCTTCATCGAATACTCACATTCCTTCTCTACATTCCTCTTGACACTCTTAATCATTTTTAGGGAATCTGACTTATGTCTCATGTACATAACACAAATGATGCGAGTGAAGCCATTAATAAAAGTAATAAAGTGATTATCTCAATTTTTAATCTTTTTTCTAATTTTCCCATAGATATAAGAATGTATAAGTTTCAAGGGTCATTTTTTGAAAATGTCAACTCTCGTATCATAGAGTTTTTTAATCACCCCTTCCTTACAAATAGTGCAAAAATAATATCTTATTTTGGATAAATCAGGAATATCTTGGAAACTATCTATCTTTGATAACTTTCACATGTTTCTTCAACAAATAAGTCCCAAATTTTTATTCCATAACTTATTTTCATCCACCACACCCATGTAATAAGAGTCGTGTACATCACCAACTTGGAATAAATTCACTTTTGTATGTTGGACTCTTTTAACCACATTTCCATCATTTTCACTTTTCACAACAAACCCATATTTTCTGAAGATAAATATTTTTCCCTCATCAAAGAGTTATAAAAAACATAGAACGTTTTCATTTAGTCCATAAACAAATAGTGTTTTCTTGGATTTCATATTTTTCTTTTTCAATGATGGATGATCCAACATCTTTGATCCTTAGAGATTCATTATTTCCAAATGTCACTGTTCCATATTTGAAATCATTCACATTCTTTAACAACATTAAGTATCATGTCATATGAGATGAAAAACCATTATAAAGGATCCAGATTCATTCTAGTTTTAGAGCTTTTAAAGAGATTTCAACAATAAGAGGTTTATGTTCTTCTTTTTCTTCCACTTTCTATTGTGATTCCTCTAATTTCCTATCCAAGTTAATGGGTTCTGGACAGACAAGAAAGGACTCTTTATTTTCAAAATGAGAAAATATGTCTTCTTTAGCCTTTAAAATATCCAACTTATGATAAATTTTAAATCACTTTTCTTGTTCTGATAACACAATGAAACAACCCTTAGAAATATTTACTGGTCGATCACATCATTTGTAGACAGTTTCCCGTGGTTGGAACTTATTCTCAACTTTCAAAACAACCTTCTCAGATATCTTCTAGACTTTATTTTGAGGTTTTTTATTTTGGAATGATTGACTCCACCTCAACTATTTTCTTTAAAATATTTTAGAATAGTAGTAATGTTGTTGGTTGAACCAACATATATTTTCCATGTGTCTGAATCCACCACAATACCATCATTAACTATAGAATGATTATTTCCCTATGAAACTTCCATTCTGACCAGAGATGTGAACATGTTTTTCAACAACCTTATTACTATAACTTTTTTGACCATCAGTCTTCATATTTTTAATTGTAACTTTATTCTTCATCTCAGATTTTTATTCAGACTTACCAGAACCATAAGTATTAGAAATCTTTTTGGACTAAGGATTTTTAGATGTTTTTTATTTTTTAGTATTGATAACTTTGTCATCATATGTATCCTTTTTAGCATTATTCCTATGAGAACCAATATCATATTTATTCTTAACCTTTGATGGTAAATTTTTCTAATTCTCATTAGGTTCATTCTTAGAAGAACATTCACCAACTTCTGTAACAGAGTTTTTGAAACTTGTGTTCCATTCCTCATGTTTGGAAATTTTATGTTGGGAAAGTTACAAATCATCTTCTTTTACCTTCAGCTTTACTTCTAGATGATCCTTATAAATTTTTTCACTCTCAAGAGTATTTTTCAGATCATAAATATCTTTTTCAAAATTATATTTCTTACCAATAAAACCTTCTTGGTCATTTGATGAAGCATTTTTATTTGTCAATTTTCTATTTTCCTTCTCAAGCCTTCATATCTTTCTCAAGCATTCCTTCATCTCTTATTTCAGATACTGTTCAAGTTGAGTTTCTTCTTCTTCAGTTCTACTACTATCATAATCATCATTAATAACTTTTTCAAAAAATGTACCCTCTCTATCTTTCTGAGTAACATATTTCTCATATTCGGTCTTATTATCATCATCTTATTTATTTTTTTGAAAAAATATTCTTATTTTTGATTTGAATAACTTTGTATCATTACATGTGATGGAATATTTATCTTTTTACACCATGTTTCTTCCATGACCATCTTGGTCTTCTTTCTTATTCATCCTTCCCTTTTTGGGGGCAATTAGCCACATTGTGTCCAATAACTCCACATTCAAAACATTTCAAAGGGAGTTTCCCTTTGTATTTCCATGTGCCTCTTTTAACATTTTTAGAAAACAAGGATAAAATCACCTCAAAATTTTTACATACCTCATTTCCAAAGTCGAATTGACCATATTATTCTTCAATAATAAGTTTCGTCTACTTCTATTTATTCATACCCTTGAGAGAAATTTCTCTATCAGATTTTTCTTTTCTATTCACAGTCTTCCCCATTCTCATTTCTTATGTTATGGGAGTACTATGAAAATCATCTAGGGATAATGTTTCAGGGTGTCTATCTTCTAATGATTAAACTTTAAAATCAAATTTGTCAGGAATAATTCTAAATATCATTTCAATAACTGTATAATCCTCTAACTTTTCACCAAGACATCTAATTGTATTAACAATGTCATTTATCCCGGTAAAGAAGTCCCTAACTGATTCATGCTCACCCATATTTAAGTCTTCATACTTTAGCCTCCAGATTTGAAGTTTTTCCTTATTCACTTTTGTATTTACTTTATAGATGTTTTTCAGTTTGTCCCAGATTCCTTTAGATGTAGCGACACCTTTCACTCTTAAAAATTAATTCTCATAAAGAGATGAGAGTAATGCAATTTTAACTCTTCCATCATTCTCAAGATTTTTCTTATTGGTAGGAGTAAAAGGAAACTTTTCATCAAAAGCTTCAAATACATCTGTTGTACTTTCAAGAACTTCATATCCAAGAGACATAATATAAGGCATGATTCTATATTTAAAGATGTGATAATTCTTTCCATAAAATATCAGATTCCCCTTATTGTTCATGCAATTCAGATTCTCATTGTAGACGCCGGAAAAGTCCGTTGTTCCCAAACGAAGCTCCGGATGCGGAAAGCGAGGTCATATTTGGAGTCAGAAGCCTGTTTCGGAGGGCCCGGAGGCCTTGCGCGGAATTTTGGAGACCCACGCGCAAAGTTGAAGTAAGGCGCCCAAACCTCCCGGGATGCGCGCAATGCGCTGGGCCGGCGCGCAATTTTGCGCGCCCGTGGCCCGCGCGACTCCCTTGCGCGCCGGGCCCGATTCCGCGCCCGCGAAGGAAATTGTGCACCCGCGAACCGGATTCCGCGCCTGGGGTTGCCTATAAATATAAGGCGACCCCCGACGTTTTGGGGGTTGCCGGAATTCAAAGAGTCGCTCGTTCGCGCAATCCAACCCCCTCCGCGCGTAATGCCGATCTTCAGGTAACCTCCTTTCTTTCGCGCAAGAAAGCCTCGGGGTTCGCCTTCGCGCACAATCCCTTTGGCTCCTTTCCTTTGAACAACTCTTCACCCAAAGGCTTTCGCGCGCAAAAGAACCCTCTTGCGCGCAATTTCCCCCCGGGTGCGCGCAATCCAGCCTGATTGTGCGCACCCCCTTTTTTGCTAAGAGGCCATTCGTTAAAGAATGGGTCGTTGCCCCCGCGCGCTATCCGAAGCCCGGTGCGCGCAATCTCTATCTCCCGCGCGCAAAGCACTGGCCCAATTGTGCCCCAGCCCGCCCATTTGCGCGCCGACCCGCGGTATTGCGCGCCAAGCTTCTCTTTTGCGCGCAATCAGCCGGGGTCGCCCCCTTTGACCCCCCGAGGGTACCGGCATGCGTGGCGCCCGATAATCTTCATCCCGGGTGCCCGCACCGTGCGTTGTCTTCCCGTGTGGCCCTCCAGGCTCGCGCGAAGTGATACGAACCCATCGGCGGCATCACACTCGTCCGCGCTGCAAGACGTTAAACTGCCAAGTGTTTCGTCCAACATGACGTTAAACTGTACCACGTCCAAGCTGCACGACGTTAAACTGCCTAGCACATCGTCCGCGCTGCAAGACGTTAAACTGCCAAGTGTTTCGTCCAACATGACGTTAAACTGTACCACGTCCAAGCTGCACGATGTTAAACTGCCTAGCACATCGTCCGCGCTGCAAGACGTTAAACTTCCAAGTGTTTCGTCCAACATGACGTTAAACGGTACCACGTCCAAGCTGCACGACGTTAAACTGCCTAGCACATCGTCCGAGCTACAAGACCTTAAATTGTTCAGCATTCGTCCTGCAGGACGCTAAACTGCACCACGTCCGCGCTGCAAGACGTTAAACTGCCAAACATCTTCGTCCTCAACACACGACGTTAAACTGTACTTCGTCCAGCAAGACGTTAAATCGTTCGAATCGCCTGATCCCGTGCCTCGCACGCAAGGTCCCCCTCCCGGTTTGGATGTGGCCCGCACCCTCTCGTCTCTGCAGGGATGTCGGTATTGGAGTGGCCTTCGCCCACGGGGGTAGAGTATTACAGACAGAACGAACTACGTGGACTTTGATCCCTGTCTCCTAAATAGGGTACGTAGGAAGCCTCCCTGAGGATCAAGCCCACCACCTGGTCATCCTGGTCGTATTCACGTCGGTTCGTCCATCAGTGGACCCCTCCCAGGTTCACACTTGCGTTGATTCACCTATGAATCCGCCCTTTTGGGAGACTGCACGTGTGTATCTCCATTGTGCTTCCCCACTGCCGAAGCCAGTGGAGGGAATGACAGGGATCGAGGTCTCTCACCTTCGGCCCAAGTCCCTCTCCAACTGAGCTCTGCCGCATCCGGGCTGCCTCAGTGCGTAAGTCCTGACAGAATGAACTACGTGGACTTTGATCCCTGTCTCCTAAAAAGGGTACGTAGGAAGCCTCCCTGAGGATCAAGCCCACCACCTGGTCATCCCGGTCGTATTCACGTCGGTTCGTCCATCAGTGGACCCCTCCCAGGTTCACATTCGCGTTGATCCACCCGGTCATTCCATCCCCCTCTGTGCGAGGTGGTTCGGTTCAATCCTCCGCCCGGCGGCCTCGACCTCTTCGTGAGTCGGCTTGCCAACGTCCGGAATGACGTTAAACTGTATATCCGAACTACGCTGACTTTGATCCGCGCTAACGCGCGGTACGTAGGAAGCCCCTACGGGGTCCAAGCTCTTTACTCCATCATCCATCCTGACCCTTACCCGGGCCGCCACATCCCGGTGGGGTCATGCCATTTCATTCCACTCCACTTTACTCGGGAAGCTGCCCATGCGCTGGCCCCATCGTCGGAGGTCCCCCGCAAGGGGTTCTGTCATCTGATCCACTTCTCGTGTTGATCAGTCCGATGCCGTCCCCGCTGGACGTTAAACTCGCGGCATACCCCGTGTTAAACATGGGAAGCTGAGGAAAACCTCAGGTAACACAGTTCCCCGCACCCAGCGCGGGATGCCTCAGGCCATCACGCCTTCGAGAAGCCCTATTAGGGACGGAAGGCAGACATGCAGAGCCGCAGTGTTAAGACACGACCCCAACACCCAGAGCTACCCGGTCTCCTCACCGCAGGTTGCTGCCCCGACCAGACTCCTTGGAGCGTCCGGGCGGAAGCAGCGTAATTAACCGGTGTCCATGGAGACATGGCGCCAGGAACGAGATTCACGAGCACGTCTTAAATCTATGAGGGAGACCCGGATTAGGCGACGAGTTCCGAGGAGACGTCCACGGAAGGAGGAGCCGACATCCCATCATCCCGGTTTCGATCAAGGAGAAGACGCCCATGAATAAGGGACGGATGCCGCCCGCCTTTGGAAAGCGGGACTGCGGGGCCACAAGCCGCGCGCCCATCCCCTCGGGTCGACGGGCGCACGCGCGAACGCGTCCTGGCGGAACAGCGTCGGAACAGAAACCCGACGCACATCCGCACCGAAACAGAAAGATGGTGAACCCGACGTGAATCTCTTCTCCTCAATACGAAGACCGATTGCTTTCAGAGGTGTTGGAAGACCAGCATGTTTCCCAGCCAAGCATTCAGCACTGGGGCACAGAACCCGCCAGGGGCTGGGGAAGGGAAATCGGGCACTCCGTCTCACGACGTCGATGGCCTGGGTTCCCCCCACGGAAGGCGTCGTGGCACTAATGGTTGGTTGTCGATTCCTTTTCCTGTCAGTGTTAACTGGTTCTTCTCCCTGCTTTCAGGAATCAAGTCGCCCAATACAGTGCCCGATCGCCACCCGCCCACTGGCGCAGGGGCAGGGGAAACACCGACGCGGCTACTCCGCGCGGTCCTGCCCGTTCCACAGCCGTCCCAGCAGCCGCAACTACGGGGCAACCACGCCCTCTCCCCCCCTCGGAGGTCATCCAGAAAAGGGTGATCAACAAATTGGTGCGGAGATATGAGGAAGAGGGAGTCATCCCCACTAGGGACATGGCTCGCCTAGACCTCGAGGAAGCTGCACCTCGCCACCAACGCCGCCCCCGAGGGCCGCACAGGGAGGCACCACTGCCTACCTCGACATCCAACCGCTACGGGAGTTTATCCCCGGAGCGCTCCGACAACTCCCTCCCCTATGCAGATGAGGTGGGGGATGTCCGGGACCACCCTATCCGAGATCCGCTCCAGGGATCCACGATAAGGGCTCCCGCTAGGCCACGTCGACACCGCCACTAGGCCTCTCAAGTCGAAGAACGGGCTCTCCACCTTCCTGTGCCGCTCATCCCGACTCGTTTGTCCCGACGCCAATGTCGGGCACGAGCGGAAGAGGATGCCCACCTTGGGGCCCTAGCAACAGTGGCCGCGTTGGCTCAAGCCACCTCTGGCTCCAGTCACCAGGCCCCCGCGCATCCTGAGCAGGGGCACTTCTATGCCCGACCTGGATCGAGGCCCCGACCGCCCCAAAGGCAGGTTGGGTTGACTCTCCCGGTTGCTGGTACATGCAATAGCCACCGCGGACCACCTCGCGGTAGCGCTATTCACCAACAGGGTCTACTCCGTGTGGCCGATCCAAGAGGCATGGGTCACCCCACCTTCCGATCCCGGCCGGGAGGCCTGCCCGGAATCATCTCTCCCCGTGTCCCCTTTGATATCTGTCCCGGTGGTCCTCGCACCTTGGTTTCCAGTCCTCTTGGCCCCAGCACCGGTGTGGCCAGAGGACGCCAGGACAGAGATCAGCCATGCCCCGAAGAACCACCCAGGGGCAGGAAGGCGAGGCGTCGACGTCGAGGGAAGAATGTTAGGGAATTCCGGATAGAGATCCGACCGGTTTGTTTCTCTGATACGGAGGCGGAGTATGATTCGGCGATGGAGCCCTCCCCCCGATCCCGCCAGTTAGGGGCAGGGGTAGGAATGCGGCACGTCAGCCTCGTACTTCCCGAGAGCGAGATCGATAAGATCCCCGCTTCTCTCCGAAGGTATATCCGGAGTAGTGAGGGCCTGGTAGACCCCCAAGGATCAAGCTTGCGGTTGGTACCGGCCCCTCTGGAAGCGCCTTCTTCCTCGATCGGAGAAGCCGGAGACTTTTTCTGGGGACCGACGGTCGAACCACGATCTAGTGCACCCTCGGCGAGCACCGACGCTACGGCAGGATGTTCGCTCGCCGGCCCGTCCTATCGTGATGTGGTAGATGGGGCACCGCCACCCTCAGAGGGCGGCCCGGGATATGGAGGCCAATCGGCCTGCTTTCCGTATTCACCGCCGGCCAGCCCGTCGGCCCGGCGGCCCGCCTCGGCACCACTGCCGGTTCCCCATCCATTCCCAGTCGTTGAAGAGGACCAAGGAGACATGGGTCCCGAGTTTGAGTCGTGGAGCTTCTGGACCGTCCTTGTAGAGGACCACTTCCCTGAGAAGTTTTGGCCAGTCGCAGGACCAGACTTTGACGCACCCGAATCACTCACCCCGGATGAGTTCGAATGCTTCCGCCGAACTCTCCGGGAGACTCACTCCCGTCTTCACCGCCTACAAATGCCATATCTCAGGAGTCAAGCACACCTGGAGGATATTGGTGAGCAGTTCCGTCAAATTGACCTGGCCACGCTCCCCGCGGTTCGGCACCCCGGGTCATTTGGGCACCACGAGGCTCTCCAACAACGATGCGTTGAGTGTTTTCAAGTACTCCGCAAGGTTATCGAGGAAGCCACTCCCCACGTGTATATCCGTGGATGGGGGAAGTACGCTGCCCTACGCTTCAGTGCGATTCGCCGACAGCCCGATTCGCTGGGTGGCCCTGAGGGTACATCCCCAAGGACGGAAACAGTCAATATGGCTGACCTGTCGGGGGAGGGAAACGACTTGGAACTTCTCGACGGGGGCTATCCCCCCGAAGACAATCCATCGTTGGATCCGTCAGTGAGGGTTACTCGTCACCAGAGGAGCCTCCTGGGTCTCCCCTCACCCACTGAAACACTGACGTTGAGCCGAAACGTCAGCAAAGGTAAAGAGCACGACGGGGCTATAAAGCCCGCCGACCCATCTGCCTCCATGCAGAGGGAAGAGGAGGATCCCGAGAAGGCCACGCTATGTCAATAGCTCGCCGAGCAGAAGAAGCTGGTTGACCAGCTCCTCACCGAGCGCGCTGCAGAGCGGCGGCCTGACTACGGTGATCCTAGGCCAGGACAGCAGGGACAGGAGCAACCACCCCTCGATGAGGCTCTCCCGGGCAACCGTGATTATGCCGTGTTTGCCGACAGGGGAGAGGCCATTGCCTATGGCAAGAGGGAGCGGTATGTTTCACCGCACCCTCCCGAGCGGCGTGACTACCTGAGAGACCCCGCTAGGATTCCTCCCGCTGCCCCAAGGGCCGCTCCGCCCGCCATCCCACGAGCTGCCGAGTTCGACGACCCGGTCGACGACCCGATTGAAGGTCCATGCAATGCGCTCGTGGTTAGAGATCCTCGCCAGGACTGTAACCCATGTCCGGACGATCTGATGGCGGCACTCATCGCCCGCTTGGAAGCCTTGGAGACTCGGCAAGTGGCAATCCCACCGGACGGCAAGCCATGCCCAGCATGGGTGGATGACATGCCGGCACCTCCGGGATTCGGGAACCCCACTTTCGCCCCCTTTAAGGGGACTGGAGATCCGCCACAGCATTTGGCCCATTTCAACTCGAGGTGCGGGCCTATGTTGGGAACTCCGGCGCAGCAGGAGGCCGCTATGCTTCGCTGCTTTGTCCAGACACTGGAAGGGCCAGCATTTGTCTGGTACAGCCAGCTCCCCGTCGGGTCGATAACTAGCTGGGAGGACCTTCATAGACAGTTCCTCTACCAGTTCAGTTCCACGACCCGGAAAACGAGTATCGCATACCTCTTCAAGTGCAAGCAAAGGCCTGATGAGCGAGTCGCGGATTTCATCACCCGATGGAAGGGTCTCACGTATTCCCTTGACATGCCATTGACTCAGGAGCAGTTGCTGACAATGTTCGTCGGGAACGTCAAGACCGAGATGGTCCCTTCCTTGATCACTCAGAATTACCCCGGAGGGTTCAGGGACTTCTCAGACAAAGCTCAACGTCTTGAGGAGGCCCTACAACAGGCCAGTCAGGCACACCCGCTGCCTCCTATGATCCCTGCAAGGAGAGTCAGCAGGGCTGAGCCCGCTGCTGTTGCCCAGGTAGAGGCCCCCAGGCAGTTGGAGCTGCTGCCTGTGAGGCCAGCTCCACAGCCTCACAGGAATCTGCCTCCACGGGCTCAGTTCCCAGCCCAGCAGCAGCAGCCCCAGAACCGGCCGACCCCTCCACGTAATGTACCGCCACAACCCAGGCGAGATAATCCGGGTCCACCTCCTCGGCAGGCCCCTCCAGCCCCTCGTCAAGACCACGCTCCCAGGGACCCGTGATACCTGACTTACTCATTTCATGAGGATCAGGTCCCCAGTTATTTCCGGAGCGCCCTGGAGTAGAGGATTGTGCGACTGCCTGAGTGTTGGAGGCCAGAGGAGGCACATCTCACGGATAACCTCCGCTACTGCCCTTACCATCGGGCCCTGGGGCACACCATCTGGCGGTGCTACGTGTTTAAGGAATGGCTCCAAGACCAGATTAACAACAATGTAATCAGGTTGGGCCCAGCTTCAGCACAAGTGGCGGGTGTGTTCGTGAGATCAGATGACGATAACGGCGACGAGGACGAATGGCAGCTGGTCTCCGACCGCGGATCCCAGAAGTATAATGACTGGATGGCCCACAAGAAGATCATTCGCGCCCATGGAATCATCCGTGTGCACTTGAATCAGCCTGAGCCCCCAGAATATGTGGGTGCTGCTCCGGCATCATCGTCCCAGCCTGCCTCTTCCGAGAAGAGCAAACGACGGCGGCGCAAGAAGGAAGAGCGTGCCCCGCCAGTTCCGCCGCTATCCCGCACTCTCGGTGATTTCATGCCCCCGGAGATGGGGATCCCTCCCCGGATCCGCCCAGTGGTGAATGATTCGTCCGATGACAGTGCTGGGTATGCTTCGGTTAATACCGTCGAGCTGTTAAATCCCTTTTCGGTTCCCGACGTTGAAGAACACCAGGTGGACCTCCCTAGTGTCCCTGGTCGTCGCCACCGTCGGAGGAACCGCAACAACAGGAGTCGCTGGGGCACGACAGTTGGTACCTCCAGCCAGGCCGTGCACGCCACTGAGACTAGGCAGCAGGCTCAAAACCGAGCTCAGCATGCGCAGCCCCCCCATCCGGGAATGACGGATTCACCTCCGCTACTATTTGTGGTGTGGGACCAGGCAGAACCGCCTCAGCCGCGTCGCGATCAGCTCCGCCCTGCCACGAGTCCATCCCGGCCTCCTGACCCCATTACGGTGACTACGTCCCGGGCTTCAACCAATGAAAAGCGAGATGCGCCAAGCACCAGTCGGCCGCCGGTCCAACCGGCAAGGCCCGTCATGCCTCCAACCGCAGAGCAACCTCCTGCAACAAGGGGCTCGCGCTTGGCCAAAAAGTATGATGTCCTGAAGCACTTGGCCGACATCCCAGCAAGGCTCTCCATCCTTGAGGCTCTGCGCATGTCACCGGAGATGCGCGAGGCGCTCGCTGAAGCCCTGAAGAGCCCCCTCCAGTCTGAGGCGGAGGTTGCGGCTGCAGAGGCCTTTCACGCCAAAACGATTGAGGACGCCGAATGTCAGGAAGTTATCTCGTTCTCTGGTATGGATGAAGACCCTCCTATACAGGGGCACATTCGTCCGCTTTATGTTACTGGCCAGTTCAATGGCCTTGAAGTCCGGCGCTGTCTTGTCGACACGGGGTCCGGGATTAACATGATTCCCACTCGGACGCTCCGGAGATTGGGGTTATCTGAGGATGACTTGATTCCCTCCGACCTCAGGATCCAGGGGTACGACCACACCGAGCAAACTCCGGTCGGCAAGATACATTTGAAGACCCAGTTCGGTGACCTGGTTGCCAACACCGAATTCATGGTAGTCTCTCAGGACACTGCGTATAACGCATTGATGGGCAGGCCATGGCTCCACCTTCATGCGGCGGTTCCCTCATCATACCACCAATGCCTTAAATACTCCCTTAATGGTCGAGTAGGCGTGCTTCAGGGAGATGCCTCTCCTTTTGCCTCATGTGAAGCCCGCTATCTGGACGCGGACTATTACAAGAGCAAGGATAAGCAGATCCTGGCAGGTGAGGTTGAGCCTGTCGCTGTTGCAAGTGATCCCTGGGCCAGTTTGGATGACGCTTACGTCCTCCCGATCCATCGGTTGGACGTAGCCATGGTCTCGACGGCCTGTGAGTCTCCTAATGAGATGACCCTGACCGCCCATGCCAGCACCAGCGGCCCAGCAGGATCTGGTGGCCCCAATGCAGTTTCCAACGCAGTCTCTCCCGTGGACGATCCCTCCCCGAGTGGAGAGGATGTGGAAGATGCACCCCCAGCCTTTTAGGAGGGCGTCTCCGCCATGGTCGATGAGTTAGTACAGGTGAACCTTGGAACCGAAGCAGATCCAGGACCCACATTGGTCAGTGCTGCCATGCCCTCTGAGGAGCGGCAGCAGTACGTGGACTTCCTCAGACAGCACCGTGATGTGTTCGCTTGGGGCTATGACGAGATGCTGGGGCTAGATCCTCAGGTAGCCGTCCACCGCCTTGGTCTCCCGGCGAACCATCGCGGGTTCAAGTAGCCTCCCAGGAAGATGCACCCATTCCACGGTGCCATGGTTGAGGCCGAAGTTGAAAAGCTTATCAAAGCCAACTTCGTGAGGGACGTTCAGTACCCCAGATGGCTGGCCAACATTATGCCGGTCAGGAAGAAGAACGGGCAGATCAGAGTCTGTATCGACTTCCGCGATCTCAACCGCCACTGTCCGAAGGATGATTTTTCCCTTCCGGTGATAGAGCTGTTGATCGACGCCACAGAGGGATTCCAAGCCCTCTTTTTCATGGATGGATACTCCGGATACAACCAAATCCAGATAGCCCCTGAGGATGAGGAGTTCACTGCCTTCAGGGCCCCCAAGGTATCTTTTGTTACCAGGTCATGCCCTTCGGCCTGAAGAATGCAGGTGCCACCTATCAACGGGCGATGCACCGCATATTCAAACCAATCCTCGGCACACTGGTGGAATTCTACGTCGACGACTTGGTGGTCAAATCGCGCCAGCGTCAGGACCATCTCAAAGATCTTGAGAAAGTGTTCGGCTTCCTCCGGTCTCGCTTCCTGAAGATGAACCCGTTGAAGTGTGCCTTCGGGGTCACCTCCGGGAAGTTTCCTGGCTTTGTGGTAAGGTATCGGGGTATTGAGATCGACCCGGAGAAGATCAGGGCGATTATCCAGATGCCTCCCCCAGGTAACATCCGGGAACTGCAGGGGTTCCAAGGCCACTTAGCCTATATACGCCGATTCATCGCGAATCTGGCCGGCAAGTGTAAGCCCTTTTCTCGGCTCATGAAGAAAGGTGCCACCTATGTATGGGATAAGGAGTGTCAGACCGCTTTCGAGGAAATCAAGCAGTACCTGCTTCAACCTACGGTTCTGATGCCGCCTGTATCCGGGAAGCCACTGGTCCTTTATGTGACTTCCCTGGAACGGTCCCTTGGTGCCCTTCTCGCCCAGAAGAACAACGAGGGAACATAGAATAGCCTCTATTACCTCAGTCGCATGCTCCTAGATGCAGAAGTTAGGTATTCCCCCATCGAGAAGAGCTGCCTGGCGCTCGTATTTACCGTACAGAAATTACGACACTACTTGCAGCACCACGAGGTACAGTTGGTTTCTCGGGTAGACCCGTTGAAGTATATCCTGAGCCGGCCTATGTTGACTGGCCGTCTAGCGCGGTGGGCTGTGATTCTCCAGCAGTTCGACATCAGGTATGTGTCTCAGAAGGCCATCAAAGGGCAAGCATTGGCGGACTTTCTAGCTGCTCACCCGACCTCCGCGGATCAGCCGCTGGATCTAGGCTTTCCTGATGAGGCCGTTCTCTCGGTCGATCGTGCTGATCCATGCTGGCAGATGCACTTTGACGGTGCCTCCCGAAGCCCCACCGGTAGAAGACTCGATAATCCTAAGCTCAAAAAAGTGGGTTTGGGTATCGTCTTCATTACCCCGGAGCAAGCCGTGCTGCCATACTCTTTCCTGTTATCAGAGGGCTGTACCAACAATGAGGTGGAATACCATGCCCTCATCACTGGCCTCGAGTTGGCTCTCGAGATCGACGTTCCCCATCTGTGTGTGAAAGGGGACTCCGAGCTGGTCGTTAAGCAGATCAATGGCGACTATGTTGTCAGGAAGCCGGAACTTGTGCCATTGCTGGAGTGCACCCTCCTCCTAATGGCCCAGTTCCCTTCTCGGCCAGAAATTTTCCTTATTCCCCGGTCGCAGAACGATCGAGCAGATGGTTTGGCCAGCCTTGCTGCGTCACTCGCGGAGCCTGAATAGGACAACCTGATGATCCGCGTGACGCACCGCAGGCTCATCACTCCCGTTATCCCGGAAGGAGATCGCGGCCCGTCGGTAAGTAATCTCACCACGGTTTCCCCTGTGCCCGGAACCCCGAGTACCCCAGATATGGCAGTCGAATCAGCCTCTGATTGGAGGGCGCCTTTGGTTGAGTATCTCCAACATGGCATTCTCCCGTCGGATCGGGCCGAGCGCGAGCGAGTTCGACGCCGCGCATCACAGTTTGTCCTTCAGAGCAGTCCCGGCCTGGAGCAGATCCTCTATAGTCGCGGATTTGATGGTGTTATCCTCCGTTGCCTTCAAGGAGTTGAGATCCCACGAGTCATGCAAGAGGTTCATGCTGGTTCATGTGGTGCCCACCAGACTGGGCCGAAGCTGTCCCACCAGATTCGGAGGTTGGAATACTTCTAGCCCTCCATGATCCATGACTGCATCAAGTATGCTAGGAAGTTCCATGCGTACCAGGTTCATGCGAACATTGTGCATCGGCTTCCGGAGCCTCTCCATACCACTAGGTATTCTTGGCCCTTTGCAGTCTGGGGTCTGGACGTTGTTGGGCCTTACCCGCCGGCGACGGCTCGCCAGTGTCGGTTCATTCTGACCACCACAGACTTCTTCTCCAAATGGGCCGAGGCGATTCCGCTCAGAGAGGTCAAATCCTGTTCGATCACTGACTTCGTGACCTCCAACATCATTTATCGATTTGGAGTGCCTCACGCTATCCTCACGGATAACGGAGCCAATTTCCGAGCAGCCGAGTTGAAGAAGTTGTATGCCAAGTACAACATTTGCTCGAACCATACATCTCGCTATCATGCGCAGGCAAATGGACAGATTGAGGCGTTTAACAAAACCCTCTCTAACATTCTGCAAAAGATGGTTGGTTAGAACAAGAAGAGTTGGCCGGACAAGCTCCCCAACGCCCTCTGGGCTTATCGGACGGCGACTCGCAATTCCACCCAGATGACCCCTTATTCCCTGGTGTATAGAGCTGAGGCCATCCTGCCCATCGAGATCCAGTTACCGTCCTTGAGCACTGCGGTCTACGACCAGCAAGCGCCGGACAGAGCTGCTGAAGCCCATCTAGTCGAGTTAGAAGCACTGGATGAGAATAGGCTTCGCGCTTTGCACAACTTGGAGAGGAATCAAAGTAGAATGGCTCGAGCTTTCAATAAGAAGGTTCGCCTCCGCTCCTTCCTTCCGGGTGACCTAGTACTGGCCCTAAGAGCGCCAATGATCCCCGGCAGGAAGCCACCCAAGTTGGAGCCCAAGTGGGAGGGACCTTTTGTTGTCCACAAGGTCTATCCCAATGGCGCGTACTCCCTAGAAACTATGGATGGTGAGCGTGTCACTCCTCCCACCAACGCTAGGTTCCTCAAGCAGTACTTTGCCTGAGTGCACTTCGTCCAAGCTACAAGACGTTAAACTGTTCAGCATTCGTCCAACATGACGTTAAACTGTACCACGTCCGCGCTGTAAGACGTTAAACTGCCAAGCATCTTCGTCCTGCATGACGTTAAACTTCCCCTCAAGAACTACGTGTAGCTTGATTCCCATCCTTATGGGATACGTAGGACCGCCTGAACATTCATGTTTCAGGCCCAGCCCCATCCTTCGGGAATTTCCATCCCATCTCGGGCCCTTGGCCCAGTTGCCTCTGGGTATGCGGCGTATGGTGTGAACGCGGGGCTATGCCCTCATTCACGTCGGTTTGCTCGCCACGCTGTACGCCCCCCACGTTTGGGGATGCCTTCCGCTCCCCCCTTTCTCTTTTCGTCCTGCATGACGTTAAACTGCACTTCAAGAACTACGTGCGGCTTGATTCCCATCCTAATGGGATACGTAGGACCGCCTGGACATTCATGTTTCAGGCCCAGCCCCATTTCTCGGGAATCTCTATCCCGCGTTGGGCCTCTGGCCCCAGTTCCCCTCCTTTTTGTGCGAGGCGTATGGCGTGAACGCGGGGCTATGCCCTCATTCACGCCGGTCTACTGGCCGCACCGTACGCCTCCCCCGTGTGTGGGACTACCTCACACCCCTCATCGTCCTGCATGACGTTAAACTGCCTCTCAAGAACTACGTACGGCTTGATTCCCATCCTATGGGATACGTAGGACCGCCTGGACGCTTGTGTTTCAGGTCCAGCCCCGTCTCTTGGTTGATCACGGGGATCTGCCGTCTTTTGGTTGCTCTCAGGGTGAGTCCTCCGACCCTTTCCGGTGATCTGTTAACATGTTTTGGGTACTCAGGTCTATGACCCGTAGTGTCAGATTCAATCCCGACAAGTCCTGTGTTGCTTGTCGGGCCTCGCACTTCCTCTTGTTCGAGCCTTCACTCAAAGGGATCCTCGTTAGCGGTTTGGGTACAATGCCTCAGTGCTCTCCTACCGCTCTGGGTCAATTTACCAGTGGGTCCTGGGCCGCAAATCGATATGAATCCTGCGCTTGAGCGGTTGATGCTCGTTTGCTTGCCCCATCCTAGGCTGACGCGATCGGATGTTGTGTTGCGAATGTGGTCAGCGACATCCTTGATCGCCATGTCGGCTCTTTCAGGCTCTGAACATTGGTTGTGCAGTCCTCATCATACTCCGCCTTTGTGCGTTGTAGTGGAATCTCGACACTATCTTCATACTGACCTTCAGTACACCTTTACACGTTAGGCGGGCCAACCAGGGTAATGGTGTCTTTCGAGGCTCCCACGATCTGAGCACCAAGGATATATGCTGATGTCCTCCCTAAGGGCCATGTGTAGCTGGACCCTCGTCCCCATAAAGAGGAAGGAGTCGCCCGAACAATCGCGTTCTGGGCCCAGTATAGCTGGAGGCTAGCATCTCTACCCCTCGGGTGATGGACATATGCAGGCCCCCATCCCAGGATCCTTCTCCTGGAATTGTGCGTGACCGCAGGGCTGGGGTATGTTCCCACCTCCGCTGGGTCCGCTGTATCGCAATAAGCGGATTCCTCCATGGTCCGAACCACACGACCTTAAACTGTGTTGTCTGGTCTTACCACACGACCGTAAACTGTGATCGTCTTGGCCGCCCGACGAGAAACGGCACTGCATCGTGATGTTCTCCTCAGGGGACACTCACGTTGGGCGCTGGTTAATAACCACGCCATTTATCAATGCCTTTCATGGCTTGATTATTGTGGCGACGCCAGGGATTTCTTAATCACAGGCATGTCGCTGCACAAAAAAACCATCCACCTTTAAGGACAAACAAGAAATATCAAATACCGCTTCTTCTGTGTGCGAGGGTCAGACCCGCACCCTTCCCCACGCGGGTGCCCGATTGTGTTGTGCCACGCTTCAAGAACTACGTGTGGCTTGATTCCCATCCTTATGGGATACGTAGGAACGCCCGGATGTTTGAAACTTCGGGTCCAGCCCCCCACCTCTTAGAGATTCCCCCTTCTCTGGGGAATCTGCCGCCTTCGGGTCACCCTCAAGGCGTGTCCCTCTACCCCTTGCAGTGGTCCACCGGTGTCAAGAGTACTCTGGTTTATTGCCAGGAGGGTCAGGTTCAGCTTGGTCAGATTCCTTCCACTTTTCAGGCTTCGTGCTCCCTTTCATTCGGACCCATCGCCTACGCCCTGGGTGGAGCCCCCGTGAGCGGTCTGGACACAATGCCTCAGTGCTCTCCCACCGGCTCGGGCTGGTGCCCCCAAGGGCCTCGGGCAACAAATCGATATGAATCCTGTGCTTGAGAGGTTGATGCTCGTTTGCTGCCTCATTCCATCAATGGTCAGTGCGATATTGATGCTGCTTTTCCGCCATGGTCGGCAGTACTCCCATATTGTTACGCCGGTGCCCCCAGTCCTTGAGTGAATGGCCGCATGATTCACATTACATTTTCCACCTCCCATTCTGGCCAGGCGAAACCTCGACACTCTTGACACTATCCCTCAGTGCATTTTTGCATATCCAGGGGATAGGACCACGATGTGGCGTGCTTTGAGGTTCTTATGGTCCGAGCCCTAAGACCTTAAACTAAGATCTGCCCCTTTGGTCCCAGCTCTACGACCTTAAACTAAGATCTCCCTAAATGGGGTTCTACGTCCCGCATGACGTTAAAACTGCACTTTCAGAACTACGTGTGGCTTGATCTCCAGCCTTATGGAGTACGTAGGAACGCCCGAGCATCTCGACTCGGGCCTGGCCTCAGGGGTCGCTAAGTCCCGCCCCTCCTCGTCGCCGACCGTCTGGACTGGCTTCTGGTAGAGTGGTGCAGTTGTGATATTCTCCCCGATTCAGCTCGGGATGCCCCATTGCAATGATGGGAAGCGACAGTTACCTCGTCAAAGAGGTTCTGTCTGAGAATTGGGGTAATTCGCGGCCAGATTAGTACATACTCCTAATACGCATTCCCCACGGTGGCGCAATTTTGGGAGTGTTAGATTCTGTCCGAACAAATCATCACTTCGCCCCATGCTTCGCATGCCCTGTTGATCCAGATTTCCACCCTTGTGCCTGAAGTAACCCCCAAAGCGGCATTGATGATGACATGTGATCCGCCTCCTGTAATATGAATGATGACCTTCGGTCCATCTATTGCAGTAGTATGGTCGATTGATCCATTGTCCGCTTGTCGTCTTGGGCATTTCCTGGAAGGCCGACCATCGTGGATCTCGGAATTCGGGACACGCGATTCACCCTTTCTCATTTCCCTATGTTCGGATAAAATCTCAACGCCCCTAGCGTTGTCCCACTCATGTGTCAGAACAAGTTGGGGGGATGATACATTGATTAGGTCTGAGGTCTCCTTGATTAGGAATGACCTCCCTCTTTTCTTTAGAAATCCAGGCCCAATTGCGGATGCCTGAAGCTTGGTTGATGCTCCCGCGAGACAATGAATTGTGGTTGAGCATGTTAAGCCAAAAGATGCAGATAAATACGGTGATTCATACAAATGGGTCGAAGTATTGAGTAGCGGAAGAAAAATGTTCTGGGAATGGCAAAAACAAAGCCCCTAGGGATTAGCATGCTGAATGAGTCTTTCTAACACCGTTACCCTTTGGCTGGCGGCCTCCAGGGCTGCTTCTCGCTCTCTGCATGCCCTCTCTTCGTCGGCGGTCGCAGCACGCAGTTCGTCGATCCTGGCCTGTGATCGCTCCCGCTCGACTTGAAGTGTGACCATCTGTTGGCCCGCCTCCGTCAGCTGTACCTGGGCGTCAACCAGCCGGGCCGTTAGTTGCTCCACAAGCTCAGTGCACATTGCGATGAAGGCCTCCTTCTCTGCCGCCTGCCCTTCGAGACGCCGGACTTCCAGCTCCGCCACGAGGAGCGCCCGCGTGCTCTCCGACATGTCCCGACATTGTGCGACGTCGGCACGCCGGCGGCTCTCGCGCATCTTTTCGGCCATGAAATCACGGACCGTCAGATGGAGGCATTGAGCATCAGCTCCCCCGGCACACAGGAAGCGCAGCCAGGTTTGAAGTGATCCCATGCGCCCTAGCCACTCCGATGGGTCTCGTTTGAGAAAATGCTGGATGCACTTCAACCCCCTGCGTCGCGTTATCCGGCTTTCCTCGACCGCCTCCGCGTCCGAGTCGTCCATCTCCTCGGGGTCGGCAGGCCGGTAGGCAGGGAAGGCAGCCAGCAGGTCTCCTGCAGGGTCCTCCCCTGGGGTGTCCTCACGGGGGATAGGTCCCCTAACATCTGGGCGACCTTCTTCTCCCGCCCCAGCGGCGTTGAAACCCTCGTCAGCCCCCGACCTCTCTCCGATGGCAGCACCGCCGGCGTCCGCTGCCCCCTGATCAGCAGTTGGTGGGGCCGGCTCGGTGTGAGAAGTCTTTTCCGGAGCAGGCGGCATGTCTGCCACTGGTCCACTCGTGGATGGCCCGGGTTCGGCAGCCCGACGAGCCTCCAGTATTGAGATCACTGCGCGGGGCATGCTGTGGGTAGTCACGGAGCATCAACGGCAAGCACCAACAATAAAGTAAAGAGACTTACGGGAATCCAAAGCGTCATCTTCCGCTGTCCCGGCCGCCGCAGGAGCAATTGCAGCAGGGGACCCTTCAGCGCTTGTCAATTCAATGATGGGTGTCTGGCCCCCGCCTTGTCCTGCTGGCGCCTCTCCTACTTCTACTGAGGACGCCTGACCAACATCCGTGCACTCCTGAGAAAGGTGGAGAAATGGGTTAGAAGCTGCATAAGAGAATGGACGAAGCAGGTTGAGTAGGGATAGAAGCGGACCTCGAGGAGCTCGGTGATATCGACATTGTCAGAGCCGGCCACCTCGCCGCTCTCCCGCGGGCTCCCCGGATGGGACCTTCCCTCCGAGCCTTCATCCTCCCCCGTCTCCTCCTCTTCCTCAGAGTGATCGTTACTATCATCTTCCTCCGGCGGCATCTGTTCTGGAGCAGGCTCTAAACCGAGCATCACCTTCACCAGAAGGGACAGCTCCGCACGCTGACCACGCTGGCGCGCGTACTCGTCCATGGCCATCAGATATGCATACCACCGGTGGAAGTTTACCCTGTCGGCGACCTGAAGGCGCCCGACCTCTGGCAGATGGATTCCTTCGCTGGTTATCTTCTGCCAGATGATTTCGGTCCCCAGCGACTGCCGCAGGGTCATCCAGGCCGACCACAGCGCTGGGAAGACTTCATCGTGGGAGGGTTCGAGCAGACGCCTTACCTGCTTCCCGGGCCGCTCCCCGACCACCGCATGTGCCCCCTCTCTGGGCGCTGAAGTCGTGGCGGCAGCCTGCGATGTGCCCGCCGCCGAAGTCCCTACCCGCGCCGGCTCCGCTGCTTGGCGCACCTCCGTTCTCCCCCGCGTGACGGCGCCTCGCCTCCTTCCTTGACGCCCGGTCTCCGCACGGGTGACCTCAAGCCGCCGAACTGGCTTCCGTAGAAGCCCCTCGGGGTACGCGATGGCCCAGTGTTCGGCGTACTCGGTTGCCAAGCCTACGTCGACCCCATTAGGAGGGAGAGTGATGACGTCGCCAGAGCCGAAAGCGGCGAACATCAGCCACATCTGGCGAAGGACGCAAGGGTTCGTCTCCTCCCGAACAGTGGTGAATACCCTCTTCGGCATCCGTTGAAGGCACCCGAACTGCCTGGCAAACCGGGTTGGCACGTAGGGCTCGCAGATCACCTTCCCGTCGATCCAGGCCACGAGCACCCTGCCCCGCATGCTCAGGAAGTATTCGTGCTGCTCCAGCGGACCCTGTCCATTGTCGATCATCTGGCCGACGGGAGTGGGGAACGGGCTGAAGTTGAAATTGGCATGATTGCCAATCCGAATCCTCACGCCCTCTCATTTAGGGTCATCAGAGCGACCCCCGCGATGTTCAGCAGGGAGGGTCGCAGGCCGTTACCTGGAGGAATGACGGCGTTTGGAAACGTGTACCCACCAAGGTGAGAAGCCACCCAGCCGTGGAAGAATTGAAAGGGCCCACAGACCCTTCGTGGCGACCCCCCTCACGAGATGCGTCCCAGGATGGCGTACAACTTAGCCAGCACTGGGACCCCGAGGCTGTATCTCTTGTTGGCGGCCATGGCGCCCGCCATCGCCAGTGTCGCCGGGCGGACGCCCATCCTCGCGTCCCGCACTGGCAGGATCCACCCACTCAGAAAGGCAGCCAGGAACGCCGCGTACCGGACATTTGGGTCCCGGGCCTCGATGACGCGGTACCCCCATGAGCGATAGTCTCTCGTCTCCAGGACCCGCCAGTACGACCCGTTCCGGCTCCTCTGAGCCGCGGTCGGGCACCGCTTCCCCCTGCCTGGAATCTTGACCGTGGGGTCATGCTCCAAGAACTGGCTGAACCACTCCTTGTAGGCTATGTCCTTGTGGAAGTCCTTGACCCCAAGCCGCTCCGTAGCCAGGTCTAGTAGATGCCACGTCAGGATGGGAGTCCGTGACCTGTCGCCCCAGGTGTTCCTCGGAGGCAGGAACTCATCGTATTGGTAACCCTCCAGCGGGATACCTCCGATGTAGTGGATGTCCCAGAGACCGATGCCGACCTCCCCATGGTGAATATGGAAGGTGTTGGTATCCGGGGACCAGCGGGTGAACAGCTCCGGCCCGAGCTCGGACTGCTGGTAGAAGTGGAACTGCGACGTCCACACCGCCTCAAACAGGCCGATGTACCGCAGCTCTTCCGCGAAGTGATTGCAGGTGTGGCGTACCCAGAATTCCCAGGCCCACTCACTAGTGAAATTGCCCCCAGACCGCATGTCCCAGTCCTTCAGCCAGCCCTTGGTGTCGTCAGTGACACTCTGGCGGTATGTGCTCGAGTAGAGGGCTGGAGAGTTCTCCGCAGTAGGATCACTCCCGCCAATGGTTCGCGTCCTCGGGTTCAGGACATAGACATCTAAGTGCCTGGTCTCCCTGGAAGGATGCCCATTGTTGGTGATGTTATAGCGGGGAAGCTCGTCCTCCCGAGTCACCCAGGTCCGTGGCGCATCAACCTCGAACCCTGGCACCGGAACCTCATCCAGGATGCCATAGTTCCAGAGCGGCAGGTTGTCCGACAGCGGATATGTCTTCTGGGCCAGCGTCAGCAAGTCAAACAAGGATTGATTGTTGGAAACAATCTCCTTGGCTCCGTAGACCTCCCCGTTCGCCGCCATATCAGCTCTGCGAATGGCGGCATCCCCCTCATTCCCTTGAATCGCGACCATCTCAGAAGCTCCGGGAGTCGTGTGGGATGAAGCGTGCAGAATCGGACGAGACTGATAGAGAAATTTGGGAGCTGGCGCGCAATCCTAGTGGACGACGCGCAATTAGGAAGTTTGTCGCGTAAAACCCCGGGTGTTCGCGCAAAAACAGGCCGAAATCCGGATGGGTTTGCGCGACGAACAGGTGAATTCCGCGCCGGCAATGGCAATTTCGCGCACGAGAGCTTGAAAGATTGTCGTGCGGAAGGCCGGTGTACGGTACGGGGGACCCATGGCCCATATTTATAGGCGAGGCCGGGTGTCCGCGCTGCGCGGAAAGCGCTTTGCGCGACCGCGACAGTGAATTTCGCGCCCGACACCCTTTTTGCGCGCCCCAGTCCCGCGCCACCCAGGACTTCGGCATTCCGGCGTCTCCCTCGGAACCCGATCGTTGCGACCTCTCGCCGATCAGATTCCAAGGGGGGGCTTTTGTAGACGCCGGAAAAGTCCGTTGTTCCCAAACGAAGCTCCGGATGCAGAAAGCGAGGTCATATTTGGAGTCAGAAGCCTATTTCGGAGGGCCCGGGGGCCTTGCGCGGAATTTTGGAGACCCGCGCGCAAAGTTGAAGTAAGGCGCGCAAACCTCCCGGGATGCGCGCAATGCGTTGGGCCGGCGCGCAATTTTGCGCGCCCGTGGCCCGCGTGACTCCCTTGCGCGTCGGGCCCGATTCCGCGCCCGCGAAGGAAATTGCGCGCCCGCGAACCGGATTCCGCGCCCGTGGTTGCCTATAAATATAAGGCGACCCCCGACATTTTGGGGTTTGCCGGAATTCGAAGAGTCGCTCGTTCGCTCAATCCAACCCCCTCCGCGCGCAATGCCGATCTTCAGGTAACCTCCTTTCTTTCGCGCAAGAAAGCCTCGGGGTTCGCCTTCGCGCACAATCCCTTTGGCTCCTTTCCTTTGAACAACTCTTCACCCAAAGGCTTTCGCGCGCAAAAGAACCCTCTTGCGCGCACCCCCTTTTTTGCTAAGATGCCATTCGTTAAAGAATGAGTCGTTTCCCCCGCGCGCTATCCGAAGCCCGGTGCGCGCAATCTCCATCTCCCGCGCGCAAAGCGCTGGCCCAATTGCGCGCCAGCCTGCCCATTTGCGCGCCGACCCACGGTATTGCGCGCCAAGCTTCTCTTTTTCGTGCAATCCGCCGGGGTCGCCCCCTTTGACCCCCTGAGGGTACCCGCATGCGTGGCGCCCGATAATCTTCATCCCGGGTTCCCGCACCGTGCGTTGTCTTCCCGTGCGGCCCTCCAGGCTCGCGCGAAGTGACACGAACCCATCGGCGGCATCACACTCGTCCGCGCTGCAAGAAGTTAAACTGCCAAGTGTTTCGTCCAACATGACGTTAAACTGTACCACGTCCAAGCTGCACGACGTTAAACTGCCTAGCACATCGTCCGCGCTGCAAGACGTTAAACTGCCAAGTGTTTCGTCCAACATGACGTTAAACTGTACCACGTCTAAGCTGCACGACGTTAAACTGCCTAGCACATCGTCCGCGCTGCAAGACGTTAAACTGCCAAGTGTTTCGTCCAACATGACGTTAAACTGTACCACGTCCAAGCTGCACGACGTTAAACTGCCTAGCACATCGTCCGAGCTACAAGACGTTAAACTGTTCAGCATTCGTCCTGCAGGACGCTAAACTGCACCACGTCCGCGCTGCAAGACGTTAAACTGCCAAACATCTTCATCCTCAACACACGACGTTAAACTGTACTTCTTCCGGCAAGACGTTAAATCGTTCGAATCGCCTGATCCTGTGCCTCGCACGCAGGGTCCCCCTCCCGGTTCGGATGTGGCCCGCACCCGCTCGTCTCTGCAGGGATGTCGGGATTGGAGTGGCCTTCGCCCACGGGGGTAGAGTATTACAGACAGAACGAACTACGTGGACTTTGATCCCTGTCTCCTAAACAGGGTACGTAGGAAGCCTCCCTGAGGATCAAGCCCACCACCTGGTCGTCCCGGTCGTATTCACGTCGGTTTGTCCATCAGTGGACCCCTCCCGGGTTCACACTTGCATCGATTCACCTATGAATCCGCCCTTGTGGGAGACTGCACGTGTGTATCTCCATTGTGCTTCCCCACTGCCGAAGCCAGTGGAGGGCGTGACAGGGATCGAGGTCTCTCACCTTCGTCCCAAGTCCCTCTCCAACTGAGCTCTGCCGCATCCGGGCTGCCTCAGTGCGTATGTCCTGACAGAATGAACTACGTGGACTTTGATCCCTGTCTCCTAAATAGGGTACGTAGGAAGCCTCCCTGAGGATCAAGCCCACCACCTGGTCGTCCCGGTCGTATTCACGTCGGTTCGTCCATCAGTGGACCCCTCCCGGGTTCACATTCGCGTTGATCCACCCGGCCGTTCCATCCCCCTCTGTGCGAGGTGGTTCGGTTCAATCCTCCGCCCGGCGGCCTCGACTTCTTCGTGAGTCGGCTTGCCAACGGCCGGCATGACGTTAAACTGTATATCCGAACTACGCTGACTTTGATCCGCGCTAACGCGCGGTACGTATGAAGCCCCTACGGGGTCCAAGATCTTTACTCCATCATCCAGCCTAACCCTTACCCGGGCCGCCACATCCCGGTGGGGTCATGCCATTTCATTCCACTCCACTTTACTCGGGAAGCCGCCCATGCGCTGGCCCCAATGCCGGAGGTCCCCCGCAAGGGGTTCTGTCATCTGATCCAGTTCTCGTGTTGATCAGTCCGATGCCGTCCCCGCTGGACGTTAAACTCGCGGCATACCCCGTGTTAAACATGGGAAGCTGAGGAAAACCTCAGGTAACACAGTTCCCCGCACCCAGCGCGGGATGCCTCAGGCCATCACGCCTTCGAGAAGCCCTATTAGGGACGGAAGGAAGACATGCATAGCCGTAGTGTTAAGACACGCCCCCAACACCCAGAGCTACCCGGTCTCCTCACCGCAGGTTGCTGCCCCGACCAGAATCTTTGGAGTGTCCGGGCGGAAGCAGCGTAATTAACCGGTGTCCATGGAGACATGGCGCCGGGAACGAGATTCACGAGCACGTCTTAAATCTATGAGGGAGACCCGGATTAGGTGACGAGTTCCGAGGAGACGTCCACGGAAGGAGGAGCCGACATCCCATCATCCCGGTTTCAATCAAGGAGCAGACGCCCCTGAATAAGGGACGGATGCCGCCCACCTTTGGAAAGCGGGACTGCGGGGCCACAAGCCGCGCGCCCATCCCCTCGGGTCGACGGGCGCACGCGCGAACGCGTCCTGGCGGAACAGCGTCGGAACAGAAACCCGACGCACATCCGCACCGAAACACTCATCAAAACTTCTCTTCAAAACTTCAGAAAATAAAAAACGAAGGGAACCCGTCCCTCTGATACCAGTTGAAGTTACCCAGTCTGGATCCAAGTATCATTGAGAGGGGGAGAGGGTGAATCAGTGATATATTTTTCATTTAGGTTTCCCTTCTTTTTGAGACAACCTTCTCCTACTTTTAAATATTTATTTACCTGCTGAACACACACAACCACATGAACCCAAGATTTACAAGGTTCACTACTTAACAAGAGTAGCTACGTCCTTGGTATGGTACATGAATAATATAGTTCCACACAATTCACTAAAAACAATCCTTTGATGTGGAATAATATGAGTAGGATATACCCTAACACTCATGTACCTCTTGAGAGATAATCCTCAAGTGTGTGCACCCTCTTAGCACAAATAGGGTAATGCAATATATCTATGCTTCTTGAAAATACTTCAAAAATATGATATTTGAAAACAAATATTCTATTTAATATTCAAAAGATAATAGGAACTCCCAAGACGTTGTAATAAAACCTTTTACTATACCATAGTCATATATTGATTCACTTGAAGTCACTTCTCACTTAATTTGGGTACTCAAATCTTTAGCTCGCAGAGCTCCTTCGTGAAGCTCCCAGCTTCACAGAGCCCTCTAGTTCACAAAGATCTCTAGTTTGAAAAGCTCAATAGATCACATGGCTTACTATTTTTGTAGATCATAGATTGGTCTGTACAAATTTCACTTATTTTTCAAAGCTTAATGGCTTGCTACAAAGCTCCGTTCATTTGCAGAGGTAACTGCCTTTGTAGAGCTCACTTTCTCCGCAAAGTATCTTTGCAATTCATGAGCTATAAAATTCGCGTTAAGTATCTATACTTTTCTTGAGGGGGTAGGATCCTATTTATAGTTGTTTCCCACCAACTCTAGAACCTTCTAACCACCTCAAATCCACGTCAACTCCAAATCACATAGCTCCAAAATTTCCACCGAAATTCACTCTGTTTCGCAAAGCACCATGAATATTTTTCAGATTTGCAAAGATCAACATAATTTTGAATCATTCCATCAAATACTTTTCACCATAGTGATGATCCAACCACAATGCTCTTAACCACCTCAATTCTCTCTTGGATATCTCATCATCTCTGCAATTCGCAAAGCTAGTCGTAATCGTGAATAATATTGTCAATATTCCTAATGTCTTTGATAAATCTACTTCATGAGCCCCATCTTCGAAAAATTCATTCCTTTTACATATTTTTATGATATCTTCATGGACATCCACTTTTCGTAATACTATCCCAACTCTAAATTTCAGACCGCAAAAATTTGGAAAACACTGGGAAACGACGCCTCCTTAGACACATGCTTCTGCAAGACCAACCATGCTGATTGACCACATGTTTTCCCCCCTTTCCTTCATAAAGCATGCATCACAATTTCTCCAACCAACTTGTGATCTTTGTAAAATACATATAATCAAATAATCGTCATATTTACTATGGAAAGCATTAACTCTTCTGTCATTCCTCACCCACTTATACAAAGTGAAGTGATTTTCTTTCTTCTCAAAATTCCATGACAACAAAAGACAATACTTCGTGCATCCAAAAACTTTATCATCCAACTTGGTCCCAAAAACAACATCATCCCACTTTCATTATGGAGTGGTAAACGGCTGTAACTAATCACCAAATCATTAGTGCTCATCTTTCACCTACTGGAAGGTGTTGCATCACGTCACAAAACACACAATATCCTTTTTTATTCTCGACCACCAATAGTAAATCCAAATATTGAATTACATTTTTGTTAGAATATGATATACTTATCACTTTGATGCATGGAACACATGCATCAAATCCTCTCAAATACATATAGGCACAATAACAAGACCCCAAACATTTCTTATCTCTTTCTCATATATGGTCCAATCAGGAGGTGACTACCCATATTATAGGATTTATGTAATGTAAAAACCCTCTAGGTCCTCATAATGGCTATCCTTGAATCATATTAGAAGTTTGGAATCAACTTATAAGGAAACAAGGGCCATCTTCTCTTAGCCTTATTTAGCCTCCACAAACATCTCAGCCAGAAAGTTCATCATCTTCCACTTAGATTTAGAATCATGGAATTATTCAGTATGTGCCTTACAACTCAATGAATCAACAACATTGAATCCCTTACTAGGTGGATAGTTTGGATTTAATTCAAATGACTATACATATTCAACCCATATCTACTTCTAGAGATTCAAATGTCACTACAAAAAGATGTACTTAAATCTTTTTTGATCGGTAGATAGACTAAACATTTATCCCAATAGGTAATGCTACCCACACATTAATTCATAAAACACCATGACTAAATTGAGATCATGTATAGGGTAATAACATTCATCTTGCCTAAACTATCACATTATATATGATACAACTCAATCTCCATGTATCAATACTTCTCCACATCCATTCCCAAATGCATCAAGAACCAAGGTATACTTCTCACATGACTTGGGTAGGATCAAAATCAATGTAGTAATAAAATGCCTTTTCAACTCCTTGAAGGAATTTTCACATGCTCTATACCATTTAAACATGATCCCCTTCTTGTTCAATACAAAAAGCGGTGTTCCCTGATTAGAAAATTCTTTGATGAATCTTTGATATAACCTCAAAAACCCAAAAACCATTAGATCTCAAAAACATTATTAGGATTATCGCAAGTGACAAATGCATGTTACTTCTCTAGGTCCACTAAAAAACTTTTTATAGAGATAATGTGGCACAAGAAAGGTACCCAATCAATCCAAAATTGAAACTTAGATATCTTAGCATATAATAGATGTTATCTCAGTGTACTCAGATCGATTTTATGATGTTGGGCATGATCATCACGAGTGTTAGATTACACAAAGATGTAATAAAAAACTACAAACTGATCCAGGAATGGGAAAATGATTCAGTTCATCCAGGATATAAACATAGCCGAAGTGTTCTTCATCATGAATAGCGTCATGATGAACTCGTATAGGACATACATTCTTGTAAAAAATATCTGCAGTATATCAGAAGTCTGGACCCTCAATTATCACTACCCCAATCTCAATTCAATCTTGGAGAATACACAATCATATAACAACTATTCAAAAAGATCATCTATACATAAAAGAAGATACCGTTTCTTAACTGTCATCTGATTTATCTTCTGATAATCAACATAAAAACTCAACATCCTTCCAGCCATAAAAAACCCAGAGAACCCTAGGGAGACATTCTTAGATGGCGGACTACTTGTATTCTATTGCGGTTACCGGGGAACCAGTGGTCTGTTTTGCTAATGTTACTCTTTTAAAACTATAGGGGGTGAACTTGATTAGGGGAAATTCCCTCGGTTTACACTTTTTTCGACCCCCATAGGTGGGGGACCTTGTTTTGTTCCTGCGTCTTTATTTTGAATAAAAATCGTAGCGATTGTATGGATGAAAAATCCTTACTATCGATAAGTGCATTATAAACTTCATGTAATTGACCTATCCCTCTTATTTATGCTCCAATATGAGTTCCATGTACTACAACGCTCTGCTAATACAAGTAGTCATTCCTATAAGTATAATTTCTTCTAGCCCGATTGACACAACCGGTAAAGTTCCTACAAAATGACTGGTACTGGGAAGAAGACCCCATTTTTGTAATCTAGATTGTCCTAGATCCTCCGTCACTCCCCATAAATTGAGTGTTCCTACAATACCATTATTAGGGTCCCATCCTACCACATTCCTGACACTTTACTGGTGGTCCAGAACACTAACTACGAATGTGACCTGAGCTGCTAAACTAATGAAAAAACACTCTATTAAAGCTTTTTTTAACCGATCCTTCCACCTGGGTACTCTTTTTTTCCACCGCTCTAGTGAAAATTCTCATAATGAATCTTTTTTACTCTTATAATAAGAACCTCTCTGTCATCCAACAAAATCCATCTATACACCACAGTAGTCCTCCTCCTGGTTATCCTCAGAAATGGGAGTTTCATTCACCACCTAAAAAAACCTCTTCTAATAGAATATATTAACATGGGAATAAATCTCACATTTATGTCCTTCTTGAAAACATATATCCATATATTCCTCATATCATACTAATACTAGAACAATGTTTTTTAAATAATTTAAGGGACCTGCATAGTCAATGAATGAAATACTTGTCTGGTTCAATTGTACAAACTCTTACTCCATCTCTTACATGATAATATCTGGGTAAAATTATTCTAGGAATTTCTCTTGGAAGTATTTCCATACCATACCATCAAACTACTCATACTGAGGCTAAATATCCCACCAATTCTTCCCTTCAACTCCTAACATATAAGTAGCCCAACTGACTCTTTTCCCTAAAGGAGTATCTAAATGGTCAATAATTGTTTATATTGACTCAATACAAAACCTAGATTCCTTAAGTACACCTTCTCTAATAAAGGTAAGGGGGTGTTGTAACTAGAACTCTCCGGTCATATTAGACATATCCACAAAATCCATCCTTAGGTATTACGACCAAGACTTATTTAAATAGACATTACCTAACTTTTTTAGAATACATAAAAAATTACAAAAACATATTCCCAAATATCATATTAGTTTAGTGCCTTTGGAAACATGAAACAAAAATCTTCTAACTCGGTGAAATATCAACAGTTTTTTAAAAAAATATTTCCCCCTTAGTATTTATACTTATAAATATTTAATCATAACTTTGGGAAAGGGAAACATTAGAATGTGGCGAGCTCAAATTATTAGTAAGGGAAAATAAAAGAAATGAGTAAGAATATAATTAACATAAGGGTATGAGAACTTGATCATGATCATAAGAAGATCATACCATGCATATAAAAAATCATAAACATGAATCAAGTCATAAATATTTTCATTTAATAGGACCTTAATTATAAGGAAATAAAAACATGATCTATGAAATAATAATATAAGAATAATACTTGAAATTATGGAAGACACACAAGCATATAAAAACCTAATGTCAAGGTTTCCTAAAAATAACTTTTGAACATGTTAGGCTTGGGTTAATCACTAGTGTACCTAAATTATGATTGGGACTCCCCCTAGTGTACCCTATTGTTTTTAGCATGGTATTTTCTCCCATGTACCGTCTTGTTTCAGTCTTGGGATGTCCTCCTGTGTACCCTCTATTGTAGGCTTGGGATTCCCTCCCATGTACCCTTTTAGCTCTTAAAACATTTATTATTACCCAATTCATTAGAGGGATATATAGTTACCAACTATAACTAAATTAAATCATACATATATGTATCAAAAGATCATAAAAATCATATCATAACCCATTCCATGAAATTGGTTTCATAAACATGAAATCATAACTTATCTTGTTTTAAAAAGAAACATGTTTCATTATCATTTCATCGAAATATAACCTGTTAAAAGAAGCTGGTTTCATAGACATATAACCCGTAAAAGTGAAATGGATTTCATAAAAATAATTCCATAAAATGAAACCCATTTATAGAAATAATATAAATGGAAACATTAAATCATTTCCCTATGAAAGTATGATTAACAGTAATTGATGTTATCCAAGATGAGAAATAATTTTTCTAGATATTTTAAGAAAACTTCATGAGGAAATTATCCTTTATTCATTAAAAAAATTCATATTAAAACATAAAACCTTTTAAAAACGCTTTTTATGTAATGAAATTTGAAAACTTATAAAGGAATCATTTAAAAAATTTTGAAAGCCTTTTTCCCTTGTAAAATTTGAAGAGAATCTCGAAAAAATTTTGAAAACCATTTTTCATTAAAAATATATAATATAACCTTGAAAACCATTTGAAACCATTTCATTGAAAATATATTTTAATAAAAATTATTAGAAATTAACTTTTTAAACATGAGAGGAATCTCCAAAAAATTGATGGTGAGTAAATATATACATGTCGTACGAGGTAAAAAGAATCCTTTTTCTTGGTAAACAATTAAGACAAATACCTCATTCAGACAGTGATAAGAAGTGTCCTTTAAAGAAACTGGTGAAAAGAAAAATGGGTAATAATCTCTTTTAATGAGTATATAATGTTATTAGAATATTCATGGAACCCCTTTTTAGAAAACATGGGTTTAAAGGAGCATAGATTTTTTACTGAAGAGAGGAAAAATTCAGGCTTTATTTAAAACACATTCTTAACTATCTTATGTAAAAAATTGTTCAAAATGGTAAAAATACATGAATATTTCATGAATATATATAAAATAAGAAATTTAATGTGATTTCATAATATATAGATCAAAATATTTCATCAAAGAAATCATAAACATAAACAGTCTTGAAAAGTGATTAGATTGTTTCAAAAATCTCGTACCACTTGGTAACTTTGAACCATACTCCCCATGTAACAAAATGAAATTAAATGAAGCCTAAAATATCTAAAATTTAATGATATTAATTATATAACATTTCAAATATAGTATATACACCTTATATTAAATTACAGGTTCATAACATGGCATGTGTCTCAAAGAAGGAAAATTGAGATGAAATTACTACACCGATTAGTGAAATTTGAAACATAAATACTATGAACAATATATCATAGAATGGATATGTAAATAACCATAAATTTAAGAATAATAATAATATAATACATTAATTAAATTTATATGAACCACTCAAGAGAAAAAATTGGTGAAAATGACACGTTTCTCATTAATATAAAAAGTGTGTTGAAATTCCGTTACCTTGTGTCTTAACTCTCATTGTACTAGATCAAACCTCCTATACGATAAATAAAAGTTTATTATAAATCTTATAAAGAACCATATTGTTATATCTAATATAATATATGGATTCAATATTTCTTTATATTACCCTCTTGTTAACAATTCCTTGTTAAGGTTTCACTTTCGGTAATATTGGTTTTGTTCTCTACAAGTGTCTTAATTTGTTATATATTTGGTCATTATACTAATATAATGATTTAAATAGTGTAAAACATGATATAAATATCATTTGTTTTCACTATATTTATGATATAATAATCTATATAATATATAAGTGTGATACAATGTACACTATTCATGGAGATAGTAGGCCGTATGTACGCATGAACGCTGTTTCCATTTAATTATCGTATTAAAAGAAAGAAAGTAAAGGAAATTTATGGATATATATATGTATAATATAAATATAAAATTATAATAATTATATCATATATATCATATATCTTTAGTAAATACATCCTTAATATAGTTCATGTAGTGTGTGAACGAGTGATATCGCTTTGAGGGGGCTGTAGTCCACAATTTCTCAAATAATGTTTTAGTATTTACACCAAATGGAAAGTATAAAGATATGTGTTTGAAAAGGATTAAAAAATCTTAAATAAATAATAAATATAATATATAACATATATAAATAGAGTTTCTTTCATAATTTCAAACATGTGAGATGGTAAAGAAAAAATGAACAATCATTATTTGGTGAGGTAGTAGTTCACTTTACACATAAACAGTATGCCTGTTACCCGTTAGATGGATGTGTGTGTAAGTGTAGGTCAACAAAATAGAATAAAAAAATACTATTATATTTTTTATACTGATTTTTATACAAAATCATGGAATAAAAATACTTGAGGCAGTGGAGAATGAAAATAAAAGAAAGGTGTTTGAGGGAGGGTGTTACCTCTTAATCAGGTAAATCCTTTCGGTTCGCACGAAAGGGCTTCCCTGGAATAATTTTTCCCAGATGGATTATTCAAGGAGTAAGGGAGGGATTTTGTGAGACTACTTGGATAGATTTTTTTATGAATCAATGTGGACAGATAGGTGCGAGGAAGTGGGAAGAGAGGAGGCTTTTTTATAGTGGAGGAGTGGCACTCTAGTAATATTTTGAAAAAGTAATTCGATACATATTTTTCACATGTAAATTGGACCCAATAATGAACCTAATTTTATATAAGGTTGAATAGGGTATAAATATGTCCATAAAATTCCTCTTGGACCATTTTCTAGGTCGTTTTGGGTCTTAAATTTAAGGTTTAGTACTTAGTCAAGCTTAATTTTACCTTAATCGATGTATTTAATTTGAATTACATTGAGAATTTGTTTTGGTCAAAAAATAATTTGATATTATTAGACATTATAAATTATTATATTTCAAAATATCAAATCCATTTTTCCAAATTTCAATCACAAAAGTGTCAGAAATTAATTTAAAATTAATCCCACTTACGGGACGACACTGTGGCTTTTAAAAGTAAAAATGATCAAATGTTTTCTATGTTTTTATATCCAATTTCAATTTAAAATTGGTTCAAATTACTTAAATTATATTAAATAATATAAATATTATATAGTTATACTTTAAAACTAAATTATTATAAAATTTAAGCTTATAATTAAATTATACGAAAAAAAAGTTTTGAATTAAAATCCAGCATTTTTAACTATTCATCAAAAAATGAAACCTTATTGAAAAACATAAACAAATTATCCTAACATTAATTTTATGTTATTATTCAAAAGATAAATTTTATTTTGAAATATTAAATCTATAAAAATTACCAAAATTTTATTTGAAATGAGTTCCCCATTAAATGGAGGTAAAACTACCTTTAACAAATATAGGTTTTTATGCATAAAATTGGGGCTTTTCTTATCTAATGTAAATCAAATCTATTGGATTAATATGAAAAATATTTTATTGAATATATAAAATATATATTAAATTAATATCACTCAATAATTGTAAATAATTTAGTTTATTAGTCTAATACACCTTTGTGACCATAGAAATATTAATACTTTTCTTTATATTCAATCAGTTTTTCATATTGATTTCTAATTAATTAGTAACCTAAGAATTCATATTAAATTTCTATAAACCATATATTTTCTTAAATTATTTTCTAATATTAATAATCAATAGTGTAACTTCTAGGTTATATCTTATTATATTAAATAATAATATTTTAGTAATGTATTATTTTTTAGTAAAACTCGGTCATGCGTGTTACACAAACCATTGAGGAAAGTCATTATTTCATATAATGAAAGCCATACTCGGTGTTCTATATACAGAAAGCTAAAATTTATGTTATTTGTAGTTCATTATTAACATGGTGTTATGTATAATTTAATATAAACAGAGTGATTTATTATAAGATAATGTATATTTTAGTATTGCGTGAAATCAAAAATATCTAAAAGATAAAATTATTTAAAAAAAATATTTCCCAAAATGGTGGGGTGTTACATTATACCCCCATAAAATTATTTTTTCCTCAAAATTCATCTTGGTTTTCAAAGGTTTAATACTTGACAGTTTCATCCATAGTAACCCACATCTTAAAAAGGATTACTAAATATTCCCTTAAAAATGGAAAGTCGGAACCATAATAGTTACCCAAAGTAACATATAACTAAGTTTCCTCATAGGAGAAGATAGGTTAGGAGTAAAAATTGGACATAGATAAAAAAACGTAAACATTTATTTGGATTAATTTATGTCATCAATAAAAAAATTGAATGATTAAATAAATGTTGAGGGTCTCAAAGTCATAAATATATATTGATTTGAAAAGAAACCAGTTCAACAAAATTTAAGGTATTAGGAAAACATTACTGTTTTTATCACTTTTATAATGTTGAGTAATTCTTGATATATTTCTATAATTTTTTTCCTACTTTTAATTTTCATAGATCAATTTATAATACATCCATTATCTGAAGGAATGAATATCAATAAATTAACATTGATATATAAATCCCTAAAACACACTTTTATCAGATATTAAGGCCCATAAAAGAATGAAAAGTATAACTATTTATCTATAACTATTCTTTAAAAACAACATGGTTAATACATTAATCTATAAACATAAAAATTAACACTCTTGTTTCATCATAAATAAATATTCATGAAAAATAATTTTACATTAACCAGGACATCACCTAGGCCAGTGGTAGGTGTGAAACCCTTATCATTATTTGGTCATGGGTTCAAGAACCATGACCTTAATAGAACTAATTGGTTGTCACCCTACATAGATTATGTCCTTTTCTAAAATCAAACTAATATAATTTTAAAAATATGATGGATATCCATGAAATAAGTTTAATCACTAAATATCCATTTAACCATGGTTTTCAATACAATCTAATTACTCTAAAATTTAACTTTATCTTTTCTTAAATGGTTGGCCTTATAAACTTTATAAAAGATTAAAATAGTAATCAATATAAATAAGGTCATGAACTTATCTTAACATTGATCCACTGAATGTCACAATTTACCTCTTGGTTTTCACATTCTAAACATGTGAATAACCTCATCATATATTTTATTGAAACATGGTGATAACCTAAATTACTAGTAATACTTTTGGAAAACATACATGATTTCTTATTCCAGAGGTTACTGAATATATTACTTAAATACAATAAGTTTTAAAATTCATCCATGATGAAATATATTTTTTCAACAAATCAATATTCAAATCTAGGGAAAACAGTACTATCCAATTTAATTTATCCAAATCAGTCATTTCTTTATCCATGAAAAAGAAAATTTTCTCAACATCTTCATCACACTAAGGGTTACATTTCATTAATCAAAATATCACTTTTCTATGTCTTTATAACCATTAGACATATAATTTTAATCTATAATTTAAACTTACATTTAAAATATTTATATTTCCCAATTCATATAACATAATAATTTAATTCTAAAATACACATACTTTATTCATCAAACTTTATTCATAAACTATTACTCAAGCTTCATAAACATATTCCTTAATACCACATTACTATAATATGAAACATTAATCTTGTCTTAAGGTTACTCAACCTCAATCTAATAATTATTCTTATGATCAATGTAAGAAATATTAGAAGAACATCACATACCTTTCACATGTCATTTTCAGTCTTTTTTATCATCAGAAGTATAACCAATACTCGTACCACCTTTTTGATACTCTTTATGATATTTCAACTTGGGAAATGGATTCTCATAATTCCCATAATTTCCATATATTAAACAGTAAATTTTTACCATGTTCTTTCTAGTTCTCTCAAGTGACCAAAACTGAAAATCATAGTGTTAGAAACATTTATCATATTGGGATACAATATAATCATGAAAAATTATTTATATGGTGACTAAAACATGGATCCTACTTATTTAATCTATGAAACCTTAGGTATATCATATGTTATTCATATTCATCCCATATTTAAATCCTACAATATGGTACTTAAAGAGTTTGTGAATTCCCAAAGCATAACCCCTGGGAGTATTAAACTAGGAATGCAACAAGTCCCATTGTCATATACCAGATTACCCTAAGTCTGGCTCGAAACATCTTTTCATAGTTTTTACCCACAGGTAAATGTTTTCTAGATCCACATCCACTTTCATTATCTAGACATTAATGTATTTCTAAGAAACCACTTACTCTACCCTTTACCAAAATCTTGAAATTTTCCTAAACATTAACTCATCCTTAATGAAATCCTTAGACATATACATATAAATATACCTAGGAATATCACTACATATTTCTAATCCTAGTTTCATAAGGATAACTAAACCTTCACTCTGATAGTAAATATAATGACCTAGTCTTAAAATACATAGGCATTACATCACTTCTGAAAAATATATAAAAAATTACAAAAAAAGACTCCCAAAGACCATAATAGTATAGTGACTTTGGAAATGTTGAATAAAAAAATTATAACTCAGTGAGATATCATTATTTTTTCCCAAAAATATCTCCCCCTTAGTATTTATACTTAAAATCCTTTCTTCATAACATGTGGAAGGTGAATATAAGAAAGAGGTGATATTAAAAGGTCAATAAGGGTAAATAAAGGAAATGCATAAACCTATTATTAATATAAGGTTATGAGAACATGATTATGATCATTAGAAGATCATATTTTATATATCAAAAATAATAAGCATGAATTATGGAATAAATACTTTCTACTTATAAGACATGAATTATAAATAAATAATTAACATTATCCATGAAATAAGAATATAATAATAAGACATGATATTTTGGCCAACACACAAGTATATAAAAACCTTATTTCATTGTTTCATACCAAGACCATTGTAACATGTTAGGCTTGGGATAATCAACCATGTGCCTACTTCAGACTTGGGATAACCTCTCGGGTACCGTCTTGTTTTTAGAATGGGATTCCATCCCCTGTAACCTCTTGTTTTGGGATTGGTATTTCCTCTCGTACACCCTCTTATTGCGGTCTTGGGATTCCCTCTCATGTACCCTTTGAGCTCATAAAACATTTATCACTACCCATTGAATTTGAGGGTGATATAGGACCCACCCATCACTTAATGAAATCATATATACAAGTGCCAAAAAATCATAAAAAATCATATCATAACCAATGAAATGAAATTTGTTTCATAAACATGAAATCGTACCAAAACCTATGAAAAAAGAAATAGGTTTTATAATCATTTCATCAAAACATAACCCATAAAAATAAGCTGGTTTCATAGAAATATAATCCATGAAAGAGAAATTTATTTTTAAACATAATTCCATAAAACATAAACTATTTAGAGATAAAATATTAATGGAAACATTGAATCATTTCTCAGTAAGGCATGAGAGACACCAGAAATTATTATTCTACATGGGAAATAATTTTTAAATATCTTTTAATAACACTTCCAGAAGAAATCATCCTTTCTCATTTAAAAACTATTTCTGAAGACATAAAACCTCTTGAAAATAATTTCCATGAAAATATACTTGAATTCTTATAAAGGATTCATTGAAAAAATTCAAATCCTTTTTCCTTGTAAAAAAATAGCGGAGTTTAAAAATATTTCGAAAACCTTTTTTCCTTGAAAACTTATAATATAAACTTGAAATTTTTTTGTAAAAAAATTCATTTAAAATCTATTTAAAAAAAATTTCTTAAAAATTCAACTTTTAAACAAGAAAATAAATATTCAAATTATGGATGGTAGGTGAATCCATACATGCCGTATGAGGTAAAAGGAACATTCCTTTTTCATAGTAAAAGGGTTAAAAAATGCCATATTAGAAAAGAGAAAAGAACATTCCATTGAAAACATTGGTAAAAGAAAAAAAGGGTAGACATTTATTTTAATTATCATATGATATTAGAAAAATATTCCTGGAAAAACATTTAAGGAAACATGGTTTTGAAGGAATGAAGATTTCTAATCGAAGAGAGGGAAAATTCATGATTTCATAAAAACACTTTACAAACTATCTTATAAGCCAAAGAGTGGAAAATGGTACCATTAAATGATTATTTCATGAATAACCAGAGGATAAACATATAATTATTGTTATTAATAAATGTATCAAAATACTTCCTTAAAGTAAGTATAAACATAAAAAATCTTGAAAAGTAATGAGATTGTTTCAATAAACTCTTACCACTTTGTATCTTTGAACCATACACACCATTTTACAAAGTAAAAGTACATGAAGATTATAATATTATTAAATAAATGATATTCATTATATAAAATTTCAAATACATTTTATAAAACTTACTTAAAAATATAGGTGCATAACATGGCATGTGTCTTAATGAAGGAAAATTATGACGAAATTACTTTATTGCTTTGGTGAGTTATGATACCTAAATCCTATACAATAAATATCATATAATGGATATATGAATAACCAAAATTTTTAGAATAATATAAATATAATAAATTCATGGGAACTATAAACACCATTAAAGAGAAAAGAGTGGTGAACACAACTTATATCTCAGAAATATAAAAAGTGAGATGATATTCTCGTTCCATATGTCTTGACTCTTGTAATACTTATTCAAAACTCTTATATAATAAATGTATGTTTGTTATAAATATTTTATTGAAAAATATTATTATATATAATATCATATATTTATTTACTATGACTTTATATCGACCAATTGTTAACAATTCTCTGTTAAGTTTTCACTTTGGGTAATATCCGCTTTGATCTGCGTATGTGTCTTAATTTATTAAATTCCTAGTCATTATACATATATCATGATTTAAATAATGTAAAACATGATATAAATATCATTTATATTTGGTATATTTTTCTTATAATAACCTATATAATATAGCTGTATGAAATGTAATTCACCATTCATGGATATGGTAGGTCGTACGTACGCATGAACACTATTTCCATTTCACTGTCGTATTGAAAGAAAGTTAGTAAATGAAATATATGTTTGTATATATATATATATAATTATTCTATAAGTTTTATTGTATCTTATATCATATAATTTCACGAAATCCATCCTTAATACATTTCATATAGTGTGTGAATGAGTCATATCGCTTTGAGGGGAGGTAGTCCACACTTCCTCAAAACAAAATAATCATATTTTAATCAAATGGAAAGTATAAAGATATGTATTGAAAAAGTATTAAAAAACATTAAATACATAATAAATATAAAATATAACATATATAAATAGAGTTTCTATCCTGATTTCCACCATGAATGGAGATAAAGAAAAAAAATGAAAAATCATCATTTAGTAATGCGATAGTTCACCGTACACATAAACAATATGTTCGTTACCCATTAGATGGATGTCTGTGTATGTGTAGGTCAAAAAAATATCATAAAACTATAATATTATACTTAATATACTTATTGTTTTTACACAAAAATGTAATAAAAATATTTTAATGAGTGGAGAATGAAAATAAAAGGATTTTGAAGGAGGGTTTTACGTCTTAATCAAGTAAATCCTATTGGTTCTTACCAAAGTGTTTCTTTGGAAGAAATTATTCAAAAATAAAATCATAATGGAGGAAAAGAGAGATTTGGGGATATTACTTGAGTATATCTTTGATGAGCCAAATTTTCTTTAGATGTGTGAGGAAGTGGGAGGAGAGCATGCCTATTATAGTGGAGAAGGAGTGTCACTCTTGTAATAATTTGTCAATGGAATTGCATACACATTTTCTATATGTCACGTCGGTTTAATAATGTAACAATTATAGATAATGGAGGATTAGGACTAAATATTTCCATATAATGTCCTTTGGATAAGTTTTAATGTGTTTTTGGGTTTTAAATTTATGGTTTAGTCCCTAGTTAAGGTTAATTTTACCTAAATCGATGTAATTAATTTCAATTACATTCACTATTATTTTTGGTCAAAAAATAAGTTAACCTTATTTTAAATTTTAAATTATTATTATTAAAAATATTAAATCCATTTTTCCAAATTTCAATAATATATGTGGAAAACATTAATTTAAAATTAATCCCACTGACTGGACGACACTGCAGGTTTTTAAAGTAAAAATGATCAAATGTTTGCTATGTTTTTATATCCAATTTCAATGTAAAATTGCTTCCAATGAAATAAATTGGATTAATTGATAAAAATATTATCTAATTAATGTTTTAAACCAATTTAAAATATAATTTACCCTTATAAATAAATTATATGAAAAAGATGTTTGGGATTAAAATCTACTATTTTTAATTATTCATTAGAAAATGAAGCATTATAGAAAAATTTTAATAATTTATCCTATCATAATTTTTATGTTTCAATTAATAAGATAAAGTTTATTTTGACTTATTTAATCTATAAATGTTCCAAAAATTGTATTTAAAAGGGGTTCTTCATTAAAAGGTGGTAAAACTATCTTGAAAACATGTTGGTTTTTATACATAAAATTGGGTTTGTTCTTTTCTTATGTCTATCGAATCAATTGGATGAATATAAAAAATATATGATTGACTATATAAAATATATATTACATTAATATTACTCAATTATTTTATTTTATTTAATTTATTAGGTTAAAAAAAGTTTGTGACAATAAAAATATTAATATTTTCCTTTATTTTCAATCAATTTTCATATTCGTTTCTAATTAATTGGAAACCTATGAATTCATCTTATATTTATATAAACCATATATTTTAATAAATTATTAAATAATAATCATAACATATAATTAAAATTCTTGGTTATAAATTATTATATTAAATAATAATATTTTAATAATATATTGTTGTTTGGTAAAACTCAGTCATGTATGTTACACAAGAAATCAGGGAAAGTAATTATTGAGTGTAACAATAGCTAACCTCAGTGTTCTTTATAGATAAAGATATAATTTATATTTAATTTAGTGCATGATGAACTTGGTGTTTCATATAATTTAATCCAAACAAAATGATTTAATATAAAATAATGTTTTTTGTAGTGTTGCATGTAATGAAAAATATCAAAAAAGATTAAATAAATTCGAAAAAAATAAATCAAAAAATTTTAGGGTGTTTCACTAGGTCCCATTCCATGAACTGTATAAAGTGAGAAAATATATCATATAACTTCTCTCTCATCCCTTCCCCCAAAACTATTAGGGCCTCGGGTTCGGCTATAGGAGGAACATTTCTAGTAATATCCTCCTGTCATCCCACAAACAATCATCGTCATGGAGGCATGAATCTAAAATTCCATTAATATATCTTAGGAAACATATCACATCATTAACACATTTTCACAAGAGTGATTCACATAATTTTATAACAATTAATCTTGAATACACTACACTACTTTTCAAAATCATGGCACAAGGACTACCCTTAGCAATCCCTAACCTAGGCCATGGCTAATAGTGAGTAAGAAAATTTTCATAATTTTAATTTCCTCATTAGAAATCCATTTATAAACCATATCAATTTAACACATTTGGAATAATTTTTAGTTATCAATTCATTTTTAGGAAACATTTCATTTTAAAATTACTATTGTAAGGAAAAGAATTTTCTTTCCCATAATATACTCATATACCATATTTTTGTGTGTACCTGAAATGATCCATTCCATGTAAATTCTTGAGTTCATAAAATGGTGCATATATACACAACAATCATTCCATACCGGGCCATGGGGAAAATATCATAAAAACAAAAACATCATTAAACAAGTGAATCAACCAAGGTGAAATAAAATACAACTATAATAGAAAACATCAATAACAATAATCCTACCAAGGGTACTTGGTTTTTACAACACAAATAGGTTATCTAATACCTTGCACGAGAACATGGAAATGGATTGAATAATTGTATTCTATTAGATACCATTGAAAAATAATAATACACCTGAAAATAAAATGAAACCTCCATCTGATACAATATTGTAACATTGTATCCAAGGTTCCACATATCAGTGCCTCAAGCTAGTTCTCCACATGACCTCAAGTGTGCATCCCCAAATACCAGTGGATACTAACTAGTAGCGAGGGCCTAATATGTAATGTGGGGATACTATAACCTCTTAATCAATGTATTACAATAATATAAATCCATATGTAATATAAAAATGATAATAAAATAATCAATAATCAACCGAACAACACATGATGTTTCCCAAACTAGGGAAAATGACCATAAAACAAAGTAGTAAATATTTCATTCCGTACATGTATCAAGAGTCAAATGAAAACCCAAAATAAATACACACTTACATATCCAAAGAGGGTCCCGATATCATGTCTCGTACACTAATCCATGATCTATCCCAAATCCCAACTCATCTATATAACATGGGGCTCTTTCCCTTATCCAATCCAGTAAACATGAAGTCCATCCGAGCACCAATCTTGTGGCCTAGGTAGGGTGTGAGTAGAACTCCATTGGAAACCACCCGTGGGGTATAATAAAATAGAGAGTCTATAATAGTGTATCAAATTATATATTGAATAAAGATCAAATGAAAAAAGTAAATTGGTTTCACATTAATTATTCTTTAGTCCCCCACATCATACCTAATTAAACACATGTCAGAGTCTGATATGTACAACATAGGGGTTTTACATTTTAATATTTCTATGGGATTTCATTTTTCAATTCAAATCCAATCTCATTCAGTAACCTGGAGTATTATTCTATTTACCATTATCACAAATAATTGGAATGTCATTCCAATATCAACTTACATTTAGGAATTGGGGGCCTATAGCTTCAGTCTAGAACCCTGTGGGTACATGGATCATATGTCCCTCAACCAAAAATCATTGTTCCCATTCACATATAAATATATATCACAGATTTAGAGCATCGGTATGGAACCCCATGGGTACTTGTATCATCATTCCCTCACCTACAACTTGTTATTCACAATTATATAGAGATATATACCAAGGTTCCCCACTAGTGATCTTATAGTCAATCATTCAAAAAACGATAGACTATTTTATTTATCAAACACATCCATAGATTATTTTCTTTCATCACTAGGAACAATATTAGAAATTACACAATAATTCATTTATCATTAATCATTACTAATCTCATTAACCATTCAAATTTAACCCAATAAACCCTATAAATTCCATGATAAAACATTGTAATAAGAATTTAGTTCAATTCCATAGACCCATCAATCCCCTTTTTAAATTTTTCGACTCTTCATTTCAAGGATATTCTATTACCCCATGGGATTTCATCACAAATAGTCTCATAATCTCCAACAGGCTAACCAGATACATGAAGGGACTCACAATTAACTTTGAATAAAATTATATTTCTAATTTAGAATAAATTAAACAACATGGAAATGAAATTATACAAATTCAAAGATGATATCATGATTAGGACTATGTGAATTTCTAATTAGACCACATACCTTTGGATCTTTGAAGAACACTCACAAAAAGTTAGCCCCCAATTCGACATAGAATGGTCAAATTCAGAATGGAAGAGGAGATCTAGGGTCAAAACCTAGGATCAAGATCCAACAAAACAAGATCCATTAAAACCTAGATCCAAACCATCGTCAATGGAGGAATTATATTATCTTCAATGGGGAGAAAATATGAGAGGGATAATAATACAATCAAAATTGTAATTTTATATTAAGAGGAGGTGATCTTTTTCCATTGGATCTATGATTAAAAAAGGATGGAGTTAGAAGGGAATATGAATCCTTATAGGATCCTCCAAGATAATGAAATATCATAATTGGCAGAGTGGTGTGATTAGTGGTATAAACTGGGGGGTTCATGAAATTATAATCTAATTTTTAGAGATTTTAATAACCACATGCATGGTTTTTGAGATGAGTTAGGTGGTTAGAAAAACTATTCCCTATAATCATACACCCCTACATTTCGGGGGGAATGGTTTTTCCAGGGAGGGAGCATGGTTTGTTTAACCGTTCACCAAACATACGATCCCCCTCTATCCCATGGTTCTTAATTTTTAAGGGTGGGAACATGGTTTTGGAAAACCGTGTACCAACCTTTCACTAAATAGGTTCCATACAAAATCTTTCAAACTCAGCTGAACACACCCAAGAAAATCTTAGACTAAAACTAGATAAAAACAAGGGTAAAAAGATACCTTGAATGAGTTTGATATATCTTCATAAGGTTTGGATATTACTACTTTGGAATATAATCTTCCAGTTGATCAGATCTTATCATCTTTTAGAGTAACACCTCCACTAACTCTAAATGATTCTAGGCATGATCTACTCAAACCTTTCCGCACACTAAACTAGATACGACATGAAAAAAACATTATAGAATGGTCTCTTATAGGGATATAGATCCCATAATTCTTTACTTATGGTGAATTCATAACCTCTAAGGTGAAATAAATAGTTATGGCATAGAGTGCATCCATACCAATAAACTATAAGATATCCATTTCTAATGTGGTTAGGATACCTTATTCTTAATTTGGACTATGACATAGCCTTATTTTCTATGGCATGAATAGCTCAATAGGTCCCAAGCCTAGAAATTTCTCTAAATATTCTCTTAAAAGTGGCCATATGTATATGGTGAAGAAACCTCAAATATTACATTGTCATTTTAATCCCTTTATGTCCATTTATACACTATGGTGCTTCTGACTGTGGCTTGACCTATGAATATTGAGTCCCACACCAGACTTTTCTTTGAAATTCCCACAATATATAACCATTCACCTATTACTACCCAGGTATTTAAGGAATAATACTTATTGATTTATATTTAAATTTAGGAATAAGATATTAATTTTTCATTAAAGGGGACACTTTTTCGATAGCGTAATCGACAACCAGTAACGGGTTTCTCCAAAATCTTACATTGTAAACAACACTGATTTATACTGAAATAGAATACAACAATATTATTATTATTTTAAATGGTAGTTAATGCCTGGAAATTAGAATTTATGGAATGAATAATATCAAATAAAGTATGAAATATGGTTTACACATGTTTAAATATTGATTCATTTGTTACCAAATTTATTAGAAATGAAAATTAAAACCAATTGAATATAAATGATGTATCTTTATGAAAACCTATTTAAAAAGAGAATAATTGTGTTTAGAAAAACATATCACCCTTTATGGTTTTTATTTAATGAAAAATATTTTCTATATATTCAATTTAATGTTTTAAATCCATCTTATATTTTTTATAGATAGGATATAAGAACAAATTAATCTTTTCTGATTAAAGAAGTATTTTCCTAAATATGTAGTTTTACTACCTTTTGATAGAGAATACTTTTAATTAAAGTTTTTCTCACTTTTATATGTTGTATTTTAAAAAATAAACGTTTTCTTTAGAAGAGGATAATAAAATTTTACTTTGGATAATTTTTTTTGTAATTTTCTGATAAAGTTCAATTTTTTATTGAATAGTTAAAAATGCCAGATTTTAAGTCAAAAATACCTTATCATATAATTTATTTATATAGGTATATTATACTTTTAATTGGTTATAAAGTGTAATTAGATTATATTTTTATAATTTCATCAAATTTTGTTCATTGGAAGTAATTTCAGTATGAAATTGAACATAAACACATGTGAATCTTTTGGTAGTTTTACTTCTTAAAAACATGATTTTTGGTTTTGATAAACGTGAATTAATTTTAAATTAATTTCTGAAACATCTATGTTTTGAATTTTGAAAAATGGATTCTATATTTGAAATCAGGAGGTCCAAATTTTTTAAATAGGTTTCTTTAATTTTTAGACATTATGAATAATAACTTCAGTAATTATTTTATTTACCATGGTTAAAAGGTAAATCTAGTAAATAAGGGTAAAGAAATAATATTATAATAATATTAAATTACCCCAACATGTGTAGTAATCCTATTGGATGAGATATGTCTGAACAAGCGCATCCTTGAGTCGATTTTGGGACCCCATGGATCCAGTTTGATGTAAAATGATATTTTATAAGAATTAATTTAAAGTTAAGAAAAATGTAACATAAACATATATTGTTTAGTAAAACAATTTTTATATAAGGTTATATAAGTGATATTTTTGACTATAAATATTCAATATAAATATAAAAATATTTACTATATTATGGTATTTTATTTATATTTTTTAGAACCAAATAAATAAATATATTTATGACACAATGATGATGGAGTGATTACCTTTTTAATGAATGATTTAAACAAATGTGATTATAAATATTAAAGTAAATTTATTTTAAAACTTTTTATTCAATACAAGAATTTTATGGATCATTATGAATCAATATATTTTAATTAATTAATTGTTTTTTAATGAATCAAGTTGTTATAGTTTTTTATAAAAATCATGATATGAATAGTATAAAAATTGGCATAAATGAGTTTTTAAAAGAAATACTATTTTATTAAATGATATAATAGTCCTAAAAATCTAATATTTGGAAAAATCACATAGATAATTTTTAAAACTACATTATTGAACCACTTTAGGTTCTATTTTCAATTTATTGTAACTATATTAACCTTATTGTATGAATATACCAGAAGACATGGTAAGAGTCAAATTAGTTAACTAATGGTTAAAGATAAAAGATAAAGTTATATTTGTGACTTATACATGTCTAGAACCTATTTTTTGAGAGTTTATATACCCAAAAAAATCTTATATTTTAAATAAATGACTTTGGGTCCATTGGAAACCGAAAATAATTTTATAATAAAATAATATTTCAATACCTTCCTAAAGTGCCCCTCCTACCTATTATAAAAGGGAATCACTTATACCTAATTAATCACACATATAAATCCCCTTGGATCATCCAAAATCAACCTAAATAATATAAAAAAAATTCATATCTTCCTCCAAGAATCATTACCTTATGCATAAGGGAATTCAAGAAATCCTTTTGTCTAAAATCAAAGGGAGTTACAAATTTTAGAGGTAGCATCTTTTCTAAAGTTCCTTCCCATTATTTTACTTCTTAACTATCTATTCTATTTTTATTATTTGATTAAAAAACAAAAAATATCCTAAATATACTAATATGTTGTTATTATATGGATTCAGGATACACTTTCACACACCTCCATCTAATGGATACAAACATACTGTTTCTGTGTAGGGAGAACTGCTACTGCACGAAACAATGATTGTTCGAATTTCCTCTACCACCTTTCATGGTGGCCATTATGATGACACTATATTTCTATATGATATATATTATATTTATATTGTCTCTATGATACTTTAATTTTTATATAAAAACATTCCTTTATGCTTTTCATGATGTGTAAATACGATAATTTCATTTGAGGAAGTACGGACTACCGCCCCTCAATTGGATATGACTCGTTCATTCCATACATGGATCATATAAAGGATGGTGTTAATGTAATTATGTAACATATATATCATATGATATTATACTATAATTATAATATACCTATGTATAATTTAGTTTTCATTTCATTAATATGATAAATAAATGAAAGTAGCGTCCATGCGTACATACGGATTACCGTCTCCATGAACAGTGAATTTCATTTATTATCTGCAAATGTTATGGAATATTATAAATAAATAAATAAATATATATTCGATATATATTATATTTAAATAATGAATATTATTTTTGAGATAATTTAATTTTAAACACAAGGAAAATTTGTAATTATATCAAGTTCATTTTCTTCTGAAGTACCAGATATCGACAAAATGACTGATATGATGTTAAATAATTATATAATTTTTATAACATGATGATAGGTAATATAAAATGAATAATAAAATTGAAAAAGGTTATGAAGAAAGTATAAATTAACCTAAGTTTATTATTTAGGATTATAAAGAACAAATGAGAGAAGTCAGACTCAAGGTAAGGGATCCTTTCACTCTCTTCTTTTAGTCATTGAATTATTTTCTGTCATGTCACTTAATTTACATTTTCTTATGTTAAGATATGTTCTTTTATATCCTTATTGTTTTAATTTTTTTTCCAAGTGATGGTAGACCCTTTTTCTCTCATCCACTCATTTTCTGAGATTTTAAGTGACGTTGTTAGGCTGCCGAATTTTCGTAAGGGAATTTCTAAACTCAACTTCCACTCTTTGGGTTTTACACATACTTTATTTTTTATATTATTCCAAGATAATGTGTAGAATCACTATTTATTTATTTATGTTATAATTTTACACTTATCTTTAATGTGAATAAACTTGTACAACACATAATCACCCCATTGATAATTTTTTACTTCATTTATACGAACTTTATATGGGAAATCGTAGTTAAATATCCATTTATTGAGTTAAATATCCATGTCATTGGTTTTGTTTTTCCAAGAATATGTGTGAATGATCACCACTTTTTTGACCCTTAATATCCACTAATTTTGGGTGTATTTATATCTGTCACACATAATTATGTCATTGATTTATCTTTAATCTAAGGATACAATATTTGTAAGGGTTTTTGTCTCAATTTATATTCCATTGATAATTATTTGTTGTTATCCACCAATTCAATTTAATATAGTTAATATACAACCCTTTGAAATATTATATCAGGAATATCCTTATCCTCATTACATTATTAGTTTTTTAATGTTATTTTTTAATTATTTTTATTCATGTATTTTCCAAGTGGTAAGGGACTCTTTAACTAAAACATTGTTTTAAATGTTTTAAAGATTTATTCTTCTAAATCTTTCTCATTAATATCCATGTTTTGAAAATGGTTTTTAGGATTTATTTATATGGACATAAATGTTTTAAAATGTTAATTCCTTTTAAATTTTCAAAGTGGTATGGAACAATTTAATTAAAAAATATCTTTATTAAATGTTTTAATTGATTTTGGAAATGAATTAAATATTTCCATATCTTGAATTGATTTATTGTGGTTGATGAGTGAAATTTTGATAATTTCAATATTTTATGTGTTATGATTTTGTAATGGTACTTGGGATTTGGATGGGTGGGTATGTGATAAATCGAAACTGGGTGGTTCTGTGATAAACCTAAGGTGGCAGGTGAGCCTGAGAGAACTCTCCAATGCATTGGGTAATGTGACAGATCTAAAAGTTAATGTTTCTCTTAAGATATTTATGGAATATGATGTTATGGGTATTCCAAATGTAACTACCTATATAGTTTTTAATGCTACAATGTATGTATGTTATGGATACCCAAATTATCTTTATCATTTATGATTTATATGTGTTATTCATAAATCTTATGATTTCAAGAGGTATGTTAAATAGAATATGTTTTATTGGTGAAAAGTATGATTTAATTGATTTGTATGTATTGATGGACTAATGTTTCCTTTCCTTATTTTATAGCCCTTCCAATATTTTTATGCTCATCACATGTTTTGGAATTTTTTTCACTGGGTATAAGGAATGGTAAGATAAAGAAGAATTCAAGATGATTTTTTTCAAGAAAATAATTATTATTTTAATCAAGGAATTTTATTGTTGTAAAAAAAATGGAAAGACTAAAAGTGTCTAATTTGTAATATTTGAGATGTAATTTAATAGTTATGGCCTAATTATCCAAAACTCTAAACCTGAAAATATCCTCAATGTCCAATTCATGAATTAACTCACAATTATGTAATGTTTAAGGCTCGGGTCTTATAGTTGGTATTAGAGGAATGGTTTAAACAACTTTAGGGAATATGAGTTTTCATTAAACACATGGTTAGTCCCTATATCTATTCTTCCAGTTAAATCCTTGTATTATAACTTTTTCAGATCAAGGAAATATGGTTATAAATGGATGTAGGAGGGTATCAAACAACTTTACTATATCTTCCTAATGACATGATTTTAATAATTACTGAAAATTCATGTTTAAATGATGGTGAAATTTTTTCTATAATACAACTCACTTGGAAGAAGTTGTTTGAGATGTGAAACACCTCCACTATACCTCGATACCATCATTGATCATAGATTGTATATATTAAAATTATATTTTATTAATATTCTCATATTTTTAATAAAGATAAATATTATCACGGAATTTTGAAAAATTTTACCTTATCACAAGATTTTGAAGCATATTACGATTTCAAAAAAAGTGATGAATAAGGAGACCGTTGCACAACCTACATATATTTTCTTTTAAAATATAGTCTTTCATCACATACATAGGGTATTTTAAAAGCACCACTAATTGAATGTTTCAACTCAAACTTGGTATGACTGTTCTATAAAAATCAATTCTTATCAGATATTTTGAAATTATATGTCATACATGAATATTTTTGGAAACTATTTTTCTGCAAACACCCATATGACCCAAGTTGTACAAGATGCATTTTGGTTAAGGAAGAAAATTATTTTTAAGGATACCTAAATAATTATTTCAATATATGGACCGTCTACCAATGTGAACAACATGACAATGAAACAATGTGAACACCATGATCAAGATATTGTGTTCTCTCTATTGGGAATAGTTTTATTTTATCATACAGAGATGAAATAAAAAATATAATAATTTATGAATTAAGATGTTGAGGTATTAATGAGTTGGGATGAAAATGATAGGTATAAGAAAACCATTAAGGTTAGAACATGTTAGGGTTATTTTTGAGTTTTACAAAAAGGAAAAACTGTAAGATGTGTGACAAACTATCATGTTTGGAAAGGCCGCAAGAATTAAACCCACAACCGAAGGGCGATAAGGGCGCATCGCCTACCACATGACTACGTGAGGTCCCTGGTTACTATGAATTATTATTTTAGTTAAATGATTTTATGGGTCTATAATAAGTTCATTTTTGGAACTTATGTTTTACAAATGGATAACATTAGTATAGGAAAATGATTTGGTGATTATGTGATAAATTTTATTTTGTAAGATGTTTTCTCTTTTGGGATCACCATATGCCTAAAAAAATAGAATACTATGGGATTTCATTTGAGGAGTAATGGTTGTATTTTATTTTGGAAGAATCTATATTTTTATTGTGTATATATGGTGATTTGGGTTATTTATGGAAATAATTAACCTATCAGAGATAATATGTTGTTAGGTTGATTACCTTTCAGTTTGATAGTTTAAGAGTAGTCGATGTTATTTGAAGATAGATGGTAAGATTTATCGTGGAAGACTATGTGATCAAATACTTTGGAATTTTTTTGTTTCAATATTAGTTTAGTTTAATTTGAAAACTTTTATAGACAACTGTTCATTGTTTGGTATTTTTTGATCATTAGGGTATTTTTTGTTGAATTCTGTATATAAGTGTAGCATTTCTTATTATAAAGGATTATTCTTTTTTGGGGATTATATTATCTCTTACTAACCATTTTGATTCTGGTGAATGTTTCCAGATCGGATGAATATATAGATCATTTTTTTGGATTATATGATTATCTAGAAGTTGATTATAGCAATTCAGGTGTGACCAAGTCATCTTGAGTACTTATCAGTTGGAGAAAATATGAGTTTGTTGTAGAAATTTATTAAAGGATGAAACTCTACTTGAAAATTAAGTATGTTTCCTTATGTTCTTAGTCAAACTCATAAATAAATTCCTCAAATTTTCGAAAAGGAACTCAAAAAAAATTTCCATTCACTTTTTCTATTGGGGAATCAAAGACTATTTAGCCTATTACATGTTTATGGATTTCTAGTAGTTAACTTACACCTGATCAGGTTTTATATCAATCTTTATCAGAACATGACACTTAGTTTATCTTCTATATCCATGTTTTCCTACATGGAATCATAGTATGTGTTATCTTGGGTGATCTTTGTACATATCTATCATTATTTTAAAGTGATAGTAATATTGAATCCTTTTCCTATGTAGGACTTTCACTGATGTTTCTGAGCCCAATTTTAAAATTGTTAGGATGCAATTTCCAAAAGGGGGGAAGGATGTAATGGACCAGGTATTTATAGAATAATAATTTTTGATTTATATTAATAACTATGAATATGATATTAATTTTATGTTAAGGGGGTAAATTTTCCGATAGCATACTCAACATGAAATAACGCATTTCTCTGAAATATTACATTGCACACAACATTGAGTTATACCGAAAAATAATAAAATAATAATATTTTTATTTTAAAGGGTAGTTAATTCCTATCCATTGGAATGGGGGAAATGAATAATATCAACTAAATTATGAAATATTGTTCACACATGTTTAAATAATAATACATAGGCTACCAAATTTATTATAAATGAAAATAAAAACCAATTGAAAATAAAGAATGTGTTTCTATGAAAAACAATTTAAAAAGAAATTAAGAAAATAATTGTGTTTAAAAAATAATATCACTATTTATTGAATTTTATTTAATATAACTATATTTTATATATTCAATTTAATGTTTTAAAATCATCTTATATGTTTTATAGATATTATATACGATGAAATTCAATTTTTTGGATGAAAGAAGTATTTTTTTTAAAAATGCAGTTTTCTGCCTTTTGATGGATGAACCTTTTTAAATCTAGTTTTTATAACTTTAATATGTTCTATTTGATAAAATAAACTTCCTATTTAGAATAGTAACATCAAAATTTGATATGGATAATTTTCTGGTAATTTTCTGATAATGTTCATTTTTAATGAATAGTGAAAATACCGCATTTTAAGTCAAAACTTCCTTTTCATCTAATTTATTTATATAGTTATATTGTAATTTTAATTGGTTTTAAAGTTGAATTGGATTATAATTTTACCATTTAATCCAATTTTGTTGATTTAAAGTAATTTAAATTTGAAATTGGACATAAACACATGTCAATCTTTTGTTAGTTTTCACTTCTTAAAAATATGTTTTTTGGTTTTAAAAATGGGAAATAATTTTAAATTAATTTCTAAAAATTCTATGTTTTGGATTTGAAAAATTGGATTACATATTTTGAATAAATAGTTCCAATTTTTTTAAATAGGTACCTTTTATTTTTAGACATTATGGATAGTATGTTTAGTAATTATTTTATGTACCATGGTTAAAAGGTAAATCTGGTAAATAAGGGTAAATAAATAATATTATAATAAATTTAAATTACCCTAAGATGTTTCCTAATATTATTTTATGATATATATATGACCCTGTACATCCTTGGGAAGATTTGGGGACCCCATTAAGCCACTTTTATGTGAAAATGACATTTTATAATAATTAATTTAAAGTAAATAAAAATATAACATAAACATATATCTTTTAGTAATTTTTTTATATAGGGATATGTAAAGGATATTTTAAACTATAATTATTCATTATAAAGATAAAAAAATTTCCTACCTAATGCTATTTTATTTATACATTTTATACATCAAATAAATAAGTATATGTATGAAACAATGATGATGTAGTGATTACATTGTTAATGAATGATTTAAATAAATGTGATTATAAATATTAGAATAAATTCATTTTAAAAAATTTTATGACATAAAATAATTTTATGGTTGAGTATGAATTTTTATATTTTAATTAATGATGGTTTTTATAAACAATAATGTTTTCTTGGATTTTTAAAAAAGGCATATATGAATAATATAAAATTGAAATAAATGTGTTTTTAAAACAAACGCTAATTTATTTAATGGTATAATAGACCTAAAAATCTATTATTTGAGAAAATGACTTACATAATGTTGAAAATGTCATTAATGAACTACTTTAGGTTCTGTTGAAATTTTATAGTAACTATATTAACCATATAGTACGAATATACAAGAAGGCATGATAAGAGTCAAATTACTTAACTAATGGTTAAAGTTAAAAGATAAGGATAAGTATGTGACCTAGCCTTGTATAAACCCTATTGGTTGAGATTTTGTTGACCCAAAAACATCTTACATTCTATATAAATGACTTTGTGCCAATTTTAAAAAGAAAATAATTTTATAATAAAATAATATTTCAATACCTTCTTAAAGTGCCCCTCCTTCCTCTTATAAAGGGAATCACCTCTACCCAATTAATCACACCTCTAAATCCCCTTGTCTCATCAAAAATCTACCAAAATAAGCTGCAAAAATTCATATATTAATTCTATAAGCCTTAACATAGGCATAATGGAATTAAATAAATCCCTTTTGCCTCAAATAAATCGGAGTTACATGTTTTAGAGGTAACGCCTTTTCTAAAGCTCCATTCCATTATTTTATTTATTCAATATTTATTATATTATTATTATTTTTTTTATTACATGAAAAGAACAATATCCTAAATTTAATAGGATTTTTTATTATAATTATTCTAACTACACTTACACACACCTCCATCTAAGGGATACTGACATATTGTTTCTGTGTACGACGAACAACTGCCTCATGAAATGACGATTGTTCGATTTTCCCCTACCACCTATCATGGTGGACATTATGATGGAATTTTATTTATATATGATATATATTATGTTTATATTGTCTCTATGATAAAATAATTTTTATTTATAATCATTTCTTTATGATTTTCATGATGTGTAAATATGATAATTTTATTTGAGGAAGTACAGACTACCGCCCCCTCAAAGTGATAGGACTTGTTCATGCCATACATGGAGCATATAAAGGATGGATTTTATAAACTAATGTAACATATATATAATATTATATTATAATGGAATTATAATATACTTATGTATCATTCAGTTTTCATTTCTTTAATATGACAAATAAATGAAAGTAGCGTTGATGCGTACGTACGACTTACCATCTCCATGAATAGTGCATTTCATTTCTTATCTCCAAATGTTATGGAATATTATAAATAAATAAATAAATAAATATATATATAATCAATATAAATGATATTTTAATCATTATTAATATTCATGAGATAATAGACTTTTGACCAAATTGACAATTTGAAATTATATCGAGTTCATTTTCAACTCAAGTATCGAATATCGACAAAATGACCGATAAGAACTTATATAATTATGTAATTTTTATAAAATGATAATAAGAAATATAAAATTAATAATAAACTTGAAAAAGTTTCTGAATCAAGTATAAATTAACCTAATTTTACTATTCAGGATTATAAAGAATGAACGAGAGAAGTCAGACTCAAGGTAAGAGAACCTTTCACCCTCCTCTGTTAGTCAAAGACTTCTTTTCTGTTATGTATTTTAATTTCCATTTTATTATGTTGGGATACATTATTTTATATCCATATAACTATACATTTTTTGTCCAAGTTATGAGAGACGATTGTTCTCCCATCAACTCATTTTCTGAGTTTTTAAGTGACGCCGTTAGGCTGCCGAATTTTTGTAAGGGAATTTCTAAACTCAACTTCCACTCTTTGGGTTTTACACATAATTTTTTTATTATATTATGCCAATATTAATTATGGAATAACTGTTTATTTATTAATGTTGTAATTTTACACTCCCCATTTGTTTGAATATACTTTTTCAACACATAATCACCCCATTAATAAATTCATATGTCATTTATACAAACATTGTAATGGAAACCCTAGCTTAATCTCCATTTAATGAGTTAAATATCCATGTCATTGGTTTTTTTCCAAGAATATGTGTGAATGACGTATAATTGTTTTACACTTAATATCCACTTATATTGGATGTATATATATTTTTTACACGTATTTATTTCATTGATTTATCCTTAATCTAAGGATACGATCTTTGTAAGATATTTTGTCTAAATTTACATTCCATTGAGAATTATTTATTGTTATACACCAATTCACTTTTATATGGTGTATATACTTCCATTTTACATATTATATCATGAATATCATTATTCTCCTAATATTATAAGGTTTGTTTAATGTTATTCTATAATTATTTTTATTCATGTATTTTCTCAAGTGGTAAGGGAATTTTTAACTAAAACATTATTTTAAATGTTTTAAAGATTTATTAAACTAAATAATTATCATTAATGTACATGCTTTTAAAATTGTTTTTAGGATTTATTCATATGGATATTAATGTTTTAAAATTTTAATTACTTTAAATAATTCAAAGTGGTATGTGAAACTTTGATTCAAAAATGTATTTATTAAATGTTTTAAACGATTTCAGAAATGGATTGAATATTTCAATATCATAAATTGATTGATTTTGGTTAATGAGTGAAATATTGATAATTTCAATCATTTATGTGTTATGATTATGCAATGGTACTTGGAAATTTTATGGGCGGTTATGTGATAAACCAAATACGAGTGGTTCCGTGATAAAACTACGGCGGGTGAGAATGATATAAATCTATAATGCGTTGGGTAACGTGACTGAGGTAAACATTAATGTTTTTGCAAATAGATTTATGGAATATACTGTGATGGTTATTGAAAACTTAACTCACATTGTATCCATGAAATCTACAATGTATATATGTTATGGATTATACAAGTTACCTTTATGATTTATGATTTCTATGTGTTATTCATAAATATTATGATTTCATGAGGTCTGTTAAAGATCATATTATTTAGGAGTGAAAAGTATGATTTTATTGATTTATATGTATTGAATGACTAATGATTTCTTTCCTTATTTTATAACCCTTACTGAGCTTTTTATTCTCATCCCATTTTTTTGAAATGTTTTTTCATAGGGTATAAGGAAGTTTAAGAGAAAGGAAGAATTTAAAAAGTTTTTTTTTCAAGAAAATAATTCATGTTTTAATCAAGGAGTTCTATTGTTTTGTGAAAAAAATGGATAGAGTAGAAGTTTCTACTTTTTAATATTTCAGATGTAATGTAATTTTTATTTCCTAATTCTCTAAAACTCTAAACCTGAAAATATCTTCAATGTAAAATTAATGAATTAAAACAATATCATGTAATGTTTAAGGCCTGGGACTTATAGTTGGTATCAGAGGAATGGGTTAGACAATTTTAGGGATTAAGAGTTTTTGTCATACACATGGTTCGTCCCTATATTTATTATTTTAGTTAAATCCTTGTTTTATAACTTTTTCAGATCAAGGATAGTTGGTTATAAATGGAAGGATGAGGATCTCAAACAACATTCCTATCTATTTCTGATGACATTCTTTCAATAATTATTTCCAAGTCATGTTCAAATGGTTGTGATACTTTTAATAGAATATAACTCACGTGAAAGCAGTTGTTTAAGATATCAAAAACCTCCACTATACCTTGATACCATCGTGGATCATTGGTTGTATTTAATAAAATTCTACTTTCTTAATATTCTCATATTTTCAAGAAAGGTAAATATTATCAAGGCATTTTCAAATATTTTACCTTATCACAAGATTTTGAAGAATATTATGATTTTGAAAAAGGTGATGAATAAGGGGGCACTTGAGCAACATATTTATATTTGATTTAAAATATAGTCTCTTAGCACAAACTTATGGTAATTTAAAAGGACCATTTATTGAAGGTTTCAAACCAATCATGGTATGAATATTCAATAAAAATCTTGTTTTATCAGATGTTTTGAAATTATATGTCATACATGAATATTTTCTGAAACTATTTTTTTGTGAACACCCATATGACCCAATTTGTAAAAGTTGTATTTCGATGAAGGAAGAAAATGATTTTGAAGGTTCTATAAATAATTTTTACAAATAATTTACCTTTTACCTATGGGATTAAGATGATGATTAATCCATGTGGACACCATGATCATGATATGACGTTTTTTCTATTGGTAATAGTTTTATTTTATCATATGGAGGTGAAATAAAAAAATATACGACTTCATGAATTAATATATCGAGGTCTTAATGATTATGGATGAAAATGATTGGTATAAGACAACATTTTAAGTTAAAATATGTTAGGGTTATTTTTCAGTTTTATAAAAAGGAAAACCTGTAATATGGGTGACAATCTATCACGTTTGACAAGGCCATAGGAATCAAACCCACAATGGATGGGAGAAAAGGGAGCATCGCCTACTACTAGTCTAATTGAAGTACCCGGTTTGTATAACTTATTCTTTTTGTTAAATGATTTTATGGATCGAGAATAAGTTGATTTTGGGAACTTAAGTTTTATAAACATGATATCTTTTGTATAGGAAAATGATTTGGTGATTAAGTGATATATGTTATTTTGGAAGACGTTTTATCTTTTGAGAACACTATATACCTAAGGAAAATATAACACTATGGAATTTCATTTGAAGAGAAATGGTTGAATTTTATTCTAGAAGAATTTATATTTTTTATTTTGGATATATGGTGATTTTGGTTATTTATGGAAACGATTAACCTATCATAGATAATATTTTATTAGGTTAATTAATTTTTAGTATGAGACTTTAATAGTAGTCAATGTTATTTTTGATAAATGTTAAGATTTATTGTGGAAGACTATGAGATCAAATCCTTTTAATTTTTGGGATTAAATCTTAGTTCTGTTTACTTTGAATAATTTTAAGGAATTTTTTTTATTTTTTGGTCTTTGTTGATATTTTGGATATTGTTTGTTGAATTATGGAGATTAAGAGTAGTATTTCTTATTATAAAGGATTATTATTTTTGGGGATTATATTATCTTGTACTAACCATTTAGGTTCTAGTTAATGTTTCAAGACAGGATGAATATATAGGTAATTGTTTTGGGACTATGTGATTCTTTAGAAGTTCATTATAGCACTTCAGGTGTGGCAAATTCATATTTAATACTCATCATTTGGAGAAAAGATGAGTTTGTGGTAGAAATTTATTAAAGGATGAAACAATACTTGACAAGTATGTAGGTTTCCTTATGTTCTTAGTCAAACTCATAAATAAATTCATCATATTTATGAAAAGTAACTGAAAACAAAAACATTTTCCATTAACTTTGCCTATTGGGGAATCAAAGACTGTTTAACCTATCACATGTTTATGGTACACTGGTAGTTAACTTTCTCCTGATCATGTTTTCTATCACTCTCTATCAGAACATGAAAATTAGTTACTCTTCTGTATCTATGTTTTCTTACATAGAATCCTAGTATGGGTTATATTGGGTGACCTTGGAACTTATATTTCTTTCTTTTAAAGTGATAGTATTATTGACTCTTTTTCTGATATGGGACTTTTAATGATGTTTCCAAGCCCAATTTTAAAATTGCAAGGCCACAGTTTTCAATAGGGGGGAAGGATGTAACAAACAAGGTACTTATAGAATAATAATTTTTGATTTCTATTAATACTTATGAATTATTTATTAATTTTATGTTAAATGGGACAATTTTTTCGATATCCTGATCGACATGCAATAACAGGTTTATCTAGAATCTTATATTGCAGACAACATTGCGTTATACAGAAAAATAATATAATAATAATATTCTTATTTTAAATGGTAGTTAACGCCTATCCATTGGAATGGAGGGAATGAATAATATCAATTTAATTCTAAAATATAGTTTATACATGTTTAAATAATTTTTCATTGGTTTCAAAATTTATTAGAAATAAAAATAAAAATCAATTGAATATAAAGGATGTGTTTTTATGAAAACCTATTTAAAATGATATTAAATGTGTTTATAAAATCATATCACTCTTTAAGGATATTTATTTAATGAAATATATATGTTATATATTTAATTTAATGATTTAAATTAATATTATATGTTTTCCAGATATGATATGGGAACAAATTCAATTTTTCGGATAAAAGATGTATTTTTCTAAAAATGCAGTTTTACCACCTTTTGATGGTGAATTGTTTTTAAATCTAGTTTTTGTCACTTTTACTTGTTATATTTGAAAAAAAACTTCTTATTTATAAGAGGGACATAAAAATTTACTTTGGATAGTTTTTTTGTAATTTTCTCATTAATGTTCTTTTTTAATGAATAGTAAAAAGTACCACATTTTAAGTCAAAACTTCTTTTTCATATAATTTATTTATATATTTATATTATTATTTTAATTGGTTTAAAGTTTAATTTAATTATATTTTTATCATTTAATACAATATTGGTCATTCTAAGTAATTTTACATTGAAATTGGACATAAACACATGCTATCTTTTGGTAGTTTTTACTTCTTAAAAACACGTTTTTCTGTTTTGACAACGAGAATTAATTTTAAATTATTTTCTTCAAATTTTGTGTTTTGAATTTGGGAAAAAAATATTTATTTTTAATAAAGAGTTTCATATTGTTTATATAGGTACTTTTTATTTTTAGACTTTACGAATAGTAACTTCAGTAATTATTTTATTTACCATGGTTAAAACATAAATCTGGTAAATATGGGTAAAACAACAATATAATAATAATATTAAATTACCCTAACACATGTAATAATCCTATTGGATGATATATTTACTACCATGGTCATCCTTGGGTCGATTTCAGGACCCCATGGAGCAACTTTGATGTGAAAATGACATTATATAAGAATTAATTTAACGTAAAGAAAAATGCAACATAAACATATGTTGTTTAGTAAAAAAAATTATATAGGGTTATATAAGTAATATATTTGACTATAAATAATAATTAGAAATCTAAAAGGATTTCATACATTATGGTATTTTATTTATAATTTTTATTCATCAAATAAATCAATATATTTATAACATAATGATGATGCAGTGATTACTATATTAATGAATGATTTAAATAAATTTGATTATAAACATTAAAATAAATTTATTTTATAACTGTTTATACCATACAAAGATTTTATTGATTCTTATGACTTTTATATTTTAATTAATTAAATTTTTTAGAAATAATCAAGTTGTTTTGGATTTAAAAAAAATCATGATACAAATAGAAAAAAATGATATAAATGAGTTTTCAAAACAAATACTATTTTAATAAATGATATAATAGTCCAAAAAATTTAATATCTGGGAAAATTACATAAATGATGGTAAAAATCTCATTAATGAACCACTTTGGGTTCTATATTAATTTTATATTAACTATATTAACCATATAGTATTAATATAGAAGAAGACATGGTAAGTGTCAAATTAGTTAACTAATAGTTAAAGATAAATGATAAGGTTACATTTGTATCCTATAATTGTATAAAACCTATTGGTTGATCTTTTTTCTACGCTAAAACATCTTATATTTTAAATAAATTACTTTGGGACCATTTGAAATCGAAAATAATTTTATAATAAAATAATATTTCAATACCTTCCTAAAGTGCCCCTCCTTCCTCTTATAAAAGGGCATCACCTCTACCCAATTAATCAGAGCTCTCAAGCCCCTTGGCTCATCCAAAATCTACCCAAATAATCTCCCAGAATCCCTCTATTACTCTTATAATCCTTACCTTAGGAATAATTCAATTCAAGTAATCCTTTTGTCTCTAATCAAGGGGAGTTACATGTTTTAGAGGCATCATATTTTCTAAAGTTCCTTTCCATTATATTACTTTTCACTCTCAATTATATTATTATTATTTGATTACATAAAAAAATATCCTAAATATAATAAAGTGTTTTTTTGAGAATTATTATAACTAAACTTAAATATACGTCCATCTAATGGACACAAACATATTGTTTCTGTGTACGACAAACTACTGCCTCACAAAAAGATAACTGTTCGATTTTCTCCTACCACCTATCATGGTGTCCATTATGATGGAACTATATTTATATATGATATATATAATATTTATATAATATCTATTATACTGTGTTTTTTATTTCCAAACATAGCTTTATGCTTGTCATTATGTGTAAATACGATAATTTCATGTGAGGAAGTGCGGACTACCACCCCTCAAAGCAATATGAATTGTTCATGCCATACATGGAACGTATAAAGGATGGTGTTAATGAAATTTTGTAACATATATATCATATTATATTATACTTGAATTATAATATACCTATGTATCATTTAGTTTTCATTTCATTAATATGAAAAATAAATGAAAGTAACATTAATGCGTACATACGGTTTACCGTGTTCATGAACGATGCATTTCATTTATTATCTCAAAATGTTATGGAATATTATAAATACATATATATAATAGATATATATGATATTTAAATAATTAAAATATTATATATATATGATTTACTTTTGACCACATGGACAATTTTTAATTATATCAAGTTCATTTTCGACTCAAGTACCGAATATCAACCAAACAACTGATATGAACATAAATAATTATTTAATTTTTATAACATGATGATAAGTAATAAAAAATGAATAATAAAATTCAAAAAGGATCTTAAGAATGTATAAATTAACCTATGTTTATCATTCTAGATTATGAAGAACGAATGAGAGAAGTCACCCTCAAGGTAAGGGAACCTTTCACCCTCCTCTTTTAGTCAAAGACTTATTTTATGTTATGTCTTTTAATTTCCATTTTCATTTGTTGGGATATGTTATTATATATCCTTATTATGGTAAATTTTATATACAAGTTATGAGAGTCCCTTTTTCTCACATAAAATCATTTTTTGTGTTTTTAAGTGACGATGTTAGGCTGCTGAATTTTTTTAAGGGAATTTCTAAACTCAACTTCCACACTTTGGGTTTTACGCATACCTAGTTTGTTATATTATGCCAATATTATGTGTGGAAGTGTTTTTTATTTATTTATGTTGTAATTTTCCACTTCCCTTTATTGTTCATATACCTTTTCAATACATAATCACCCCATTGATAAATTCTTACGTCATTTATATGAACTTTTAAGGGAAATATTAGCCCAATATCCATTTATTCAATTAAGTATCCATGTCATTGGTATTGTTTATCCAAGAATATGTGTGAATGAACATTTATTTCTTTACACTTAATATCCACATATACTGGGTGTATTTATATTTTTTACACATAATTATGTCATTAATTTATCCTTAATCTTCGGATGCGATCTTTGTATGGGATTTTTCTCAATTTACATTCCATTGAGACTTATTTGTTGTTATACACCAATTCACTTTTATAAGGTGTATATACTTCAATTTGACATATTTTATCAATAATATCCTTATTCTCGTGATATTATATGATTTTTATAATTTTATTCTATAATTATTTTTATTCAAGTATTTTCTCAACTGGTAAGGGACTCTTTAACAAAAATACCGTTTTAAATGATTTAAAGATTTATTCTTCTAAAAAATTATCATTAATGTGAATGTTTTCAAAATGGTTTTTATGATTTATTTATATTGAAATAATGTTTTAAAATGTTAATTCCTTTAAAATATTCTATTTGGTATGGGAAACTTTGATTCAAAAATATCTTTATTAAATTTTCTAAATGATTTTGGAAATGGATTGAATATTTCAATATCTTGAACTGATTAATTGTGCTTAATGAGTGTTGATAATTTCAATCTTTTGTGTATTATTATTTTTTAATAGTAAATGGACATTTAATGGGAGGTTACGTGATAAACCAAATACGGTGGTTCTATGATAAACCTAGGGTGAGTGAGCCGGAGATAGATCTCTAATGCATTGGGTAACCTGACAGAGGTACACATTAATGTTTCTACAAGGAGATTTAGGGAATATAATGTAATGGGTATTCCAAATGTAACTCCATATGTGGTTGTTAAAGCTACAATTTAAGTATGTTATGGATTCTACAAGTTACCTTTATGATTTATGATTTCTATGTGTTATTCATAAATCTTATGAATTTACGAGGTATGTTAAAGATCATATGTTTTATGAGTGAAAAGTATGATTTCATTGATTTGTATGTATTGATGGACTAATGTATTATTTCCATATTTTTTAATCATTACTGAGATTTTTATGATCATCTCACATTTTTGAAATTTTTTTCATAGGGTATAAGAATGGATAAGAGAATGGGAGAATTTAAGAATATGTTTTTCAAGAAAAAAATTCTTGTTTAATAATGGGGTTTTATTATTGTGAAAAATATTGGATAGAGTAGAAGTGTCTAATTTTTAATATTTGAGAGGTAATGTAACAGTTATGGCCTAATTCTCTAAAAATATAAACCTGAAAATATCCTCAATGTCAAATTCATAACTTAACTCTAGATTATGTAATGTTTAAGACTGCAGCCTTATATCACCTCCCATGACTAACTAATTTTTCATAATGGGGTTTAATCATATATTCATCATTGTTACTGAACTATGTATTAGACCCCTATCGCTACACTACCTCTCGGTGGTATAAAACACTACTTCCATGCAATCATGATTTTCTACATGCATGCTCACCTACCTCCCTAGTGCCGGTATGGATGAATGGACATGTTGGTTCCCCTGCGTGGTGGATCATACTCCCACATATACAGGGCTGAGTTAGAATGTATTGGAAAACAATTCTACTATTGTTTTTCCCCATTACATACATCCTTGTATAAAAACCATGGTGACTTGATGTGGACATACTTTGGAGTTTCCCTCAAACATATCCTCTAAAGTGTAGGCCAATTCACTGTGACATTTGACTCTCAGATGAAAGTCATTCTATAGTATGGATTTGAATCTATTACATAGCTAGAAAAATGCACTTCTCAACATGGCCACTACATCTACCACTATGACATATTATATCCCATTTTGGATAGGTTTCACTCTTGTGAAATTCATTACATGAATAATAATTCTGGCATGCATCCAAACAAATTTCACTGGACCAAACATCACTTTGTTGAAACATCCAAAATGAATAGAAATAAATAATGAGGTAAAACATATACCTTAGCCATCATATTTTGGACCATCCAATATCCCAAGAAACACTTAAAAACTTTTCTCATCTTAAACATGTGTTCTCAATTATATTATTATCAAAAAACCAACAGGAATCTTTTGAGATTTCGACATACATCTTGTCCATCAACCATGACCATCCTTATAATTGAAAACCTTGAACAAACTTGTTTTAAATAAATCCCACATCAATTATTAGGGATAGGTAAGAATTTTTATTAATTAAGGATGGTTAAATTTGTTCTTGTTTAGTTGGTATCATGATAATATGTAAATAATATATTTTGACCACTATATCTTGGTGTACTAGTTTGTAGATTCATAATTGGTATTAGAGTAGAGATTAGATAAATTTAGAGATTATATTATTACAATATGATATATTTTAAGAGTTTTAGATACCATAATGAGTTTATAAATTTATGACTGATCATTAGTTTAAAGGAATAAATAACCTTTTGAGGTTTTATTTCATGAGATTCAATGGTGACTAATGATATTTTGGGACATTTTTATTGTATTTTAGGATTAATGAATGATTGAGGTGTATATGTAACCCATAGGTTTACCATGTGATTTATTGTGAGGTTATTTCGAAAGAATGTTCTTATATTTTGGGGACATAAGCTGAATAACATAGATAACCTATAGGCTTAATATGTTCTTTGATATTGAGATAATTATATATAATTACGATAAAGGATTATTTTATTTAGGGAAACAAGTTATACTATATAAATAACCTTTTGGATAAAAAATTTATTTGGGCATTGTGTGATTAAAATTATTTTAAAATATGTTCACTATATTAGGATCATTGTATCATTAAGGTAAAAGTAATATTACTAGATTGGATTTTTTTTAAATGGTAGATATTATTTTAGGAATAAATATTGAGTTAACTTGTGGATGTTTATATGTTTTTGTTTTGATTTAATGGTCAATTATGTTATAATGATCAATACATAGTATATTTAAGATAATATAAGATTATGGTATATAAAAGTTTGGTATGCGACATTATGAGGGATTAATATTGTTTGGAGATAATTGTTATATTTATTTTAGAAGAATATGTGTCAACTAATTTTAATATTTTTTAAAATTTGGTCTGGAGTATTTTTAATAGTTAGAATATTAGTTATTTATGAAATATATATGTTGACATTATAGTATTATTTTAGAAGGTTGGGACATTAATGTATGAAACTTTATTCACAATAGATATTATCTTAACCCATGATATCTATTTTGGTTTTGGTAGATGTCAAGAGACCTGAAGGATAACATTTAATCACTTATTTAAGGATCTTATGATCCATTAAAAGATAATTTTTTTTTCTTAAAGAATAAACAATTCATCATAGTAATTTGTCTTTTAAAATAGGAGATGAAGAATGGATGAAACAATACTCAAAAAAACAAAAGGATGAAACTCTAGAATGTAACTGGGATTATAAATTTTATCATATTCTCTATCTTGATAGTAAAATAATTCCAAAACTTAAAAAACATGAAGATAAATATAAAAATCCTTATAACTCAAATATCAAGTTGTACTCTTTAAAAAATCATTGACATGTATTATTTTGGAATATTTAGGTGACATAAAATTTTTTTATCATAAAAAAATCTATATTTGAGAATATTTTCTTGTAATCAAACATTAATTTTGGTAGTAGTAAATTAATATTACGAGGGAATAATTTATTTTAGTGGGGTAGAGTGTAACACCTTGATATTTTAGTATGTATTACGTTAATAAAATTTATTTTTGAATAATATATTATATATACAACACCCAGAAAAATGTGAATATTAAATTATTAAAATACATGGTAAACAAAAATATATTTTGATTATATAGTGTGAAAAGGATAAATTAAATTATTTGGTAATTGATATGACATAATGATAGGAACAATTAAATTTTAAAAGTTAAAATTTTCACTAAAGAAGTTTTTCATTTTCATTTAAAAGATAAATAAATAAATTTTATAATTTTAATTTGATTAATGAAAATTGTTTTCAATATCTTAATATCAAAATTATTTTATAGTGAAATCATGGGATATTTTTGAAAAGTTTTATTTTTATGTTAATAGTTAAAAATGACGTGTTCTAAAATACCATAACTTTCCCCATTATTAATTATTCACTGGGTACCTTAATTAACTAGTTTTAAAGTCACGTAACTATCCTTTTTTAATTAATAAAAAAATAAATGTCACAAGCTTAAATTCTATACAATATTTTGGGTGTAAAATCATTATTATGCTTAGAAATACATTTCTCTATAAACTATTTTTCATTGATTTGTTTCATAATTATATTATTTTTTTTACCTTTTTTGGAAATTAAATCTTGTAAAATTTATTCCATTTTGGAATAAAAATATTCAAATTAGTTAATAAGTATTATTTTATTTTTATAAAAATTAAGTTACTAAGGTAAAAGTCAGTCACCACGGTAAGAGCTATAACAAGTAATACTGTTTTATCAAAGGGTATGATTATCTCAAAACAATTTCTTAATATATGTGTAAAATTTTATGATAAACTTAATATTTTTTATCTTCTCTTTATGTCAATTTTGGTGCCCCTTGACTTTGATAAGGAAATTTATTTATTTTAATGTTAAGAGTAATTATAAAAATTTCATTCCCTCACATAATATTTTAAATATTTTATAGTGATAATTACGAGGATAAAAATATAGTTGGAATGAATTTAAAAGAATATAATTAAGGGAATAAAAAAATATTTAAACAGGAAATTAATTTTTAATTTTAAAATATAGATTAATTAAACAAAATTCTTACGCAGTATTGACTCTGTGTTTGTGAAATGAGTAGAAAAATTGTGTAAATGATTTTATAAACCTTAAAATCTATAAAGATTTGATAAATTGTGTTTATAAATTTATATTATAGAAAATTATAAATTATAATTGATGATTTAAGTGTTTAAATTATAACTATATTTATATATTTATGTTTTAAATGTCAAATTATGGGAATAGTCCAAAAAATTGTTTCAAGTATATTTATTTTTTTAAATAGGTATAGGGGAAGTACCCCATATGTTTTAATTGAAATGAAATCACCCTTTTTTATTATGGGTAGATAGATCTTGTTATATGGCCATCACAAGACTAGTAGACATTTAACCCCACTATATGAACATTCTTTAGCCCAGACCATTTTTTTAGCTAATCCTGTGAATGTTGCTCACCTATCTAACACCCGTCGACACACATCTCTACAAAGATCCTACTCTCTTCTCCATCCACTCCATCGACCAGAGTTTCCACCACCACCCACTCACAAAGACCAATTATTTAGGGCCACCATTCAGTCATCCATCAACACACACTCCATAGCATCCCCACTCTCACTCATCGCTCCACTGACCAGTGTTACCGTGGCTCACCAATGATGCAATTTATCCCCAAACATCAACCCTGAGTGACCCCAAATCATCCCCCACATCCTCATCATGCACTAGTTCCTATCAAACAATGTCCTTCACCTATATCACTTTCAACCCCAAGAATGACTGGCCACCATCTATTCCGAACAATCAATGATGCCAAGGAAAAATCTACCACACAAACAACCCCCATTACACACCGCCCCTTCTTGCGCATACCACCCCCTTTACACGATGCCCATGGAATTACCCATATATGGAGAAATGTAAAATTTGAACCCTTATTTTGATACAGTATCACAAGGATTCCTTACCACTTGTCCAATAGGATTTGAACACCTCTTTCCTTTTTATCCATTATAAAAATGAATATTTTATAGTGCATACGTGCAGACTACAACCTTTATAAATGAAGTATTTCATTTTTCTATAAAAATAATGTTGGATAGATTTCAAAAGGGTAATTCAAGTATATATATAATATTATAAAAAAAATATTAGTCTTTACTAATATATCATATTTTACATCTATCCCAATCCATGGAAAATGAAAATTTCACCTATGCGTACATAGAGAACAGCATCTACATGAATAATGTATTTCATTTTCATCATCACCTTATATTTTAGGTTATAAGAATTTATAAAATGAATAAATATTATTCTTATTTCATTATTATCATTATACAGGTAATAAAACCATGACCAAAGTTACAACATTATAACACCGGATAAAACATTTATATAAACATGGACAATTAAATACATGACTATTGATGTTAATGAATAATTATTAAAAAAATGAATAATAGGAAATTATAAATTAATGGTATATAATGATAAATATATAAATAACTATATATATAATTATAATAAATTTATATTTATTATAGATGAATTTATATAGCATTCATACAAGTTAAAGTTCATGGTCATGGTTTTTCATCACAAATTTCTTTCCACGAGACATGTTTTAGTATTATAAACATATATTATTTTATAAGGTGTATATAATAAAACATTAACATATAATATCAACAATATGCTTACATTCATGGTATTTATTATTACATTACAATATATTTATTTCAAGGGGGTTTTATTCAAAAGTTACCAAATCTGTAAGGGTTTCTTCATCTCAATTTCCATTCATTGAGATATGTTATATATTCACCAATTTTTTTATTTTCTCTAGGGTATATAATACCCATGAATGTATTTTATGATAATTTTTAGGAAAATAATTTATATTTAATAACATATCTAATGGTTTTTATTTCATGAGAATTTAATTCACAAGTTTCCAATGTTTTATGGGTTTATGTTACAATATCACATTTTTTATAATGATTATTTATGTTTCATATCATATTATGGGGAATTTTATATTAAATATCTACTAAAACCCATATATTTTCTTATCCTCTATTTACATAAAGGTTTTTAAAGTACTAATTATATTATCTTCTTCTTTTATGTTGAAAAAGATAAAAAATACATTTGAAAGAAAATGAGAACTTATTTCATCCTTTAGGCAGGGAATCCTTTTTCTACCAATTCATGTTCTTCAAAAAATTTAATGAATTTTTTTATATAAAGATTATTATTTTTATAAAGTCCTTCCTTCATACATTTTAAATTATTTACATATGTTTGAAAAAATATTTTCCAATGTTTTTCATATAAATCACTTTTGACTTTCTTTACAAAAGTATGAAAAGAATGTTTTTTTCTGAAATTTTAGGCATGAAATAATTTTACTATCATCATCACAGTTCTCCATTATCAATATTCCTTTAAAAGTTTCAATTTTTTCAAATATAATCCTTTTAAAAAATTTATAGGAATTTGTTATTTTGAAAAGTAACCGAAGGAAAAGGGTATTATTTTCTTAAATGATTTGAAAAGGTATTTGATACCATTTATAAATGTGTTTATATTCCACCCCACATTTTATTACATAACATTTTTTTCTTTTCATGATTACATTGATCTAAATTAATTTAGAAATAATTTTTTATAACTATCATTTAAACCTTTTCAAATGAGTTTATGAAAATATTTATAATTTTTTTAATAATGTTACAAAAGTTTCAAGAACGTTCTTTTTATTATTTCCCTTCCATTTTCTTCTTTAATTCTCTAAAGAAGTTTATTTACTACAATTACTTAATTTTTGATGCATTTATGGTTTATTTAATTTATATGTTATTTTTATCATGAATTTATTCTACATCATTTCTTGTATTGACTTAGTCTTATACCCATTACTCTATATAGTGTAAAAACATATTTTACATAAATAAAATTGATTTTTTTACATAAAATATATCACATTTATTGATTGGAAAGTTATTGAAAACCATATATTTTTTAGTTATATATGGATTATTATTGTTTTTTAATTAAATTGTGACTATATGAAGGGGAAATAATGATATTCTATATACTTGAGTCAATATGGACACTTATAGATTTCTAATACATTCCAAAATCCTCTACTGATTGTTATGCCTCATTGAAGATATGATATAATGTTACATCATCTTCATTCCTTTGTATTGGTTGTGATTATGATGTTTTCTAGATGTTTTTATGAAACCCATTTTTTCCCCCGAGGATAATTATAGTACAAAAGAATAATGAATTATCTTACATTCTTATGGAATATATATGAATGTTTTATTATTATATGAATGGTGGTTTATTATATTCCTAAAATGAATTAGATAATTCTTTATTTCTCATGAGTTAAAAGGTACATGGGTGGTTATCCCAATCCCAGTAGGGTACACAAGTGGTTATCCCGAGCCCAAAGTTAAATTTATGGTTAGAAAAAGCCTAATAAGGTACAAAGGTAGCTATCCCAAGCCTAATATGTGATTAATATCATGTTGGGTAGGATTTACACTAGATTTGGTTTCTTATGTTCAATCTAAACACTTATTACCTTCTTTTATAAAAATTTTATACTCTCATATATCGTGATTGTCTGATTTTCCACATGCGTGTGGATTAAATCTTACACTATACTGATGTCTTATTCCACGACTCATGAGTTTATATTTATATATATGATTATGACCATTATATACCTTTACTATGTTCTCATTCCCTTAAGATCATCTTTTACCCATTCATGATCATTGATTGATGTATCCCATGTTTACCCGTACTGAGCATCTAAACTCACCATTTGGTATGTTTTTATTCCATAGGTTATGAAGAAAGTTAATAATTATAATAATTATAGAATGGTTTTATATGTAGATAATCTTGTGTGAGATATTAAAGTCTCATTATGGAATATGAAAATATGGGTAAAATAAGAAAATATCCATTAGATAAAAAAGATATGCATTTGTATGTAAATAGTATTTTTCCTAAATATATCAACCAGTAAACCAAAAAGGTATTTGGTATGTAAGTGACCCAATGAAGGTTATTGATATCATAATTATGGATAGTTAAATATTGGTCACATTATATAGTATCATAGATAGTATGTAAAGAATATGTTCATAGTAACAAATACAGATGTACGGGTATGGGGTGTCTCAATAATATTGAGAGAAAAATAACAATAAAAAATAATAATAATTACAAAATAATAATAATTCACATCATCTAATATGGATAAAACTCTTTTATTTATAACCATATTTCATTCAATATCAGTGAAGTGTAGGTGAATATCTCAGCTGCCATCAAGGTAGAAAGTACCCTACAGTGTGGATTTTTTGACAAATCCATAGAATATTTCTAATTACTACATCATGTGGGAGTTTCTAAAAATTACAAACATCTAATGGGAACTTTTAAAGTATTATAGAATTACTCACTTCTAGGATGCATCAAAATTAACGTTGACGGAGCCTCAAAAGGAAACTCAGGTCCTTCAAGTTGTAGATCTATCTGTTGGGATCACAAGTGATAGATTCCCAAATGTTTATATGGAACCAGTTCCATAACATCATCCTTGGAAGATGAAATTATTAGAATCATTAATTTAGTCTCCATCTCAAGGGAAAAAGTATGGACAAACATTTTTCTTGAAAGTTAATCTACCACCATTGTGCAAGCTATTCGTAATGGCATGACACTTCCCTATGGACTCTCCAAGCTAGATGGATTGAATTCCATATTTTTCAATCTATATCCAATTATATATTTACCCATGATTTCCAAGATGATAACTTGTTAGTGAATGTGATTTCTAACAAAGAAGTCACCACCAACACCACTTGGTTAGATGATATTCCTCTATATTTATTTTTTATTTTTGGAGAATATTATAATAAAATTCCCTCTTTCAGACTCTTATAATATATATTTTCTCTAATAAATAATCCTTAGTCTTTTGGACCTAGGCATCACCTTTTTAAAAAAATATAATATTACATAAAGAAATTATTTTTTAAGAATTATAATGAAAGCCCCACAAAATATACAATATCTCCATCAAGACATTCTCAATTTTATATATAAAAAAGAAAAAACAATAAACCACTATTCTAGAATCGGGGATCTACCTTTCCCATCTTAAAAAATCAAAACATCTATATTGTACACCATCTTCACATCAATGTCCACTAAGATACTAATGTCTTACCTTTAAACTTACCTATACCAAAAGATATTAAGTATTAAAATGTCTCAGAGATGTTGTTTATAGTGTGAGAATGAACTCAGTAGGCCACTCATAATGGTGTGTCTCGATTATATTCCCACCATATACTAGGGTATCCAATGTAAAATTATAATAACCAATTCACCACAAAAACCTGCTTCACTCATACTCGACTAGTCCTATGTGATCCTTTACCTACTTTATATAGTGTTTGAGTGAAATAAAGTATCCAAAATCTATTATCTAAGATGTTCCCTCATGAATTTAACAAATTTCAATGTCACTTGGAATCATCAACCCACATCAACCACGATACATCAATATAGCATCCACAACTCATATCATATCTTACCTCACACTTCCACCAAGAATTATTATCCAAACTAGTGATATTAATCTAATTTCATATAAAACTATGTTTTATCCCCCAACATCAATATTTAATATCATTATCCATATTCCACTCAATTAGGGAGTATACTTCTCCAAAAAAGTGGACTGAAGCACCATATAGTACATCTCTTGTTTACACATGACATCAATATACTTATCCTAATAGTGAGTGGCTATAAATGTCCCCTTTTGCCCACCTTAGTGAACATCTATCATCACCATGAAAATGGAGAACACTTAGAACTTAATAGTCACTAACTAAATCAACATCTTATCCAAATAATTCTTTTTTCCAAAACATGCATCAACACAACCAACAAACCCAAAAACTAAAAAACCAAACCATCCGATACTAAACTCATCATTTCCCTTATGAGACCACCCCCATGTATCTCTAACAAACAATAGAAGCTACAAGTGGTTCCATTTCCAGTCACACATATCCAACTCTACCCACATTCTATTATTATACATCACATAGCCACACATATAAAATGGGAATTATATGGGTACGACCAACTTGGAGTATGTCGGAATCCAATTCAAAAATAAATTTAATTATTTTAGATTCAATATAAAAATTATCCAAAATCTGAAAATTAACTAAAATTTGGATTTTCTAGGAATATATGTGGTAACCATGATAAATCCAAGTATATGTTAACCACGTACTGCTAGCCTAACCCATGGATACTCCTATCAATAACCAGCACAAAAAACTGACAAGATTTGGTGAATATCTCTCTTAACTATAAAGAAAATTATAAGATATAATTTTAGAATATATCCCTTGTGTTCTGGTTGATAAAATACCTACACCCCCTTTAGTATTAAATTTCCAATTTAATTAATCATTTATTGAAAACTATAGAAAAAATTACATCACACTAAAAATTTTAGAAACACCAGGACCCTTAATAATTAAAAAGATACCCTAAAATATGAAACTTCATCATTTCGTAATATTAGAACCCTTATATATTGAAAAGGTAACCTTACGTATTATCTAAATGAACCTTACATATCATAGGGTTAGTCCTATGATTTGTTAATATTCTAGGACGAATCTGGAAATAAATCTTGGGTACACAATATTTACTCTCATGTAACAACACATATCCATTTTCCGACTCTTACATATTTGAGGGTTACTATTACATATGGATATGTTTACTCTTATGTATTACATTTTCCATTTATTTACTCTTACATATACTTAGTGGATTTAGATTTTTCCTTATATATGACATATTAATTTCTTCCACAGTCCACATAGTTACTTTAATATACCAAAAAGTTACTTCTATATACCAAAGTAATCCACTTTTCTCAAACATTAGGGCTAATACCCAAAATACTCATATGCATAGAAACACTACCCTTATATACTATAGATTTCCAAAATTTTATAAAACCACTCAAACATTTAAAAAACATCAAAATTAATCCAAAAATATATTAGATAACACATCTTAGAAAATATTAACCCAGTTAAACACTAGAAATTTAAGACAAGTTAAAATTTACACCATTAGTATATGTTATTAATATTTAATACTTAATTCAGGTCCAAATCTAGATACTTGTTCCTCATCCTATATTGACACACCTAGAACATCTATATGGTCTAAAAACACTTGAAGATTCTATGATCTGACTATAAATAACACTTTCAAATACATAGTATATTATAACCTCTCTACTATATTATAGATTATCACAGATCTATCTTATCCATATGTTAACCGAAACTTACAGAAACTGAAGCATCCATACTCACTCTCTTACTAAAATAGCAAGGAGATTTTGAATGCATTGATATACTTCCTAGTTACGTTAATTTCCAAATTTATATAGACCAATCTATTTCATGGAAAATTACCTCTATAGAAACCACCAAACCTACCTCACCACTACCAATCTACTTGAAAAAACGATTGTATTATACTCACCCATTAATCACATGCTGAAAATCTATATATAACAACCAATAATAAATAATATTCACCAAAAATCATAACAATTACCACATTTATCTCAAATCATACTCGAAAATCATACGCCAACCATCATCCAGTTATCTCATTTATAACATATATACATCATGGAATTTCATATTCTATAGTAAAACTACAAATAACTCACACATGGAGTACTTGTAACTATTAATTTCTATCCCACCCACTCATAATATGTGGACTTATTCCTATACAACTGAATTTATGCCTAACTACTATAAGCCTCTCCTCTCTATAGAATCCCACTCATAGTTATCCTCTTTCCCCACTACTAAGTATCTTATTCAGTACATCATCTTCTATAATAAAAGATATGGTTAGTGGAAGTTTATTTGTAGTGGTTCTAGTTATGGCGCAAAAATAAATCTAGTTAAAAAATATAATATCATAGCTTTTTCATGAATCTATCATAATATTTTTTTTACAGTTTCAATCAGCAATGATTTTAATTAAACCACTGATAAACGTTTTAAAAGAAAATTCAATCCATATCTTACCTCAGTTCCTCTATGCGACCCTCACCAACTCCCACCTCCCACCGCCCTTCTCTCCCCTCCCCGGTGGTAACCCCGACCCTGAAACCCCCTTTCCCCGTACCCCTCCTCCTCTCCCTAGTGGTGACCCTGAGCCCATGCCCCACTTTCCCTCCACCTCTCCTCCTATCCTCTACCCAGTGGGGACCCCTAACATCTACACCCCTCCGACCCCAACCCCATGGACCACCCCCACTCCTAAATCCTCTCTAGCTGGCTTTTTAGTGATAGGACCCCCCCCCCCCCCTCCCCGCGACACTCCCCCTTCAACCTCCACTATGCCCGAATCACTGAAGATGAGACCCCCAGTGGACCTCCCCCCTCCTCTAACCACCCTCTTATCGACTCGATTACCATATTTGGCAAAAAATTAATACTAAAGTGGTATCATTACATTTTTAATTAAATTATATCCAATAATGTTTTACTATTCATATCTATTTAACTTGGTTGGTTGTATATGTGTCATTGTATTAAACAATTATTTTACTTGAATAAATTTGTTGTACAGTTGGTTACCTATTTATTGATGGTGGTTGTTGATTATGTATTATACAATATTATTTTTATCACCTATAGGTTTCTATATATTAAGGTATATTATATTTTTTCCTTCTTAGTTATAGTAATTGCCACTATCCTATTTTAGGTGGGATTGGGCTAGAATAATCAGCACACCACTAGATCATTAGTAGAACAAGTGAGACGAGTTTCATTCCAATATCATCATATAGGTTTGGTAGTTACATACATATATAGATCACATTCTTTATTTTCCTTTACTACATTAAATTACATTTCCTAAGAGATACATCTACTTTTTAGCTACATAAAGTTATGGATGTTTTCATATAATAATTTATTAAAATTGTTATGATTACATATTTCTTATAAATTATTATATGAATCATTATAATATTTAATATTAGTTTAAAAAATATGGAAATATGAATTGAAACATTATATTATATAAACTATATCACATATCTACTGTATGATATGATATAAGACTCTAAAAAATATCCTAGGATTTAGTTATGATTATAATGTTGTGTTTGATAAATATAATATTCGAATAATATATTAAAATATAACATTGATTCATACTATATGATTCATCCATATTGTTGAATATTTATCAGTTTCACATAAGTAATAAATTTCTTTAATGATTTTATGTTATACTATACAATTCTATGAGAATCTATAAAAAATCTATTAAAAATGGTTTAAAAAGAACCATTTTTTGAAAAAAACCTTTTCCTATAATTTTAGTCAATTTTCTACAACATAATCTTGTAAAAATATGGTCTTTAATCTTTTGAAATGTAGGAATGTAGGGAAATAATTTTTAGCATCCTAGAAAATAACATCTCAGAGCACACCACCACTACCGTAATCTTCAATGGATGGTAGTGATTTAGTTGTTCCTGAGACTACTAGTGAGACATCCATTTCATCAGATGTTGTTGGTATCCCACCGCCTGATACACCTTCGGTGATGGATCAGTTCTTCATCGATCCATCTAGGGGATATTGGTGTGTTATAGTTACTTGTATGTATGCCATTTTTTTTAAAAAATTATTTTATATTAATTATTTAATGATTTTTTTTTCAAAAATATAAATAAACTCAAAGAAGGGATAGAAATATGAAAACCAAAAATTTATGGGACCTGATGGACTTGAACATTATCATTCTATTTTATGTGTTTGGGGTGCCTACTATTGATGCAATCAGAAATTATAGGCAGATTCTTGGGCAGATTGCTTGCGAGTTGATGATCTATCATATTAATTATAATGATCAGAGGCATATTCCTATATCTTTGAAACAATGAGGCCTTTAATACTCAAGTGAAGGTAATATTAATTTAATAGTCCTTCAAATATAATTTAAATGACATGAGTAAATTTGTTTCATATACTGATAAAGTTTTATTTTTTTAATTTCTAGATGTTTTTTCATTTTGATGTCCCTGACTCTATTTTACGCATATATAAATTAAAAAATTTGGGCAAGAAATGGAGAGATTTTAAATGGAAATTATGGAATTCATTTAATTACACTTCACTGAGCTCATGAAAAATGTTTGTAAAAGTTCCTGATGTCATTTCTCATGAGAAATGGATGCTCTTTATTGATATCAACATAGATTCTTGTGATGACATAATTGCATATTTTATAGTATCTAAAAATCCTTAACACAATAGAATTATAAATTTTATTATTTTATTTTATATTGATAAGAATTATCAAAAAAAAATTCTATGAAACATGAGAAGAAAGTGATTCCTCACATTGTAGGGTATTAGAGTTTTTTGAGAAAAATAACAATTTTGGTTTGTATTGTATTCAATATTATGTGTATCAATTTATTATAAATAAAGTTTTTTATAACATGTTTACATTTTTTATATAGGCCAATAAATATGGTCAATCTATTAGATTAACATAAGTGTGGTTTAATGTGCATAAGAAAATAGATGAATGTTTGGTAAATAATCCTACCAAAGACGTTGGATTAAGTAATTATCATTACCATTTCATATTATTTAATTATCATAAAAATTTAATAATAAAAAATATATTATAACAACTTACAAGACTTAAACCCAATTAAATGGGTCTAGATACGTAAATAAAATGATGCCAATTTGGAATCATTTGATAAATCTAGACAACCTGAATTAATTTGATTTATGGATTGTTTGCTGTCATAATAAAATTTTCAACATTATGTTTTTATTGTTTTGAAAAAAAATAAATAATAATGAAAAGTTTACTAATTACAGAAAATTATGATGTTTAGAAATTTTAAAAAATAAATTTTAATATTTTTGTATTAATATGTTTAAATTCATGATGTCTAGGATGAAAACCCTTTACAATCAGAATTGGTTTCCCAGAACAATGCATTTTAAATAGTTTTAGGGAAGGAGAATCCCAGACATGTACGAGGGATGGGTTCTGAGGGTAATCATTCAACTATGTTTGTTAGGGCCACATAATCTATTACTACTCTACCCAATGTAGGTTCTAGTAGTACCATTGACCGAGAATCACAAATATAGATGGAATTATTGAAAGAAAAAGTGAAACAACAAGATTTTTATAAGAAAACGTAGGACCATTTGAGGTTGAAAATAAAAAATGTTTTAGTTTCTATATTTCATAGGATGAACAATACTATCCTCAATGAAATTTACAACAATATAGATCATCACAGAGAGGTAAATTATAATGTCAATAGATCATTAACACATTTGAAAATAATAAAGTTCTCAGTGGATCAAGCAGGTACACTAAGGGTGGGATCGGTGTACAAAACTTTTACTGATATTTGTTTTCTTTTAACTTAACCCTTTTTAACTAAAAAATATACATTTTTAGAGTGAATGGAGATTCCATGTTGAAAAAAATATACCACATGCAAGATAAAAAGTAAATTAAGAAAAATAGAAAATATAATATCAAGGTTCACCCCACATGTGGGTGACTACATCCTTGTTGTGTTTAGGAAAATCCAAGACAATGAATTTCAACTAGTAATATGAAATGTGATTACAAATACAGACAATATCCCAATATTATTGATAGAAAAACTCCTATAATTACTGAACACAACTGATTACTATGGACTGTCTCCCAATTGGATATGTAAACTGAAATCCCACCAGTTTTTTTATACTAACTCCCTCTTGTTGAGATATCTCCCAAAAAGATCCTATTATTTATACTATAATCCCACTAGTTATTCAAATAATACTACTAGTGAATAGGTCTTCAACTTATACTAACTTATAATGTAGTGATATGATGGAATTGTTCTTTTTAAAGTCCACTAATTATAATCTTCTGGTAACTGTCAGCCTTGATCACATTAAAATTCATCATCTGTAAATGGTCAGATGCCTCAGTTCAATATTTCTAGGGATATTCCATCTAATGCTGAAGACCTGGCCTCAAAAATCACTGAAAACCCAAATACAACAATAATTTTGAACCATGGATCAAAATAATGTACCAATATCAGTATAAAAAACACTGCACACTGATCAAGCAATTTATATTGCATCTTCATTTCCTCAAACATCATGCACATATAAAGTATATGGTGTGGTATTTCTAAACTTATGCATGAATTAATTTTTTCTTTCACACAATTCAAACTCACTATTGATATTCTTGTGCACTCATCTTGGACACACACTTTCCACACCACTTGCGCACAAAGACTAGATGCTCACTCCTTCTTATGTGGAAAACGAAATGGGTATAAGCCTAGTTTGCTCAAGGACTTCATTCACACTTACTATCTCTCAAACCTTCTGAAAACCAAAAAAGTTTTATACAATTTTTTCTTTTTAGAAAACAATGTGTCATATTATATATTCATTTAATCTAAATACCTTCATGATATAGTACATGGAAACACAATGTTTCAACTTCACGAAACACAGTGAATGTTTTCACTATTTTTGGTTACTCAAAATTTCCACACAAACTAGATAAACTTTTAATACTCTTTCTACAAAACTATTCTTTAGGAAGCAGAATGAGCGTGCAAAGCACATGTCACCTGCCCGTGGTATTCTTCTTCTTTGTGTAAGCAGTTGCTGCACGAAACACCTTTATTTTGTAAATATGATCATGGACACTTTTTATCTCTCAAATTGTCACATATTCTATTGGATGAGAGATAAGGAATAGATTAAAATTATATCTACCTTCTGTATTTATAATAAACACCATCACTTAATCTACTCATGTAGATTTCCTCTCTTCATACATACAACCTCTATTTCTCGACAATGCAAATCACTGTCATTGCAATTTCATTTTTTTCAAAACTCACTGTATATCATCATTTTGATCTTCATTTTTTTTCAAAATAGAATACAAGGGAATTTCCATCATTTTGGAGTTATAAGAATTTTGAAATAATGATTAGAGGCATGGATAGAGAAATCAGATGATGTTTCAAGGAGATCTTCGGTGAATAGGACTCGGGTGTTAGGCGAGGAAGAAAACAAAACTGCATTGAGATTAGAAGAATCAAGTCATTCAAATTTATTGAGGTTGAATGGATATAGTTCATTTATTGTTTTTTCAAAATAAATAAATAGATCAACGTATTTGAGTAAATTAATGATTGATCGAACACTTTTCTATTTTTCCAGAGCTACATTGATAGGCATTTATGACTTCCCACATCGAACAATGCCACCTCTTGAGGCTTCCTTATAATACTAGCCACAGAAACATCCATTCAGAATTTTATTCCCCCTCCTCCAGTACCACCCCATTCTAGTTATTATGGGAATGCTCTTATGTCTACCTTGTCCATTATACCACCCCACATGGTGGTTGTATGCCACTTCCTTCTTTCACATGCACCCTATGGGAAAGAACCTCTGCACAACATGACCCCTCCTAGTTGGATGGAAGAGGGTTGATCATAGACACCCATAGTGGTGTGCTATATCCCCTTAGTTGGCTGGCTAGTTGTGGATAAATATTTAATGAAATCCTTTATAAAATATCAAACCATATTCCATAGAACAACCCTCAAATGAAATCACATAACACCTTCATGCAAAATAAACAATATTTTCGGAGATCTTACTAAAATATCTTAAAAAAAGTGTCAAAAGCAAATCACAAATGATTAATTTCTTATGAAATACAAACTAGATCTACAATCCTCACATTTAGAACTCATTGAATTTTCCATATTCTCAATATAGTGACCAAAATTTCAACACCACCAAATCACATGGCCTCTTCAATATCCCCCTTTGGATATATTTTCAATACCCAATTCATCTTAAAAGTAAATGATATCTTATCCCCATTATTGGAAATAAAACCAAAGTTATAAATATGGGAAGAAATTCTACATTCCAAAATTCAATTTCTAAGAATATCATCATGTCTTTTGAAACATATTTTTTTTGATTTTATTTCTTAGAGGGATGAAATCACTACTAAATTATAAAAGATATAAAATTAATCAACTCTAAGTCTAAGTGAGAAATTATCTATGTAGAAATAATGAGTGATCAAATATAAGATAAATGTTGTCATTAAAAGTCAATCATGTGACAAAAATCACTAAAATTTCATATCAGGGATTGTTCAAAAGATTTCCAACAAATATCCAACATATATATCAGAAAATATATTAAAAACATTCAAATGGAAGAATGTATTTCCAATTAAAAATTATTTTTCCTTTTATTATCTTGAAATCAATCTCTCACTTTTCTTGCAACAGCTTTTTCACTGTGAAAATGAGAGATTATAATAAACCTACCTCAATGATGACAAGATTAAATATCCTGAAAATTTTAGAATTATCAGATTCATACCTCACCAGAAATTATAATATTCATATGACATAAATTGAGATATAAATATCTGATGGATGATCCTCTATGCTCCCCCTTAAGATATGCATTCAAAACTTATTCATCAAGATTAGAAATCTTTAAGAATAAACTCCACGAAACATATACGATTATTTATAATGTTGCAAATAAATAACGAGATGCCAATTATATTCCATGATGGACATATTTTTAGATGTAAGATATTCACAAATTCTATAAATTCAGGTCCCCCCCTGAATATATGCATCAAATTAAATTCCATTCATGAAAAACCAAATAAAAATATATGGTAATAAGGTGGATATTCAATGCTCCTCAATTAGAGAGACATGGTTTTGAGTTGCTTCTCAACCATGTAATCTTCTTAGATGAAACATGCTTCTTCATATTTTATAAAAAGAAAATTTAATTCTACTATTCCTACTCAAAATTTTTAGCCAATTCCATTTTCTCTTCCCATATTGTAAAATATTTTATTGGTATATTCTTATACATGTGTTTTTTATAGACTCCAATTTAATATAGGATTTATTTCATAAGAAGCCATTGGTTATTCTATTTTGATCATCACTAGTTCTATTTGTCCAGGAAACCATGTCATACATTTATCAGAAATATTTCCAAATAGTTTACATCTTTCACACAGATATCTATAAATAATAGGGTTACCAATTTTAGACAACATCTCATGAAATTTTAGTTTTTAATGTTAACTTTCATTAACCAAATAAATCATGTTACTTGTTTCTGAGTTTAATTTCTTTTTTATAGAGCTTGCTTCCACTATCATTGGTGTTTATGAACTATTTGAAAAGGTCCATGATATGTCCTTTTCTACCATAGTAGAAGCATATTTTCACTTGTATGATATTTATTTCATTATTCATCTTGGATGTAGGTTTCTTCAACGATTTTATAACTTTATTATTCTGCTCACTTCCCAAGAAAGGTTTATCCCCATTAATTTTTTGCATCTACATTTGATGTGATCTCTTCAACATATCAACATATGTATAGTGCATGGTTGGTATATACTAAAAATCATCATAACTGTGAGCAATTATATTTCAATAATCATAGAAGTCTTTAAAACCATCAAATCTATTCTTGATAGACCAATTCTTCATGAACTGTGATTTATAATTCAATTATGCAAGATTTTCCTTCACATATAATATTCTCCCTATAAATAATGGATTCCTGTAATTATCACGCATATTCATATTATTCCAATAATAAATATCCCAATTCCAAAATTTCCAGAAGTACCAAAATTTGAAAAAAAATATTAATTTCTTCTTATGTGATAAAACTTGGTAAGATTTGACAGCCAGTTACTTTTGAATAATATGACTATTCATCTGAGTGTTTTGGGGGGAACAATAATTCAAAAATTATTCATAACCACATTTGATGATATTATTTATTTATCATCTGTATTCTTCACCGATGTTTTTCCATAATTATTTTTTGGAACCTATACTTGTAAATGAAATAGTATTAGTACAAATAGAATCTTATGGATCATGGGTTACCTAATTCAATGATATTTCAAAAAGATTTATATTTAGATAATATCAATATATTATTTCAACTAAAATGAGTCCTTTTAGAAGTAATTTCATGTTCATAATTACTCTTGGTAGCTTTTCTAATCATATAATTTTGTTAATATTCAGCCCGAATATCCTCAATATTTCTAAACATGATATCTTACTCATGATATTTCAAATTTAGAAAATTAATCTAACCTTCAAGTGATTTCCCCATATCCTCACATTCATTATGGGAAGTAATTAATTTTGATTTCTTCATATTTTTCAAATTTACTTCCATTTGAATTCACTTCATGTTGAGGATATTTTTCTCATCTTTATCATATTTTAGTTTGTCTTCCCATTGACTCTTTATTTTCTAAACATGATCATCATGTATTTGACTTACGTCTAATAAAGAATTATTTAGCTCATTAATTATCTTTTCCTTAACCTATAGATGTGATTCTTTAACATTAAATGAGTTTTTTTTGTAGTTTCTACATCTCACAGATCACTTATAAATAGACTATGTCAGTCATCTCCTTCTCAAAAACATTACTTTGTAATTATACTTTTATCAAGGTAAGTCCTTGATTTCAATGAAATATAGATTATTATTTTTATTTTTTTATATTGAATTAATATCCCATCCTTGTTTTTGATTTCCAACTGAGAATACATAATATTCATGATATATTTATGAGATTATTCAAGTCTAAGAATCATCTCTGTAAGAACCTTATGAGTAACTTCTGTCTCAAAGAATATTTTTTTGAAATAATTCTTCGACATAAGAGAAATTTTTATTGTAAAGTGATATAGTTTCTTCTTTGGAATCAATAATTTGTGAGAGATTACTACATCATTGAAAATATTTTCCCAAGTCTTGATCTATATCCTCAGCATCCTTTTCAAGCTATAACTTTTTTACATAGTCCCTTTATAAAAGAAAATATGCAAGTGACAACTTATATAGGAACATTATTCAGATAATTTTTGATTTCTAAATAGAAATAATTGAATTATTCAATAAATTATTATTCCTAACTTCTTGAACCATACTCTTCAAAAACAATTTTTTCAACTAATTTAACAGATACAGCTGATTGACTACCTCTTTAACTATATTTATATTTTGATGAACCTCATTTCTTCTTTAAATTATTTCTCATCTTTATTACCTATTTCTTCTGTCTCTTCTTCAAGACTTTTTTAGAAAACAATTTATTTTTTCTGAAAGGGATTTGAACTGAACTTGTTATCGAAGACATATCTATTACTTATCCAAAATCAAATATACACTTCATATAAGTCTGATACAAGAAACTGGGACAATAAGATCGATACAACTAGTGGTGTAACCTGTGATTTTATACAAATTGATCTGCCCAGTGGATCATGCAGGTAAATTGAGAGGGGGTGAATCAGTGCACCTAAATTTTACCAATAATTCTTTTCTTTTATCTTACCCATTTTTAACTCGAACCTCTACACCTATTAGAGTGAATAAATCTTACTGGTTTAAAAACAAAAATATACTACATGCAAGACAAAAAGTAAATAAAGCATAACAAACAATATTTTTACAAGGTTCTCCCCATATATGGGTGACTACAACCTTATATGTTCATGATAACCTGAGAGGAAAACTTTCCACTAGTAATATGTAATGTGATTACAAATAAAAAAAATCTCCCAAAATGCCTGAGAGAGAAACTACTGTAATGCCTAATCACCACTGATTACTGTGGACTATCTATCGATAAGATTTTTAGACTGGAATCCCATAAGTGTTGATTATATTGACTACTTCTAGTTATGCTATGTACCGAAAATCACTTTTTATTTATACTATCATCGCAAAAGTTCTTCAAAGAATACAAATGTTGAAAAGGTAATAAACTTCCACTAACATATAATGTAGTGATATGTTGGCTGTGTTCTTCTTCAATTCCACTCAGTATAATCTTATAACTAACAATATTCTTAGATCTCATTAAAAATGATCACATGTAAATGTTTATCTACCCCAGTTAAATAATACTCAGACTAGTACTTCTTCTACTGAAGACCCAACCTCACTAATCATTGAAAACTCAGATACAACAATACTTCTTAATCAATGATCAAAATAAGGTCATGAGTTCAGCATCAAAACACTATACACTGATCAAGATATTTATATTGCATATGTTTTTCTTCAAACATAATGCACATATATAGTATATTGCATAAACTTTTCAACTTATGCCTGAATCAATTTGTGATTAATTACAATTCAAAAACACTTTTCATATTCTTGTGTACTCACCTTGCAGACACACTGATTAAATTCACACAATCTATCCACACCACTTGTGAAAAAATGATATATGCTCACACCTTCTTATGCATAAACTCAAATGGGTATATTATTCGTCCTGATAGTCTTTCAATCACACTTAATGTCTCTCAAAATATCACACAAACAAACAAGTTGCATGAAAAATTTTCTATTTAGAAAACACAGTGCCATACTATGTATTCATGTAATCTAAATACCTTCACGATACAGTATATGATAACATAGTGTTTCAACTTCATGAAACATAGTGAATGTTTTCATTGTTTTTGGTTACCCAAAATGTTCGTGAAAATCAAATAAACATTTAATACTCTTCACGCAACATTGTTCATCATGAAGTAGAATGAGTGTGCCGAGAACATGTCATCATCTTGCAATATTATTCTTCTTCGCACAAGATATTTCTAGACAAAAAACCTACCTTTTTCAAATGCGATCATGATAAATATTTCTCTCTCATGTTCTAACATATTGTCTTGGATGAGAGATAAACAATATCTACAAATGAGATATACCCACCATATTTATATGAAACAACATCACTATCCATTCTCATGAAGATCGCCTCTCTTCATTCATACAACCTCTATTTCATGACACTACAAATCACTGTCATAAAAATTTCATTTTTTTTCAACTAACTATAAATGATCATTTTGATCATCATTTTTATGAAAATAGAATAACATGGAATTTTATGATGTTGGATTTATAAGAACGTTGAAATGATGATGAGAGGCATGGATAGAGATATCATATGACATTACATGAAGATCTTTAGTAAAGATAACTCTAGTGCTAGGGTAGGAATACGATGCAGCTGCATGGAGATCAGATGACTCACATAATTCAAATATATTAAGATCAAGTAGATGTGGTTCATTCCATGTTTTTTAAAATGGATTAACTGATCAATGTCCCAGATTAAAAAAATGATTGATCAAATGGTTGTGATATTTCGAGAGATACAGTAACCCACATAGAGGTCATCCAACATCAAAACATGACACCTCATGTGAATTCCATATAATACAAGTCATGATATCATCTGTTCAGAATTATATTCCCCCTCCTCTAGTACCACCTCATACCAGTACTTGCGGGCATGATCCTACTCCCACCTATGCTACCGTGCCACCCCACTTGGTGGTTTCACTACCTATTCTTACTTTCACATGTTCCCCTGTGGGTGCACACCTATGCACACCATGAGCCCTTGTAGTTGGCTAGCTGATGGTTGTGATCGGCCACCCATAGTGGTGTGATGATTTCCCTTAGTGGGCCGACTAGATGTGTCTAAATTTTTAATGAAATCTATTAAAGAATATCAAACCATATTCCATAGACCAACCCTAATGTTAAATCACTTCATACCTTAATAAAAACCAAAATTTTTAATGGATCTTACTAAATTTTTTTAAACAATGTTTCAAACTCAAATCACCAATGAATCCCTCTTTACGAAATAAAAAGAAACTCTACAATGGTCACATTTAGCACTCACTAAATTTCCCATATTTTCAAGATATTGAAAACAATTTCAACTTCCCAAATCACCTAGCCTCTTCAGAGAACATATACAACATCTATAATCTATTTAGTTGCAATTTTTTATAACCATAAAAAAGTATTTTATCTATTTAGAGACGGTTCCTTATAATCTCGTAAAATAATTTAGTAATGGTAATATTAAATTTTACCATGTTATTTTTTGTTGTTTTTTGTTAAAAAACTGTCACCAACTAAATAATAACTCACTACTTAGTACCCAATGAAAAACACATATAAAAACTATCTCACAACTATATCAATCACCACTAAATGACTATTGACCATGAAATACACGACATATTAGAAGTAAAATTATCTTTATTTAATAAAATTCAAACATGAAAGGATATAAAGCATCCAATATAAATTTCAGTAATTAATTAAAATAATATTATAAATAGTGCTAAATGATTAATTTTATTAACAACATATTATTTATACAATTGTAATTTTAATAAAATATTTAATGATTAAAAAAGTTATCATAGGAAAAAATAACATATTTATTTTTGAAATGTATGAAACAACACTACATCAATACAAGTTACGATTTTCTTATGATGCCTGTAAAAACATTATTAGTGTTTTAAAACACTAAAATCACCATTTATTGGAAAAAATAACAAAAAAATTGCATTGACATGAAATCATGGGAAGATGATCGTATATTTAATTTTGAAATGTAAGAACCGACGACATATCATTCCAAATGACAGTTTTCCTATTATAGTCGTAAACATGTTTTCAGTTGTTCAAAATAGTAAAACGTGAATGGAATAGTAAAAACAAGAAAAAAGACATCGGATATTCCTTAAATTAGGGGAAAATTAAGGAAAATTTAATTTTGAAATGTAGGAACTGATGTAATGTCATTCTGAATGATGGTTTTTTTGTTATGAATGTATTGGAATTTGTAGTGTTCTAAAACACTAAAAAGTTCATGGAATAGTAAAAACTCATAAAAAGTTCATTATATTTTAATGAAATCTGGAAAAAACATGGTATTTTTAATTTTCATATGTATGAACTGAAAACATGTCATTTCGAATGATAGTTTTCATATTATTGTCATAAAGACATTTTTTGTGGTTTGAAACACTAAAATGTGAATGGAGTAGTAAAAACAAGACAACCCACATAAGAGTGTCCATAAATCAAGGGAAAACCATTGTGTATTTATTTGTGGAATGAAAGAACCAAAAAAACATTATTATGAATAATGGTCTGCTTGTTATGGCTTTAAAAACCTTTTTAGTATTTAAACCACTAAAACATGCATGGAATTGTCAAAACCATAAAAAAGATATCATATTTTCTATAAATTATGTTATAATGACCATAAATTTAATTTTGAAATGTTGAAATTGACATAATGTCATTCCGAATGAATGTTTTCCCATTATGGCTGTAAATTATTTTTTAGTGTTTTAAAGCATTTGAACGTGCATGGAACTATCGAAACCAGGGGAAAACTACTTGATTGTCTTTAAATAATGATAAAACCACATTATATTTAATTGTGAAATGTAGGAACTAAAAACACATCATTCTAAATGATGGTTCTCCCATTATGGCCGTAAACACATGTTTAGTGTTTTAAAGGACTAAAACATGTGTGCAATGGTCAAACAGGAAAAACAATGATGTATTGTCCAAAAAGTTTGGGAAAATTACTGTAGATTTAATTTTTAAATGTAGGAACGAATGACATGTCATTTAGAAGGAATATTTTCCCATTATGATCACAAAAGCGTTTCTAGTGTTTCAAAACACTAAAACGTGTCTCAAATAGTAAAAAATAAACAAACAATGTCCGATTATCCTAAAATAAAGGGAGAACCATAATAGATTTAATTTTGAAATTTAGGAACTTAATTAACTTCATTCTGATTGAAGATTTTCCCGTTATAGTCGTAAACATGTTTTTAGTGTTTTAAAACACAAAAACATGAATGGAATAGTGAAAAAAATTAAAACAATGTTGGATTGTACTAAAATTTGAGGAAAATTACCATAGATTTAATTTTGAAATGTATGAACTAACATTATGAAATTCTGAATGATAGTTATCCCGTTATGGCCGTAAAAGTGATTTTAGTGTTTTTAACCACTAAAACGTGCATGAAATGCTCAAAAAACTGAAAATGATGTAAGATTTTTTTAAAATCATTAGAAAATAACCATTGATTTAATTGTGAAATATAAGAACCAATAGAACATCATTTTGAATGATGGTTTCCCTGTTATGCTCTAAATATTTTTTTATTGCATTTGAATACTAAAATGTGTGTGGAATGGTGAAAAATAGAAAAATGCTACTGGATTGTCCTGAAATTAGAGAAACCCCACCATATATTTAATTTTTAAATATTGGAACCAAAGGTATGCCCTTCCATATGACTGTTTTCCCGTTGTGATTGTAAATGTATTTTTAGTCTTTGAAAACACTAAAACATGCATGGAATAGTCAAAACTAGGAAAAAAACATTGGATTGTACTTAAATCAGTGGAAAACCACCATATATTTAACTTTTAAATACAGGAACTGAAAAAATATCATTACGAATGACAATTTCCCCGTTATGGCTATAAACACATTTTTAGTGTTTTAAAACACTAACATGTGAGTTGAATGGTCAAAAAAATAGAAAAAAACCTTAGATTGATGTGAAATAATGGTACAATAACCACTTAGTTGTTTCTATCATATATGACATGTCAGGATATCAAAGAATTTGAAATTTGTTTATTTATTATATTTCAAGCACACTACACATTGATTAAAAATAAATTAAAATATTTAGTTATCTAATTTCAGTTTCAAGTGTTGAATATTATCTTGAATAGTTTTGTTTTAGTTTTCAAAGTGGTTTACATTATATATTATCTTTTTAAATTAATATTTGTTCTCCTTGATTAAAAAATAACAAATTTTATGTGTAGAATTCCGAATAAATTTTCTGTATTTTCTCTTTCTCATTTCTTTACCTAAATTTTATAGTTTTCATTGTAGGTGGAAGATGTATTTAGTAGGTTGGAGGTTAACTATTCAGATCCATGGAATTCTTTAGAAGGTATTCATGATTGTTTTTTAGTTTCCATGGTATGCTTAAATTTTATCATTTATTATACTGTAATTACGATTTTATGTGTAGTTTAATGGTTGTTTACTTTTTTGTTATAGTTGATGAGATGACATGGATGGTTTTAGTTGATGACATGATGTGGAGGTAGAAAGATACAGTGGAGGATGTGACATTGATATATATTGAGCCTCGGTTATTGTTGGACAAATTGTATATGTATATTGACAGATGTATGTGTTGAATTAGATTGAGGTTATGATGATTGGATTTTTGTATATGACTATGGATGTATGATGGGTTTATCATATATTTAGGTTTTATTTTATTATATTCCATTTTTTATATTTATTGTGTATTATTAATTTTTTTTTAAAATGAAATATGAATTAGTGGTGGATTTTTGTAACCTCTGTTAAATACATTATGTTAAAAAATGTTTAGCGGTGGTTACACATAACCACCGCGAAAAGAAACTTCCACTAATAGGCTCTACTTTTGTTTCTTGAATTCTATTTATATTATCCACATATTTTTTTAAATTTGAAAACCACCACTAAATAAAGAGGTTACCGTTGCTAAATTATTAAAAAACACTTAACAAAACATCTACGATATAATTAAAACGGACACAAAATGACTAGTAATCTTGCAATACGTGATGACTTTTATAACCACTACTAAACCTAAATGTGGATGTTTAATACACCAGATCAGGAAAAAATCACTGCTAATATCCCTTTTTTTATAGTGATCCAACATGTCCTGACAAAACATAGTTACCAGCTTCTAGTCCTAATCCTAGTTATACCGCTTTTGGTTCTAACTAACACCTATGTCTGATAAGATCCGTAACCCTCAAAATTCAATGAGGTCCTATAAAAAAATATCTCAAGGTTTCCCACCTATCTTCATGCCCAAAACTCATTTTTCAATCATTCACACTAGGATCAAAGACAACGTATATGCTTGTATTTCAAGAACGTCACTAATAAACCCCTCTATTATGGTATCATCAAACCTCTTCTCATACTACCTTGTTGAGACTGCTCATTTCCCAACATCCAACTACCTGGAGATCCACGGCATATCTTGGTAAACCCAAATATCTGACATGGTGTTATTTCAACAACTAGGTTCCACTATGCTATTATCACCTATTTTATCTCTTAAAAACATTTTTAACTTGGAAATATTTACTTACATGAAAATAAAATTTGTTAAAACATATTTAAATCATAAAAAAACATTATCATATCCCATGATAATTGGTGTCAATCAGATTTTTTTTAATCATAGAGTGTAATCCATGACTGAAATCACTCCCAGGTACATGTGAATGAACTCAAATTATTATTCCTCTATTATTATCTTTGGTAAAAAATGATCAAAGTACATCACCTCAAATTTATTCCATTTCAACCCCTCATGTATTCCTTTCTTCACTTTAATATATCACTAACATTTTTTGGGTCCTCTAAGAATGTACATAGATAGCCCAACTCTCTACCGTGAGGGAATCTGAATTTGATTAAAAATCATATATAATGAATGAATCTAGTACTACTACACTTTTATTACACCCACTAATAGAAAAAATAATAGAATTCTATGACTGGAAAGACCATTTCAAGTACTCCGTGGATAAGACATTTACCTAATCTCATTGATTAATTATTTATATGCATCATACCATTATTTCCCTAATATTTCCATCCAATCGATGATGAAACACTATTATACCCCTTGGCTATCCTATTACATTGGAGCCTCTACTTTTGGCTCATGATCACCTCTACCCTTATGTGTCATATATAGTACATGCCTTAGTTTCACTATGTCTTGGCCCTCTTAATGATCAAGTTGTGGTCGTCTAGTTTGAATGTCTCTAATGAATCTAATACTGTGTTCAATAAAAATATAAAAGACTAGATATCGAAAATAGGGAATGTTTTAAAATAAAAAATCACTCACTAGACCTTACGCCTTCCTATAGCACCCAATTAATATACCATCAGATCACATAACCTTGCAAACCCATGTGAGGGTTAGTCACCATACACACTGTAAACATGGAAGAAAAAACATCTATTCACACTAAGACTCACATACCTAGGATAGAAGTGTATAATTTCATTATAAATCTATATGTATAACACCATATATATTTTCACAAACACTATAAACAACTGAATCTATTTTCATTTCTAGAATCACCACCCTTCTTGGGTTTTCCAAGTAGAATTCCAACATGAAACTATTCTAGAAAACACTGTTTATCATATTGTTTACACATTAAAGAAACTATACCATTTTTCTATTTCAGAATTAACATAGAATTCATAAAAAATAATATTTCATGTGATCCTTACATGTCTAAAATGATGTATGATTACTACCTTGGTCTTCTCAGGTCTGAGAGTTGAGAATATAAATAAATAACATCAAATACAAATTTAATCCAAATTAAATAAGTCATCCTTAACCATGAAAACTAAAAAACCATCCTAGTTTCCCTAATGACATGGATTCCATCCCATAATTGTGATGGAAAGACACAAAAGAGGATATACATCTCAAGTTCCAACATAATAATAGACCCCTAAAATACTATAATATAAATAAGATATCAAATTAAAACCCTTTATCTGATAACAATTTTTAATTTCCTAACCTTTCTCACATCATAGTAACCATATCATAGAGTTACTAGACCTTAGGTTTGCCAACCTATATGCTAAAGGTTACTAACTATCAGTGAGGTTCTATTGGGTGATCGTGGTGATACGGTAAAATTTCAGATAAATAACATAAAGATAATAACCATAAAAATAATGTAAGTAAAATAAAAGTTATAAACACTCTAAACCTAAAAGTAGATACTTGGTGGATACTTTATTACATTGTTATTAGATATAAAAAATTTCATTACAACTGAGAGAATAGTTTAGTAGTCTTGAAAGATGATTGAATCCGAAATTACATATGAAAACATAAATTAAAACATAGTATTCTATTTGAGAACATAATTATTCCATCTAACATATTATTTAATATCATTAATATTTCAATTCCAATAATCCTATGGAAATAGAGCATTGGAAAGTATTGAGCATAGATTCTCCATTAGAAATTAATACAACAGAAGATATCATAGAATAAAAAAGTATGAATAATATAGATGGAATAAGTGATGATTAAATAGGTCGATAAAAATAATAAAATCAGCTTTATAAATATCCATAGATAGAATAATTATTCTAATAATCACATGGATATCAATAACTGATGATGAAATTCATAGTTTTAGAGATCTTAAACATACGGTTGAGGAATTTTTCAATGAAAATTTATGTAAACCAAAAAGGCTTACACAAAATATCCAAACTACATTTTTTCACGAGACCAAAATATGCATTGAGGGGAAATCTATAATTAGGACCCACCCATAACATAATATGTACATTGAATTCATCATATGAATGAACAATAAAACTTAATCAGCATGCCTTAGTAATCAATAACTATCTGTATTATAAGAACTTGAATATAATAAATCATAACGTTCCGAGTCAAACTGTTCATAAACTATATAGAGAAAAAATATATAGATTATTTAATACAATAAATTAATAGTAAAGAATAATTAAAATAAATGGTTACTAATATTTATTAATTGATTAAACATAAAAAATTAATTAAAAAAACTCATGTAGAAAATACACTTTTCACATTGAAAATAATTTCTGAAACTATAAATTTCCAGAATATAAGTAAAAATATTTTCATTAAAAGGATCCATGAAAACATGTAATGTAAACTTGAAATAATTGGGTGGTCATGATGGTGGGAAATTTCATTCATGATGTAATTGTTAAAAAAATTGATTCATAATTTTGGTAAAAGTACTTTGTTCATAAAATGAAAATAATATTATTTTAAACTTTTTTTATTAAGTCAAACATATCTAAAAATTGATTTATTAAATCATTAATGTATAGTCAAAATACTCATTACAATATTTTATAAAACATTTATATGGGAGAAAAAAATTCTGTTAGAATAATGAGAAATAAGGTTAACATTTATTAAAAGAAGTTATAAACTTTTTTGACTACCAAACAGTGGATAAATGGTAATTAAACATCAAAATTACATTAATATCAAGAAGAAAAGAAAAATTATATATATATTTTTAAATAAGTATCAAATAATTTCAAAATATCCATTCAAAACTAAACAATCCTGATTAAAAATGGCATTGAAACATAAGCCCCTTACCATATTGGTATATTTTGAATTATAAGACCCATGAATGAATAACATCAAATCAAACATTTAATATAATGAATATAAGGTGAATCATTATATAACATGTCAATTTTATAGTATATAAACCAAATTAAAAATGTCTGGTTCATAACATAAACGTATGTCACAAAGAACTTGATTTTGAGACAAATAACCCTTGCCATGATTATTTCAATGAATTGAAAATTAATCAATGAATCGATTATGGGTAAGAAAATTGAATTCACACAAGAAAGTATAAATAAAAAATAAATCATAGAAATTTAATTTCAGACTTAATATGGGCATAATATCATCAATGAAGAAGTGATATCTCCTATTGAATTTGTATTTAATTAGGAAAAACCTTACCTCAAGTTTGATTTAATTCAAAAGAACTCCAAACTATTGTATAATAAATCAATATTTATTATAATTTTATAATATCATTATATACATACTTATTATAACTTATATGATCTCCTTAGATCATTTCAACACCCATTTAATAATAATTCCTTATAAAAATCATCATTTTCAGGTGTGAATAGTTTTATTTTTAATGTAAGTATCATTTTGATAGTTTGGGTCCTTGTACTTTTAAGATGGTTCTATAGTCTCAATAATGATAATAATGATGTAAATATAATAATTATTCATTATATATATATATATTCTTATATAAATGATAGATATTTAAAAATTAATTACATAGTTTTTGAAGAATGTAGGTCGTACGTATGCATGGATGTTATTTTTAATTTTTAAAGGATGGGATAAAAGAAATTTAAATAATAATTATCATTTATAAATAATTATTTTATCAAATATATTCATTAAATCTATCTTTATTACCATTTATGTAAATCAAAAATGAAAAATGAATCATATCGAATCGTAGAGGCGGTAGTATACACTTAAATGTTATCATTTTCGAATGAACGAGTTTGTAAGAAGGTATTTATGATATTACAATTAAATAATAATAACTATATCATAAATATAATTTATAAACATTAAACCAATAATAATAACTATCCATAAAAAATGGTGATGGAAGATTAATTGTATTATTATGTGGAAGTGGTAGTGCACACAAATGCACAAGTGATGCTTTCACTTCCCATTTGATGAAATAGAGGGTCGATAATTGTGGTGAAATAATTATAATACAATTTTAGTGTACTTATGATACCAAATTTATTTATTTTATAATGAAGAAAACAAATTTATAGAAGGTATAAAAATAAATAAATTTAAAGATCTTGGTAAGAAGATTACCTCTTTGAGAGAGACCTCCTTTAGATCAATTATTTTGGACCCTTGGAATTGTATTTTAAGAGGTATTGAACATAAATTTCATGTATATGTAATTTTTTAAGAGTATTGGGTATGGTTTTGTTATGATATATGTCTCAAAGTTATGTAATTAAAAAAAATAATGGGTTTCCTTTTGTATGGGAGGGAAATCCACACTTGGATTTAATAAATATATTTAAATATAATTAATGTTCTTCTCAAGTACAATTCTTCTAAATGGACATTAATTTGAATTAACAGATGTTTTAGTCTAAATATCACTATCTAATGAAATTTTTTCAGGGTTTTTTTCATTTCAATCTACATCTATTGGTTTAACCCTTTCGTAAACCAATTTTAACCTAAACTGTAATAATGAATTTTTCAATCATAAATGGTCATAATTTTACTTATATGGTAAAAATTGGATCATGAATGTAAAATGGGTGAAATTTTAAAAAACCACTCATCCTTCTTTCCCTCTTATATGTTTTTATGATTTTAATATAATTTAATAACATATTACTTTTCATTAAATATCATTAATGTCATTTTGGATAACATTCATTTAATTTGACATTTAATATATCAATATAAAAAATTAATTCCAATAAAAATTATTTGAACTCAAATTATACACTATTATTAACAATAAAATTTATGTAACACCATATTTCATCCAAAAAATATCACTTTTGATGTTTTTTAAAATCAATTAAATAGATTTATATAATTCTTGCAAAAGTATTACGTTAGAATTTTGTATTTATTTAAGGTAATTATCCCCTGAATAAAAATTAAAAATAAATTATCATTTTAAAAGTAAATTATAAATTTAAAAAATAATATTTTATATCCATTTATATCATACTTCAATCCCTTTGTGAATATATAATGTAAATTAAAATTAAGATAATGATATTATTTTAATTTTCTATACTTAAAATAGTATACATTTCATTATTAAGGAAAAATTGAGATAAAAGGTCATATATTCAAATTTGGGACGGTTATGGTGAAATACATCACATCAAATTAAATAAATTCATTTAATGGGGTGATTTTCAAACTTTATTTCATGTTTTTAACCTTTGTATATTTTAACCTTGCAAATGTGATAAATATTTACCACGGGGACTGTTCATATTGACTAAAAATATAAACAACCAATTTTCGAAATTTTAACCTCATTATTCCAAATATTATATCCACTTTTTTAGTTTTAATATTTAGATGTGGAAGAATTTAATTTTAGAATAATTGCGTAAATGCATAGAAAACTATTTTTGTAATAAAAATGTGTTTTAAGTATAAAAAAACTTATATTGGAATCATGAATATAGTTGATTCGAATGGAATTAATAATTTAAAATGGATCATATGTCACATAAATTCCAAATCCAAAATTTAATGTTATTTTTAAATCAATTTATTTAATGGAATGAAATTCCTATATTTGAAAAATCATTATTTTTCCCAATTAGCTAAAAAATAAATCATTATAGAAAAAAGCATAAAATTAACCCTAGGGTAATTATGAAATGATGAATTATAAAATTAATCTCATATTTTAAAATATATTTTCTAAAATTTGATGAAATTAATTATAATATTTTCTCACAAAAGCAATAAAAACCATTTTTTATGAAAATGTACTTTTAATGAATAAATTGGCCTTATTCCCATTCCTTCACAAATTATCATAGTTTAATTAATGTTAATTAATTAAATAGAATATATAGTCAACGTATTTTATTTATTTAATTTCTTCATTTATTCTAATACAATTAAAATACATCATGACATTGAAAAAATATTTATTGAAAATATCTCTTTTACATTCAAATGATTTTATCTTTATTAAAAAAAAATATTTATACCTAATGGATAGATAGATATATATATATATAAATGATATATACAAAGTAAATATATATAAAGGCCATATTAAATTCATATATATAGCCTCACATTCTTCACTAAAATATATTCATTTTCCTCTCTCTCATCATGTCTATTATATTCCAAATTTTTCAGTTATTTCTATAGTAGTATTTGGGGTGATAGTCTTTACTGTAAACCTTGACTATATTGATTTTATGTTTTTGGTATTTCTATATATATTTTCATTTAATCCCCTTGTAATTTTATTCATGTTGTTTCGTAATGTAATCTCAAAATGTATTATTTTTTTATCTTTCAATATAGTAATTTTTTCAATAAATGTATCATGGTTAATGTTATCTTGATATTGTGGGAATCACACATTACATAATATAAATTATAAAACCAAGTAGTGTTAAATAATTCCACCTTTTTGAAATTTTATCCTCACAACTTTTTCTCATGCCTGATAGAGTAGTTTTAAAATAATTTCTAAATAAATTCCAAGGAGTGTAAGATAAAACCTACAGATGTGAAAGGAAATCATTTTTAATATTTCAAAAAATATATTTTTTAGAATTTCCACATAAAAAAATGATAATTAAAATTAATTTTTAAAATATCGAATGATAAATACAAAGGTTTGGTTGAATAACACATACTAGGTTTTGAAATAGGAGAACAATCATTGGAATTAGAAATATGGTCTTGGAGGAGAAACATAATATCAAAATAATGAGGAAGAGTTTAAGAGAAAATTGATCATTAGAAATTTAATGGTATGAGAAATTTAATGACCGAAAAATAATTAACTAATTAGGTGTGAAAATACCATCGATTAATCAAAAATGAAGGTAATATGATAGTTTTTATTTTGAGATTAGTTTTATAGTGTTGAGGAGTTCTTTACCATCTAGACATAAGAACATAATGAAATATACATATTTTACATGTATAATGTCATCCACTAAATTATTTATATGAAAATATCATCTTGGTCTCAAAGATATGTATAATCAATATGAATTTTTCATTCCTAATGCACTAAAATAAACTTCTAATAGATCACATATTCCTCAATATGATAACAAGTTTTTCATCCTATCTTAAAATATTTAACAAATCCATGATGATTAGTATAGGTTATATAATATATATAAATCTTTGTATAATGAAATAATACATAATCCCTAAAACCTTAGCAATAATACCCAAAGTTAAACTAATCCATCAGACATTTAAAACATATGTTTGACCAAATTGACATCCCAAATATCCAAAAAATTTATCATATATATTGATATATTATATCAACCTAAATATTATCTCCAAATAATATAAATCACTCATAAGTTAATATATAGAAAATTTATATACCAAAATTATATTCTCCCCAAAATATTTGAATTGTTTCCATTCATATCTCAAATCACCATAAATCCACAATAAAATCACATTTTTTCCCATAAATTAACACAATCTTCATTTGTAAAATTTTGTTTACAGTATTAATATAATATTTCAAATATATTATACATAAAATTAATCAAATAGTATACAAATCACTTTTAAATCCCATCAATATCTATATGATGTATTCCCAAAATATAATAACTATTTTATCACAATAAACAACAATTACCACAATATTAATGATCAAATTAACACTATGGTTTATCAATAATGTAAAACACATGTCCACAAAAATATAAAATCCTTATTCCCAAAATTAATATTTCATTAAAATATAAACTAAACCAAAGGGTTTTATTCCCAAAAATGTCTTCCAAAAATATCCTTAATCATGTTAACCTCCCATCATATAAAACCTCAAAAGTGTAATTTTTCCTTTAACTTTTTAAAAACCAAAGAATTATCATCCCATGTCACTAGGAATATCACATATCACAATGGAATATCACAGGCTTGCATAGTTTCGTTTGATAAATTGATCACAATGGTTCATAAAAATAATATGAATTAAACTAGCATACCCCTAGGGATTTTCAAAACAGATTCACCATAAGTGAACATTCACCATGCATAAAAATGATGGTTTTGATATAGTCTAACCACTCTCTTTTGTATTATTACCCCTAGATGCATCCGTTTCAAAACTATGTACACTTTTAGTGTGTAGATAGGTATGCGATGATTGGAAGTCTATAGAATCACTACCTTATGAAATACATTTATAATTATTATACAGTTATACATATCCTTAGTGTTTTTCCTATGGTTATGCTTTATAATATATTCTTTTTCCAAAATATGGTTCCCAAGTATTCTACTAAACGTCCTCTAAGACCAACTCTAAATACCCTGACCCTAGAATCATAGAGATAATGGTTAAATTATTACATTGGTATTAGATAAAAGATATTTAATCCAAAAGTATTAAATAATTTATTATTATTGGTAAACTAGATACATTATTGAATCCCGAATTATATTTTAAAACATAAAATACAATACAATATTTTATTTGAGAACATCATTATTCTATATATCATATCATTTAATATAATTCTTAGTATAATTCATATCATCCTATGGAAAAGAATAATAAGAAAAGGGTGAACTTAGCTGCTCAGTATCAAAATATTTACTTTATCTAATATAGACTAAAACAAATTCTTGAATAATTTGGATAGAAAAAGTGATGATAAAATAAAGATATAAAAATAATCACACAGGCTTGAAACTTATCCATGGTTAACATAAATATTAAAATAAATTCATTGATATTAATAACTAATTTTTTAATTATTGAGTACAAAATGCATGACATCATAAACTTACCATCGAGACATTGATCTAACAAAACATACGTAAAGAGTTAAGACATATTCCATATACCCAAAATAGTTTGTCTCAAGAGACCTATTGATTCATCAAGGGGATATATATAACAAATACTCTCCAATCTCATAATATTTCCAATTCATTCATAAATGAATAAATAATACAACTTAATCAACATGTCTTACTAATCTATAACCGTCTAAATAGTAATAACTAGAATATAGAATTCCAATACATTTCCTTAAAAAATGATCATAAACCATTCATAGAAACAATAATTTGGTATATTTACAGGTAACTTCCTATCATTTACTATGTAAAATAAATGGTTTTTCTTTTTTGATGAACATAAATACAATAAAAATATCATTATAAAATAATTTTGAAGTAAATACCCTTATCAATTTGAAAATAACTTTTAAAAACAAAAAAATATAGAATATAAGAAAAATATTTTCCTTGAAAATAACAATGGGAAATTTTAAAGTAATCTTCAAATCATTAAGTAGTAATAATATTGTAAAATTTCATTCATTTTGTACATGATAAAATAAAAATTTGGTTTATATATCTGGTAAATGTAAATTTTTCTAAAAAACAATAAGAAAATTTAAAAACCCATTTTGTAAAAAAGTGAAAAATGGGTAAATATTTATTTAAAACCGCATTTTACACTAGTAAAAAACATTCATGGAAACATTTTAGAAAACATGGATATAGAAGGATAAAATTTTCTTAATGAAAAAAGAGAAATATTATCGAATTTTATGAAATTTTTTTAAACTAGTTTGAGTATCAATGTTGGGGAAAATGGTACAAAAAGATTAATTTTCCATAAATATAAAAATTAGAGAAAAAATTAAATGGTTTAATCGAATAAAGATCATATAATTTATCAATGTAGATTTTTACATAATTAATCCCAAATAAAAATGGGATTTAATCATAAACCACTTACCATGTTAGTAACTTTGAATTATAAACCCTGTGAAATAATAACAACAAATAAATATTTAAACATAATTAAACTCAGGTGATTAATTATATAACATGTGAAATATTTAGTATATATACCACTTAAAATATTTTAGGTGCATAAAAAAATGCATGTCCCAAAAAACATAATTTCAGAGGAATACACCATAAAAAAATTATATCATTGAATTTAGAATTAATCAATGGATTTATTATGTGTAAAAAAGTTAAATAAAAAAAGATTTAGTACATTATTAATTAAAAAAATATAATTTCACACATAATATTGGTATAATATAATCAAATAATAAGTTATATAACCCTATAAAAAATTGATTTAAGAAAACCCTAACCTAAACCTTGATTTTATATTAAATCAATATATCCCACTATATATGAAATTTAAATTTATTATAATTTTATAAAAGAATTATTTTTATGCTCATAACATATCAACACCCATTTATTAAATTTTCATTATTAAAATAAATATTTTTGGGTGTAAACTATTTCATTTTTCATGGATGTTTAGGTTCGACAGTTCTGATCTTTATACCTTGATCAGGGATGCATCATCTCTCAAATTTTAATAATGATATATATATGTATATATAATATCCATTATATATATAAATATACAATTATATTCATCCATAAATGATATATATAGAAAAATAAATTACACTATTCATGGAGATGATGGGTCGTAAGTACGCATGGACACTGTTTTCAATTTTAGATGGATGGAATGAAATGAAGGTAAATAATTGTTTTAATTTAAATAATCAATATTATATCATATATATCATATTTAATCAATATAACCATCTTTATTACCATACATGTAGATAGGAAAGCAAAAATAAATCACATCGCTTTGTGTATGTGGCGGTCCACACATACATACCGGAGACGTTGTCATTTTCCAATGTATGGGAATGAAAGAATGTAGTTAGGATATTATAATTATAGAAGCATAATTATATCATAAATAACATATATAATCATTAAACCCATAATAATAACTATCCATTAAATATGGTGATGAAAAAATAATTATATTGCTCTGTGCAGACGGTAGTCCACACATATGCAGAAGTGATACTTTCACTACACATTTGATAAAATATATATGGTTGAAAATGGTGTTTTCATAATTATAATAACATTGAATGATATTTAGAACACTGAATTTATTATTTTATGATAGATAGCACAATATTAGAGGAGTTAGAAGAAGAAATAAATTGAAAGAGGTCGAGTAAAATGATTACCACTTCTACAGGAGAACTCCTTTGGATCTCTTCTTAAGGGACCTTGAAATTGTATTTTATGAATAAAATCACTACTATTTAGTGGGTAATTAATTTTATAATATAATTAGGTAGTATTTTGTTGTTCTATAAGTCTCAAATTGGTTTAAATAAAATTGATAAGCGGTGTCATTTTATAACGGAAGGAAAGGACATGCGTGGAATTACTTAAAATATTTAAATACAATTAATGTATTTCTCAGTAACAACGCATAAAAATATCCATTAAGTTAAATCCAAAGATGATATGGTCTGAATATCATCATCTAATGAAATTATTATACCTTTTGCGTCATTTTAAAACTATAATTTTTGGTTAACCCCTTCTTTAACAAATTTTAACCATAACTATAATAATGATATTTTCAATCTTTAAGGGTTATAATTTTAATTATTAGGTAAAAAATATCTCATAATTAGAAATTAAATTAAATTTTATAATATTTAATATTCTATGAGTCCTATTTCAATATTTTAATGATTTTTAAATAGTATAATTTAATATAATTTTTTTAAAAAATATCAATAATATAATTGTTTACACTATTCATTTAATTTGTTAGTAAAGAAATAAAGATAAAAAAATATATCCCAAAATATTTTACCATATATCATATATTAGTATTAACTATAAAATTAATTTGAAAACATAATTCATTCAAATAATATCATTTTTATGTTTCTGATTTAATTTATTTTGATTTTTCTACTGCATGCACATGCACAGTGACAACGCTGCGTATGGATTTAAGGTAATTATACACTAAATAAAATTTAGAAATAAATTATCATCATAAAAATAAATTAATCATTTTCAAAATAATTTTTTTATTCATTTATATCATAATCGTATCCCTACGTGAATATAAAAAATAAACTTAAAAGAAAGAAAATGACATTTTCGAATTTGGTTTACCCAAAATAAAATAAATATCATTATTAAGGGAAAATGGAACCAAAATGTCATATATTTTGACTTAAGATTGATATGTTCATATATATACCATTCAATTAAATATATTCAAGTGTTAGATTGATTTTGAGACATGATCACATTGTTATAAACTTGTTTTTACCCATTTTACCGTTATTGACCTGACAAATATTTACAATAGCTACTATTCATAGTGACAAAAAAATAAATAGGATTGATTTTAAAAATGTTAACATAAACATTATGAATATGGTATCAATTTTTAAATATTTAAATCTCTATTAGTGTATAAAATCAATTTTAAAATAACTGAGTAAAATCAACCAAAAATAGTTTATCAGAAAAAAGTGTTTTAAGCATAAGAATTATCTTATATTAGAATAATGAATATTAATAACTAAAATAGAATTATTTATATTAAATAGATCATATTTTAACTTAATAAATAACAAAAAAATATAATTTTAAATTTATATTACTTTATTTAATGAATATAAATTAAAGTATTTTAAAAATTGTTATTTTTTCACTATTTAGTAATGAATAAATCATTTCTAAAAAAGCCTAAAAAATCATCATAATAAAATTTTGAAATTATGAATTCAAAAATGAAGTTCATATTTTAAAATTTATCTTCTAAAAGTGGTATAAATTAATTATAATATTTTCCCACAAAATAAATAAAACCATTTTGTTTATGAAAATGCACTTTTGAAGTATACAATGACCTTATTATCATTCATTTCCTAATAAACAAAAAACAAAATTATTTCTAATTCATTAAATTGAATATATAATTTAATTATTTTTTCAATTTATTCTATAAAATTAGTTTAATAAGATAAAAATAAAATTTCACACACAAAATCATTTTTATTGAAAATATCTCTTTTACATTCAAATTATTTTATATTTATTTCCAAAAAAAATACCTACCACAAATAAATCTAATATATATATATATATATGAAATTAATATGAATCAAATGAACCTATATATAACAGTCAAATTACATTCCTACATATAGCCTTATATACTTCATTAAAATTTATTCATTTACTTCTCTCTCATCATGTTTATTATATTCATAAAGTATACATGTGTATATAAGGACCCACACTCATTCTTGACCAGCCCCAAGTGAGCCTTTACCTACTTTATATAGTTCTAGAGTGGAAAGATGTATCCACAATCTTCCATTCTTGATTTTCCCAAAACCTTTCAACTAATTTCCAAGTCATAGGACATCATGAACCCAAATAAACCAAGAAACCCCATCGAACCATCCACAACCCATATGACATCTTACCTCACATATTTAATGATCTTATTTATCCCATATAGTGATATATTCCACATTTAATGTCCAACTATAGTGTATACATCCTTCATATCAATAGTCAACATTATTTTCCCTAAACCACTCAACTACAGAGTATACTACCAAATATTATTTGAAAAAACAACTTAAAGGGATATTTATTATGGGAACACAACTCCAATATAATCAAATCCATGTTGAGAGACTATCACCATCCCAACTACCACACCTCATCAATCCTCTATCTCTAATGCGACAATAGTTCACATCAACATCACATACCAAGAATATTTTTTTCACAACATGCATAATCATGCCTTACAAATCCTAAAACAACAGAAAAAGATATTCTATGTTGAACCCCTCATTTTTCACATAATACTACACATAGTTATCTCTTATTAATAATTTAAAATACGAGGGGTTCTATTCATTATCATATATATACAACCCTACCCATGCTCATTTGTTACGCATCATATGGACACATGTATTTTAACACACTTACCTAGATTATAAATGAATTGACATATTGAAAAAATTATATTACATCAAAATTTTAACATATTAACTTGGATCACTTAAAAGAGTAGATACATTGATTCTCGACATGACTTCAGAAGTGCATCCCCATATTCCATAGGCTATCGACTAGTAGTGGGGGTCTAAGAAGTTACCATGAGGAAAATATACCCCACATATTGGAGTGTGAAATCATAAAGAATTTATAAACATGTTTTATCCATAAATAATAAAACATTGAGTATAGTGTCCAAATAAATAATCAGATAATATAAATAATTAAATGATTATAAATTACAAATAAGGCCAAATATCCAAGATCACATACATGACAAATCTCCCCTTGAGTTGATCCCATATAAAATTAATGAATGAAGAAAATAAAATAGGCACTGATACATATCTAGTCTTGCCCTTAATCTCAATATCAATTCCCAAATTTATTTATCTTGCTCTATAAATCCATATCGACCCTCATACCAACCTTTTCTTACAACCAAATGAATACTATTTAAAGTTAGTTCCCTAGACCCTAATTGTTATGTACTTTAATCAATAATACTTGTATACGGTTATTATATATAAATGTGTTATTCTTATGATAATATTATCAATAATTTTTCATCCTTTAAATTTTTGATAATGTAGTTTGATTACATTTCGTATCAAAGGGTTATACAGGATCACATGATATAATGAGAACCTAGATATACTATAACATTAATCTTAAGGTAAATTTTTATGGTCTAGATACATCATAATAACTGGACACAGATGTTGTGTGAGTATTAGGTGTTATGGGATCATAATAATTGAGAATTATTCTCATGAAGTTCACACATGGTGATCTCTAGTAGTTGAGATCATGAGGATATACTCGTTATTTGGAACACCACTTGTTTTGGGTGTCATTGGTTATTCCTATCTATGGACATGTGTATTGGTATCCTGACTAGAGATCAACATCAATGTGTTCCAATTGATCAGTTACTTTGATGAAAGGTGATAACCATGACAATTAAGTCATGGTGAGGTATTTTATGTTGTATATGTCAATAGTGTCATGACATTGGTTGAAAGATAAAGATTGAATTTTTCACTTCTGAGTTGAGGAAGATATGTATCTGGATAGGTTGATGAGGATGGTAGTACCTTAATAAGTCCATGGAAATGTTAGTCAAAGGTAAGTGTCTCTAGATAGATCAACAAATAATAAACCAAGAAATGGATGATGGCACTATATTGTGTCTTGATTTATGAGATATCTTATGAAAAAGATAGTATATTACACAGTACATGTTCATTGGTTGGTTTTCATTACTACGACTTTTCCTTATTCCTTTAGGGGAATTGATGGGTTTATAGACTCCATTATAGGTTTGTGAATATTATTTACTTCTATTGATATAAGTTCCTAGATGGTCACACATAATAGAACTTTTAAGAATATTTCTTATTATATTGAATATGAATATAGGAAATTGTGGGACCCATCATGGGGTTCGTGTGTTGTCAATGTTATATCGATCACCAATAAATAAATAAAATCATTATTATTCAAGTAAATAATAATTGGGTTTAATTGATTTAATAAATTTATTTACAAGTGATTAAGTTAATACAAGGATTAATATTAGGTAAATGAATAATATTATAATATACCAGGTTTTTTTAATATTAATATAAGTTATGAGTTGAGTTAATTAATCTCATTTATTAAATGATATATTTAATATATTATAGGTATGTGATAATATAACTTATTTAGTGGAAAGATAATGCATGAGGGTTGGGGAACCCTAACCAGATATTTTGACATCCACTCTATAGGTGGAGAGAAGCTTTTTTAAATGGATAACTAACTCAGTTAGAATTCAGAACCACTATATCCTCTTGATTCCTAGAGAGATAATCTCCCAATCTATGTTTACAATCCATGTTCATCTTTATGAAATGAATGAAGAGGATGGTGGTGATTGTCACTAAATCGAAGTGATTGACAAAGCTCCGTGTTAGCACCTGAAATCTATTGAACATCACATGCTCAAATTCAAGAGGCATGTATGGATGATCTAGAGGGATTAGACGTTATATCCTTTGAGAAATAGCCTTTTGTGACTTTCGGTAGACATTCACACATAAAATTGGAAAAAGGTATCGGTTTACTAATTTTACATGCTTCAATTAAACTATGCCCGATCATTAGAACACACCCGGACTCAAATAGACATAGACAATGATGTTACATCTCTTTGGTGATAGGAATTTTGGAAATACCTATCCCATAACCATACGTTGTGTACAACATTACCAACAAGGACTTCTCAGGTACCCTAGTACAATTGCGGCCCAAGAAGGGTGTGAGTGCATAACTCAGTAGTTAACCACTAGTGCAGTCATGTACATTCTGGAAATGGAATGAAATGAACACGTAAAAAGATATGACTAAATAGTCAATTATGGGTTATAAATAAATAAATTACCCCCAATGAAACCTTTTTTGACATGATACAATAATGTCATAAAGCGCATCTCATGGGTTGAGGAAACCACATCATCTCAAAGGGTGACTAAGTCCTTCCATTAATCTAGTAACCAATGTTGATCTTTTTCTCTATGACCTTGATCGATCATACCTACATTTTCCAATTTTGGAGTGTCTCTAACCATGTCATAAGGATAAGTACTACTAGAAATTCCCTCTAGCAGATCCCTAGGTAATCCTAGGTGATTCATAGATAAAAAGCCTTCTAAAGATAACATAACCATCCCCATGTAAAATGGGCTTAGCCAATTGATTATAATAGACTCATCCCCATGTCATAGATAAAAAATCAATAGAGCACATTAATAAAGGGGTAATATACCCATCCTCGTGGCACATAACCTTATCCAACTAAGGGTAATATACACATCCCCATGGAATATTCATTCACTAAACGTAATATACTCATCCTTGACCCCAACATATTCTAAAACACCTAATGGATGTGTTCAAACCATGCTTATCCAATAAAAAAATTAAATACTTCCCCTAGTGTGTTTCCATGATTAAATAGAACTTATCTAAGATAATTTTCTGAGTCACAACATGAAAATCATGAAAAGAGGGTTGGTTAGATGGATAAAATACCGTTGATATCCATATCAAATCACACCCAATCAAGTTATAATATCATTGGGGTACCTACCATGGCACCTTGGTCATCACATATGTGATTGAATCATATTTGGGTCCTCAATACCATCCCTTGTCTCCTAGGTCGCAACTGATTTCATAGTGTACATCATTCCCCTTCAAAGAGTCAAAAGACTGTCATGAACCACAAAGTCCACATATGAAAATTCCTATGGTATTCAATCCCATTAGATAGTACAAATCCAATATCACTTACCAATCATCTCAGGTTGGTTCTCACACCCCAACCTAAGTCCATCATAACCATGGTCTATCCACCTAGGTTAAATTTATGTCAAGGGTTCTCAAACAACATACCAGGTTTTCTATTTCACTTAATCTCACTCCCCATTTTTAAGGGCTTCAATAATTCCAAGGTAGTTCTATCATGTTTTACCACTAGAATTAAAATATTTAAACCCCTTAAAGGGTTCAAAAGTTTATCCAAATCCATTCAATGTACATCCTCGACCATCAGAAGTTAATCCCAACAATCTAGGGAACAAAGGAAAATGATTCCTTAGCACTTCATTATAATCATTCAAGGAATAAAATTAAATTTTAATTTTAATTTAAAATAAAAATTGGACAAATAAAATTAAAATTACAACCAATCCAATGGTGAATCTAACATTTTAAATGCATCAAAAATTACATGAATCAACCTTAGGGTTGTTACAAAATACCACCTACCATTATTTGATGCCTTACTATTTTTTTAATGTTTTACAACTTCTTCAAACGAATTTACAAGATCTTCAATGCTATTCTAGTCATCTCAAACCCCTAAATCATGCCAAAAAATCTGAAATTAATTAATTATTACATTTATGATAAATTAAAGTAATTAATACTAATTAAAATATCATTTCAAAAATAAAAATAATGTCTGTTATTTCATTGGGAACCAAAAATTCATCAGTTCGTTGAGAAATGGGTTTCAACTTATCATCGGTAAACTCTCGAACCAACATAGATCAATATCCTTAAGATGCACCTCCAATTACATCATAAAATAAATATAATTTAATTAAAACCCATATTAAAATTCATGGTGTGATGTACTATAACCCGAAAAAATGTTGCTTCTTGAAATAAAATCTTGAGAAACCATCTTCATTGGATGACCGAAAACCCCAACATTCTCAATAGATTTTACTATGCTCTGGTGCAATCAATATTGAATACCTATCTAGAGATGTGGAAATATAGTATCAAGGGATGCAAATATCAATGGGGGTTTTCAGAATCAAATACATACCTTAACCAATGATTATAATTCATAAAAATACAACCCAAATAAAAGGGATTTAAGAGGATAAGAGGATAAGGATGACTAGGGTTTCACAAATAGGGAGGGAGAAAAAGAAGATTTGCGTGCTTATTAGTAAAAAGGGTAAAATATTTAAAACTTCATTTTTAATAGGATGCATAATTTTTCAACATGGTTAAATAAATAATGCACTAACTATACAAATAAATCCATCTTAAAACTATCAAACTTACACTGTTTGGTCTCATGGTTTACTAAAATATGAACTAACCATGCAGAATAACCTTGTAGTCCCTTAGTATTTTTCCCATAGATCTTACGAAAATTTGAACAATTAGTGTGATAATCCCATTTTCTAATCCACATTTCATTATTTCATTTTATATATTTATGGGTTACCCTTAACCATTCAAAAATTGTGCGATCTAATTTTGATCCATAAAAAAAGAACTAGAAATTCCATAATGTTATGGGTTTTACATGGTTTCCTATAAACTGTGCACCCCAAACTATACTCCCTAGGAAGATTTCTCCAAAGCCACCCGGCATATTACAAAAGTTCTTGAGACTCAATATATAACTTGGGATACCTTCCCACCCACATACCAGGATTAAAATATCTCCTTACAAGTGTTCAAACCCTTATAATTCTATTCTATTTCCTAGTTCTCAAAATGATATATATAATAATTGGAAATTCAAATTCCTTATGAATTTCAAAACTAAAAATTACATGATGTTTTACAACCTCCCCACCCCTAAAACACTTTATTTACATGAGAAGCCTTGTTGTTCATCCAATCATATACCATGACTATGCTCATTCAAAAATTCTCATTGAAACCTTCCTGTTCTACCTTTGAATTCAGAACTTACCCCTAAAGTGCTGTTTCAAAATCAAGGCACTCAAATTTCCCAATTCTAAGCCAAAACTCGAACCCAACAATGAAACACCAGGATAATGCTCTACATAACCAGTACATACTAAGGTACCAATTTGTTTCCCAATTAATCAATATTTATATAGTTCTACCATCATATTGCATAGAATAAAAAGTCCAATTCCAATCTATAAGACCAATATCAATTATATTTTCCTACCGAAACACAATTCCTACATTATTATGATGCACCCAATGGTATTTTTGACTAAGAACACATGATAATATCTAAACATACTGGCCAAATGATAGTGTTATTTATCATTTCAAAATTTCAAGAAAAATTAGACTTGTACCCATTTTCCACGACCAACAAGAGAATTCTATATTTTCCCTATAAATCCCAGGATAATTCCTAATTCATATCAATCATATCAAACATGATGCATCTGACGGGGTTCTCCACTCACTACATCCAATTACATACAAATTGTGGGTTGAACATCCTATGGTTGACATATCATCAAAATGATCAACCTTACTTACCAACAATTTATCTATTTACCTAATCAACATTCCTTAAATCTTGAATATATCCAATTATAATACTAGTACATTCATTGAAGTCTCAACCAACCACTAGTGTAATTCCACAATTGGATCCCAAACTAGATGAATCCACCATCATGCTCTAACTAAGATCAATGAAACATTTATGATCTCAGGCATCCTTGGATCACCCTTAATTCATATTAAGCCTAATACTAATTATTATAATACCTCCATAATCATATCCAATTTTTTATGGAATTCATTGAGAAATATATATGAATTAGAATTAATTTTTCACTAGAATCCAAATACCCCCATCAACCATCCAATGTATGTTTTATTGGAACTATGAACCTAATCATGCAAGTTTCTTATCACCCACAACCAACAAGATGATCAAAAGTATAAGATTATCCTTTTCATTTTGTCATTGAATCAAATTCTCAACCCCTAGATCCTATATAATGTTTTTTAGTGAAAACTAATATTAAACCATGCTAACATCACACATAATTCAGTTCCGTCTAAAAATATATTTCCAATACCCATTACTGAATCATGATATCATCACACACATAATTCAATAATACAAAATTCATCATAAATGTAACACCCAAAATTTTCGCTATGGAACAACCCCATCATGTTCGTCCAGAAAATGTGCGTTTCCCCTCCCATTCCATTACCATTACTACCATCCCTTAACATTGAATCATTCATGATTTCATTGAATTTATATGGGAAACATTACCATTCTCACATTTTTTGAGATACTAGGCCCACTAGAATTTAACTAATTTCAATCGGTCCTTATCCCACTCACAATTATCATCGATTTTAGATTCATTTGAGCCACATGTTTCAAACACAAATTTCCCAATTTCATCACAAATGAAAAGTAGTGTTCTCAAGTATCACCTGATAGTAAAACAAGACCCATGATCCAATGAGATGCACTATATTAAAACTGGTCACAAGTTTCTAAATATTGACTTTGTTACTAAGAATGTCAGTATATCTTAACCATTGAATCCTTGGAACTAATCATCAGTATCATGAACCTTATATGTGCCTTAATTCAACACAAGTCCACATCTTACCAGAATCTTTCCAAAACTCAAAGCATCTACCCATGATTTTACCATACCACCTAAGGTGAATCCAAAAACCAAAGGGTTTCGATTCTCATTGATCATGTCATTAGAAACCCTCTTTGATACCCAAACATGTGAAACCAATATTCTTTTCTCAAGAAAAACAATTCACCACCATACATAAGAAACACATATAAAAGCACCTCCCATGAACCTCTATATAGCCTAAAACACCAACCCATTCTTCCCTTCTCTATGGTGCTAAAAAGACTACGATAAACAAAATCCTGGGCTACCCTTTCATTTCACATCTTAATAACACACCATGATCTAGAGTCCCATATTTCAGGGTTACTAGGGTCTCTCATAGATACCATTAAAAAAGCCACGAGAATGATCATAATGCATGGGAAGTGATCCCCACTCACTTATCCAATGACCCACAACATCCAACATGCCAAAAAACCACTCTATGGTATCATATATGTAACAAAATTCATATGATAATATTGTACCCACTCTTAGGGAATGAATTATCATCAAGAATCTATTCCAAAATAATATTCCCTATAGGATTTAGTAACATCTACAGAAATATATGTATAACAAAATCATCTATGATGATCAGTGTTTAGAAAAATATAAGCACATAGTTTAGTCATATATAATTCAATTCCAAGATAAATGGGAAAACACCATATAGGTTGTTCTTGAAACATTAAAAAACCAAAATTAAATACTTATAATTGACAAGGGGTATATCACCCAGGAATTAAATACCTAAAATGACATATGAGGGTCATAGAAAGTACACTTATGGATGAACTATATCATCACAATCCCATCAATAATATAGCCATCAAATCCTCATGAAAATACCTAAGAATAAATTAAATATATTCAAAATGGTCTAGTTTAATATAATTCCACGAAGTAATTATGTAGGAAAATGTCATATAATTTTTTTTGATACATTATATAGTTGGTAAACTACCTAAAGTGAAAACAACCACACACTAGTTGTCCTCTATGTCATGTGTATCCCTACATGAAAATAATTATACATTTGATGCCTCTTACCTCTAAAGCCAAGAGATAAATCATAAACTATTCTATTTCTAATGTTACAAGGGAAAAAAATCCATAATAAATCATAAACCTCAAACACTATGTGCCTCACCCAAGGTGAAATAAAAATTGTACATAACAAAAAATACTAAGAACGTCAATCCCAATCCCTTAGTAACCTGAAATTCGTATTGGAATTGAAGTTCATGAAACACTAGTCTGGTATCAATATCAGGCTATGAAACAACCCTATATATCTTGTTTAACATATCCTAAATAGTAATAAAAAATAAAATTCATCTATGTTACAAAATTTTAAAATCCTGGCCCAACTCACTCTAAAAGGTATCCCATTAAATTTCTATGTGATCTAAAGAAGACCTTCCTATACACTAGAGGCTTCCAACTAGCTGCAATAGTATAAGAAGATACCTCTAGGAGAATATAGAACCTATATGAGAGTGCACAATCAAAAGAAAATAACAAACCAAGAACAATCTGTCAATAACAAGAACACCCAATAGAGTGAACACATAAATAATTTGGCCAAATAAATAATAATATGATGTGAAAGTTTAAATAAAACTGAAAATTCATGCTCATACAAAAGATAGATTGGCCCTCCAACTGATCCAATATACAATGAATTTTAGAATAAAATAAATGCAGGAGGTTGTACTACATCTCTAATTCATTCCTAAATCTTTATTTCCATGTCCCATAATTTGTTATCCTACTTGATTAAGACATATCGATCCTCATCCAAACGATGCCTGAATTCAAGTGAAGACTTCCTAGGTAGCATAGTACAACAAAATCCTAAGTAGGGGTCGATTACATTACTTAGTAGGGAACCAACAACAAGGTAATGTATATAATGACTACGTAGTTATATGTGCAAGTGAAATTCAATGAGTAAATAATCATTCATTGGGTATAAATAAAAATAATAATTACCAATTATATTGCTTCATCATAAAGCCAGAATGTTATACATAACATCTTCTTATCCATGCTAATAACATCACCATACAAGGGGACCAAATTGTATTTTATAAATATAATCCAATGTAAATCCTTAGTTCTATAACCTCAATCTACCGTACCTACTTGGATAAATAATGCAGTGTCTATGACAACATCATGCCGATTTTACCCACTAACAATGCTCTCTGGATGATCCTTAGATAATACTGGATGATCTATATTGTATAAGAATACCTGGGGTAGTATACCCATCCTCATGGGATATGAGATTATCCAAAAGAAGGAAATATACCCATCCCCATTGAATGATCGATCACCAGAGATAATATACCCATCCACAACCAATGAATATTCATGTGAACCCAAGTGTTGTGTTCACCCAAAGATTAACTAAGAAATATATAGTAAAATATCACTATTAGATAATTTCTATGAATAAATACAACCATCATGAGGGAATATACAATTTCATACCATTAGAAGAAATAAATAAGTGTTCATTGAACACCTAACCTTACATTGATATCCATATCCCATCACACCCACTCATTTTTGGTGTATCATCGGGGTACCTACAGTGGTCTCCAAGGACAAAACATTGACATAGGTACCCTACACAGGTCCCCAATATAATCCTAGGTCTCTCAGGTATAACCCCTATCTCTAAGGACATCATTCCCCTTGGGAAGGTATTAAGTCTATCTTGGCCTACAATGGACACATAGGTCAAGAATTATGGGATTTACACCCATGAGATGACACATATCAAATCTCAATTCTCGATCATCTTAAGTTAGTACTCACAACCCAACATAATTGCATCCTTCCCATGGTCTATCCACCTATGATAAACATACTTTATGGGTTCTCACATGGAATACCAAGGTTGTCCATCTCAAGTTTCTCACACCCCCTCACGTGAGTGTTCAAGAAATCCTAAGTAATAACATCAATCTATACCACCCCATATAATCTAGGGAAACCCATTAAGGGGTACTAATGGTCACTAAAAACACATTTATATAGGTCTTATGACATTAATGTCCAAGTCCAATCAGCTAGGGAACAAAGGGAAATAATTCCATGGAAATTTGTTCAATTCATCCAGGGAATTAAATTAAAATTTTTAGTTTAATTTAAAATAAACAATTAAATTAATTAAATAAAATGGCTAAATATTATTTTGGAATGACTAAACATATAAGAATAAACTATAGGGTGAGTACTGAGAACCACCTTCCATTTTTAGAAGCTTTACCGTTTATTTTCCAAAGGCTGATAGATAGTTCCTAAGACTATCCAAGATATTCCAAGCTCATCCTACCTTCTAGATCCCCTAACTCATTCCTAACAGTCTATAATTAGGTCATTATTACATTTATGTTTTGTTGAAACAATTATAAAATTTCAAATTTAATTACAGAATAGGTATAATGCTTGTTAACTCATCTGGAATCCAATGGTCATCAGTTCTTCAAGCAAGAGGGTGTCGACCATTCCTAGAACATTTCAAAACCTACATTATTCTAAACACCCAACATACACTACTTATTCTATAATTAAATCAAATTTATATAATGGAAATCCATATATAATTTATCGTGAAATGTAACATAATGTAAATGATGTGTGACTATGTGAATACGACATTACAAGACGTCCTCATCCTAGGTAGAGTGGAAGCCACATCATGCTCGGACAAATCCACCATGCTCTAGCGGAATTCCCTTTGAATCCCTAGCCATATAGGTGGAATATTCAAACAGATAGAAGAGGAAATAAAAGTGGGTTTCTAGATCCAAATAAATACCTCCACTTTCAAAGAAAACACATCAATTCCTTTGTAAATAAATGGGGGGGTTGGGTGTAGAAGAGGAGAGGTCTAACTAGGACATGGAACACACAGAATGAGAGAAAGGGATTTCCCCTATAAATAAATATAAGGGGAGAAAGGGTGAACAATTATTGTTAATAATATGTAAAGTTAGATAAATTATTCACTATCCATGTAAATAGATCTATCTTTGAACCATACACATCATATGGTTTGGTCGCATGGTTTAATAAACCATGCACCAGCCTTTCAAAAATATCTATTGACCACCATCATTTTTGTCATGATTCATTACAACTGTGCACAAGATGTTCACCAAACCTTGAATAAAAGACACCCCATATGATTTACTTTAACGTTTTTATGGTTTACCCTTATTCATGCTATATAAATGTGATCATAATATTCTCTAATGAAAAGAACTAGAAAAACCCTAAGGATCAGGGTGCCACATGGTTTCCTCTTAACTGTGCACTAAAAACTATGTTCCCTAAGACTAATTCTCTAAAACCTCATGAAACATACCAACATCTCCCGAGATACACTTGAGAAACCATGGTACCTTATAGCCCTCATTCATTGTATAAATAATCACATTAATAAATTATAACACTTTGAATTCTATTATTAGTCAATGTTCTCAAAACAACCCATCCATTAATCAAAAAATTAAATTTCTTCTAATGTTTGAAACTGAAAATGGGATGGGTTTTTATAATATTCAATCAAAATATTAACTAAAATCATACAAAATCCTTGAAATTAGTGTTTCCTAATAATATAAAATTTATTAATGAGAAATATATATATTATATGAACATGGGCTACTAGCCTTACCCGTGGATACTCCCAGTAAAAACTAGCATGAAGAATAGAATATATTTGATGGGGATATATCTTCAAGATGAAGTGAAGAATAAGAAATATTTTTAAGATGTATTCCCTTGGTTCTGGTCAACAAAATCCAAAAATCCCCTATTATGTCAAATTTCCCATTTAATTAATTTTTTTTATAATTTTAGGAAATTTATTGAAAAAAATTTATTACATAAACAATTTGACAAACACTAGTACCCTTATTAATTAATAAGTTACCCTCATATATAAACCTTTAATATTTTATAAGATTAGGTAACTTATATATAATAAATATTCACCCTTATGTATCACAAAATTCACCCATTTGTATCATAGAGTGACTCTTATACTTCAGTAGATTTAAATTACAACTCTGGAAATGAAATTAATGTACAAAATATTTACACTTACAAACCAAAATATATAATTTTTCTTCCACTTATATATTATAGGGTTTCCTTACATATGATTATTTTTTCTCATACAAATAATGTTTTCCAATTATTTACTCTTATGTATACATGGAGAATTTTGAGTTACCCTTACATATGTCTTAGAAATTTTCAAACACTCCAAAGAGTTACTTTTACATACAAAAAATTTAATCTTAGACTCTATACTTATACATTTTTATCAAACATCAGGACCTTTATGAAAATGAATATTATACATAGAAAACTTCCTTTACATATTAGAGTTTTTCAAAAGTTGATAAAACTAAATAAAACTTTCAAATCCATCAAAATAATTCCAAAAATCACCAAGATATCTAATTTTAGTTAAAACATACCCAAAAAACAATAGAAAAAATAGAACTACTTAAATTAACAATATTAGCAAATTTCAAATAAATTAATCCAATTCACATGGACCTATTCTCGAGACTTGTTCCCTTTCTTACACTGACAACCTCAATACCTCTATAGGGTCTAAACACACATGGATAATATAATATTCAACCCAAATTACCACTCTTGAATACTCAGTAAATTACACAAACCATATGATAATTAAATCTCATTATTATAACTATGAATTCTATCAATAATTGAATTCAAATAATTTTCAATAGAAGTTCCCCTCGAAAATACTTTAAAATCACTACCTTTTATATTTTCAATATTATTTGGGTACTACATCCACAAAATTTAATCTTAACTCCAAAGATTATTTCCCATAATTCTTAAATAAAAAAAATCATTCATTCCCAACCCAAAGTACACTCCTATATATGTCAATATTAATTAATTGGTTTTTAATTGAAATACAATACCTTTATTATTCCCTTATCTTTTTATGTTGATGAATACATAATTTAGAATTAATGTTCACTAATATAATATATTATTCAGATTTTGTGAAAGATACATGTTTGAATATTACTTAAACCATATTAAATGATAATTTTAGTTCATGATAACTTTTTTATATGTGTTTATATTACAAATAATTAATGTTTGGACACTTATTTCTTATTAGCTTATAATATGGTTCTATTCATATTAATAATATTCTTATGATTATTAGGAAATTAATTTTTATATGTATAAAATATATTATTTTGGTTGTAATAGATATTAATTTTTAAATTTTAAATTAAATATATTTTTTATCTTTTAATTATTTTTTTAAAGTGTTTATTTTGAATTTTTTTTATAATAATTTTTTACAGGAAGTTGGTACTTGAAAATAAATGTATTTAATGATAAAAAAGACTTATCTTACAAAACTATATCAAGGGATTTGGGATGAATAATGAGATTTTAATTTCAAAGAATATAATTACACAATGTTTGAATATATTTTAATTCCATCACAATTATACTTACCCATTCCTAAACCATATTTTTTATGAATTTATTGATTCATAATAAAAGTTATTATTGTTTTTATTTATTATATATATATTATTATTTATTTTTCATGAATCTTCATGTGCATGGAATGTCTCTACAAAAATAATGGTATGTATGATTGAATTTACAATGATGAATGCATCACCCCAGGTTTTAGGAAATGTTTTCCATTGTTGAACTACATTATTATTATTCTTATATAGGTTTTTATATAATCATTCAAAGGAATTAAGCATGAGTAGAAAATTATTGATATATATATATATCAAACTATGAACACTTCATTCAAAATGGGATATTATAAAAATGTACAGGAAACCATGAATTTTATATAATGGATTATCAGATATCATGGATGACTATATCCATTAAAAGTGTGTAAATGAAAAGGTGATAAAAAATAGACAAGAATAATACCTTTTAGAAAATAATATCTCTCAAATCACTTTGTCCCTTTATAATATCCATTTATAGAACTAAAAATAAAATTATAAGGAAAATAATGAATTGATAAATCATTATCGTAGATAGGTAAAGATAAGTGTGATTTAAGAAGTGAGAATAGATCGAATGATTTTAGTAAGTATATATATTGAAATAAAATATGAATATTATAAATATAGTCACTATAAATATGGTCATTAGAAATATGGTCACTGTATATATAGTCATTGGATACTTATGTATCTAGTGGGTATACTGGAGTTATTCATTTTTAGTAATAAATTGAAATACTTTATTTTTCAAATAATAAAAAATGAAATAATATAAATTTTAATAAAAATAATTTATTATAAAAATATTTTTATTCATTCAATTATTATTAAAGAATGATATTATAAAATTAAAATAAACATTTTAATATCAATATATTTATATAATTAAATGATTAAAATATAAATAATTCATTTTAATTATGTTTGGGTTAATATCATTTAATATAGAAGGGTTATTTTTTAAAGATCTATTTTTCTAAATGTATTGAGTATTTTTGTCTTAATAAAATAATCAATACTAAATAATGATTTAAATGAAATTTATTGATTATATATACATTAAATTAAACTAAATTAAATTCAATAATAATTACTATACATGTAATATGAATATATTCTTTTAATTATTAAATGATATTGTTTTCCTTAAATTGTAATACTATGAATTATTATTTTATAAAACTAACTATATTGTAGTTAAATGATGAAAAATTATATTTTTTATATGAATAATACATTAACAATAATTTAATTTATAATTAACAGGTAATCAAAATAAGTACAGTTAATATTGAAAAAGTCATTTTCCAATACAAATAGTATTTGAATATATTTTATGTTTAAATTTTATTGTAAAATTACTAAATTTTAGAATTCAAATTTGACTAAATTTACATCATTTCTTGATTTATAATATATATATTATCTTTTGTATTTTTTTTTGATTTTTCTAGAAATATCTATTTCTATTGGAATTGTAAAAAATATTATTTTCACAAACACCATGACTTATGTATAATCATTAAATATATACGTGACTTAAAAATTTATGAGAACCTTTTTTTAGTTGGGGTTTGTCTTAGTGGCAAACACCCCATAATCTATCATTAAAAATGGGAGTTCAAACCCCATTGTGTGTAGGTACTGTAGGCAGTGGAAGAAATGTTGCAGTGGTGACACTATATAGATGATGTGCTATGGCAGTGGCAGGAACTATAACAGCAGCAGTTACTGTAGCAGTGACGAGTACTACAACAGATGGTGTTCTATAGCTGTACTATTCACAAAACAGGCCTTTGGAAAATGATTCGGGCCTATGAGACATGTAATGGGCTATATTTCAACTTGGAATTCAGAATATATATATATATATATAATGTAATAAAGCGGGTGGTTGGGTGGGTTATCCCTTCGATGGCTATAACCTACCTTTCAGGCCTGTGTGTGCGGTTTGTGTGTGTTAGATGTAATTGTACCCTCAAGAACAATATATATATAAATTAAGATAAAATTTTTCTTGACCAAATATTTATTTATAAATTAAATTATACATATAAAAAATTAATTTTATTTTAGAAACCGATGATGGACATTTTTGAAATTAAATATTTTTTTCTTCTAAAAACCTGTTTTATGCGTTATACACTTATTATTTCAGAATAATTTTTTATCGCTTTTATATGTTTATTATTATAATTATGTTAAAAATTTGGAATAAGATTATAAAAAGTATCTTATAAGTTTAATTTTTTTCATAAACATAAAATAATGTTGTAAAAATAATAATTTTAGTGGTAAAAGTAAGTCATGGTAAAAAAGTTAAATTATGTGTAAAAGCCCTACATATCTTCAAATTTTGTCCCTTACTTGGGAAGATGATAGGTGAATCATCCAAGAATAACCCAATATATATTATTATCTACTTTTTAGACAACTTACCTCAAATTTTAGAGGTCTTTATTATATATTTGTTTTGAGTACTTACACAAATTTGATGCCTCTCACTTAAAAAATGAGCTTCCCCCTCATTTCTTTTCACACCATAAACCTTTTATTTTAAATAAATTACATAAATATTTTCTCCCCAACACTCTCTATAAATATTTAGAGGCAATATACTCACCAAAATACCTTTCTAAAAAGTATAAAGATGTTTCCCTAACAAATAAGTAGGTTAGATCATGTTTTACTATGTGGAAATATACAATGGTTAGAGCATGTCTGACTAAGCACAATTCAGAGGTATAGGGTTTTCATCTCAAACATACTTCTTTATGATATGTTTCATATTATTAAAACACTTTTTATATGGTTTATATACTACCTAGGTGAACTATTTTATCACGATTATATTTTATTCTTGGTAATAAATGTTATATTTCATTGTTTCTATATCAATGGTTTATTATTTAAATATTAACAAAGTCATAAGAGTTTTCTCATATGAATATTCTTTCTTTGTGAAATATTTCATATTAACCGCTTATTCTATTTTCTGTTGTGCATGTACTTCCCTATGGATTTATTTTATCATACCTTTCATATAATTAAAGGGAATTACAAATCAATCAAAATCTTTTTTTTTCAAGGATTTTGGATTCATGTGTTACTAAAGTCGTTAGTTTTTTTGTAAATATAATATATTTTAATTTAGTTATATGGTTTATTCCTAAACACAATTATTCTATGATACCTACATGCTTCCATTTACTATTTTATATGGTATTTTCTCTTATCTCTCTATGGAATTCGTCATTTTTAATTCAAATATTCTTCCTTTCTAAATTTACTTATCATAAATGTTTAATGTTTTTATGAATAATTCTCATCCTCGTTATTGAATCTTTCCCTTCCATGTCCATATTATTTCATTATAATTTTTTTGTATTTATTATTATGAAACCCATATATTTTTTATCTCATGTGTCCTTAATATTTCTATTTAACTCTTTTTAAATGAACGTTTCATTTACCTATTTATGATGTGAGTATAAATAAATATATTTTTAAATATATTTTCCTTTCATGTTATTGTATTTTATATTATAATCTTTATTAAATGGCTTAAACATTGTTTTTGTTAACAATTTTACATTTTTGGGGCTTCCTTTTTAAATATTTTTTGAATTTTTTCCAACAATCTGCCAGAAAAAATATTTTTGATAGAAACTCATAAATTTGCCTCTTCATAAAAATATTAAGATATATTTTGATATCTCTCACCTTAATTCTATATACACTTTTTATATATATTTAAAATAACTATCTTCTATAGAGTTATGTTTTCATAAAACACCCTATAAATTCCCTTGAAAAATACTCAATCTAGGTGATTAATTTTTTAGTATCAAGCAAAAAATATCTTGAGGTAATTTTATGTGATACCACTTAGAAATGATACAAAACAAATTTTATTTTCTTCTGTTCTTCATTATATGATATATGATTGATTCAATGTGTCACACTTCTACATGTATGATCATTATGTGATTCATGGAGTCTTTTATTGTACTTTAATGCATTGGTAAAGGTTATATATCTCTTGATATAGTTATGGTAATTGAGTATTGATGCTCACTGACTATGGGAATCAAGTAGTGATACTTACTTCACTAGGTTATAGAAACTAGGTAGTGATTCATGATCTATTATGTTATGGTAAATAAGTAGGTATTTATTCTCTGCTATATCTTGGGAATCAGATAGTGTTTCCTTCTATATTTTGTTATATTTTCTTATTCGTATGCTTATAAAATATTTCTATGTTATATGGATATGTTACAATTCATAGATCAGGCTTATTGTATCATGTTTGTATATTCATATTCCAAATATGGGTATGATTATTTTTGGTTAATTATAATTTTTTATTTTGTAAATCTCATATTTTTCACATTCATTTAATCATATATTCTTCTAATGATCATGATTCTCACTTGTATTGATCTAAAGCATTATGATCCTTTTATATGTTTCTCTGTTACCAAGAATTTTATCTCACCCCTTATTTTTTCACTTTCCCCTAGGGAATGATATAAATGAAAATATTTTTAAGGTATTCTTTTGAAGAAATGATTTATGGGAGATGTTGATGAATTAAAGTGTAATATGATTTTCAATTAACTAATATCCAATGACACTAAACCGTCAGTTCTCATGGTTGTATAAAAAATTATGAAATGTATCGATTAAATTATGAAACTAATAAGAGTGTTTGAATTGTATCATGTCACTAGTTAATGAATTAAATATCTAACATATGTATTTTTAGTGCCATAACCAAGAGAGTGGGTCTTGGTCATCTTAGTTTGTTTCGTTGAAAGTTTTAATTATTTTTTTGGATTATAACTAGATAAAATTAATTAAATAAATGGAAAATCCTAAATGTATGAAAGCAATCCTAATGTTTTTGAATGTATATATTGTGTGGTTTCTATGAAATAACTTCATTATCTAGATACAAACAAGTGGATGCATGCTATAGTTCACGTGAACTAAGGGGTGATAACCCTGAAGAAGATTAGTTGGGAATTAACTCGATCTTTACTCTGTAAAAAAATAATGGGACTAACTGCACACCTAGTTTGACACTCTCAGGGGATATGATTATGTTGATTTATATTCCCTTTATAAAATATTATGATTGATTTAAATGGAATTGGAGGATATAGTATATAATTAGTGAGGTAAATGAAACTAATTGTAATATACACATAAACAGCATAGGTTAAACTAATTAAATTATCGATTTATCATATTATATAATTTATTAATTGAAACTTTCATAGTATGAAATGAATCTAGAATTAGAGAAAACATCTTCGTATTGAGTTTTTACATTCATATTATAATTTACTTTGATTTTATTTGTAATTATAATATTAATTTTGGTTTTAGTATTTGGTTGGAAAATGTATCATGAAAATGAATCTACGAATTTTATGTCTCTTGAAACTCATAATTATTATAGATAGGTAAACAGGAATATTGGAAAAAATGGTTAAGAAGCTAAATAAATTTCTATTATAGAGGAAAATCTGAGTTTTATAGCCTTACCCATGGTAGTGAGTTAGAAATTACATATTTATTCATATACATAGAATTTTTTTATTATTGATTAGTAATTAAAATTGTGGAGATGAAATTTATTTACGGGGATAGAATATAACAACCCAAGTTTTATAATATTTTTTCCATCCTTATAGTACATGGATATTATTATTAAATAGTTTTTATATATTACTTCAAGAGAATTAAACATGAGTGAAATAAATAGTCATATATGATATAAATAAAAAACAAAAACACTTTTTTTAATCATAATGTAATGTTACAAAAAAATTACATAAAACCATGTATTTCATATGATAGATTACTAAATATCGTTGACTGTTACATCTATTAAAATTGTCATGGTTAAAATTGGATACTAAATAGAAAAAGAATAATGTCATTAAAATAATAAAATCCATTGGATCATCATCACCATTAATAAAACTAAACCCACAATAAGAAGGAAAATTATTGAAGGAGAAATTATTGTCCAAAATAAGGAATGAGAAGTCTGACTTAATAAGTGAGAATGGATTGAATGAATTTAGCATGTTTATATATTGGAATGAAATTTGATTGTCATGAATATGGTTTTTTTAAATATTATAATTTGTGATATGGTAATTTTATATTCATGTTTACAATAGGTATACTAAACTTTTTATATTATTAGTATGAAATGTAAATAATATATTTTTAAAGATAATAATAAATTTAATGAAAATATAAAATTTAATAAAAAAATATTATTATAAAAAATTTATATGTGTTAACATATTATTAAATAATGATATGATAACTTTCAATGACAAATTTAATAATCAATATAATTATAACATTAAATTATTGGAATATAAATAATTAATTTTAATTTTATTAGAGTAAATATTATTTAAGAGACCTATTAATTTCTAATAAATATTTTTCTAAAACTATTTTTCATTTTAATCTTAAGAAAATAATTAACTACAAAAGAATGATTTTATTGAAATTTATTGATAATATACACAATAAAATAAATTAATTCCCATACAATACTTACTACTAGGCCTGTAGTAAGAATAAATTCATTTTATACTTAAAAGATATAGTTTTTATAAATTTATTGTGCTATGAATTATTATTTTTAAAAACTAACTATATGATAGTTAAAGGATGATCAAATGTATTATGGATATGAATAATAAAATAATTACAATTTAATTAGTAATTAAAATGAAATAATAAAATGAATGGTGAACATTTTAATGTGTTTTTCCTATAAAAACATTTTTTCAATATATTTTATTTTTATCTTTCAAGATAACTTACAAAATTATTGAATATGAATTTTAAAAAAGGAATATCATTTTTGGATTCGTATTTTTAATATTAGGATAGGATGATTTTTTGGAATTTTGCAAGATAGATTTATATTTATATGAATTGTAAAAAACACCATTTTTACAAATACTATGTCATTTATGATATAATTAAAATATACCAATTTATTAAAAATTAATAATAACTTTTTCCATACAATGTATTCAAAAAATAAAATTATATATCTAGAATATTAATTTTAATTTAGAAATCTATGATTTATATTTTTAACCAAAACTAATATTTTACAAAAAAATCTATTTTAGTGCATTATACACATATTATTTTATAAATAATTGTTTTCAATTTTAGATATTTAATATAATAGAATGGTTCTCATATTTAGAATCAAAATGTCCAAATTATCTGAGAAGGAATATTTTTTTGGAATAAATTTAATATACTGAGGTAAAAACAAATAATTTTTTGTGGTAAAATAAATATTGTAAATAAATAAATTAAAAAAAGGCCTAAATATCATAAAACATAAACCCTTATTTTTATGGGAGATAGGTGTATTTGACGAGAATCACCCCTTACCCATTATTGTATAATTTTTGGTCCATTTTACTTTGAAATACACATATCTTTAATAGAATTTTTTGAGTATTTACAAAAGTTTCTCCCCTCTCATTTATAAAAGGGTAATTTCACCACCCCACTTATCCTCACACCACAAACCATTTAGCTGAAACAAATCCTACCAAATCCTTCCCCAACTCTCTCTACGAAGTTTCAAAGGTGTTTGTCTCACTAAAAGACCATTTTGAGGAGGGCTAAAGAGTTATTATGTGTGGTAAGCATGTCAAAGATCATTTGACTAAGTACAATTCAAATGAAGTTAGAGTTCCTATCACTAATTAAAATTTAAAGGTAAGGGTGTTTCATCTCAAACATCCTTCATTGATAAATGTTTTGTATTATACATGTATTTTTGATAATATGGTGTAAATACACCCTATGTAGATTATTTTATTATGATTGTATTTTTTTCCTTGTAATTAGTGTTCTATTTTATGTTATCTCATTCAATGGGTTATGATTTAAAAGTTACATTATTCGTAAGGGTTTTGTCTTATAAATTTTAATTATTCGAGATATATTTTTATATTAATCACTTTTTATATTTTTTTGGTTTATATAATTCCCTATTTATTAATTTTATCACACCTTTGATGAAATGTAATAGAATTAAAAATCTATCATATTTTCTATTTTTAATGTTTTTTTACTCAGGTGTTATTAAATCCATAATGGAATTTACTAACTAATTTTATTTTCATTTAATTATAAAGATTATTCTTGAAACCCATTAGTATATGTTACTTATATGGTTTTATATTCTATTATATATAATATTTCATACTCTCTCTCTATGGAAACTGATATTTATAATTGAGATCATATTTTGGGATTAATTTCCTTCTCAAAAAAGTATAAAATTATAAAGAAAAATTCTTAACCTATTTAATGAATCTTTATCCTCCACCTCCATATTATTTCATTAAAAAATGGTTTCATTTATTATTTTGAATCCAGAATTTTTTTATATCATGTTACATTCACTTTTCTATTTACTTATTTTTGAAAGGATGTTTTATTACCCTTTGTTATGATGTGTGTTTCAATGATGGTATTTTTGAAAGGATTTTCATTTTATTACCACATATTTTAACTTCCACTCCAAATTTTAGTATATAAAATTTATTTCTTTTCAAGATTATATTATTAGAATATTATTGGAAATATTTTCTGTTTTTTTCTAGAACATTCTTGAAAATGGTATTTTAAAAGAGACTTGTTACATTGCCACTTTTAAAATATTGTTAACATGCATTTTGAAATCTATTTTCTTGATTTTTCTTCCTCTCTACTCTCTATATTAAAATATTTTTTATACTATAAAGTTATTTTTTCCTAAATTTACATCTAAATTACCTTATGAAATAAACTTTTTGGTTATTTAATGCTTAGTAACAACTAATATAACTCTTGAAGACATTTTATGCAATACTAGATGGGTATTTTTCAAAATGTATTATTTTTTCATGGGTTCTTCATGATGTGATATGAGATTCATATTTTGTGTAAGACTTATGAATATATTATCATTATGTATCTTATTAGTCTTATATCTCCCTCTAATTCATTGATTATGATAATATATCTAATGAGATAGTTATGGGAAATGAGTATTGATGCTCGCTCCACTATGGGAATTTTGGTAGTAATGCATTCTCTACTATGTTATGGGAATATATTAGTACTGTTCATTCAGTAATGTTATGGTAATAATTTAATGAGTCCTACATGTATCTGTTATGAGAATCAATTAGCGATCCCTACTCCATTATGTTATGAAAATATAGTTGTGATGATTTCTCTATTTATTTATCTTTTTTGTGTACTTATGATTATGTCACATATCTATGTTATATTCCAATTTCGTACTCTAAGGATCGTGTTTATTTTATCTTGTTTATGCACTCTTATACCATGATATATGTTTAATAATTTGAGATAACATGTCCTTTATATATGTTTTTTGACAACTCATATTGTTCTAAGTTAATTTTAATAATATTTTTCTCCCATGGTCATGTTTCTCACTTACTTATGATCTAACCATTGATGAATATTTAATATGTTTTTGACTTATTTAGAATTTAAACTCACCCTCACTTTTCCCCTTTTCAAATGGATTTATATGAAAAAATATATTTAGATGGATTTAACCTATAGAGATGCTTTTTGGGAGATAATGAATAAGTAATGTGTAATAGGATTTTTAAGTATATAATCTCTATATACACTAAAATATAAGATTTTATGGTTGTGTGAATATGTGTGAGATATATTGTTTAAAATTTTTAAATGATATTTTTGGTTTTCTTGGGTCATATTAGTTGGTTTTAAAGCCAGCATATAAAGTTCGTGTTTATAAAACTTAACTTGGGAATACAGAAATGGGTAATCTCAATGAAATTTTAATAGAACTATATTAGTTTCATAAATATAGATGTTATGCTTATCCAGAATGTTTTAAGTTATTTTATTTTTATACAATGTTTTGAAAGTATTTATATGATCTATAAAAATAGTGACATGTGTGATGTGGAATTATGATGAACATTTAAATTATAGGAAGAAAATACATCCATCTAATTTGAAAGAATGTAATATTGTTGAAAACAAGAATCTAGATTTTGTGCAAGATGTTTAAAATATGAAACCAGGCCTAAACATTGTTGGATTGAACATGAGGTGTAAATTTAGGTTCATGGGTTATGTTCAGGTTGGGATATCTATTTTGTGATACCATATATGCTCAACCCTAAATCAACCCATTTATTTAAATGGGTTTCCTTAACCTTAAAAATTTATAAAAGGGTAAAACCTAACTTGTCGCACCGACTTATTTATTTTTTAAGTATATAACATAGTATTCATCATTAAATTTCTAACTAGTTAATATCACATAAACTCAATGAGAAAACCAAAATGAATTATCTCATTTATAATAAATATATCATAATTAATATGAAACAAATATTATATATATTTTAAATTGAAACTATTAAACCATTTAATATAAATAATCTGTTATAAATAATGAATGTTTTTATTAACCTTCCTAGACTACAATATTATATTTATATACATATAACATCCCCGACTATGGTTCAATCAATAGTTTTTGGACCAGTGAGTTACAAGGACCTCAGTAAAACCTCAATGAATGATAAAGGAAAGTAACTACTAGTGATGGTCCATGGTAGTGCCATGTAGATATTATTCCTTCATATTAGAGTAGAAATTATAGTAGAAAAATATCCAAATAACATCTATAATAATAAACAAGTACACAAATCAATAAATAAGAGGCATGCTATAAGAAATAAAATGAAAAAACACACAATCTCACCTCATATTGATCACTGAATACCCATGAGCTTCCGTAGCTCAAACATATAACTCTAGGTCACTTCCCTAAGTGAACATGTTAATAGGGAAGTCTTCCTCAATACCCAAGTTCAATGGAAACTCGAGCGTGGTATGAGTATAAAATAGCAGGTCACCCTTATCATATTACCATACATAACTAGTATATTCAGTGTAAGTGACTATGATATCCTAGAAATATAGATAATTAGTGAGGAAGCATAAATTAAATAACCATCATCTATCCTTAGGTTCTAACTTGTCACCCATGATCTACTATACCTACTTCATCTAACATCGAAGTGTCTCTGAACACAAGCAACCTCTCGATGTAAATATAACCATATCCAAAACAAGAACATCACATGAGTAAATATATCCATCAAGAAATTTGAACATAAATCGGGGAAATATATCCATCCTAGAACCATATATACCCAAAACCATAGCTTGATAGGAACCGTCATGATCTTACACTAGGGGGGTCACATCCCCAAACTGGAACTTGGTAACATGCCATCATAATGTTGGAATACACATATACCCATAAACTTGAATCCATAAGTCACATGCATATTATACACAAACATGTAAGAACATTTACTCAGGCATATCCTCCTAGAACTACATATAGTATTCACCCAACATATCCCACTCTAAAAACACAGATATATCAAAAATTCCTAGGGGTATATCCTCCCCAAATCCATGAATAAAATCACATGGCTCTACCAGTATCATGAACTTGTATTATATAATCAATGTCAGCCTCTAAATGCATGATCTATTTTTATCACTTTAGACTCAGCAGGATCACATTATGGATTCAGTTTCTAAGAAGACACCCATAATCATCACTACTCATGATCATACCGTAAACCCCTCTATAGAACACACAAATATATATATGGAATGTACAAAGGTTCCCCACGTCACATCCTTTAATAGAGACCCCACATGGGATCCTTTAACTAATTAACATATCACAAGTCAAAACACATAATTCATAAGGAATAACATTACTCGAAAAAGTAAAAAATATTATATGACCTCACAACCCTCATAGGAGAAACCTTACTAGCGTTGACTAAAGATATGAGATAACAACCATCTTATTTTTTCAGGTTATATTAGATATGTCACCATGCAGCTAATCAATCAAAATCATACGCAAGGAAATAATACCAATTTATTCTTATTCTAGTGTGGATGTAACCCTCACCCCACACTAGTCTTTCTAACCTAATGTTTACAAGGAATATCAAGGTTCTAACAAAGCTTGATTAGGCCTATCATTTATTATTCATCACACATCACTTCTCAAGGGACAAAAGGGAACCTATATTGAGGGCCATGATGTTCACATGACTAATTTATATATTACACCTTCACATCGATGCATCATAAAAAAATATAATCAAGGCATCTATCATTGAAGATTGATGCCTCAAACCAGTATAAAAGGTCCCTTTAGGGTCTTGAAACATTATTCATTTTCTCATGGTCTTTAATTCTAAATAAATCATATATTTAAATTAAAATAAGAATACCCTCAATGATGTGACCATATACACATTCATATAAAAAAAGTATATTCATTTTCAATATCTCATGTCTAGGGTCCACCTAAATCATTTAAAAATATATTTCCCTTTAATGTGTATCACACTGACCCTCTCTCAATCTCATCCAATTCCATCTATAAATATTCCACATATGAGGCATGAGTGACCTAATTTCACCAAAACTATGACCAACCATCAAAAAAAGGTATGTGGTGCAACCCCACAACCATATAATGATGAATACATAACAAAATATGTTTCTTCAATATCCAATTTAACATAATATAAATATGAACCTTAAAAAATTCACATAGTGATGTACCTTAAATGAAACTACAAGTAATCATCACCTTATGTTATCCTTTTCCCACAATGATCAAAGGTCGCATAGTATTAGGTTGATTCCACCATGCTTTAGTGGAATCATGATAGAAATTCTCTTTGGTTTGAATGAAATTATAAAGTAATGTAAGATAAATAAATGAAGAAGAACATCAAAGAACTCACATTAAATACTAAATAAAATGCCTCCAAATTGCCCCAAATTGAGGGGGAATTAAATAAGGCATTAAGAGGTATCATAGGTTATCCATACACAGGGGATTAAGTGAAAAGGGGGGATAAACAACTTAAATAATCAAAAGGTACATGTGATAAGATTAACAAAAAATTTAAAATAGAAGATAAAAAATGTCTTGCGCTATGTCATAGCTTCTCTACTATAACTATTTTAAAATAAGAGTTGTTTGAAGACCCACCTCATCATGATGTGTGAAAAGATTGAGAAATTTGAATTTTTTATCTCGAGTGGATTTTTAGAGGGATAATGGAAATTTATAATGTCATATGATATCATATAATTTTTTTGACGAGTTCAATTGTCCTGGAATAGGATGTTTACGATAGGGAAAGTGTTTGATGGACATTCGAGTTGTTCAAATTTTAGAGGAATATTAATATTTAATTAATTATATATTAATTTATCCATTAAATTGTATTTAGTGATATCATTTTAATGGGGTTTCATATTGATATTACACCTCCATGGTTGAGTAAAAAATATGGATTTTTTTGGGGAGGTATAAACCCATCGTGTTTGATAGGGCAGGGCCCGTTGCCCATTTTTTTTAATTTTAATTTTCTATTTTCCTTTTTTAAATTTTATTTATAACTTCTTTAGATTTATTCATAAATGGATCCCCCATTGTGTTTTGTACTCATCCCAGTGTAATGATATTGATAGGGAGAGGGATATCACATCAGGAGATGGTGTGAATCTAGATCAGGGTGTGGTGGAAACATGGCATAGATTGGGGATCAAATATTTGACGTTTTATGACATAAGGTAGGTTATTTTTATGTTTTTCTCTATATATCCCCATTTTTTAATTTCTATTTTTAAATACCTTTTATGATTATTGAGGATTGCATTGGTGTCAAACTATGTTTTTTATTAGGCTAATCTAGATTTTCAAGGGATTGTAGGGGGTTTCATTCAGGAAAACATGATCACAAGACATGTAGTTTGAGGAACACATTACATGTTTTCATCCAATAAGTAATGGTGAGGAATAATATATTAAATGTTTTATGTGTTTAGGAAATGTTGTTTGGGATGATTCGAGCTGTGGTCTATGGCATGTTTGGACACCCTGTGTCAGGGAACATGGTCAAAACCCAAATGATGTACAGAACTAATGATAATACACAATAGTTTTACAAAACCTTTATAGAGGAAAAAATGTTCCCAATTTGAGGTACACACCCTGTATGGTGGATAGACATCATGTAATTTGGGAGATTACATTCCAAGTGGTGTATGGTACACGGTTGGGGAGGACCTTTGGTGTTACATGCCATGTACCCAAGGTGCATGTTATGAAATTTTCCCTACACTAATGTTTTTAAATGTTTTATAAGCATAGAGATAGAATATGACTTTTTAGTAGTCCATTATGAGTATTTAATCACATAGATCATGATGGAGAAATAATTTTTGTATTTAGAGGTCATATGGATGGTGTTTTGGTTTATGTGAGAATTTTCATCAGTATTTCCATGAGGTTTGAATTGAGAATCCTTTGGAAAGTTGGGATGCATGATTTGAAACCTGAGTGAGGGTTATGAACTAATTATATGACATGGTTTATGGATTACATGTTTTATTTGTTTTAGGTTATTTTTTATGGTTCCTAAAAGGTGGGATTGACTAGTATATTTGAGGATATTTTGTATGGTCCCTGGATGATGTGATTAATTTGTAAAGGTTTAATAATTTTATTTTTAGATCCTATGTTTGAGGATTATACCTTTTGGAGACTTTGGTATAGGTTAATACTATGGGTTGGATGTTATGAAAATGATCTATTATGATGATTCTGAGGAGAGTCTAGTGGACTCTCATGGATTCCATTGGGAATGAGATTACATTTTTGATGATCCAAAGGTGGATCGATCATAGTTTGGGAAGATTTTGAGAGACACTCTAGGATTCCCTTGTGGGATGGTTTTTTATCAACTGATCAGTGGATGCCATAAAAATTTGTTGGATTCCCTTCTTGACACATTTATCTTTATATTTTGGGCAAGGAAGTAGATAATATCATAGTGTTTATAATTTGTGATGGGGTTATAAGGACCATTGAGAACACCCTTGTAGGATTTATACTAATTTTAGAATCCCTTATTGTGTGTTATTGACATACAATTAGTTTGATGTTGTTGAGGTCCTCTTGGAGATGTTTCTCATGACTAACTTCACCCATGGGTTGGATGAGATAGAAGAACCCATTATTGGGTTTTTGGATCCTATATTGGACATCAAACTATTTATGGATTGTTTGATTGGTGTGACCCAAAATATTTGGTGAATCAATAGAGTCCCCTGTAGGACGTCCCATTATGTTGTGTCCCTGAGGACCGTAGGGGCCCTGAGTTTTTTTACCATGAGGACATTTAGTGACTGTTTGATGTTCCTTTTTGATGGAAGATTAAATCCAGGGAACAAGGGAGCTCCATGATTTAGGAGAAAATATTTGATATGTTGTGATATTTTAGCTTTTTGGATGCGGTATTTGAATGTGGATTGACCCACATCCAAGATGGAATTTTGATGATATTCTTGAGGTAATTTATAATCTGATTATAGATATGAGAGTTGAGCTTTGGTATATTATAGGATTGAAAAATGGTCCTGACATATATTTGTTATCTCCATTGTTTTTGGGTTGTTTTATATTAGATGGTTATAAAGAGTTATTGTTTGATCATGATGATTTCAACCCTCTAGTTTGGAGTTCTTATATACATAGAGATTTAATGTTGTGGAAGTTGAGCACTCGATGTTTCTTGGATATTACCCCTAGGTCTATATTTCTGTCAAACCCACAGATGGATGAGACCCCTAGAACAATATTTATATTTTTCCAATCCTTGTATGGATGGGCCTCTAGGGAAATGTTCAATATCAGGTCCTCTTTTTTCCATTAATGGTTCCACAAGAAATTAAGAAGATGAATTCTTCTATAAGGTAAATAGTAGAGACTTATCACCAATTTGGATCATACAATGGGAGTCCTATAGAATAGTAAACTTGTGTGTTCTGTTGAGGAAAAATAAGATTATGCCCTGGGGTTTAACATTTTCGTACGATTCATTTTAGGCGTGTTGATTCTACTACATATATATGATGTATATACGAGATTTTGTGTGGTTGGGTAAGCCACATGATATTAATCTTCTAGAATAAGATAGAGTTGGGGTAGTTTTACCTTAGGTTCTAGGTTAGAACTAGTGATTGGATGATTTAATTTTTATTTTTGTTAACCCCTATTTTTTGTTTATTTATTTTTATGAAATATCTTCTTAGTTTTTTTTGGAATGGGAATATCACATGTTAATTCAATAGTTATGATATTATATTATGGGTTTTCCTTTTGGGGTGGCCTATTGAGATTTATTTCTCACACCTTATATATTCCCTCCTGTGTATAAGGGAATCTTGTGTCTTATTTTAGATGGAGAACATGTTTTTTTATGGATAGAGTCAAGGCCTAATATTACATGATATAATAGAAATTCTCATGCAGAGTATCATGATTGGGATGGTGAAACTTGTGAATCATGGGGATTTAGTATTTCATTTGGCTCATGGATGATGAAAAATCATCATGCATTTATTTTCAGTTTATTTATTTTATAAATGTGATTTTCATGGTCTGTGATTGTTTTTTATCATTATTTGAGTTTTTGATTCCCATTTCATTTGATATAGAATGTCTCTATTACAAAGTTATATTTATGAATACTCTAATGTTTATATTTTTGGATGTGTTTTGTTATTTTTTTATTTTATTTAAACTCTAATTTGAGTGAATAATATCCCTAGTGTATGGATTAATCCCTTAGTTCTTATCTAAATCCTCTATAATATAATGGAGGTGGTCTTGAAGCCTTATATATTGCAAGATTGGGGGACGTGTATGGTCAACCTAGTCTAGTTGCCTACATAATGGTATCCCATATTTTATTTTATTTTGATTTGGGTTGCAGATGAATGGTGGTTTAGGGATGTTTGATAACATATGAGGTATATTAGACTAGTGTGTGATGAAATCATTTTTTTATAGGATTCAAATGAAAAATTCATGTCAGAGGTGTTTTTTGATGATATAGGTTCACTTTTTTAATGTTTCCACAAAACCCTATATGGTGTGTCATATATATCTACTTGGTGTAATTTTACAGAACTTATCTATATGTATATATTGTTTTCTAATTATAGACCATGTGGATCTTATTTTATGAGGTTCATTAGTAATGGATATGTGTTCCCTTAATTAAGAGATGTATAAAGTACCTTTTGGGTTGATGTGAGGTTGAGTTTCCCTAAGTTTGTTGTTTCCCTATAGTCTAAGATTCTTATTTCATGGGAGGGAAATGTTCATTCCATGTGAATTATATCAGGTATTATAGTGGAGTATATGGTCTTTCTATCACCAAGGGCTTGGGTGGGTGATGGTGATATTTCATTTGGTGGGTCCCACATCTATATTCTATCACCAGGGAGCTGTTGGGAATGGGGATGACTTGTGTTTGAGAAGTGGAGAACTATTTGTTATCCAGGTCTGGTGGTTGGATTGATAGGGAGAGTTTGATTGGATTACATTCCCTATTTGTTGTAATTTTAGTTTGGCTGGCATATTGAGAGAATGTTACGGAAATAATGGTCCTTGATCGATACCTGAGTGGAGGGTGGTTGTGTGTGGGGATCTTGGATTGAGGGAGATTCTTCGACTTTGAAGATAATTTCTAAGGGTACTTCATATTGTTGGAACTAAAATTTTGAGTATAATAGTTAGTTGTTTTAGGAACTTTATACTAAGATCTTTGTTTAAATGATCATGTGAGCATGAGGAATAGTTATAAGTTCCTGGCGTATCACTCTACATTGAGGAGGCGATTGGTGATTGTAATAGTTTTTTGAGATGAATTCTTGTTGCAAGAGGGAATATGCTTTTTTATTTTGAACAATTTTAGTTGTTTCTTGGTTTATTTTTAATGGGACTTATGTGGGTATATTGTATATTATTTTGGTATTGAGAGAACTTGATTGGTGTAACCATAATGGTCTTATTGAAGTCAGTTCTTGAGGAGTAGTGTAAGAAAATCCTTATAGTATAGAGAACACCATTGGAAATTGGAGGATGGGATCCATGTTTTAAGTGGGTTATTGAGAATAGAGGTTTTCATTAATAGTGATTCATTAATGGGTAGATGATGATTCAATTTTAGAACCTAGGTGAGGGAATTTAGGCCATGATTAGTCATTGTGATTAGTGATGGAAAGATCATGGATCATGTGGTTTTTCATATAGACTTAAAAGTGATGAAAATGATACACATATGATGGGAAGAATCAAATTATTCATGGTTAAATGTTTCTAATGTTGGTAGAAAATTATGATCTCTATAATAACTATAATTAAATGGTCAGGATAATGTTTTTTATTCTAGTTCTTGGATTGAAATCATGGAAATTGATTGACAACTAAGGCAATTCTCCAAACATCATGGGTTGGAAAAAAGTATAAATTTTAGTTTTGTATGTTGGGAGGCTATAATAGGGATAAAAGACAACTTATCCTATAATGTGATCTCATATAATTATTATGACCACTCTTTAATTCCCAAAATAATGTGTTTACACTATTATAGATGTTTGGAAAAAATATGAGCCGTTATTATTTTAGTGGAATATAAATATTTAATTAATTAAACATTGATTTATTCTTTCTTGTTTATTTAGTGATATATTTTTAATGGATTATTTGGTTTAAATATTTTCTTTATTGTTGATATTGGAATATGGAGTTTTTCCTAGGCAAGGAATAAAGTTTTCACTGGTGTCAAGATCGGGCTCAGGTCCCGTTTTTATTTTATTTTTTATTTTTATTGTTTTACTTTTTTATATTTTATTTTTCTATACACCTCCCTTGGATTACATTAGACACATATCCCCTCTGTTTTTCTCTTAGAGAAGGATAAATGGAGGTACATGTAGAGGGATATTAGGCTTGGAGCTTGGGCGGAGCTGGATTGTGGTGTAGTGGATATGTAGAGAGGATTCAGGATTGAATATACATCATTTTACACCCCAAAAGTAGGTTATTTTTAAATTTTCCATATATCCACTTAGATTTTCGACTTTATAGTTTTAAATTCATTTTATGATTGACAATAATAGTATGCGAGTCGATTTATGGTTTTTATATGGCTAATCAGACGTTTCATGGGATCATTAGTGTTTTCCATTTGAGAAAACCCAATCACATGGGGTGTTGTTCAAGTAAGAGATGTTGTTTGTTATTCTATTTAGGGGAGTTAAGGAATAAAATGTTACGCATCACATTTTTTTAGAACCTACAATAATAGATGACTCACGGTGTGTCTTGAAGAAAAACAAGACTCCCCTTGTTAGGGAACATGGTCATGTATGGCATACAACCAGTGCCCCTGAATGGTAAAAAAAAGGTTTACTATATTGTATTTTTCTAGACCAAGTTTGGGGTACATAGACTAGTACATGGATAGGTACCCCATGTGATGTAAATTCTATGTATGAGGCTATAAGTTGTGTATTTTTGGAGATTACAGATTGAGTGTGTTATAGAACATGTCCATGGAGGACCTTGGGAGGTACAATATGTGTACCTGAGGTGAAAACCATGTAATTTTTCTTCCTTGGTTCATTTTTACTATTTTCTTTCCCTGAACCAATAATGAGAATTGTTAATAGTTTATTCTGAGTGTTTTCCCTTTTAGAACATGATGGTAATATCATATCATCATTTAGATGCTATCTTATTTGTATTTTGGTTTGGAAATAATTTATAGGATAATTTACATGAGTTATATATTCAGAATCCTCTTACATGTTGGGATGTGTGATGTGATATTTGTGTGAGGGTAATTCACTCATTAGATGACTTGTCTTGTGGATGCATGGTCAGATTTGATAGAGTTTTTTTGATATGGATCATGGAAGAAAAATTGTGTAGTATCCTCGAGGAGATCGTGGATGTTCTCTTTATGTCCTGACCAATTTATTAATGTTATATAAATTGAGGTTTAGATACAATAATTGAGGATTAGATCTTCTCAAGCCTTTGAGCTGCGTTGATGGTGTGGGATAATAGTTTTAGTGATTTTTCATTCAGATGGTGTTGAGGGGAGTTTGAGGGAATCTCATAGATTCCCTTAGGGGTAGGGTTATGTTGTTAATGATTTAGAGTTGGATCAAATGTATTTTGATAAGATTAAAAGGGACTCTCGATGATAACCTCATGGTATGGATTCTGCTCAAATTATTTTTGGATACCATAAACATCTTTTGTACAGCCTTTAGGTGAATTTCTTATAGAGAATTAGTCATGAACAATTAGGGGACATTTGAGGATATTCCTAAGGTTGGTTTAGCTCATGATTCTAGATAAGATATAGGAACCCCTCCCATATAGGTGTTCTCATTATTTTTCATGAACTTATGGGTCCATTGTTTATTGAGTTTTAGTTAGAGTTCATTGAGGGATACATAGATATATTTCATGTATTGGACTTATCCCAAGGTTTGTATGAGATACTATAACCCCTAATAGGGTTTAAATATATTTATTTGGACTCATGTTAATTTTATGATCGTTTGATAGGCGTGGAATATGAGATTGGTTTCGATAAGGGGGTCCCTCGTTAGAAGTCCCTTTTTGTTTTGACCTTAGGGATCATGGGAGCCCTAAGTTTTTTTAAACCTAAAGTGTGTCAGTGAGATTTGAAAATGTATTTTTTATGGATGATGAGATCTAGTGGAGTAGGAGAACACAATGATTTGTTATCCTATAGTTCATCAACATATATTTTTTAGTTTTTTGTATACTAGGTTCAAGAGTGGATCAACCCACATCCTAGATTTAATTTAGTTGAGTTATTTAAGGTAATTTTTTACTTAGGTTATGGATATGAGGGGAGAACTTTGGGATATTTTTGGTTTGTGAACAATCCCTAAGTTTGATCTGTGATCTTCTCTATTTTCTAGCTTGTTGATGTTAGATAGATCATGGGAGTTAATGGGCTATATGGATGAGTGAACCCCTCTAGATGGGAGTTATGATCTCGATAGAGGTTTGAATTTATGGATGATTATTTTCCCATACTTCTTGAATCATACCCTTAGTACAATGTTTATTTTGGTCCTATTGATGGATTGGACCCCTTGGACAATATGTATATTCTATGGAGATCATGTATGGACTAAACCCTGGGATATTGTTCATTTTTTTCTTCCATTTGTAGCTTCATTTATTATGTAAGACCTTTGATACATGAAAAGTTCTTTCAGGTCTAATGTAGAGTGCTTTCACCTGTTTAGATCATTCCATTAGAGTCCTAGAGTTCAGTATGGTTTTTTTCTCATGATGAAGCATATGGTTAGGAATTTTTGTCTGAAAATCATTCATGTTGTGTTTTATACATCTCATATTTTTTTAAGATCATGAGGATGTTCCATATGTTATTTGGGTGGGTGATATACCTTCACTAAATCCGATGGTATGTGATAGATGAGAGCAGATTTAACTTGGGTATCAGGATTGAACTTATAGTTTATTAATTTCTATTTTTATTTTAGTTATCCTCATTTTTTTATTTTTTTATTTATTTTATCTTTATATTATTAGTTTTTAGAAATTATAGGCATATAAAATGTGTATAAACTTGTTATGATATACGATTATTGGTTCACTGTTAAGGGTGTCCTACTAAAATTTATTTCTCACCTTCTATATGTTCCCCTCCAGTTATGTGGGGATCTCATGTATTCTATAATATAGAGAACAAGTTTCATATTATATGGATCCATGGAAAAGTTTGGAATGATTGATTGGATCTACACATGAGGAGTATCGGGATCACGTTGGTGTATGTCATGAGTTGGAGAGTCAAGTTATGTGGTATAAATCATGGATGGTCACAAATCCTTGTATATTTATATTTATTTTATTTATTTATTATATATAATAAACATATTGGATATCAGTGGTTTTTTTTATAATTATTTGAGTATGTATTCCATATTTCAATTTATATAGTATGTAGTTTTTTCATTCATTCATTTAATTTTACATTGATTCTTGTCTATATTGATGTGTTTTGGTATTTTTTTCTTTTATTTATACTCTAATTTGATGGAATAATCACCCTAGTGTATATATTAGACCCTCACCACTTGTCAGTATCCTTTTCCATATAAGGATCCACATTTGAGGCCTTATAGCAGGCCATATTGGGTGATGTGTTCGGTTGACTCAGGCTGGTTCACTCTCAGTAGCGTCCATGATTGTAGGATTTAGGAAAAAAAATGGCCAAGACCATGCCTATAAGACCTTACTCTCACTCATAGTTTAGGACTAGGAACCCCCCAGGGTTTGATTCCTAGTAAAACGCCCTCCCTTAGCTCTATGGCCTAGAAGGGTTTCTTAGACACCACATCAAGCTAGGTTCCACAATCATTAAGATTTGTAACCTATAGTTTTTTTATCCTCATTTAAAATATTTAGAGTTATCTAGAACCATTATTTGGTTATGGATCTACACACTTGTGAAGAGGTATTTGTATGTAAACTACATGATTCATTACTCAATGGTACTCCCTATAGTGGTGCACTCATAATGAAAATTCACTGTAGGTTCACCAAACATTATAATTTCCTTCACCTAATAACACAAATCTTCTCCCAGACCACATTTTGCATAAAAAACATTTCTTCATGTCATTAAAATTCATGGAATCATTATTTCAGTCTTAGTTCCTAAAATGAACCTCCTACACATATCTAAAATTAAAATTTCAAATGATATTATCATCCTAGGAAAACACGTGTCTTTAAATCGTTCCCACCATAGAACTATTCATTCATAATAATAGTCAATGGTAATCTATCAACAATCATTGACCAATTCTAGTTATCAATTCACACACAAGTTTCCATGTTCTACTCTGGAATGTTGAACAAGATTTCACCATGAAACATTAAACACGAGGTGCATTAACTATCAAATCCTGAGCCACTTCTCATCAGAACCATTGAATCACATAGTAGGTGTTTACCCATACCCATGAATCCAATGAAACCATAGTTCCACTAATTATTTCATCAATAGGAATATAGTTCTCCCCACCATAACACTCTTCTCATATGGTCCAATTATAAGTCATGATGCTCCACACCTTCAAAATAGCCTATTGAAACAAACTCCTTATGATCTAAAAACCAACTCAGACTAGTTTCCACATCACCACACAAACATAAAGTATAAGAACTAGTCGAAAGGATGATAAAATTTATACACTTTTGAATAAAATTTATAAAATCACCACAAACCATGAACAAACATGAATAAACCTAATTTTCATCAAAAAATATTGATTAATCCTTCAAATACACAAATCTTGTCTTCCTCAATGTATCAGATGTAGCTTCCACCCCATAACATCTATTTATTCACAAAAGGATTATAAAGACCTCATTTTTTATAGACCTTTTTGAAAATAGGTGGCCACACCTACCATTTGATTATCCCCTATCCTAAACACAATTCCTGAATCCTCTGGGGCATCACATGATCATTAAAATACCCACATTGATGTCCTAACCTAACTGTCAGAGTAACTCCATAGTTGAATCCTCATCCCGCTTCAAATATTTTATTGATATCACCATATCATCGATGTACTATCAATAAAAAAAATCCTTAGATCACATCAAAACCATCCAGATCTGAATTCCAATGCATGGATTCTATCAAGATCTATATCAACATTTTAAATCTAGGTTTCACAATGGAATCATACATACCCAGTCTATATTCTCACTCATATCCAAATTTTATATGTACCATCCAATGATCGGCCTCATCACTCCCAAAACCCCACCCACATGTGGATCATTTTTCATTATTATTTTGTCCATCTGTTACTATATATAGTCATTATAAATTTTCATTATGCTTATACCCAAGCACCAACATGAAACATAAATTGTTTTCCATTCTTGGATCATGAGGAATGGCATCCCTGACATCTACTGAAATTAGTCCTTAATGAGGCTCTCAACCCCTAAAATCTTATAGTGAAATACCCACCATATGGATTACCTTATACCTATCCTCAAAGAGTAACTTGAATATGTTCTATCATCAGACTTGTGTCACTACTTATCTGCTTTTATCTTCAACTAAAAACTCCTAACAACATGGCATAAAAAACATCATTACCTCATAGTAAAAACCTATCATTCTCATAAATATGACATTAAAAAAATCCTACAAAAATTTAATCAAATTCATCATTCCTTGACCCTCATTAAGTCACTTAATGATTCAGTAGACAAATGGTGTGGTGTCTGCAGAAAAAAAGACCTTGATCTCATTCCAACATTATGAGGGTATACTTCAATCCGGCCTGGTCACATAACAAGACTCATGATCCCATGAGTTATACATACTCAAAATGACATAAAACAATCACTATAAGAGATATTTATAGTGAATCCATCTTATCAAATCATTCACATGTACCTCATTCCAACATACTATTCGTCCTCTAGAATGGTTCTCAACATACCTCGTTACCAAAAATAATCCACCTCTATGAAGAAGTACACATTCATGTCATCTTTCTATATCATCCAACTCATAACATCTCGATTTACCAAACATTAATCCTAGGATCACATTAGTAAACAGCCAACCATGCTCACCATATGTCAATATCACCTATCTAGGATATCCCTCAATGTTCTTCTTTCAAATAAATATATTTCACCTATGTTATGATATTCTATATAATCACCAACCGTCTTAAATTTTCTCAAAATACAGAATTATCTATATATATTCTATAACCATCCTAGATCCAACCACCTTGGATCATAAAATACAACCTCATCAGAAACCATGCATGAAATCAACTGGTCAAGAAATCATACTTCTCCAAACCTCTAAAACCATACCTTGATACCAAAATAACTAACACTCTAGTAATTCATCCAGAAAAACATCAAGTCAACTCTATACTGATACCATAAATATAAAAGAACCTCATGTAAACTGATGTCAAGGTAATGAACCTATCAATTCATTCCAAGTTTATATTTTATAAGGCATCACCATTCCAATATCCCACATTTGGAAGAACATCACGTGAATCAAACACACAACCAAAAGAATCTACCCTTGTTTCACCTCTATGGGAAGTCACAAGATTGAGACAACCCATCTCCCAAGTTACCAACATATATTACACTTATCATCTCATAAAAATAAGGGAAAAGAATCATATTTCTCAATCATTTTACTTATATCCCCAATATCCTAAGTCATATATCAATTCCACTAGTATATACCACCGAAACCAATTGTAATATCTCTTATAAATCAAAATACATGGGAAACACCCATGTTACGATTTCAAATATCACAAGGAAACTTTCATTCAAAATTTCCCACTCCAAGGTTCTCATAAGCACATAACTTGCATCACATGCCAAAACCACAACCCAGTCCATGGAAACCCAATCCCTCCATGCATATATATACTAGTATAATACATAGAGGATCAAGTATCATTAATGTATAAGGGAAAAATTTTATATATATAATGAAATCATTCCATGATAATTTTTATTGAGTATAACTTGTTTATATAGTTCGGTTATGTAGAATGCCACCAAGAAGATTTATGTGAAAAAAACAAATATGTTTTTTTGAATTATAAATAAAAAAAGTTATTTCTTTTTTTTCTAATACTAGTACCGGTATCATAATCACCCAAAACTAGTTTATCATAACATAATCCAATTCATATACTAACCTAAGGAGTTTCATTATAAATACCTTTTACAGAGGGACTACATAGCCATTATTAAGGATCAAACATACATATAATACACATGACTTATCATTAGAAGAAACCATTTTGTACTATAAATATATAGAATGAAAACAATAAGTTTTACATGAAATCACCATATAAGGTTTTTTTGAAAATTAAATCTACTAAACCCTCTTCATCAGTGATATTGATCACACATTTGAATGAAAATTTTGTGTGAGTCCTATGTACAGAAATATAAATCATATAAATGAGATTTTTTATTATTGGAAAATAGGAAAAACCAATAAATCAAATATCCCAAAACTCTTGTGTGTCACACTAGGTGATTTCATACATCGATAAAAAAACTAAAAGAAAACACACATTCCCCTTGAAACCTAAACTTTATATTTGAAAAGGTGTTCATGATATACTGGTATGATATCCATCCCTAGAATTTACATACCCCTCGTCATGATCTACTATATATGAATATTGTAAGACATAATAAAAGTACACTCAGATACCACTTTATAACATCCCGAACAGTGGGACACTCATTAGTCCCCATACAAGAGTGTTACTAGGAACTCAGACATGCCACCCCATACATCAAAGGTTGGTAACTAGAAGTAGTGGTCTAGGGTAGTACCATGGGTACACTACACCCCAATTTTAGAGTAAGAATAGTGGTATAAAAAACAATAAAATATAATCTTTAACAAAAATAGAATTCTAAATATAAATAACTAAGAATCTTGTTATAACAAATAAAATGAAAAAACATATAGACTCACATAATCTTGACCTCAGATTCCTCACAAGAACCTCTATCTTGATCATGTAACCAAGGGCCCCTTCCATAACGGAACATGTGCATAGTAAGGTCTACTTGAGTACCCAGGTTCTATAGATTCCTTAGAAGGATGTGAGTTCAACTTAGTATAAAACCACCAATGTTATCTTTTACATTACGAGTAAATTTAGTGGAAGTTCATGTGATGTTCTTAAAATATAATTAAATATTGTGGAAGTATAAATAAAATTACCGTAATTGATCCTTGGTTTCTAATGTTCCATTTAGGATTGACTATACCTGATTCAGATAGTATTGAAGTTTTTTTGAGAAAAAGTAACCACCGAGGGGTAATATAATAATCTCCAATACAGGTAAATCACTTGGAGAAATATACCCATCCTAGAACATGAACATTAACAAAGAAAATTTACATAACATTGAGCCATATCTACTTCTGTCCATAGCTCACCTTGAATAATAATAATAATCAACTCAAAGGGTGGAGGTTGAATACCCAACCTAAAACAAGAAATTCGGTAATTTTAACATAAGGTTACACATCTTCCCTAGAACATGATCCCATAATTCACGTGTAAAAATATCAAGACACCTATAAATTGGGCACATCCTCACAAAACCCCATATAGAATACACCCATGTTAGCCCATCACATAACCTTAGATATATCATAAATAACTAGGGATACATCATCCCTATAACCACACATCAAAACACATGGGTTGGGAACCTACCCAAAACGATTTCACACAATCATGGTTGGACTCTCAAATAATCACTTACTCTGTCCACCATAGCCTCACCCTGAACACATCCTCAATTTGTGTTCTAATATCACACATGAAATAATCATTTACCATGACCCTACACTGACACCACTAGTGAAAATATATATATGGGGAACCCACTAAGGCCCAGTTGGTTACATTCTCACACAGAAACCTCACATGTGATCCTTTATCTAATTCAAATAAATATATTCAACACGTATAAATCAAAGGACATTGAATCCCCCAGCATAGTATGAATCATCATAAAACCACACTAATGTTATAAGAAATGAAATATTGGAATCAATTATAGAGATGGAATAAGAGTAATATCGATTTACCAAGACATAATAGGTTTGTCTCCATTCACCCATTCAATCAAAGTCATTCACAAGGAACACCTAAATATGTACTGATGTTTCAGTGGGGAAGGAACAATCAAACCTCCATTTTTTTCTATCTAAATTGATATAAGGAATGTAGAGGTTCTAATAGGCATTTCTTAGGACTATCATTTACAATTCATTATATAATCCATCTCAGTGGATCTAGGGTAACTTATACAAATGGACACAAAGTACACATGATTAATTTATCTCTCATTTATTTAGGTATATATGTCACAAGGAAACATTTATAATTAGATACATAACCATTAGTGGCCAAATAATAAAGCCAGTGCACAAGGTCCCTAAACAGATTGGGAAAATTGATTATTCTATCATAACATTAAATTTTGAATAAAATTATATGTTTAAATAAAATGATTAATACACTCGGTTTTAGGACCACATATGTCATGAACCAGCCTGGGTACCCTTGTAACCCGATAACTGAGCTGAGCCTGTCATAACTCAAAGGGTGTTCCAAACCCCATAGGTCGATGACTAGAACCTTTCATCATACAACAAACAAGTGGGAACAATTTTTCCACAATAATGCAGATGAAAAAGAAAACAAGGTAGTATACATAACAAAAGAAACTCCACTAGGATTGAAGTACCAGAATACAACAACAAATAAAAATCCCAAAGTACTAAAATCAAGGTATGAAAATAGGGAAACAAAACCCAAGTCCCTAAGGAAACAACTCACCAAGACCGAGGGGCAATAGCTGGATCCACCTTCAAGTGATATTTTCCACTTACTCGAACCTAGAAGAAGGAAGTCTATAATCACTCGACGACAAAAGTAGTGTGTGAGTTAAAAAACCCAGTACTGTCTCACCAAGGATTCCATAAAAGATTCCAATAATAGATTTACCAATAAAGTGCTTTCAATTTTAAATATTAATGGGTTTTGAATTATAGATAATATATAAATAAATAATGCCATACAATTCAAATAATGGGAATAAATATTTTGAGCAATGATTTTACAAATTGGGGAATATTTAAAAAACAATGGATTAAATACAAATAGTTACATAAAACAGTTTATGTAAATTCATAAGGCATGTAAAGCTATTTAAAGCATTGGAATACGTTTATATCTCAAATATAAATAACAAGGGGGTAACATGGTCATCTACCAAGTAGGTACGATTGTATTAACCAATTATTGGATTCCACACTCGCTATGTGAGCTCAGAAATATGTGTACACATGTAACAATGACACTAGCCAAAAGAGACTTATCACCAACTTGTTGGGGATGTGACCCACTACACATGTTTTTGAATGTTATAAAAGTGTAGAGTATATCCAAATAACTCACCAAATACCTAAGGAATACATGTTCTCTTACATAATGGGAAATTTATTTCAATAATAGTCAAAATATAATTAAACCCTATTTTCGAGATTAAATTCCAAATTTCCATTTAAAGACCAAAAATGGGTTTTTAATAAAAAAACATGCCTCTTTCACAGGATAAAACCAATGGGTTTCTATCAAATCATTTTTAATCCATTTTCCACAGTTTGAAATAAATTCATAACCAATTCTATAATTTCAAAATTCATTTCCACAATTAAATTCAATAATTTAATAGAAACAATTTCCATTAAATCCATAATTAAAAATCAATAATTTAAATCATCCGATTTCCAAAAACACACACCCCAATTAAATGTTATTGGGGGGTTTCCAAATTATCCTTCCAAAACCAATTCAAATATCCATATTCAAAGAAATTATATTATATTATATAAATTTAAAGAAAGTTAATTAATTGAATTTAAATCAGTTGTTCAAATAAATCAATTAATACAAGGTTTATCAATTTGGATAGAATGGGATGGAACCACCTACCTTAAGGTCGTCGATGTTAGAGGAAAAGTTAAACAACCCTTTATGTCTCAATACACCTCTTCACAACATTATTATCAGAAGTATCTACACACAAATGGTCAACGTTATTCAAGGGTTACTAGAGCCAAAACATCTATTTTACAAGGAATTTAAATATCACATGTGATATCATTTTCTCTATCCTGGATAATATCTAGAATGTCATTTTATGTCAGCACATGAATTTGATATTATCCTTTATCAGTTCATGTAATTACACATTGATAATTTTATATCTTTTAAAATTATCCCTAAATCCTATGTAATTATGAGAATATATATATATATATATATATATATATCTTTTGATAATAAGAATAAATATCATCCAACAGTTAAAAATAAATTATCATAACCATCTCTTGATAATTATGGATAATTATCCTTTAGTAATTTTTTTAAAAAAAATCACATGATAATTTTAATAATTATTCTTCGATAATTCAATGAAAAGTAATCTAGTAAAACTATTCACCGATAAAATAATTCATTTATCATTAGATTATTTTTATTCGATAAATTATGTTTTGATAAATTATTGTAATTATCTTTTAAATTTTTTCACTATTTTCATGATAATTTGTATTAATTATCTTCGATAATCTCACAAAATTATACTTTGATAATTATTAACAGAGTATCCTTCTATTATTTTGGTTATATCAATTGAAAAATCATTTTTTAGTATTTATTATTCAATAATTTGAGTAATTACCATTTGATAATTTTTTTTAAGAATTAACCACAATAAATCTATGTTTTATCATTTATTTCAAATCCCACTATTTTTTTATTTATTATAGAATTTATGAATTATGAAATAAATTAATTAAAATAAAGAAATTAAATAAACCAAGTGAAACTCACCTGGTTCATCGTATGAGGAACCACCGTCGGTATGAAGCCTGGCTAAAGGATTACACCTTTGAAGAGACAACTCAGATCATGCGTAGTGGAGACTCAAGACTATCCGGACTTGACAAAAATGATCAACATGAAACCCCTAAGGGTTCAGCTATCTCAGAAAAACAAAAAAATTTCTTTTCATTGGCTTAAACAAAAACCCCTATTTAGTGCACTGTCTCTACTGAATGTTGATGGATGAGGGTTTTAATTCATCCTATTAGACGTCGGGGTTTGAAACGGTTAACAATGGATGGAAATCAAAAGTTTTAAAAATATTCCTTGTTAAAAATGGAGTTCTAGTGTGATAAAACATGTTTTTAGGGTTTATTGAACAGTTATTCAGTTTTTTCTAATAATTAATTTAATTTAATATAATTAATTATTAAATATAACTATTTAAAACATCAATTAATTAGCGACATGACCAAAATACCATTGCTGATGAAAGATATACCCTGGCATGTATAAACACCCCGTTCTGAACCCAACAGTGGTCTCATATTTCTCAAACGATGAACCGTTTGAGAGATATTAATGATTTATTAATTAAAATTTCTAATATATTATCTATTAAAATAAAAGGGTTATTTTTTTGGGAGAAAGACATCCAAAATCTCGATAATTACAAATTTTATACCCCATCTAGGGTAAACCTCTAATTTAGGACCCATCAATGGTCTCTTCATATACATCACACAGTTTGGGTGATATTTAATTATTTTTAATAAATAATATATTAAATTCTATTCAATAACTTTATCTCATGAGTGAGGAATCCAAATGTATGACGGCTTCTAATTTTATACCCCTCCTTGGGTAAACACAATATTTTGGACATAACAATGGTCTTAGATTTCTCAAACGATGTTCCATTTTTGGAGTTATTAAAATATTTTGAATAAAAGGTTCACACTTAAAATATACTATTTAATAATTTAATCCCATTTTCTCTGAGCCTTTATGGGCCTCAAAATCATATACCAACTCAATGTCAAACCCAAATTAATATTCAATTGAATATTCCAAGATGTTAACTAGAAGTTAAGGCCTTTAGCACATTTTATCAAAAAAATTGTTGATAAACCATTTTTTTCATACTTAAGATATTAAAACAACACAAGAGGGATTAGGTTTACCTGAAAAAGTAATGGGATGTTATAACTTTCCACTATATGAACATTATGTCCCTATAATGCCTAAAAAGAATCATGTGCGTCCAAAAGATGAGGCCAATTCTATGTCATTAGTGCCTCTCTTTCCCACATCTCATGAGAATTAGAACCATTCTTCCATAGTACACAGAACAAAGGTATCATCCTACCATGAAGTACCTTGTTCTCAGAATCAACAACACTGATTGGCTGTTCAGTCATAGATAAAGGTGGTTCAATCTCAAGAACTCTCCATCTCAAAACATGAGATGGATCATAGAGATAATTTCACATCTGTGATACACGGAACATGTTATGCATCGACGTAGGCTATGGTGGTAAAACTAAATGGTAACCAACATTCCCTACCTGATCAAAAATCTCAAAAGTTCCCACAAAACGAGGAGCAATATTCCCTTGAATACCAAGCCTTCGATGACCTAATCGGGGCGAAACAATCAAGAGCACTTGTTCACCAACTGAGAACACTAAAGTTCTATGACGCCGATCAACATATTACTTGTACCAGCTCTATTATATAAACATTATTTGATGAATGAACATGATCTTAGCTGTCATCTCTTGGACCAATCTCGGTCCAACCAAGGAACTTTCACCAATCTCTGACCAACATAAAAGAGATTTAAAAAGACGACCATAAAATTCCTCAAAATGAGCCATTTTGATCTCACACTGAAAAATATTATTATAAGAAAACTCAACTAGCTCAAAATTATCATCCCAAGCCCCAATAAAGTTGAGATTAGAAGAGCAGAGAATATCCTCAAGGATCTATATAGCTCTACCTCTATCTGGCTATCTGACTATGGATAGTAGACCGTGCTGGAATGGACCTAAGATCCCAATTCCTCCGGAAGGCCTCTACAAAATTGATAAGTAAACCAAGGATCCCCATCAGAGACTATAGAAGATGGAACTCCATGAAAATGAGCAATTTATTTCACATAGATATTTCTGAACTCCATAACTTTTGTTTTTTCTCAAATGGGTATAATGTGAGCTGACATGGTTATCCTGTCGATCACAAACCATATCACATTCTTCTTCCATTGGGTTTGAGGCTACCGAACCACAATGTCCACAGATATTCCATCCCACTTTCATATGGGGATTGGAAGTGGCTGAAGCAAACCCAAAGGTTTTTCATGCTCAAATTTCACCTGATGGCATGTATAGAAATTAGATACAAACTCAGCAATGCCTCATCTCATACCTGGAAACCAAAACTGTCACTGCCTATCATAGAACATATTTGTGGTTCTTGGGTGTGCATTCCACTGGGAGTTATTAAAATCCCCCATCATATCCTTCCTTGTTGTTGACAGCACAACGTAACTATCTCGATAACATAGAACACCCTCTTTGGAGAATGACTAGTGGGTGTTCGTCTCCTTACCATAAAGAGAATCCCTAATTCTACGGAATTCATAATCAAGATATTTCTCCTGAAGAATCTTCTTGATAAGATCAGATGGCAGTTGAAAACTTGATAAAGAAACTTCACCCCCTTCCACTGATCTCTAATATGCAATTGTGCAAAACGAGCCATCAAATTCCACTCTTTTGAAGATTCATTCGCAGCCTATACTGGAAGATTTCTACTTAACGCATATGTAATGACATTTCATTTCCCCGTGGTATAGGTAATTTCCAATTTCAAATAATGAACGTACTCCACCCAATGCCTTTGGAGGATATTCAAATATTTTTAAGAGAAGATATAACTCAAGCTCTTGTGGTCTGAATACCCTATAAATCATTCTCTATAAAATTAATGTCTCCATCACTTAATTGAGTGCATTACAACTGAAAGTTCAAGGTCTTGGGTAGGATAGTTCTTCTAGTGAGTCTTAAGCTGATGGGATCCATAGGCAACCACATTATTACCTTACATATGGACACATCCCAAACCTAAACCTGATGCATCAAAGAAGACCACATATCATTTCCTAGCCTCAGGAAGAGTTAACACCAGCGTAGTTGTCAAAAGTATCTTCAGCTCAACAGAAGAACTATGAAATTTATCATTCAATTAAAAACATCACTCCCTCTTGAGTTAAATCATTCATTAAAGAAGATAACTTTGAGAAGTCTTTAACAATCGGACAATAATATCCTACTACGCCCAAGAAGCACAGAATCTCAAAAACATTTTGTGGTTGTTCCCAAGTCGTAACAACCTTCACCTTCATAGGATCAACAAATAGTCCTTGTCATGACACCATGTTTCCCAAGAATATCACTTAATGAATCCAAAAATCACACATTTAAATCTTTTCATAAGGTCGGTGAGTCCCTAGTATACTTAGAACTATTCTTAGATGATGCACATGATCCTCCTCAGACTTAGAGTAGACAAGAATGTCATCCATAAAGACAACCACAAGGTGTCCAGATATCTTGGAAAATATTTTACATCAAATCCATGAAAATTGGAGGATAATTTTTTAGTCTGAGGGGAATAATAAGGTACCCATAATGGACATACCTATTATGAAAATTGGTTTTCTAAATGAAAGATTCTTTTAACCTAAACTGATGGTAACAGGCTCAAAGATCAATCTTTGAAAACCACTTCTCCCCATTCAATGGATCAAAAAAAGCATCAATTCATGGTAATAGATTTCTGGTCTTTATCATAACTATATTTAGATTTAAATAATAAACACATAGGAAAAGATAACCATTAGACTTCTTCACGAAAAGAACCAGTGCATCCCAAGGTGACACACTCTGGCATATAAATCCTTTCTCAAGAAGATTTTTCAATTGGGACTTCATTTCCTTTAGTTCAGCTGGATCCATTTGGTAAGATGGAATAGAAACCTGTTGAGTATGAGGAATTACGTCAATAGAAAACTAAACCTCCTTTACTGGTGGGAAACTAGAGAAGTTATAATGAAACACGTTGGGTAACTTAGTGATGATTAAAGGAAGATCAACACTCATTGAATATCACTCTAGATCAATATAAAACACTGATATCACTTTCCCCAACTCTGGATAAGAGGTTCCGACTCTACTCAACCTTGGGTCACATTATCCTTGAAAGACAAGAGGCGCACCATTAGGTGTATAAATTTAGACCAATCAAAGATAAAAATCGATCCATTATTTATTGTCAATGATCCAATCCATCCCAAAAAATGACATTAATAGATTTCATGCCAAGAACTAGAAAAATCCAAGAAAGATCGACATATGATAGAGAGAAGACACAAGCAAGACTACATAGACACTGCTTTATCTTTGTACCAAGGGGTGTAGTAATATCCATTGCACAAGATAAAATCTCCATAGGTAGATTAAGAAGATTAACAATACAAGTTGAAATAAATGAGTGAGACGCACTGGTATCAATTAGATCGGTTACTAAATATGAAGCTATAGTAATGGTACCTATCACAGTTGTAGGACCTATGTTTGCTTCCTCTGTCAACTCTTCCATTGCATGAAAAAGATTCATTCCTAATTCTTGTGACTAGAACCCTTTTGTATGTGAAACATTTTATTTACCCACAATTTTTGGAGGTGTTCATGATTTGGTTCTAATACAAGGAGTATATATGTGATGGAAGAATAACTATAAGTGACATGAACGTCCACATGAGCTATAGTTCATGGGTGCCTCAGTACAAACCCTCTTCGAATGTTCTAGCATGCCACATTGACAACAAGTAACAGAACTCCCTTGAGGTGCTATAGGAGGTTAGGAAAGACTCTTCCATTAATTACTACCATGAGAATAATCATGCTTTAGTCTTCCATTAAAGGAACCAACACTTACACCAGGAGTAAAATAAACTCCCTTAAACCCTAACATTCTATCCAGATCCATATCAACCATCATCTCCCTATCCAGAACATCATCATAAATGGAAAGATTCAGCAAGAAAACCTCAGAACCGATATCTAATCGAAGTCCAAACATGAATTATCGTGCCTTTTTCTTATCATTAGATATAATATCAGGAGAAAAATTCACCAACTCAGCAAAGCAATTTGTGTACTCAGTCAAGGTTCTATTGTCATGCTCAAACTTGAAAAAATCTAAATCTTTATCCAAGACCACTGATTCCAGATATAATTGGTTAATAAAAATAACCTTGAATTCTTTCAACTCTAAACCCTCATGTTTCCCAGCCATCACCATCATGTCCAACCATCTCTTGCTCTGTCCCTCCAGTATAAAGGTGTAACACTTCACCTTGATCACATTAGGTGTCTCCAAGAACCCAAAAACACATTCAATATTTCCCAACGTTTCCTCAACATGTTGAGGGTCAGTGGAGCCTTTGAAAACTTGTGGATTCTAGTGTTGGAACTCTTGAGAATGATTTCAGAGAACATCCCTATGAGGATCCACAAGTGGAGCCCAAATGGGAACTGGAGGTGGTGCCTATCTTAGTGTTTAGACATTGCGAACAATCACCTCAATAAGAATCAGATACACAACAAGACTCACTTACTGAGATTTAGCAGCATCCTCTTTCTGGATCTGATTCATATGTATTCTCGAAGGAGTGATTCTATACAAAATCAGAAAATAAAAAGGAGATAGTAGTTTAAAACTAAAACTAAGTAACATGTAAAACTATTCTTAACATAAGGGATAAAAAAGATTTGGATTGGAGTTTATCCAATTAAAAATAGGGAAAAGACTATAACTAAAACACAAGATGTCATTCCCCAACCACCCATGGTTACTTAAGGTTAATTATATTGAGAGATGGACAGACACTCAATCATAACTACCTCCTACTTCTCGACAGGATTTCACAATTACATATTAACTTTAAGATAAAGTTATGAACCTTCCTCTTATACGACTAAGATATGAACCAGCCTGGGTACCATCGTAACACAATAAACAAGCTAGCCCTAACATAGACCGAAGGGAATTCCTGATCAATATGGGTCAATGACTACAACCTGGAATCATAAAAAATACAAGTGGGAATGATATTTATCCAAGAAAGTGGTAGCAAAATAAATCAAGGAAGTATGCATAACAAAAGAAACATTAATGGGAGTGAAGTACCAGAATAAAATAAGGCATAAAAATACCAAAGTACTACAACCTAACTATAGAAATAGGGAAACACAACCCAAGTCCCTAAGGACAAAACTCATGAAGACCAAGGGTCAATAGCTGGATCCACCCCCAATTGATCCTTTCCCCATAAACGAACCAGAAAGAATGAAGTCTACAAACACCCAAAGATAAAAGCAGGGTGTGAGCTAAAAATCCCAGTAGGGCCTCACCAAGGATTCCATAAAATATGCCAATAATAGATTATCGATGAGAGTGATTTAAATTTTAAATATGGGTTTGGAATTATAAATCATATTTAAATTAATAATTCTATATAGTTAAAATGATGGAAATAAATATTTTATGCAATGATTTTACAAATGATGGAATATTTCTCAAACAATGGATCAAGTAAAAATAGTTACATAAAATAGTTTATGTAAATTAAGAAGTCATATAAAGCAGTTTAATACATTGGCATACATTTGTATTTCAAATATAAATTACAAGCGAGAAACATGGTCATCTTCCAAATAAGTACGATAATATTAACCAACTATTGGATTATGCACTCACTAAGTGAACTATGAAAGATGTGTACACACTTTCCGATGACACTGGACAAAAGAGACTTGTCACCAACCCATTAGCGATGTGACCCACTGCATATGTTTCTAAAAATTGTAATAGAATGGAGTGTATCAAAAATACCTCACAAATTACATATGGATTTCATGCGATCTTACATAATGTGAAATTTTTCTCAACAATTATCAAATTAAAATTAAACCATACTTACTAGACAAAATTCCGATTTTCTATTTAAAAACCAGAAATCAGCTTTTAATAAAAAACTTTCCTATTTTACAAGATAAAACCAATGGGTTTATATGAAAACATTTTTAATCCATTTTACACTGTTTAAAATCCATTCAAAACCAATTCCATCAATTCAAAATTCATTTCCGCTATTAAATTCCACAATTTAATCAAAACTATTTCCATCAAATCCATAATTTAAATTAAACAATTTAAATCATCCAATTTTGAAAAACACACGCCCCAATTCATTGAAATTAGGGGTTTTCCAAATTCTCATGAAAAAACCATTTCAAATCTCCCAATTCAAAGGAATTGTATTTTATTACATCAATTGAAAACATGTTTAGAAATTCAATTTCAATAAGAAGTTGAAATAAATCAAGCAATATAAGGTTAATCAATTGTCCTAGAATGAGACAGAGACACTTACCTCAAGGTCATCGATGTTAGTAGAAAAGAAAAACCACCCTAAATGGTTCAATACACCTCCTCAGGGCCTTATTATGATATGCGTCTACACACAAAAGTTCAACATTGGTCCTGGTTTCCAAGAACCAAAACATCTATATTATTTCATAAGTAATTAAAATATCACATGTGATATCATTTTCTCTATCCTATACAATATATGGATTATAATTTTATGCTAACACATGAATTTGAAATTATCCTTCAACAATTCATGTAATTATACACTGATAATTTTATATTTAATAAAATCATCCTAACATCCAAAGTAATTATGATAATATATATATATATATCTCTCTTTTGATAATCAGAATAATTATCATATTGAAATTACAACAAAATATCGTAATCATCTCTTAATAATTACTTATAATCACCCTTCAATAATTTTGGAAGAAAATAATCACATGATAATTTTAATAATTATACTTCGATAATTCAATGAAAAATTCATCTAGAAAAACTATCCATCGATAAAAACATGCATTTATCATAAGATAATTTTTATTTGATAAATTATCTTTTGATAAATTATTGGAATTATATTTTATATTTTTTTCACTATTATCATATGAAATTTTTTATAAAATTATATTAGATAATCTCAAAAATTTATAGTTTGATAATTTTTAATAGAATTTAGTTCTATTTTTTGGGTTCTATCAATTGATAAAAAATTTTGGATAATAATACTTAAATAATTTGAGTAATTATCATTCGATAATTTGTTTAATAATTTACCCTAATAAATCTAGGTTTTATAATTTTTTTTAAATTCTACTATTTTTTATTTATTTTAGAATTTTATAATTATGAAATAAATTAATTAAAATAATGAAATTAAATAACCCATGTGAAACTCACCTAGTGCACAGCAGGAGGGACCGCTGTCAATGTGATGCCAGACTGAAGGACTATATGCTCGAAGAGACTTCATGGATTGTGCATAGGGGAGACTCACGACTCTCTATACTAAAAAAAATGATCAACATGTAACCCCAAGAGGTTCGACTATTTCAAGAAAACAATTTTTTTTCATTCGGAAAAATAAAAGCCCATATTTAATTCACTTTTCAATTGAATATTAACGAAGGATGGTTTTAATTTATCCTCTTAGATATTTGGTGTTCGAAATGGTTTAAAACATATGGAAGTTGAAGGTTTTGAAAACCTTACTCATTAAAAATGGAGTTCTAGCGTGATACAATATGTTTTTTAGGGTGATTGAACAGTGCTCAATTTTTTCTTAATAATTAAATTAATTTAATATAATTAATCATTTAATATAATTATTTAAAACATAAATTAATTTGCGATGTGACCAAACACCCATTGCTGATGAATGTTATACCACACCTAGGATGAACACCCCAGTCCGGACCCAACGATGGTCTAGTATTTCTCAAACAATGAACCGTTTGAGGGATATGAATTATTTTTTAATTAAAAAATAGAATAAATAAATAATTAAAATAAAACGGTTATATTTTGTGAGTGAGACATCCAAACACTTGACACATAAAAATATTATACCCCGCCTAGGGAAAACCCCTCATTCCAGACCCATTAGTGGTCTCACATTTCACATACATCGCACTGTTTGGGAGATATTGAATTATTTTTAATAAATAATATATTTAATATTATTTAATTATTTTATCTCACGAGTGAGACATCCAAATTTTTGGTGTCTTCAAATATTATACCCCTCCTTGGGTAAACACCATATTTCAGACATGAAAATGGTATCATATTTCTCAAACAACACACTGTTTTGGATTTATTCAAATATTTTGAATAAACGGTGTGTACATAAAATATTCTATTTAATAATTTTATTCCATCTTTTCCAAGCCTTTGTGGGCCTTAGAATCATGTACCAAATCAATGTCGAACCAAAAAAAATATTCAATTTTATATTCCTAGATGTTAATTGGTAGTTAAGGACTTTAACACATTTATCAAAAAATTGCTGACAAACCATTTTTTTCACACATAAGATACAAAATCAACACAAGAAGGAATAATAATACCTAAAAATGTAACATGATGTTACAACATACCACATGTATATAACTTATATAAATGAATTTACCAAATGGAATGTCAAGGGACCTCATACTTCATTTATAAATTCATTCTTCATTAAAGTGTAACTTGATGATGATTTCCCAATCACATCCAATTCTATCTGACCATTACTCACAATAAGATTCCTCACCAACCTATTCACACCAAAACCATGAACAACCATCTATAAATGGTATGTAGTGCATCATACCTTCATCCTAAGAAAAATAAATAATTGGATACAATATTTAAATATTTAATTTAATTTAGTTTAACCAAATATATTAAGAAAATTTATACAACGATGTACCTTTTGTGAAACGATGAGGAATTATGTGCGATAATTTTATAAAAATATCCTCTATATTAATAGATCCAAATCCCCATCATATATAGACTATTCCATAATTCTCTAATGGAATAATAATCAAAACCTTATATAGTTCACAAAAAATTATAAAGGAATTCAAGAGAAGAATAATGTAGAAGATCATAAGAAAAATTACTTAAAATTATGGAGAAAAAACATCAAAATCGGCCAAAATTGAGGGTAGTAGAAGAAGATATTGGAGTGCTCTGTTTGGTTGGTCATACTTGAGGTAGTAAGATAAAAATGGGGCCTATTCCCCTATATAATTATCAAGGGAAATGGGTAACATCAATAAAAAATTAAACCACAGTGCGAAATGAATTTCACCATGCCATAACCGGTCACCTCCCATTGTTTTGGACAGCCATAGTGTCAAATTCTATAGGATCCTAATCAACATAAATTACTAGTACCACACCCACAATGCCTTATCCATCACTCTATTTTTTGTATAGGGAACCCCCTAGAGTTCCACAGTGAGTTTAACGATTATCCCCTAGAAGATATGGAGTACTGGGGTTTCCTAGGTTCCTCAACCTTCCAAGATCCATAGTTATCAAAACACCTACCCTTGGTGTTTTTGTTCTCTTTTCTTATAAGGGATATCCCAGGCATGATGCCCTGATTAGGGCTCCATGCCCTTGACCCTGGTCATTTTCCCACAACTAGAAGGTCCAATATGCCATGATCATCCCCATGTTGGAGCATATATAATCAATTTTCACAAAATGATCAACCGAATTCATTCCACTATTCAACAGAGTACTTGAATCTTATCTCAAGGATCATTTTATAAAAAAACTTCCTTCATGATGTTCAAACTCTGCAAATCTCAATCTAATATCAGTTACCAAAAAAACCTCATACAAATACCATAAATCAAAATTTACCCCAAAAATATTAACCTAAGAAAATGAGTTTTTATAATACACATTTACCTTAATATAATATATTTTATGGGACACTATGATGGTGATAAAATTTAACAACCCAAAATTCCAATGTAAGAACATTGTATTTAATAACATGTATGAAATTGGACACCAACTGTAGAATGGAATAAAATGAACCGAGACTCTAATATATATCTAATATTTTAAATAAATCTATTATATAGCTTGTAACACACTCAATACTATGTTATCTATCATTACACGCTAGAACAAATTTGTTTTGTAGTTTGCATTACACCCAAGACTGAGTTTTACCGATAAAATATATATTATTAAGATATTATTATTTAATATAATACAACCTATCCACTAAATTGATGGTTATGAAAATTATTAACTAACATATGAAAATATATGGTTCAATTCATTGGTTAGAAATTAATTATAAATTAATATAAGAACAAATTTAAAATAAAGGGATTTTTTTTATAAAAAACTCTTTTTCATGATAACAATTTTTTTATTTTAATAGAAAAAATTAATTTTAATTAAAGAGAAATATTAATGTACTATATATATTATATATCCAATAAAATATATTTTACATCCATTAAATATATTTTATAAGTATAATATAAGCAGAAACACAATTTTACACATAAAAACCAATATTTTTATAAAAGGAGTTTTACATCCTTTTAATAGATAAACTATATTAAATAATAATTTTAGAACATTTATAAATTGAATATTAAAAAATAAAGATGATTTTTTAAATAGAAACATCAAAATATTGTTAGGGTTAGTTTTTATTAATTTTATGTGATATTTCGTTTTATGGATTAATAGTGAAAAAATATTATTTTTAATTCAAAACTAATTTTTTGGTAAGATTTATTTTTAAGGATGAATTAATTATTCTGTTGTTTTAAAATATAAATTAGATAAATTATAAATATATTAATACAAATTAGGCCATTTTAATCAAATTTACTTTTAAATTAGACATATAAACAAAGAAAATGTTTGAACATTTTTAACTTAAAAACATGTATTGTCGTCTCGTTTCCAGGATTAGATTTAAATTAATTTATACAACTTATGTGATTATAATTTGGTAAAATGGATTCAATATTTGGAATAAAAATAATTTCAAAATTATAATAGCATAAAATTAGTTTCTTAACGTAATATATAAATAAATGTAATTAAAATTAATTACAACGACTAAGAGAAAAATTATCTTAACAAAGGACTAAACATTAATATTAATGCCGAAAGTGATATATAAACATGTTAAAAATCCATTGTATGACCATATTTTTACTATATTTTTCCTTTTCTAGGATTTAAACCATTATTGAAGCCAGATTTCATAGAAAAAACCTAGGTGGAATTCCCGTTTATAAAATATACAAGAATGCCACTCCCCCTTTGCTATAAAATGACACTCACCCCTCCCACTTATTCACACATATAAATACACTTTTATCTAACGAAATATATTCTAATAATATCGCAAAATATCTCCCCTAACCCTAGAGGCCTCACTATGAGAATAAATCCAACCACATATTTTTTTGGGTATAAACAAAAAAGAGTTACCCGAAAATGAGGTATCATTATTCAATTATCACTTTAATTTTATTTTGTCCTCCACCACCTAAAACTTATTATTCCGTTATTATATAATATCTTATGTATCCTAAATATACTAATATTTTGTTATTATATGTTTTAAACTTAATCATACACACACATCCATCTAATGGGTAATGAACTTGTCGTTCGTGTGTTTGACAGACTACCGCCTCTCGAAATGATGATTATCTATTCTGCCTTTACCACCTTTCATGGTGGGAATTATGATGGAAAAAATATTTATATATGATATCTATGATATATATGATATATAATATACATATGATATTTATAATATCTTTATATTTCACTTTTAATTATCTAACCCAATGGGTTTAGAATGAAAATTACCAAGTGGTAGAAGTAATCTTTCCAATCTCACTTTTTTTATGATTACGGAATTTTTCTAGGAACAATCAAATTATTGTGATAGTTTAAATATACTTTTTTGGGTTATGGATGTTATTTTTTCCTAAAACATATACCTTTTTATGTACATTTTCTACTTTGAAAGTTATTTGATTATCTAGGGAAATATTGGTTAATCTAAATTCTTTATTCAATATGGATATATGATAAGGCATATAGTTTTTAATTGAATCAATTACTTGATGTGAGTAATTATTTGGATTGGTAGTTATAGATGGGGATCATACTTTATATATACCCATTATGCATCAATAGGTTTTCTTGAGACAAATGAGTGGTTCAAGTTAAAATGGTTTCTACCCATCATTTTAAATTGTCTTGTTAAAGGTCTTGATGGTATGGGTTTTCATGTGTCTCCCACACAAAGTCTAATAATTAAGAAATTACATAATAGATATTTTAGTTATCATTATTATTTTCCATGAGATTTTTCATATTATAAAATCTATGTGTGAATTTCAGTCTCATTTTATTGACTAAAAGGAAAGTGTTTTAGTTATTTACCTTTCAATATTTATTATGACATATCAAATTATTTAAATGGAATGATTTATTTGTTATTCACTTTTCCATGTTGATTTATTTTTGTTGATACATTATTTCTTCTACTTTAAATATGCTAATTGAGAAATGTAAAACACCCTTATTATGATTCCTTTCCTTGGGTTCTGAAGAGGAATACATTGAGTGAGTTTCAATAATGATGAGATTTTATTTTTGTTATGGTTTATTTCATTTCATAATGTAATATAGTAATCATGTATATAATCTTGTTTTTAAAACATCTAAACTATTCATTCATTTTGGATTTAAATCTATTATCAATTCCAACCTAATAAAATAGGGCACTAGCTTTAGATATTTGGAGTTATGGTGTTATATAAATTTTATCTAATGGAATATTTAAATTAAGAAATAATTATTTTTGTGAATTACTCATTCATCCATAGTTTGGTATCCCAACTTTCTGACTTTAAATAATTTTTTTTGATAATGAAAATAAATTTCAATTATTCCATACTTCAGATGGGTTTGTGGGTATAAAAATATTCCCTTTAACTTTTTAATAACTCATTATTTTTTCCATGTAAACCATCATGTTTTTGGTACTTGATAATAGACCTTGATGTTTGACTTGTTTCAAATCATCTATTAAACAAATTCCCTCCATAATGTCTAATGAATACTAATATACTTCACTAGATTACTTTGTTGGATCTCGAGTATGGATACTAAAACATTTTTTTTTGAATGTGGATATGGTGGATTATAAATCTATCAAGATATAATTATTAAATTAAACTCACAAAAATTATTATTTTTATTGATTCAATTTTGTTTAAAAATATATCCAAATAATTATTTCATATATTGTTTTTAATGGAAGAATCATATATCCCTTTATCTTCAATATCTAATAATATTGGTGCACTAGTAATGAGATATTATTTGATGTTGGAATTTATATCGATGATCTTTTAATAGTTAATATGGATCAATAATGACTATGTTACATTATTGAGGAAATGATAGAGGTTGTATTGCATTCATTCCTTTCCTAAAATTGTTATCAACCTCACTAATATGGGGATACAACACATTGGTATTCTGTGAATGATTTAAAATCAACTAGTTATTGGAAATAATCCGACACTCTTTACAATACCAAGAAGGAAATACATGTATTCTTCCCAATCCCTTTCTATTTAATAAACTTATTTTTCTTTTCCATTATTTATGTTTTTTATGAAGGATTTCATTATTTTACAAATAAAACTTTAGGAGAAATATGATTCCTTCATAGGTGTAATGTCATTCAATGAAATTGAAATAATTAATATTTTTTAAATAACCTTTCTCCACAATAGTTTTGTGATCACATAGATCCCCAAGGAAGATTTATTTTTTCAATTAAATATCACGATCATAGTTCCTATGAGATAGAACATCGAAACAATGTTTTTCAATTGATAAATTTGTTAATAATTTGAAATAATCATGTATAATGGTGCACCTCCTTTATTATTCTACATTGTTATAACCTGATCTCCAGATTCTCTAATATCCCCAATTCCATTCAACTTATTTTTGGTTATCACATCAAAGAATTTAAGCCTCATTTAACCCTGAAACTTGAATGGGAAAATAAATTATCTGATCATCATCATTTTTTTTATAATCTACTAGATTAAGATGTAAATTGATTAATATTATAGTTTGATATTCAATTTTTTAGTTGGTTTTGTTTCCACAAACCAATTCAAACTAAAATCTAAATTAAACCATTTAATTAAATATTATTACTTGAAGAAACCAATTTATAAAGTGATAGAACCTAGACCAACCCACCAACCCATTTAATATTAAATATATATTATAAATTGTCGGAATGGACCGAAGGCCTTTTTGTTTTTTTTATTTTTGATAATACACCTTTTAAGGGATGAGGTGGAACCCTTACAAAGCCCAAAGGCTCAGAGACAATTACATGAACCGTAGGTATTAGAGGCACTACGAGAAAACTGCCGCTAAACGGCAAAAAAAATTAATTTTTTTATTTTTTTTATTTTTGTTCAAGGATTAGCGGCGGTTTTTTAAAAAACCGCCGCGAAATAGCGGCGGTTTTGGTAAAACCGCCGTGAAATAAAATGAAAAAAATAAAAAAACGTGAGAAACCCCGAAAACACTAAAACGATCATAACTTTTGATCCTGGCGTCCGTTGAAGCGCCACGACCAGTCAAATCGAAGCTCATGAAGAGATATAGATGCACATATAATCAAAACCGTGAGACGTTCTAAGGTGTGGACGATATTAGAGTTATAAAAAAGTTGAAAAAAGTTCTCCAACTTCAAATGGCCATAACTTTCGCTCCGGGTGTCCGTTTGGGCTCTACCACATATCAAATCGAAGCCAGCGAAGAGAGCTACGCACCGGTTCGACACAAGATAGCTTCTGTTGGGTTTTTCGACCCCAAAAACCCCTCCAAAGGCCTCCAAAACCCCGTTTCCGTCACCGGTGTCCCGTCGAACTTGTCTTCAAACGGACCTAACTTTCGATCCGCGTGTCAATTTGGCCTCCTCCACCTGCCAGATCATAGATCGTTCCATGAGCTTCAGTTTGACTGGTTGCGGCGCCCACATGCACTCTTAGATCATATGTTATGGCCTTTTTAGTGGGTATCGGGTTTGTTATGTTTTTCAATGCCTCGTTTCTAGCACCCGTTCCACGTCAGCTTTTTTTTAAATGGTCGTAACTTCCGATCCGCCTGTCCATTCGAACTCTTTCACCTTTCAGGTTTAAGATCGTTTCGGGATCTTTGATTTGACAGGTCGCGGATCTAAAACGGGCTCTCAGATCTTATGTTATCTCCGTTAATGTGAGTCCAATGTTTTTGTCTCTTTATGACCGTTTTGACGCGTTTTAACGGTAGCTCCATTTATTACTGTTTATTTGGGTTTCCATGACTTGTTATCTTTATCAATGGTTTTTTGTGGGTTATGATGATGATTATGTTGAATTATTAAGGAGTTTTCCAGAGTTGTCACGAGTTTTCATGACTTATTTATTATTAATTATTTATTATTTATTTTTTGTTATTTATTATTTATTATTTATTATTTATTATTTATATTTATATTTATTTATTATTTATATTTATTTATTATTTATTATTTATTATTTATATTTATTTATTATTTATATTTATTTATTATTTCTTATTTATTATTTCTATTTATTTATTATTTATAATTATTTATTATTTATTATTTATTATTTATCTTTATTTATTATTTATTATTTATTATTTATTATTTATTATTTATTATTTATTATTTATTATTTACTATTTATTATTTATTATTTATTATTTATTATTTACTATTTATTATTTATTAATTATTATTTATTATTTATCTTTATTTATTATTTATTATTTATTATTTATTAATTTTTATTTATTATTTATATTTATTATTATTTATTATTTATATTTATTTATTATTTATTCTTTATTATTTATTATTTATATTTATATTTATTTATTATTTATATTTATTTATTATTTATTATTTATTATTTATTATTTCTATTTATTTATTATTTATAATTATTTATTATTTATTATTTATTATTTATTATTTATCTTTATTTATTATTTATTATTTATTATTTATTATTTATTATTTATTATTTATTATTTATTATTTACTAATTATAATTTATTATTTATTATTTATTATTTACTATTTATTATTTATTATTTATTATTTATTATTTATCTTTATTTATTATTTATTATTTATTATTTATTATTTATTATTTATTATTTATATTTATTTATTATTTATTATTTATTATTTATTATTTATATTTATTTATTATTTATTATTTATTATTTATATTTATTTATTATTTATATTTATTTATTATTTATTCTTTATTATTTATATTTATTTATCATTTATATTTATTTATTACTTATTATTTATTATTTATATTTATTTATTATTTATTATTTATATTTATTTATTATTTATATTTATTTATTATTTCTTATTTATTATTTCTATTTATTTATTATTTATTATTTATTATTTATTATTTATATTTATTTATTATTTATTATTTATTATTTATTATTTATTATTTATTATTTAGTATTTGTTATTTATAATTTGTTATTTATTATTTATTATTTATTATTTATTAGTTATTAGTTATTATTTATTATTTATTATTTCTTATTTATTATTTAATATTTAATATTTAATATTTATTATTTACTATTTACTATTTATTATTTACTATTTACTATTTATTATTTATTATTTATTATTTATTATTTATTATTTATTATTTATCATTATTTATTGTTTATGATTTATGATTTATTAATTTTTATTTATGATTTATATTTATTTATTATTTATTATTTATATTTATTTATTATTTATTATTTATTATTTATTATTTATTGTTTATTGTTTAAATTTATTTATTATTTATTATTTATTATTTATTATTTATTATTTATTATTTATTATTTATTATTTATTATTTATTATTTATTATTTATTATTTATCTTTATTTATTTTTTATTATTTATATTTATTTATTATTTATTATTTATTATTTATTATTTATATTTATTTATTATTTATTAGTTATTATTTATTATTTATTATTTATTATTTATTATTAATTATTTATTATTTATTATTTATTATTTATTATTTATTATTTATTATTTATATTTATATTTATTTATTATTTATATTTATTTATAATTTCTTATTTATTATTTATAATTATTTATAATTATTTATTATTTATAATTATTTATTATTTATTATTTATTATTTATTATTTATCTTTATTTATTATTTATTATTTATTAATTATTAATTATTATTTATTATTTATTATTTATTATTTATTATTTACTATTTATTATTTATTATTTATTATTTACTATTTAGTATTTATTATTTATTATTTATCATTTGTTATTTATTATTTATTATTTATTATTTATTATTTATTATTTATTATTTATTATTTATTATTTATTATTTATTATTTATTATTTATTATTTACTATTTACTATTTACTATTTATTATTTATTATTTATTATTTATTATTTACTATTTATTATTTATCTTTATTTATTATTTATGATTTATTATTTATTAATTTTTATTTATTATTTATATTTATTTATTATTTATTATTTATATTTATTTATTATTTATTATTTATTTTTTATTATTTATTGTTTATTGTTTAAATTTATTTATTATTAATTATTTATTATTTATTATTTATTATTTATTATTTATTATTTATTATTTATTATTTATTATTTATTATTTATTATTTATTGTTTATTGTTTATTGTTTATTGTTTATTGTTTATTATTTATTCATTATTATTTATTATTTATTATTTATTATTTATTATTTATTCTTTATTATTTATTATTTATCTTTATTTATTTTTTATTATTTATATTTATTTATTATTTATTATTTATTATTTATTATTTATATTTATTTATTATTTATTATTTATTATTTATTATTTATTATTTATTATTTATTATTTATTATTTATTATTTATTATTCATTATTTATTATTTATTATTTATTATTTATTATTTATTATTTATTATTTATTATTTATTATTTATTATTTATATTTATATTTATTTATTATTTATATTTATTTATTATTTCTTATTTATTATTTCTATTTATTTATTATTTATAATTATTTATAATTATTTATTATTTATTATTTATTATTTATAATTATTTATTATTTACTATTTACTATTTATTATTTATTATTTATTATTTACTATTTATTATTTATTATTTATTATTTATTATTTATCTTTATTTATTATTTATTATTTATTATTTATTAATTTTTATTTATTATTTATATTTATTTATTATTTATTATTTATATTTATTTATTATTTATTCTTTATTCTTTATTATTTATATTTATATTTATTTATTATTTATATTTATTTATTATTTCTTATTTATTTATTATTTATAATTATTTATTATTTATTATTTATTATTTATTATTTATCTTTATTTATTATTTATTATTTATTATTTATTATTTATTATTTATTATTTATTATTTACTATTTATTATTTATTATTTATTATTTATTATTTACTATTTATTATTTATTATTTATTATTTATTATTTATCTTTATTTATTATTTATTATTTATTATTTATTAATTTTTATTTATTATTTATATTTATTTATTATTTATTATTTATTATTTATATTTATTTATTATTTATTATTTATTAATTATATTTATTTATTATTTATTCTTTATTATTTATATTTATTTATTATTTATATTTATTTATTATTTATTATTTATTATTTATATTTATTTATTATTTATATTTATTTATTCTTTATTCTTTATTATTTATATTTATTTATCATTTATATTTATTTATTATTTATTATTTATTATTTATATTTATATTTATTTATTATTTATATTTATTTATTATTTATTATTTATATTTATTTATTATTTAAATTTATTTATTATTTCTTATTTATTATTTCTATTTTTTTATTATTTATTATTTATTATTTATTATTTATATTTATTTATTATTTATTATTTATGATTTATTATTTATTTTTTATTTTTTATTATATGTTATTTATCATTTGTTATTTATTATTTATTATTTATTATTTATTATTTATTATTTATTATTTATTTTTTATTTTTTATTATATGTTATTTATCATTTGTTATTTATTATTTATTATTTATTATTTATTATTTACTATTTATTATTTATTATTTATTATTTATTATTTATTATTTATTATTTATTATTTATTATTTATCTTTATTTATTATTTATGATTTATGATTTATTAATTTTTATTTATTATTTATATTTATTTATTATTTATTATTTATATTTATTTATTATTTATTATTTATTATTTATTATTTATTGTTTATTGTTTAAATTTATTTATTATTTATTATTTATTATTTATTATTTATTATTTATTATTTATTATTTATTATTTATTATTTATTATTTATTATTTATTATTTATTATTTATTATTTATTATTTATTGTTTATTGTTTATTATTTATTATTTATTATTTATTATTTATTATTTATTATTTATTATTTATTATTTATTATTTATTATTTATTATTTTTCTTTATTTATTTTTTATTATTTATATTTATTTATTATTTATTATTTATATTTATTTATTATTTATTATTTATTATTTATTATTTATTATTTATTATTTATTATTCATTATTTATTATTTATTATTTATTATTTATTATTTATTATTTATTATTTATTATTTATTATTTATTATTTATTATTTATTATTTATTATTTATTATTTATTATTTATTATTTATTATTTACTATTTATTATTTATTATTTATTATTTATTATTTATCTTTATTTATTATTTATTATTTATTATTTATTATTTATTAATTTTTATTTATTATTTATATTTATTTATTATTTATTATTTATATTTATTTATTATTTATTCTTTATTCTTTATTATTTATTATTTATTGTTTAAATTTATTTATTATTTATTATTTATTATTTATTATTTATTATTTATTATTATCGAGTTTATATCTATTATTTATTTATTATTTGTTTTTTCAATTAATATATATATGTATATTAATTTCTGTTTATTAACCACATGGCGAGTTTGCTGGAGTGGTAAAGTCTTTGGAAAATATGCAAGAGGTTAGGGGTTCAAATCTCACCAGACGCATGATTTATTTATATTGCATGGGCATGCATGTGCATGAGCATGCATGTGCATGGGCATGGGAGATGCATGCATGGATAAATAAATAAATAAATAAATACGAAATAAATAAATACATAAATAAATACGAAATAAATAAATAAAATAAATAAAATAAATAAAAGAAAATAAATAAATAAAAGAAAATAAATAAATAAAAGAAAATAAATAAATAAAAGAAAATAAATAAATAAACGAAAATAAAAGAAAATAAATAAATAAAATAAATAAAATAAATAAAATAAATAAAATAAATAAAATAAATAAAATAAATAAAATAAATAAAATAAAAAAAATAAAAAAATAAATAAAGAAAAATTAAAAAAAAAATTAAAAAAAAACCCCCCGCTGAATCATTTAGCGGCGGTTTAAACCGCCACTAAAAAACCGCCGCAAAACGTTCCGACTGTTTTGAAAACCGCCGCGAATAGTTTCCCGACGCACGACTTAGCGGCGGTTTTTGAAAACCGCCGCCAATCGATTTGGCGGCAGTTTAAACCGCCGCGAAACGAAAAAAACCGCCGCTAAATGCCTCTTTTGCCGTAGTGAGGGAATCATCCTGAAAAGAAAACATAGAACTGCTCCTCCCCAGCATATGTCATGATATTAGCACTCCACCTTTGTAGGGATGATCAGCTAGCTATCCTATGCAAAGTTGTACATGCCTAGAATTGATGTCAAAGCCATACCCTCTCATTCTACCAATTCCTATTAGCTCTACTCTAGTGAATGCACCTACCCTGAATCCTCCTATGAAGCCTTTTCCCTTGTAGTCTATCTGGTACATTTTTATTCATGTGGCCCGAAGGCCTTAGGGCGACCCTAAGGCCTTAAGGTGGCCTGAAGGCCATTGGAATCAACTGGCCAGAAGGCCTTCGGTGGCCTGAAAGCCTTGAAAGACCCGAGGACCAAACTGGTGGCCCAAAGGCCTTATGTTATTCATATTGAAACTCCTAAAAAACATTTAAAAAAATAATGTGTTATAAACACGTTGAATTACTTCAAGTTATGTTTATTATAAGAAAAAAACATTTTAGAAATTAAATTATAATTATATTTTAAATAATTTATTTTATCATATTTTTTGGGTTATACAGGTTAGATCGGCCACGAATGGTTATCCTAAACCTAATGAATATATAATTCTTTTTAGATTACGTAATCCAATTACAAATAGGAAATTTTAATTCATGAAATAAACTTGTAGGACTCATGCCATGATATGTAAGGCTATAATGTTAATTTGAAAATTTATACCCCAAGGTTTAACCCTTTTGTGAATATGAATGTTTCAGAAAGTATGTTATTAGTTTTACTTATAACATATAACATTATAAAATGATAATTAACATAAGAACAATTCTATAAAATATCATTTCTCATTCCTAGAAAACACCATCTAGATATTGACATTGATATTCATCTCCAAAAAATATTTTTTTTAAATTAAAAAACATGTGGTATAATGGTGTAAATTAATATGATGCTTATTGGAATAAGATATTGACAATGAGTGTTTCTCTACTATAAATCGTTAATGACTTTCTAGTTTATGATAAATTGTTTAGGTGGTATAAAAAAGGCTACATATCATTTCCTCATTGTAATGAAGATTATTGTTTGTTATATTGAGAACTATAATTTGTTACATAGGTCATGAATCATTCAATCCTAAAAAAATATTCATTTATATATGAATTATTTTAGTAATAAAATAAAAACTCATGTGATGTAACTACAATTTATTTCATTATATAAAGTAATATAGAAACATTATTCACTTAGAAATACAACATTTTGGTATAATATTCCAGTTAAAATAGAAAACACGATCTAAAAGACTTTAGTTTGGATAAAAATAATTTTTTATGAGTTTTCATAACCCAATAAACAAAAAATTCAGCATAAAAATGATCATATGCATGTTAATGAAGTATATATAAAATTATAATTTTTAAAAATGGTCATTTAATACAATAAAAAAGTATAAAATTATGTTTATCTAGATTTATAGGATATAAACATTAGTTTTTGAAATACATTTACGTCATAAAGATAATATAATTCAAGAAAATTTCCATTAATATTATACCATGGGTTTAATTGAGAAAGTATAGTCTTATAATTATTTGAGATAAATTTATTATCCAGTTGGCTACGTAAAAAACTATTTTAAAAGTGTGAATGTATGTAATTATTGAATAATTGGTTTCCAAATCCATGATAGTTTTGTTTTTTACAAATATATTTATTCATTTAATATATATATTTTAATAATAATAATAATAAAAATTACATTATTTGAGTATGGAAGATTCTTTGAGCTTATATGTTCAACAAATTACACTTAAGACTTGTAATGGAATTAAATTTATAGATATTTTTCATTTTTTAAAAGTTAAAAAATAATTTTCCACTCGAATTAGTGGATGTGATGACACATATTCTACGTGAAGCTTGTAGTGAGTTTGTAATAAAATTTTCGTTATGGTCTTTTGAACTTGGATACGAAAAATAATTATAATGAAAATGATTAAACACATTTTATAGCTCCATATATTTATTTAATATTTATTTAATTTAATTTCACTCTATGGATAGACATTTGAGAGAAAATTATATTTGAGTGTTCTACCCTCTTTACTTAGAGAACATGTTTTTCTTATTAAAACATGAGATTCTGTATTTTTTGTTTGATTATTTGATTCTTATTCACTTGTTTGAGGACTAAATTCCACTTTTCACAACCCTTATAGAAAAATTATTTTTACTTTTTTAGAAAATGATTGCTGAAAACATCTTATGACAACATCACATCAGAAATGGGATTCGGTATAATGTTTTCCAGATTTAATAATATTTTTTTATTAAAAAATTAACTCTTTTTTTATTAATGAATATAATTCTTAGTATTTTATTAAAAATTGAACTAACATTGATTTTTTAAAACTTATTTCCATAAGCGATTGTTTTTTTAATCACATTTAAGTTTGTGTTGTCAAGACCAACCTTATAAATATTATCACTTATGAGATGTGATGTTTTCATGTGTATCCATATTTCATAATGAAAAACTACTTTGGTGAAACATGTTAAAATTGATTTATTATGTAATTTAAATGTTTCATGTTTTTTAGAGATAAAACAATGAACTATTATTTTATTTAAAATGATAATGTGCCAAGTGTTAGAAAATTTAGTCACATGAAGCTTTAAAATGATAAGTTATATATATGTTTTTCAATTATGATCCCTATCCTATTTCTATTATGTAGTTACTAGAAAATAAAATTTATAGAAAAAATAGAAATACAATTATTTTTCCACACCAAAAGAACATATGTTGGTATGGTTGGTATACGTACCTTTAATAAGACATTTACTAATTAATAGCTTGTAATTAGTGTGTTTTTTAATATCTATTCTATAATTTATCTCTTTCACTTTTTCAAGTAGTGTGTTTTTAGCCCATTTTTATTTACTTTTTTTTAATATAATCATGTATATAAGTAATTTATTTATTACCCATGACATGTAATTATAATTTTATACTATGTTAAATTTAATCTTCATGGTAAATGATCATTCATAGTTTTATTCCCTGTTTTCCCATATGTAATTTATTATTTGTGTTATGCTTCATTATTTTTTATTTTTCGACATGGAATTATTGTAATAAGATAATTATTATTTTCATAATATATGTAAAATTTATTTTCATCTATTTTTTATATATAAGACTACCATTATTTTATTTTATTCCATTAACACATTTATAATAACCCATAAATTTCATACACAAGTGTTAAATCTTATTAGATGAATATTCATTACCTAACATTATAATAAATGTCATAACCATAAAGGTTTAGAGTCTTTGGAATAATGGATACATAAAAATTGATACATAAATGATATACATCATCACCCACATAGTACATCACAAAATAGAATCATTCTTAGACACGTGATACATAAAAGATTTCTTTAGATCATGGGGAAAATAAAACATAATAAAGGCTAGGGTCAAGTGCTTAGTAAGTGAAAACATGGGAGTAATAAATGATCATTTTAACATGTTATGAGCATAAGGTTAAAAGAAAATTATCTTAAGATTTAAAAACCATACCCATAATTTTTTTTATCATAAACATGAGTCATTCCAAAAATATTGGTAGTTCAAATAACATGAATCATAAATGAATCAACGAACATGAGCCGTGATATTATAACATTAGTATAATAACATGCCATAAAAGAGTCACATAAAGTGTGGAATAATCATAATATTTGAATTATTATATTAAATATACCCACCAATACATTCATAAATTTCTAGATATGGGTTAACTGTCCATGCACCAACTTTGGACTTGGGATAAACTCTCATCTACCCTCTTTCATACTTAGTACAACCTTTTCTGTAACCTCTTTAAAGATTCATATAACCTTTGGTGTACACTATGATCTCTTAGAACATTAATATTTACACAATGTATTAATAGTATTTAAAATATTTGTCCCACCCATTACACATTCAAAAAACCATTAATATATATTCTAAAATATTATAAAAACATTCATTATATCAGCATAGTTTTACCCCTGGAAAATAAATGGGTTTTATAAATATCACTTAATCATAATCATAAAACATCTGTATAAGTAATAATTATGGTATAATTGGTCAAAATTCATAGGATTGATTAATTATTATCAAATGATGTTATCATAGATGAAACATTCTTTTAAATGATCATTTGAATATCTAATGATGAAAACACCCTTTCCATTATGAAATGAATTATTTAAAATCGAAAAAATACCAAATATTATGAAAATAATTTTCTTTGAAAATATCAATTGAAACTTGAAATTGAATCTTCCAACCCTTTAGTGGTCATGATGGTAGAAAATTCCATTAATTTTATTTACATTAAAGAAACAATTTCTTTAACATTACCAGTAAAAACTCAAAATTTCCTCACTCAAAAAATGAAAAGAATATTAATTGGAAATTTATAATTAGAAAGTAAAACATTGGTAAGAATGAATTAAATAATAATATGGGAATAAATAAACATTAATGGATATGGAAGAAAAAGATTCCCAGTTGAAGAGGAAAAATCAAATCTATTTTTCATAAAAATATATTTTCGATCATTTGATGTATGAAAGACGGGAAATGATACGAAAATTTCAAAATTTCAGGGATAAATATATTAGAATAAAATTAAAGGGGTTTATCATAAAATCAATAAATAAATTATTTTAATAATAATTTAAGCATGAATAATATCAATTAAAATGATATTGAAACATGAATCCCCTATGTTGAGTTGGAATTTCTTCAAAACAATTTATCAAACTGTATAATAAATTTAATTTAATTATAATTTTATAGTATAAATGTTCATATAATTATAATATCATACATTATCTAATTATAAAATTTCAATTATCACATATTAATTTATCATTATTAAAATTTCCATTCCCGTGTGTTAATTGTTTCATTTTTCATGGATGTTTTTGGTTCATAGGTTTTGATCCTTGAACTTTTATCATGGTTCTATTATAAATAGAATTTAATTATTATATAAATATAATATATATTCATTATACACATAGTTAAAATCATCCGTAAAATGTTGATATAGAAAATTTATATACACAGTTCATAGAGATGTTAAGCCTTATGTATGCATGAGTGTTGTTTTCATTTTCAAATGGAAATAATAAAAAGATAAATATTATTTTATCATTGAAGAAAAATAAATATATCCCAAATAAAATAAATATACCTTTAATATATCATTTTTTCTATCCATGTGAATTTTAAAAGAAAAATTAATTACATTGCTTCATGGAGGTTGTAGTCCAGACATACTCACGGGTGACAATATCGTTTTCCAACGTATTGGAATATAAGAAGTTAGATATGAGATTATTATTTCAGAATCATAATTATGTCATAAATATAACATATAATCATTAAACCAAACATAATAACAATCCATGAAATATTGTGATGTAAAATGAGTTGTATTACTATGTGGAGGTGGTAGTCCCCATGTACACATGAGTGATACTTTCAAATATCATTTGATTTTAAAGAAGAAGAATAATGGTGGTCACATAGTAATAATAATAATTTCGTATATTTACTATATTAGATCTATAATATTATGATGAATACTAAATACTTAGAAAACTTACAAGGATAAATAATATTGAATAGGATGGGTAGGATGATTTCATCTCCTTCAATTGGTCTCCTTCTGACACTTTATTAAGGACTATAGAATGGTATTTTAATAAGAAAAAATGTCCAATTCATGGATATGGAATTTTAGAATAGAATTTATAAGGGTTTGGTTGGGAAATATAGATCAAATTGGTGTAAATAATAGAAATGAGAAGTGTCATTTTATATGTGGTAGAGAGGACACACATGGAATTTATTAAATGATTAAAATATTATAATGTCGTACTCACGATTTGGTGGTACAAAATCTTAGTTCAGTACATGTACTTCCTTATAAGAGATACATGGAACACATAATTAACTTGAGAGAGGATCGATGAATGTTCCAAAAGATAAACTACCATCCATATTTAATAAAGAAGTTTGAAGTGGCAAGTATACCTAGGAATCATATTTCTCCTATTTATAAATATCATAACCTTATTTCATGGAGAAATTCACAGAAATACCTCCTCCCTAACTTTGAATACCATATTTCACCAATTATTGTCAATATAACATTAATTTTGACTCTATGCTTCCTTGATTTGTTAGTAAAATCCCCTAAAATTATCTACAATTTCCCCAACTATGTGAGGTCCAAATAGATTTATTTCTCCAAATTTATCCCATCACATTGGGGTTATACACTTTTCCCATATAGGGCTTCGTAAGGATAAATGTGAATTAGGTAATGTAATATATTATTGTATGAAAACTTGAAAAGAGATAGATATTAATCATAACCACCATAACACGACCTCAGTATATCCTCCAGGGATTGAATGGTTCTCTCAGATTAACCATATATTTGAAAATGCTAATCAATACTAAAAGAAAACATTGAATCGAGATATTTTTGAAGACTTATCCAAAAATTAAGGCAATCCCTGAATCTATATCATATACAATATATTGTGGTACTCTATGAAATAAGAAAAACATCTTTAATTTAAATTATATAATGTTTTTTAAAAGGTAAATATTATATAATTCTAATAATGTATGTTGAATTCCTATGGAATTTAATAAAAACCCAAATGCATTTATTCCATTTATATATTATTGGGATCCCCATAAAAAATACATGGTGATTTATCCCAATTTACATTATTTTATGAGTTATAGTTATAATATACACTTATACTTTTTTCTCTTATCCTTAACTTTATGACATACCAGTAAATAAGATACATACTCTGAAATATCTCTTTTCATATTATCTCAACATAAATAGTATTTTAAATCTCAACATATCTTTATAATTACTGAATTAATAAAGAATTATGATCTATGAGATTCATACAACAACTCTTTTTTTAAGTCGTGTTATGATGGGTCACATACTCAGTTTCTAAACCTTATCATTACATAATAATCATGGATGAATTTAGGAATATTTATTACCTTCTTTTAAAGAACTATATATTTCTTATACACCACTTTAATATACACATGGTTTGATGGTTGAAAAATAACATAAGAATGATTATATGTCTCCCCTTATTTCAATATCTCCATATATATCTTTTTAAAATCAAAAAATATTGTATCTTTTATAATCCTCATCATAGATAATCATTCACGATCCTTTTGAATCAAGCATTTCCACCATGTTCTCTTTCCCTGGGTGGTCATGTATTTCACAGTTATAATATTTATTCAACTCTAACCATATTATTTGGAACATGTTTATCTCTTTCTAAGTGAATATATTATTTAAAATTTTATAATTAGTATCTATGTGACACCATTCTCCATGAAGATAATTCATCACCGTATTTAATGTAATGATTATGCCAACAAACTCCAAATCAGGAGATGGATTATTTTTCTCATGGACCTTCAATTTCCATTAGGCGTAAGCTTTCACTATATCATTCTGCATGAGGATGCATCCCATTACCTTCATTTATGTATCATTATAGATCACAAACCCTTCTACACTATAGGGAAATGCGAGTAAATGAGAAGAGAGTAACATTTTCTTTAGTTTAAAAAAATTACCATCACATTTATCTGAATAAAAGGAACTTGAATCCCTTTAGAGTTAACATAGTCAGTAGATTAGATATTCATGAGATATTCCCCAAAAATCATTAATTATATCCATCCTAATTAAGAAAACTACTGATCTTTTCTATAATTTTTGTTATTATCGAACATTTAATAACATGTTTCTTTTATGAATACACCAATATAACCTTCATTGTGATTATATGACCAAAAAATGAAAATACCTACAGAAAAAAAATTCAAACATGGTAATTGTTTCTTTCAAATTCTCCTTTATTAGGGTTTTCAGTACAATTCTATAGTTATCTTCATGCCTTTACTTACTTTTATAACATATAATTATAACATATATACAGAATACCATAAATATTTCAAGGTAATACCTAAATCTCTATTAATTAAATCCATGAATATAATTGGGGTATTAATAAGACCAAATATAGTAACAGTAAATTCATATATTGTCTATAAACCTACTGTAGAAGGATATCTTGGGTATGTATTCAATTTTAACCCTCAATTGGTAGTATCTAGATCCAATATCAATTATGAAAAATTATTTAAATCATCATAATTGATCAAAAAAATCATAAATATATGGTAAAAGATACTTATTCATGATTGTGATATTGTTATTTTCCCAAAAATTAATTTAGAGTTTAATTTACCCTTCTTTATTACTAATAAAAACAAAAGGTTCACCCCAAGTTGACACACATGGACAAATGAATCCCTTATCAATATTAACCTTGGATTTATTATACAATTCCAATAACTTAGTTACCTCTATTCTGAATGGAGTCTTTGAAATAGCTGTAGCACCTAATATGAGTTCAATTTAAAACTCAACGTCACAATTATTAGAAAAACTAGGAAATAATTTTTTGAAGATGTGAAAAACTCCCATACAATTGGAATATATTTGATGTTGAGTTTTTCTCCAACCATCTCATAAAACACTACTTTTTAATGGAATTAATAACCATATAATGAATGGAATTTCCATTCAAAGGATCATATTTACTATCCAAAATATATATGATCATAGTTTAGTTTGGAATAAAAAATGGTACTTTCCTACCTTATAAATTGATATTTGATTTATATTAAGAAATATAATCCTTTACTAAAATAACATCACGTTCAACTAAAGGACGAATAAAGAGATTTATTAGAAGTACATTCCCATGAAGATTAATTGAATAAAAATCATAGAATTGATATTCCATTATCATCTCATTATGATTTTTCACTATAAATTCATTATCTAATCATTGAGTATAGGAATGAACATACCTAAAGAATTTTTATGATATAATTTTATTTATATAAATAAGCTAAAATAAGATACATTGATATTTGAGTTTACCTATCAGCACCTAAACTTCATTGTCCTATCTTAATAACTTTTCTAAAACAAAATTTGTTGACATGACCATTAAGCATCAATAATCAGATAAATCAACCATATAATCAAGAAAATTTTTCTTATCATGTACAAACCATGAAACCTTCTATTTAATTAATGAAACATTTGGCTTATCCTAGGCCGTCCGTGGTCATCATCTATTCAAATCAATAATAGTGATTCATAAAGTTATAATTAATGAACCCTAGAATATACCATGAGAGCTTCTATAAAGTTTTCTAATCTTAAGCCAACCCATCATGAACTCGTGACGATCAAGTTAAACCACAATCCACCCCATTCAGGGTTTTTACCCCTAGTTGTAACCATCCCACACCTATATCCACCTTCTAGTATCCAGTCATGAATGTATTTTCATACAAAATAACACTTAATTATTAACCATAACAGAGGATATTACCCTATACATAGTCTTAACCTAATATTTCTTAGTAAACATTTGAAATCCTAGATTCAAAAAATATCTAAACCTTGTTCCGATAAAAAATATACTGAACCATAATTTTCTTACATAAATATTTTATCTTATTAGATTAATATTCATTATATAACATTAAAATGAACTCTATATCTATAATCTTTTAGTGTATTTAGAAATGTGGATACATATAAAACTGGTATATAAATGATCTATATCATCTCATAGTTAGTAAATCACAACTAGCACCCTTCTTAGACACTTAATACTTAAAACCATTCTCCATATACTATAAAAAATAAAACATCATTGTTTCCCTCGGAATTCGGGGATGAACTCCTGGATGGGAGATTCAAACGTTCTGATCAGTTTCTAGCGGGTTTGTTCGTAGAACCGAAAACATCCAATGATTACACATCCACTTGGAACTACATTCCAAAGGTAGGTTCTCATTATCTTGTGGACTGATAAGGCTTAGGAATTTGCATTGGTCGAGAGGATGGGAGGTTGGACTCACCACACCTTTTTGAGGGGAATTATTGTCTATTTCGGGACTCTCTTTATAGATTTAAGTTATGTTCGTGAATCCTTATTACATTACCAAGTATAAAATGAGACTTTCCTTTAGTGTTTACTATCAATGATTAAATATGTAAGAAATTTTATAGAATCTTTTATATGTATTCGAGGTTCTTCATCAATAGAGAATCATCTATATCTATTTAGAGATTCTTGGTTAATGGTAACCTGCAAAACATTTATATAAAAGTCTCTTGGTTATTATGATGACCAGGCTAGTTTTAAAGCCACTCAATGGGGCACTTGAAGTTTATTGTCATTTATAAGGACAATGAATTATTTCAGAGTTGGGATAGAACCCATAGATGGGCTACCTACGTATCCTTTGTTTTGGAAAAGGAATCAGAACCCACGTAGTTCGAGTAGTGAATATGATGTTTATGATTGATGGCTCAAAGAAGGATGTCACAATTAATTTTACACTCTAAGCTCACGTGAGTCATGCTCGGTGTGAGAAACAAGAGGTATTGGTAAAAATTAGACAATTTTGCCATGAAAGATGCAATCATAAGAAATAATGTGGGGCTTATGTATGTATGACTGCCCAGATAAATGAAGGTTAGGATTTACTTTAGGGAGAAAATCCAGGAATAGGGTCCATAAAGGTATATGTGCTTCATGGAGATTTGAATACTCTAACTTGGGACTGGTTAAAGTGAATTTAAGGGACTTGGGGCTTACTCCTGAGGAGGATGCCCAAGATTTATGACTGGGACTTATTCCTGAAAAGGAAGCCTAGGTTAAGGATTAAGGTTTGGGGCTTACTCCTGAGGAGGATGCCCAAACATTTAAGGGACTTGGGGCTTAATCCTAAAGAGGATTCCCATATTTGAGATTGGGGCTTACTCCTAAGAAGGATGCCCAAATTAGAGGACTTGGGGATTACTCTTAAGAAGGATGCCCAAACAATTAAGGGACTTGGGGCTTACTCCTAAGAAGGACGCCCAGGTTAGGGGACTTGGGGCTTACTCCTGAAAAGGAAGCCCATGATTATGACTGGGACTTATTCCTGAAATGGAGACCCAGGTTTAAGGATTCTCTCATCTTAAAGGATGAGGTTTAATGAATGAACTCTCCATATTTGGTGATATAATGATATTTAAATCACTAGGTTTTGAGAGATATTCCACCTAATTCCTTTCAGATAAGGCAGTCAAGTCAAGAAATCATGCCATAAATGGCTTTGAAGAGTGTCTTGAAGACTAAATCTTGAAAAGGAAAAGGTATAATGGCTTAAGAAGGGTGAAATGGGCAAGAAAGGACCCCAAAAAGGAAGGGGCGTGCAAGTCTTGGAAGGCGCACAAGTATTGCGGGGGCGCGCAAGTATTGGTCGCGTAGGTGTACCTGTGCGCCATGGTGGGTACTTGCGCGATATTCAACCAGCATTGAAATACTTGAGCGACTCTTTATTAAAGCCTTTAGAATCCTATTGACGTTCTTCCAAAAAAGGGATGCGCAAATTCTATCGAAGGAGTAAGACGGCGCACAAGTGTGACCACTTTCCCTTAAGGGTTGGCCACTCAGGCGCGCAAGTGTTGATGAGTTTCAACACTTAGGCCTTCCTCCCTCTCTTTAGATCTTCCGTTCTTGGTAAGAAATTACCTTAGAAGTGTTCCGGAAGCTTTGAGAAGATACTTGGGCGTCAGGAGCTTCAATCCGAGTTTTTGGAAAAAGATCCTCTCGAATGGGGGGCCCACAGGGTCTATTTATAGGCAGGAGAAGACCCCAGGCGGTTACCGGGTGGTTATCACTTAGGTCGCGCAGGTCACTTGCGCGACCATAAGGGTGCTGCGCAAGTAGACTTGCACGACAGTGATAGAACTTGCGCGGTAAAGTTTCTTTTGATCCTTTGTTCATGCCTTTGTCTATTTTTGATATTTTCTTCAAAGGTTGAATCACTTTGGGCTCAGATATTCCCCTTTTCCAATTTTTAGATTCTGTGACGAAAGGAGCATCAACAAAAGTCCCCCCTCAGAGTTGGATCCGGAGAGAAATGAGGATTTGACTCTGAGGAAATCGAATCCATCCAAAGGAAAAGGGGGCGCGCAAGTCTTGATGGCGCAGAGGCGGCGCGCAAGTGCACATCACGCAGGGATACAGCCCTCGGTCGTGCAGGATCTGGCGCGAAGGGTCCTGGCCGTGTCTATAAATAGAGGGCCTCCCTTCTGTACAAGCATCCGGATTTCCGGACTTCATACCTTCGAGCTCTCGCCGCGCAGGTCACCTTAGCCACGTAGGTTGCACTGTTTTCTAGTGTTTTCCTTGATGTCGCACTACTTTAAATGCATTTGTACTTGCGCGGTTTATACTTGCGCGTCAAAAACTAGCACAGCACACGAATACTTGCACGCTATTTTTTTAGACTTGCGCGCCTTAATGCCTTAACCATTTTTTCGAAAAAATATTTCACAAATTTTATGAAAAATAAACCCATTTAAGAGTTTAATTTATTCAATTTTTTGGGCAGATTCAATGGATACTAATAGAATTAAAACGTCTGATGAACTGGCTAGCAAGCGGAATGATGACATGATGAACATCATTGGCCATGATTATTATGATATCTGCAACAACACTCTCTCAGATTTGGCTAAGCACTTGAAGAAATATCATCTTAATTTCCCACAGAGCATCTACCTGCCTCTATATGGTCATGGTCACCTGCAAGGAGTCAATGTTCCAGATGCAAAGAACTATACACCTGAAATGCAGCTGCGCTGCTACTCCTTCATTTCTGTTATGCTGTGCATTAAGAGAAATAACAATGGTGTGAACTTTAAAATTCTTCCTCCATGTCATTTCCTTACAGATATGAAAATGGCAAACCCATGGACTGAAATGTTTTTCCACTATCGGTTGGTGGAGAGAAGAAAAACATGGTATTAGAGCAATATCTGAAAAGAGTACTCTCTCCAAATGGCTCTTTAAATCCAATGCTCCATTCTCAAATCCATGTATCCATCTTCCAAGTCTCTTGGACAGAAACAGAGTCACTATTTGTTCAGCAGAAAATTTTCTCAAACCGCACTCAAGAACATCCTTTTACAATTGTTCCAAGAAGAGCTGGTATCACTGCATCTCTTATTGTATCCAGTTGAATGAATGAATTCCAGGTGGTTGTTTATGAAGCTCAGGATGCCGTAAATCAAATGAAGTGTTATGTTGAAAGCCTCTTGTAATTCTTGAAAAAGAGAAGAGACTCCAGTCTGTGGATGTCCTTCTAACTATTGTGCATCAATGAAGAACACTTTCACTTTCACTTATTTGTACCTTCATTCTCTCACTACCTGCTTCAAATTTACTTAAGCCAATGGGCTTAGTAAGCATAATTTGATTTTTACTAGGATTATTACAAATAATCCTACAAATATTTGAACCTTTTAATTGCTCAATATTACCTAAATCATACAAAAATGTATATCTAGTGAACTGGAACTTGACTTTTATTCAGAGTTCCTTTGTCTTTTGTGGGAAGTTTAAAGTCATGCATGCCGGACATAAAGGGGATAATGTTTAAGGTCGAAATAGCTTTGACCAAAATGGATTAAAAATTGATTCAATTCCTTGACAATTTATCTGAAAACATATTACCTTACTCAAGTATGAGGGAAAATATGTAACCTATGACTTAAGAATTTTTGAATCTGAGGAATGATATGAAAAAGAGCTAAAAGGCATTAAAAGAAGTAGTTTCCAAGAATAAAGTTAATATTATTTGACAAAAACCCGTTAAGGGGTTGAAATATGCAGGGCCACCTAAGGGCATTGGCTACATGGTCAAATAAATAGCATCTTTCGGCTGAAAAGTCTTGTTATGTGGACTGTTTATGCAAGGCCACCTATGGGCACGTGCTGCATAGTCAGGAAAAAGAACTCTCAGAAATTTACTTTCCTAGTGCTAAAAGCCAGTGAAAGTTTGTGGAGATTCAAATTTTCTAAAGTATAGAGTTTGCTGTATAGAATGAGGTACTTGAATATGGAGAAGATATTTCCAGAAAATATTATCGAAGAACTGGATGAATATCACTCCTATGAAAGTCTGACCCAAACATAGGGAAGGAGAATATAAACCATATACTTTAATACTTTCAGATCATGAAAAAGGATATGGGACAAATATGTTAAGGATGTCTATTTTTTGCAGATCCCTACATACCGTCATTTAAGACAAATAAGGACAAAAGAGGCATTCCTCCCAAGAATGAAGTTACCATCATTTAACAATCTCGTTAGGGGGTTGGATTATGCAGGGCCACCTAAGGGAATTGGCTGCATGGTCAAATAAATAGCATCTTTCGACTGACAAGTCTGTTATGTGGACTGTTTATGCAAGGCCACCTATGGGCACGTGCTGCATAGTCTGGCAAAAGAATTCTCAGAAGTTTGACATTTTTGTAACTAAAAGTCATGAAAAGGGTTATAAAGATATGAAAATATTTAAGGTTAGGATTATAACACATAAAGATGGGTATTGTCCAATGTATATAGAGATACATAGGTCAATGATAACCATATTCATGTTGTTGCTGGGTCCTGAATTGAATTTTTGTACTTCAATACGTATCTCATAAGAATAAGAATCAAGCTATACGTAGTTCTTGAAATGTAGTTTAACGTCATACAGGATGAAATTATGAGAGATCTTAGTTTAGGGTCACAGAGTTCGGACCATAATAATGAATACACAGTGTGTGTTTTCATGAGGACTTTCAGCTAAGGGACTGAAAGTGAAATTTGGGGTTAGGCCCAAAAGACTTGGGGATGGATTCGAGGGATACTCGAACGTTCCTACATATCCCATAAGGATGGGAATCAAGCCCACATAGTTCTAGAACTACCCTTTGTACAAATTTGGTTCATACATGTGAAGGGTGAAAGGGGACTTTAGTGCAATGATGGTTTAACCTGAGATAAAAAGTTTAGGTAATACCATGTATGCACGTAGTATTTTGAAATGAAACATGATTGAAAAATCAATGTCAATAATAGTTCTCTCTCAAATGAGAAAATCAAATAGTATTGTAGTTTATTGTCGTACCGGACAAAAGTGTTGCATAGTTTAACGTCATATAACAAGGACGAATGTGAACCAATGTAAAGATAATGATTCTAGGGGCAGTTTCACGAATCAACATCATATGAGATGGTGGTGAACCGATGTGAAGAGATTGTTTTTGGGCTTGAACCCTGGGAGGTTACCTACATACCCAGCCTGGAGGGCAAGGATCAAAGTCTGTGTAGTTCAATTAAAGAATGAATTAATGATCAAGTTGTTCTTGGGGACAATGATCTAAAAAAATAAAAAAAATGTTTTTGGGACTTATACATGGTTAGCGGCCCAAAGAGAGTGTTACGGTTGAGGTTTTCTCTAAGATCACGTGATTCATACTCGGTGTGAGAAACAAGAGGTAACAACAACCTTAAAGATTCATAGTTTATTGTCATGTAGGACATATAAAGGGACTATGTAGTTTAAAGTCTTGCAGTTAGGAATATTGGTGCTGCACAGTTTAGTGTCATGTAGTAGGGACAAAATATGGTTTAATGTCATGTAGGACATATCATGAATTTTCTATACAGTTTAGCGTCATGTAGTTATGACGATGGGGACAATAGAGTTTAACTTAATGTTGGACGAAAGGGGGACTGCGCAGTTTAATGTCATGCAGTAAGGACAAAAGAGTGCACCATTTACGTCATGTTGAACACATTGGGGATTTTTTTCCATAGTTTAACGTCATGTTGGACGAAAGTGCGAATAGTTTAAGGTCATATGCATGGACCGTGGATGGTGCAGTTTAATGTCATGCTGGACGGTGGTGTAGTTTAAGGTCATACAGGACCTTTGATGATTATGTAGTTTAACGTCTTTCCGGACGTAAGGGACTTTTATACAGTTTAGCGTCATGTAGTTAGGACGTCACAGTTTAACGTCTTGCTGGAGGTAAGGGACTTTCAAAATAGTTTAGGGTCATATGCATGGACCGTTGAGGGAACTTTTTCACAATTTAACGTTGTGTAGGACGAAGTTGCAGTTTAAGGTCATACAGCATCATTGCTGTATAGTTTAACGTCATATAGCAGGGACGAACTGGTGCCGCACAGTTTAGTGTCATGTTGCGGGGACATTGAAGGACGTATGTGAAAATAGTTTAGGGTCATATGCTTAGACCGTTGCTGTATAGTTTAACGTCATATAGCATGGACGAACTGGTGCTTCACAGTTTAGTGTCATGTTGCCGGGACATTGAAGGAGACACAGTTTAACGTCATGTAGGACGTATGTTCATATAGTTTAGGGTCATATGCTTAGACTGTTGCTGTATAGTTTAACGTCATATAGCAAGGAAGAACTGGTGCCGCACAGTTTAGTGTCATGTTGCAGGGACAAAATACAGTTTAATGTCATGTAGGACATATCATGAATTTTCTGTACAGTTTAGCGTCATGTAGTTAGGACGATGGGGACAATAGAGTTTAACGTCATGTTGGACGGAAGGGGGACTGCACAGTTTAATGTCATGCAGTAAGGACAAAAGAGTGCACCATCTTAAGGTCATTTTGGACACATTGGGGATTTTTTCCCCAGTTTAACGTCATGTTGGACGAAAGTGAGAATCGTTTAATGTCATATGCATGGACCGTGGATGGTGCAGTTGAATGTCATGCTGGACGGTGGTGTAGTTTAAGGTCATACGGGACCTTTGATGATTATGTAGTTTAATGTCTTTTTGGACGTAAGGGACTTTTATACAGTTTATCGTCATGTAGTTAGGACGTCGCAGTTTAACGTCTTGCTGGACGTAAGGGACTTTTATACAGTTTAGCATCATGTAGTTAGGACGCCGCAGTTTAACGTCTTGTTGGACGTAAGGGACTTGCAAATAGTTTAGGGTCATATGCATGGACTATTGAGGGAACTTTTTCACAATTTAACGTCATGTGGGACGAAGTTGCAGTTTAAGGTCATACAGGACCATTTTTTTATAGTTTAATGTCATATAACAAGGATGAACTGGTGCCGCACAGTTTAGTGTCATGTTGCTGGGACATTGAAGGAGACACAGTTTAACGTCATGTTGGACGTATGTGAAAATAGTTTAGGGTCATATTCTTAGACCATTGCTGTATAGTTTAACATCATATAGCAAGGACAAACTGGTGCTGCACAGTTTAGTGTCATGTTACTGGGACATTGAGGGAGACACAGTTTAACGTCATGTTGGACGTATGTGCAAATAGTTTAGGGTCATATTCTTAGACCGTTGCTATATAGTTTAACGTCATATAACAAGGATGAACCGGTGCTGCACAGTTCAGTGTCATGTTACTGGGACATTGATATGAATACATTGTATTTTATACAAAATATTTCTTCAAAAATCTGGCATTAGTTGGAGTAGTAATGTGTTCTCCATCTATCGAGATTAATGAATAAGCTCCATTGGAGTAGACCCTATGTATTGAATAAGGTCCTTCCCATTTTGGCTCAATCTTGGGAGGTTTCTTTCCTGGTATCATTGGATTTCTGATAACTAATACCAATTCTCCTTGAATGAATTAGCTAAGACGAACCTTTTTGTTAAAAGCTCGTGGTATTCGATTCTAATAGATTTCCAAGTGGTGCAAAGTGCACAATCTTTTCTCATCTAACCATTCCAACTCATTCAATCGCTTTTGGGATTTCTCATCTGTAGATAACTGATCACAAATGGCTACTCTGAGTGAGGGAAATTGAACTTGAATTGGCAAGACTGCTTCTATTCCATATACCAACCAATATGGAGTTGACCGCGTTGCATTGCGGGTGGTAGTCCGATAAGCCCATAAAGCATGAAAGAGTTTATTAGGCCATGAACTCTTATCTTTATCCACCATATTTTGAAGTATATTTGAAAGAGTCTTGTTAGAGGCTTCTATTTGGCCATTGGCTGCCGCATGATACCGAGATGAATGGTTGGATTTAATGTTGTATTCTTGATACAATTTCTTCACCTCAGAAGAACACAAGTTGGTGCCGTTGTCCGTCAATATGGTATGAGGGACACCAAATCTAGTAATGATGTTAGACTTGATGAAGCTAACAATACATTTAGAACTGACTTCTTTGAGAGGTACTACCTCTGCCCATTTGGAAATGAAATCAGTAGCAGTAAGAATGTACTTAAACTGCTTGGCCAAAGCTGAAGGGTAAGGTCCCACCACATCCATTCCCCATGTGGCAAATGGCCATGAGTATTTAGCTATATGAAGAAACTCTGGAGGTTGATGAATGAAGTTGGAATGTACTTGACATGAATGAAATTTCTTTGTGAAATCAACACAATCTTGTATTATTGAAGGCCAAAAGTATCTAAGCCTTCAAATTTGATCTGACAATCTATGTCCAGACTGATGGGCTCCACAGACTCCTGCATGTACCTCTTTCATGACAACCATTGTCTCTTCACCATCAATGCATCTGAAGAGAACTCCATCAAAACCACGTTTGTAGAGAATTTTCTCTAGGTGGTTTGGGCCATCATAAAGAGTAAAATTGACCACACGTCGCCGAATTTGTTCTTTTTCAGCTCTATTAGGTGGAAGTGTTCCATTTTGAAGGTATTACCTGATAGGTTACATCCATCCTATAGTATGACCATACAGTTCAAGAATGGGACTAATTTCATTAATTTCCTCTGTTCTGGCTTGAACATAAGGTGAAATTTCACGACGGTGGGCAATACTGATGGTTGTGTCGTCCCGATTTGGATCTGCTAAAGCTGTGGCTATATTAGCCAGTGCATCAGCTTGAGCATTTTGTGATCTTGGGACATAAGAAAATGTCGGTTCTGAAGGGAATTCTGCCATTAACTTTTTGATGTAATCATACAAAGGGATTAACTCTTCTTTTCTGATGGCATAATCCCCATTGACTTGTTTGATTACCAAGTCTGAATCACCTTTCACCTTTAATTGATTCACTTGTGCTTGAAGCGCTAATTCCAAGCCTGTGATAAGAGCTTGGTATTCAGCTTCATTATTGGTACCACCTTCCCATAACAAAAAGGAATAAGGTAACAATGCCTTATCTGGAGAAATAAGTACAATTCCTAAACCAACTTTGTTGAATTTAGGATTTTCCATTTTCTTCCCTGTTGGACTTCTGGAAGCACGATCAAAATACATTTCCCATGTTTGAGGACTCTCTTGAATAGAGAAAAATTCCTCATCAGGGAGTTCAATATCTGAAGACGCTTCTTCCACTGAAGGATGTTCAGCCAGGAAATCAGCCAGAGCTTGGCCATTTATTGCCTTTTGAGATACATACTGAATGTCGAACTGCTACAAAATAACTTCCCACCTTGCTAGACGTCCTGTAAGCATTGGACGACTAAGGATGAATTTGAGCGTATTATTGCGAGATACAAATTGGACTTCATGATGTTGCAGGTAGTGTCTCAGTTTCTGAACTGCAAAGATTAATGCCAGGCAGCACTTCTCAATACTTTAATACCAGGTTTCTGCTTCAAGCATAGTTCTGCTGAGATAGTAGAGGCTGTTTTCATTCCCAGCATCATTCTTTTGAGCGAGAAAGGCCCCCAATTATCGCTCTAGAGCTGTCACATATAGGATAAGTGGTCTTCCTTCAATAGGTGGCATGAGTACTGGTGGACTCAAGATGTATTTTTGAGAACATCAAACGCTTCTTGACATTCTTCAGTCCACTGGTAAGTGACTCCTTTTTTCATTAATTTGGTAAAGGGTAAACCTTTTCCTGCCAAATTGGCGATGAAACGCCGAATATAGGCTAAGTGTCCTTGAAGTCCTCTTAATTCTTTCAAATTCTGAGGAGGTGACATACCAAGGATTGACTTGGCCTTCTCAGGATCGACTTCAATACCACGATGGCGTACAACAAAGCCAAGGAATTTTCCTGAGGTTACCCCAAAAGCACATTTTAAGGGATTCATCTTCAAATTATGTTGTCGAAGCTTGTGGAATATGACTTCCAAATCAGCCAAGTGATTAGAACATTGTTTGGATTTAACCACCAAATCATCTACATAGCATTCAACAAACTTCCCTAAGAAAGGTTTGAAGATACGATGCATGGCACATTGATATGTTGCACCTGCATTCTTTAAACCAAGGGGCATCACCCAGTAACAAAACACACCTTGAGGGGCTCTGAAGGCTGTAGATTCCTCATCTTCTGGGACCATTCAGATTTAATTATATCTGGAATATCCATCCATGAAGGAATGTACTTCATAGCTAGTCGTCACATCAATTAAGAGTTCTGTAATCGGAACTGGGAAATCATCCTTAGGATAATACCGATTAAGATCTCTGAAATCGATGCAAACCCTAATTTGTCCGTTCTTTTTATTTACAGGGACAATATTAGCCAACCACTTGGGATACTGAACTTCTATGACAAAGTTAGCTTTGATCAACTTATCCACTTCAGCTTCAATTTTGGAAGCATAGGTTGGGTGTGTTCTTCTCGCGGCTTGCTTAAATCCTCGATGTTCTTTTGGTAAACCCAAATGATGAGTAGAAATATCAGGATCAAGCCCAGGAATTTCTGTATAGTTCCAAGCGAAAATATCTTAATTTTGCTTTAGAAAAGAAATATACATCTCTTGCTCTTCAAGGGTCATGGCCGCACTAATTAAAGTGGGGCGTGGATCTTTCTCTGTACCCAAATTTATTTCTCTGAGTTCATCCACAGTGGTAGAGATACCCTCTTCAAATGCTAGAGGAGCATCTCTAAGATCTTCCTCTTCCTCTTCATCATGTGCTATTTCTTCCGTTTCTACTTGCATAGTAGGTGAGAAAACGAAATTTTCATGATCAGAAGAGATGTCAAAATTTGCACATTTTGAAGAAGAAGCTTCTATTTCCGACCCTATTGATGATAAAGGGCCTTCTTTGGGAAATAAAGAGGATATGATGGATTGAGAATTGACATCATTATTCACCTCCGATGTTGCTATAACTTCTTCTGGCCTGGTTGGTGAAATATAGACCTATTGGATTTCAGCAGATGAAATGAAGACGTCCCCACTTGTGCTCTCATCACTGTTTGGTAGGTTACCAATTTCTCCCATGTTGTCTGGCTCAACTGCCGTAATTGACATTATGGATCTTTCCATAAGAGTATTTTGATTTGGGCCTATTTTGTCGATTTGACTGATAGGTAACACATAATCTGTACTCACATGCGTAAATGGATTTATTGGAATTTTCTCCAAACCATATGGAGCATTAACTTTGGTAATTCCCTTCATTGTAGATTTCTCTCTTCCCTTCATGTGATAAAATTCCGCCTCAATGTACTGAGACTCAGATGTTTTGAACGGGGTCTTATCACAATACAATGTTCCAACTTGACCATTGAAACAGTATTTGAGACATTGATGGTATGATGAAGGGATAGCCGCATGCTGATGTCGCCAGGGTCTTCCAAGCAAGACGTTGAAAGCTGAGTCTTGATAAACAATCATGAAATCCAAATTGGATACAAGATCTCCAAACTGAGTTCTGAGTGTAACTTCTCCCATTGGTTCTTGTTCATTTTTATCATATCCTTATAACATCATGGTAGAAGGAGATAAATCAGATTCTGTGAGGCCCAATCGACGAAGTGTACGGATGGGCATGAGGTTGACTTCTGAACCATTGTCAATGAAAGCTCTTCGGATATCTACACCATTGACTTTGCCAGATATGTACAGAGGTTTTATGTGCCCATGCACAACATCATCTTCATCTTTATTAGTAAAAGATATCACTGCATGGCATTCTGCAGGATTATTCTCTATGTGATAGACTTCAGCTGTAGCAATTTTAGCTTCAAACTCCTGAGGACTTGACGAAGCTTCGATGAGTGATTCCCGAAGATCTTTTGACAGATTCAAAGCATCCAAAATTGATAACTTTGCTGGTACTTGGGCCAGGTGTTTCAATATATCATACTTTTGATCTAGAGGTCTGCGTTTCCCAACAAGAATATGCGGTTTAGCAAGTACCTTGGAAGCATATGCTTTGGAAGCTGATGCATCTTGTATTGGGATAGAAGTTGGCAAAATCCTTGGTTTTGGAAGATTAGACCGATTAGATCCATTTAATTTCTCAGATAAAGAAGATGGAATTTTCAATCAGTCTTCCAAAATAACTGTGCCAAGACTGAGTTGACTATTGGCAGAAGAACTTTCTTGTTCTTTTTGAGCTCACTGAAGGGCTCTACCACGAGTTTCTGCTGCATACACGGTTCTAGTAGGGGTAGAATTAGAGTAGTGGCTTCGGAAAGATCCACGTATTCCCCTATATCTTGAACCTCTGGAACTTCCTCGGATTCCCTTATTTGATATTGGGAATTCAGATTCATCAAAATTGAAATTACGACTGGAATACGGATCTGTTAATTGAATCATATTAACAGAACTGAAGATTAACTCTTCGTCTAATAAAGACTCTTCCTGACTAGCCTGTTTAGGCTGTGCCGTTTGATGGGGAAGTGCCCGTGGTTTTGAAGTAGATGGCATAAAGTCTGCCAGAGTAAAAGACAATTTAGGCTTTGACACATACTTATCTTCTTCTGATTCTTTTTCCTTATTTGAATCAAACCGTTTCTTTGAGGAGCTTCCCTCTGACAAATAGGGTTTCACCGCAATATTCATGGAAGAAGACACAATTGGTTTCTCTAATTGTGTTCGTAAAATGGAATGAGTCCGATTGATTGTCTTTCTGACCATCCAATCATCACACTTCTATGCATTTCTGCTTTTGACTTCTTGCCATTCACCTTCTTCCTCTGGAACTGTAGCAGTAACACATGCTACCTGAGTCGAAGAACCTTTCAACTTGACTTGTCCCTTGTCGAACATCTTTTACAGGAGGTCTTTGAAGACAAAACACTCCTGGATGGGATGCCCCAACATTTTATGAAAGGGACAATAATTGGGACGGTCTTCATCTCCTTCCTTGTTTGGCCTCTTGGGCACTGGTAATTGAACCAAATTATTTTCCAGAGCTGAAATGAAGTAACCAGGAACTTGCTCACTTCGGAAAGAGTATGTTTTACTCTTCATATCCTAAAATTGTTTTCGTCGTTGATCTATTTGATCATTTGGACAAAACGGCCTTTGTTGTTGGCGTTCAGGAGGTGGAGCCCTTCGAGAAGATGAAGGTTTTGAAGTAGAAATAGGTACACGCGCTTGTTTAAGCATAACTGTAGCAGTTTCTTCTTTACCCATTCTCCTTCCTGGAGCTGATGGAATTACACGAGATTTAACCTTAACCTGTATAAGGGAATATTCAATCTGATGAGCGATTGAAGTAAGGTCTCGAAACCCTCCTGTGTACTTCACAGGGATCAATGGCGTGCGTAATTCGTCACGCAAATTTTCCACACAGATTGGCAACAGCTCTTCCTGAGGGTGTTCTAAACATAGGGAATACGTTAATCCCTTCCAGCGAGCAATGAAATCAGAGACTCTTTCATTCTCTATTTGCTTGCAATTTGTAAGATCGAAAACTATCGTTTTTGGAAAAGTTGAGCTGAACTGAAAAAAGAATTTTTGACGAAGATCCTCCCATCCGATGATTGACCGGGATTTCAAGCTTGTATACCAGACAAAAGCTGGTCCTTGCAAGGTTCACACAAAGCATCTGAGTTTCACTGCTTCTTGCTGTTCTGGAGTTCCCATCATAGGATCACAACAAGACACGTAATGCGTCAAATGTTGTTCAGGGTCACCTGATTCATTGAAAGTAGGGAAAATAGGGTTTCCAAAACTAGATGGAGGAGAAATTGAATCTACCCATTCAGGGTAAACTTTCTTTTCTGGTTGAACTTGCGCCCATTTCCCTTCCATAGTTTCTAACCGAGCTGTTAATGACTCAATAGTAGTTATTAACTTTTGAGAAACATCAGGTTGAATTTGGTATTGGGTAGGTACAATGAATGGAGCTTGGACAGACATGGTGATTGGTGCTGCAACTGATGGTAGAACTTCCGACCGTTGTTGCGTTTGAGCCGTAGGATTAGACCTCTAATGGTGTACTGATAAAGGAGGATATTCCTGATCCATCTCAGTAACTGCAACAAATTCCTTCGGCTGTCGGACTTCACCATTCTTAAGAAGAAGACAACTCTGAAGTAGTTCTTCATTCAACCTTCTTAATTCTTTCATTTATTCCTCTTGTTGTGCAAATATTTTCTCTAACGAGATCTATTGACCTTCTCCAGAGGAAGGATATGTAACCTGATTCTTTCCCCTCCCTTTGTTGGATACTTTTTGGAGAGAAGGAAGTGGATTACCTGGGTTCTGAGTAATCCTTTGACTTCGTGTACGCACACCTTCTTCATTTGTATCGGTGCATACATTTTCTTGAACATGCCGCTCTTCATCTGAGTCCCCTGAGTGAGTCTCCTCTAGTGGATTAGAAAAAACGGCATTGATGACATTGATTGATGCATAATGCATCACATCCCTTATATCAACATTTCTGTGATATTGTCCTCTTTCATGTCTTTGATGAGACATTTCCTTTTGTTGATTTAATATTTTAGGAACTTCTTGAGGAGCTATAACTTGGTGGGAATTTCATGATAATTTGGCTCTTCGTTCCTCTTGGGGCTTCTTCCCCAATCGAGAAAAGACCGACATTCTCTGAGAAGGGGAATGATGATTTGGAAGAGTCCCCAGTCTCATGAACTGGGGATGTTCCTGCTGCTTCCGCTCAACTCCTTGAATCCCATTTGTTGACTCTGAGGGTTGGGTTAAAGGAGTCCCCAGTCTGTAAAGCTGAGGTGGCTCTTGACCTGCTATGTCTGAGATCTTCTTAAAAGATCTCTTGATCTTGCGAATCTTAGTTCAGAAATTAGCGGGATGCATTAACCTGTATCCACTTTTATCACCTGGTTCAATAGACCGTTGGATGATTTCCGAGACTTCTGTCATTTTATGTCGTGTTTGCTCCATACGAGAAGCTTGTGCAATATTCTCGCCTGCTTGATATAGGAGCAGTTCAACAACTTGTTCTCTATATGCTTGATTTTGAGAGGAACTAGTTGAAGCATGTTCTTGAGAAAGCTTTTGATTATGAACAAAGCCCATTGACTGTGGCCGGCCATGGGCAATAACATTGCATGAGACCATTTTCGGCGGGCTTTGCTGACTGGAAAGCACTGTAAAATGTAGTGCTCCGTGAACACCCCATCCTCTGATTTGAACACCAGATTGAGCATTGGCAATTAACTGCCACAGTTTTCTTAGTGCGCCAAGGCATGAACGTTGAAGGGTTCTCTGTTGCTTTTCAGCCTTCAGATACTGAGAGACTGATAGAGATGCCAAATCAATCTGACGTTGTAGCCCTTCTATTATTTTAAGATGATTTTCATATTCATCATAAGATAATACCTTCTTCTTCAATTGACAAAGAGTTTTCCATATGTTGAGACGAATATCATGGACTCCATCTTCCGTCAACTCCTTTGGAATGTCATACTTGGAGTCAGCCAAAGGCCAAAACATGACTGGTACCTCACTTTTCGCCAGTTTTTTCCTAATGTTCAACATTTCCTCTTTATCATTAAATGAAGATTATTCTACCTGTTTTGACCAGAGTTGGTGTTTCCTTATTGCTTCATCAGATTCAACAAGATTGGTAGAGAGATCATTGATCAAACTAGAAGATGCATGAATTAGGGGTGCTTCAGAGAATGACCTACACCCTGGGCTATCTTCTGATTGAGAAAGTATTTCACTTGATAGCGATAAAGCATCAGACATGACTTGTTTCACATTTGCAAGTGCCTCAAGATAAGAGGTCTTTCTCGGCACTACATTGTCCACTAGAGTATTTTACAGGAAATGTGAATCACTAATGTGGAGAGGACTTTCGCAGCGGAATTCATCATCATGGGGAGGACCACCATAAGGGGTTATAGCAAAAGATGAGATCTCTTGCTCCTTGGTCTTATGACCACACAGAGGGTTCTTGTGGCTCTCATCTGAAGAAGAAACTTGAAGATTGACCGAATTTTCATGAAGCAAGCCTTCATGAGGAAGTGTCTGTTGATGTCCTTTAGAATTAATGTTCCCGGTATTGGGAACTGAGGGAGTATAATCTTGAATTCCAACAGATAAATGTCTGAGGGCTTCAAGAACTCTAGCATCGAGTAAGGCCTTGTTACAGATTGGCCTTTGATCTCCTGACTGTGCTGGGCAGATCTTTTTGTTAGATGCCTTCTTACTCACTTTAGAAACCACTTGATGATGAAAGTGATTGCTCTGAGCAGGTGTATGTGCCTGATCAGGAAAGATGGTCAGGTTAGGCTGACGATCTCCACTCAAATCAGGTGTATGTGCCTGACTTGGTTGTCCGTATGATATGGGGGAGTATGCTCCATAACCCTCTTGGACTGGAACAAATGTGTGTGTCTGTTCTGGAGTGAATTGTTGATGTGTCACTCCACTGCTAGGGATAGATTTATGTGTCTTTCCCTGAGATGATGCTGAAGCTGTTATGATATCCGGGCAAGCATCCAGAATATGAGCAGGAATTTGATTCTACTCTTTCACCATTGACAAAATGTGTTTGGTGACTTCAGCTGCCGGAATGGGGATATACGTCCATTCTGGGTTTGGAGTAGGTGTATGTGCCTGCTCCTGTCCCCCTTTTCTTGTCAGTGAATCCTGACAGTACTCCAGTGTGGAGGCAGAGAGTTGAGTCTGCCTCTTTTTTGTCGTCGGAGCTTTCCGACTGACTTCTCCATGCACTACCAAGCGAGACTGTTGGTAGGCTTGATTAGTACTAGCAGGTGTATGTGCCTGCTAATTACACTTCGCCAAACGCAGTTGAAGAGATCCATCATATGTAGTCAGGCGAGCCTGCTGACTAACTGATGATGCATAAGCAGGTGTATGTTCCTTCCTATAGTACTCCGCCGGAATTGCCTGGCGGGATTGGATTGATGCTACTAGACGAGTCTGCTGGACAGTGGAATTAAAACGGACAGGTGTGTGTGCCTGTTCTTTTTTCTCCACCAAGTTAGGTTGGTGGAATCCATCATTTGTAGTCAGGCGAGCCTGCTGACTAACTGATGATGCATAATAAGGTGTATGTTCCTGCCTACAGTACTCCACCGGAATTGCCTAGCGGGATTTGCTTGATGCTTCCAGACGAGTCTGCTAGACAGCGGAATTAAAACGGACTGGTGTGTGTGCCTGTTCATTGTTTTCCACCAAGTTAGGTTGGTGGACTTCTCCAGAGATGGCAGGGAGGAAAACCTTCCCATTATTAACCAGATTCCATCTCTGGCGGTTCGTCTTGCCTGCTCTGGTTCGAGGAACCTGAGATGAATTCCTGGAGTCGGTACCCTCTTCTTGTTGAGGGCGCACTGCTGCACGAGTCTGGCGGTGATTGTTGATGGGATCCCTTGGGAAGGACTCCTGTCTTTTTGAATTAAGGCCCTGAGGGACCTGATCATTCACTTCCTCAGAGTAAGGGAGCGAATGGAAATTGCGTTCCGGGGATAACGACCCAAAATGGTTAGAGACGGTAGTTAGCACCGCCTGCCTCTTGATCACTGGTCGTCGTTGTCCGGACGACCTGTGTGAGTTGTTCACTTGGAGGGCCTGTCGGGCAGCCTCCAAAGCTGGGATGGTACCATGTTGACGGTACTCCTTAACCAGCGCATTTGATACCCAGCGTTGAAGACGCTGAGTAGGTGATGTCATCGTCAAAGCGGATGACGATCTAGTAGGAATAACAGCAGTGGTATTTGCAGCAGCAGTATTCACAGATGTGAATTTGAGAGTAGCCATTATGGAAATACAGAAGATCTTGGAAAAGAGTGCCTGTTTGATATAACAGACGTAATCAAGATAAAATTCAGCCACTTCATCCTTTGGATGAGCACACATGTCAATGATTGTTTTTTGTTAGCCCTTTTAAAATAGGGGTTTAAAAAATAGGTAAAACATCATTTTAACTTGGTTAAGGATTCACGTCGGGTTCACCATTTTTCGTTTCCCTCAGAATTAGGGGATGACCTCCTGGATGGGAGATTCAAACGTTCCAATCGGTTTCTAGCGGGTTTGTTTGTAGAACCGGAAACATCCAATGATTCCACATCCACTTGGACCTACTTTACAAAGGTAGGTGCTCATTAGCTTGTGGACTGATAAGGCTTAGGAATTTGCATTGCTCGAGAGGATGGGAGGTCGGACTCATCACACCTTTTTTAGGGGAATTATTGTCTATTCTGGAACTCTCTTTATAGATTTAAGTTATGTTCGTGAATCCTTATTACATTACCATGTATAAAATGAGCTTTTCCTTTAGTGTTGACAATCAATGATTAAATATGTAAGAAATTTTAGAGAATCTTTTATATGTATTTGAGGTTCTTCATCAATAGAGAATCATCTATATCTATTTAGAGATTCTTGGTCAATGGTAACCTGCAAAACATTTATATAAAAGTGTCTTGGTCAATGGGGCACTTGAAGTTTATTGTCATTCAGAAGGACAATGAATTATTTCAGAGTTGGGATCGAACCCATAGATGGGCTACCTACGTATCCTTTGTTTTGCAAAAGGAATCAGAACCCACGTAGTTCGAGAAGTGAATATGATGTTTATGATTGATGGCTCAAAGAAGGATGTCACAATTACTTTTACACTCTATGCTCACGTGAGTCATACTCGGTGTGAGAAACAAGAGGTATTGGTAAAAATTAGACAATTGTTCCATGAAAGATGCAATCATAAGAAATAATGTGGGGCTTATGTATCTATGACTGCCCAGATAAATGAAGGTCAGGATTTACTTTAGGGAGAAAATCTAGGAACAGGGTCTATAAAGGTATATGTGCTTCATGGAGATTTGAATACTCTAACTTGGGACTGATTAAAGTGAATTTAAGGGACTCGGGGCTTACTCCTGAGGAGGATGCCCAAGATTTATGACTGGGACTTATTCCTGAAAAGGAAGCCCAAGTTAAGGATTAAGGTTTGGGGCTTACTCCTGAGGAGGATGCCCAAATTAGGAGACTGGGACTTATTCCTGAAAAGGAAGCCCAGGTTAAGGATTAAGGTTTGGGGCTTACTCCTGAGGAGGATGCCCAAACATTTAAGGGACTTGGGGCTTACTCCTAAAGAGGATGCCCATATTTGAGATTGGGGCTTACTCCTAAGAAGGATGCCCAAATTAGAGGACTTGGAGCTTACTCTTAAGAAGGATGCCCAAACAATTAAGGGACTTGGGGCTTACTCCTAAGAAGGATGCCCAGGTTAGGGGACTTGGGGCTTACTTCTAAAAAGGAAGACCATGATTATGACTGGGACTTATTCCTGAAAAGGAGACCCAGGGTTAAGGATTCTCCCATCTTAAAGGATGAGGTTGAATGAATGAACTCTCCATATTTGGTGATATAAAGATATTTAAATCACTAGGTTTTGAGAGATATTCCACAGAATTCCTTTCAGATAAGGAAGTCAAATCAAGAAATCATGCCATAAATGGATTTGAAGAGTGTCTTGAAGACTTAATCTTGAAAAGGAAAAGGTGTAATGTCTTAAGAAGGGTGAAATGGGCAAGAAAGGCACGCATAAAGGAAGGGGCGCTCAAGTCTTGGAAGGCGCGCAATTATTGCGGGGGCACGCAAGTATTGGTCGCGTAGGTGTACCTGCGCGAAATGTTGGGTACTTGCACGATATTCAACCAGCATTGAAATACTTGAGCGACTCTTTATTAAAGCCTTTAGAATCCTCTTGAGGTTCTTCCAAAAAAGGGACGCGCAAATTCTATCAAAGGAGTAAGACAACGCGCAAGTGTGACCACTTTCCCTTAATGGTTGGCCACTCAGGCGCGCAAGTGTTGATGAGTTTCAACACTTAGGCCTTCCTCCCTCTCTTTAGATCTTCCGTTCTAGGTTTGAAATTACCTTAGAAGTGTTTCGGAAGCTTTGAGAAGAGACTTGGGCGTCAGGAGATTCAATCCGAGTTTTTCGCAAAATATCCTCTCGAATGGTGGGCCCACAGGGTCTATTTATAGGCAGGAGAAGACCCCAGGCGGTTACCGGGCGGTTTTCACTTAGGTCGCGCAAGTCACTTGCGCGACCATAAGGGCGCCGCGCAAGTAGACTTGCATGCAAGTGATAGAACTTGCGCGGTGAAGTTTCTTTTGATCCTTTGTTCATGCCTTTGTCAATTTTTGATATTTTCTTCAAAGGTTGAATCACTTTGAGCTCAGATATTCCCCTTTTCCGATTTTTAGATTCTGTGACGAAAGGAGCGTCAACAATAATATAGGGTGATTTTAAATTATCATTAAGGGTAAACAAGGGAGTTATCAATGCACATTTAATTATATCATGATCATAAGGGTATGATTTTAAATATTCTAAACCATAAAATCAATTTTAATATAATAAATATGTCGTGTAATAAATATTGAATGTTCAAAAGACATGAATCAAAAGGGAATCGAGGAACCTACGTCATGATGTCATAAAATTTTCATAATATCATGTTAAAAAAGAGTGGAATAATTTGGGGGATAATCATAATCATAGAAATATTATGGCATGGTCAACCACCAATACATTCCTAAAATGTTAAGATTTGGATAACTACCAATGTACCTACTTCAATCTTAGGATAACCTCCTATGTACCCTCTATTGCGCTTGGGATAACCTCCCATGCACCCTATTTTTGGTTTGGGATAACATCATGTGAAACCTTTTAGAAAATAGAACATCAAGCTTTACCCATTGATTAAAGGGTGATAAAATTTCAGTCCCGCCTATTATATATTCACAAATCCATTCCTATGTATTCCACAAGATCATAAAAAATTTCATTATATAATAATATATTATCCAATGGAAAATAAATAGGTTTCATAAATATAATATCATCATAATCATAAAATGTATAGAGAAATAATAAATATGGTATCATTGGATATTATCCATAGTAAAGAATAATTAACATGAAAGTATGATATCATATATAAAATGTTTCTTTAGAATATTATTGGAATTCAAAATCACATGTGGATGGTACATGATTATGGTTGGATTTTCTATAAAGATATAAGAAGTAATCAAAATTCAATGTATGAAAAATGTACTATATGATTATTGACTAATAAAGGAAAGATAAATATTAAAAGAGTTTGATTAATTTACAATGTTGGAAAGATTTTATGAAGTATTAAATAAGGTTTGTGATGATGCTTAGTGAGTTGTTTTAGATTACATGGATCTAATTGACTTTGATATTCTCCATGATTAATTTGATGATTCTTAGATAATTGTTAAGGAATCATTAGTTTTAATTTGGTAAAATAATTCTCTATTATTGGTGATGATTCTTGGACAATTTTTATAGATTCGTTCAATGAAATTAAATATACTACTTGGATAATTATCCTTCTATTAACATTGATGAATATTGAACTATTCTTTATTTCAAAGACATGTTCCAATTGTACTAGGCGAGTGCACATTTCATTCAATATTTTATAAGATAAATACCATGAAATATTAATAAGGAATTTGTATAAAGACCATGAAAATATTCATTTTCACGATGAATTGATTGTGGAATATGATTTAATGTTTTCTCTAAAAAATAATTTATATATTTTAGGAATAGGAAATTAAAGGTGGGAATGGAAAATATATTTATATTATTGCATCATGTTGAAGATGGGGGTTTGGTATTTGGAAATGAAATAAATATTGATTAAGGTTTGGATTCTTATATTTTTATGGGTAATTTATAAAAAATGTGGGCCAACCCACTTAACCAGCCCTATCCAAGTTAAACCATAAAATATGGAGGACCTGTAGGTCAACCATGCCCATAGGATCATTCCAATCTAGCTAGTGGGAATATATAGAACAAAAAATGACTGGAAAGGCTCGTGTAAAAGTCCAGTAGAGCGAACACACCTGGATGCATGCATGAGGATATGATGGTAGACCTGCTGGACTATAACCCATGAAGTGGTGTGTGCAGTGTTTTTGAGAGTTGGCCCCAGTGTCGTGGATCGAGGGGAGGTAGTCCCTAAATTACTTATTAAGAATTATTTAACCTTGTTGAGAGTTTATGTGGGATGGAATGGCATGGGAACTATTCCCCTTTCAATTATTTTATGAAAATAATTTAATTCTTATGATCTATTTCATCATGACTATCCATACCTCATCGTCTTTGTCTCCATCCTCCTGATTGGAGTTCCTACACTGTTTGTATACAATGTTACTTGATGATAAACCAAATTTTGGAGATCATACATATTTCCATCATCCAATGATAAAAACCATGAAAAATAATTCCTCCTTGATATCCTAAATATATGCATGAAAATTCCTACTTCATGCATGGTATTATTCAAAGAACACTGAACTATGGAATTAAGATGACGATGTACAAATTGAACATGAAATAGTTTATAATTGTGATCATTTTATCATGTACGAGATTATGTTCTTATAAAAAAACGCAATTCTATGATTCTCATCATCATGATTAATGGAAACTCATGTTCCCTTTTAAAATAACCTGAGATATTCAGCCATTCAAAATGTCATGACATGATATTATTTCGAAGCCTCAACATGGATTATTTTTTGGAATCAAGAGATAGTTCAATTATTATATTACTATCTAAGAACCATAAGCTAAGAGAATTTATTGAAGAATGTAATCATTTTTGATGAAATAGAGCCACCATGAAAACTCTATTTTATGATGATGAGTTACCATAATCATCCTTTTTTGAGGGAGAACCATGAGCAATTTAGATTTATGGAGATAGAACATCTGTGAACCCTCTTGGTTTCACTACAAAAAATCATGCACATCCTATATGAAGGATATAAACAGAAAATCTACTGGTGTTTATAACACTTTATCCACACTTAGTGAAGAACAATGTTCCATAATTCCACTTAGTAGTGTGATACCCTTACGCGATCACCCTGTTTTGTGTGAATAAATTGAGATAAGTATGAAATAGTGTTGATAAACACTGTGTTATGTGAATGATTATTTGAACATGTGAACATACTTATAGTTTATCAATGTATATTTTCAAGAACAATTTCATGATAAGTGGATAGTGTGTTAATGCTGTTGTAGGAAGGAATTTGTTTTCATGCAATATATATTCAAATTTATGCATGAATGCAAAAATATAAAAGGACATGCATACATAAAGATAGAATTACATGAATTCATACATGAAGGAAAAAAGGAAATTCTTATGATAATCAAAACACATGCATGCTCATGAACATGTAAAGGATAAAATTCAGATACATGAAAAATTTAATTAAGAACATAAAATAATAATTAATAATATAAGTGACATATCTAGGGGTTTAGTTCCCATGAAATCCATGCATGATTTTTAATTGATTTGAGAATTCAAAAATAGAATGACTTGATGCATGAATGTATTATTCGTATATAAATAATTTGGAAGAATTTTTGTGAGACTTCCACATGAGTAATTGAGGTTGGTAAATCTATTAATAAAAGGATTATCGTTTTTATCATTTGATTTATCATGCATGAAGACAACCTGAACTATGTTAAAAAATTTATTATTTGATCATTCTAGGAAATAAGTGAGTTGAAGTGGAAGTTGTGTCTCCACTTATTGGAGAGTAGAGGAATTATGTGAATATCATCTTATTGATTAACTATCATTAAAATACCTATATATAAGGAATAATATTTATTAGTTGATGAAAAGACATCCTATGTAGTATATATATCTTGTTGATAAGCATAATGATTATCTTTGAATAAATGGTGGTTTTAGTATAAGAAACACCATTAAATACCGGTGGTTCCAGTATAATGAATTCCACCACTAAAGAAAACTTTTTACTTCATTCATAATGATTTTATGCCAATTATTTACATTTTTAATCACTTAAGATTATATTTGTAAGAGAATCCATTAAAAAAATGATAGGTTGATCAGTATAAAGAGTAGATCATTGTAATGAACCATTAAAAAATTATTATTTGTATTTTATTATCTTATTATATGCATTTCAAGTGAATGTGATTAATGAAATCACACAATATATCCATTCCAATTAACCCTAGAATATTTTCAAGAGTAAGAAGGTATAATTGAAACTAAATAATAAATCCTGTAAATCATTGGGTGCAATGATTGAACCCCTCTCAATTCACTGATCAATCAATCTGGGATCTACAAGAGGATTTAGAGTATAGGTTGTCCTATGATTGGATCAATGTTTCTATTCTTGATTGATTTTACATGGTTTATGTGAAGTAAATATTTTAATTTTATAATAATGTACCTTAAGTGCAAATCATAGTTTCCACTTCTATTCAAGAAGAAATGAAGGTCCTTACCACGACTTTAAAAATGGATGAAGAGGGAATCAAATAGTTTCTAAAAAATATCAATGAAAGAAGAGAAGGATTAATGAGACTTTATCAAATCATTAGATAACGATCCTTTAGATGAAACTAGATGATGTTGTGGGGAATATGAGGAACAAAATTCAATCAAAATTGATGAATGCTTCCAATATCAAATTGAAATATATATGGAGAATATTCCTAAAGAATTTATTACATATATACTTTGTTCATTCAAGGATCCTTTTTAAGAAATAATATAACTTGAAGAAGAAATAAATAAACATGAGAATTCAATTGTGAAGAAATTTAAAAGGTTTATTTCTTTCACATACCTCATTAAAGAAAAGGACAAATCTATGACTCTTTAGGGAAGAAAACTTCACGGTGGAAAACCTGGGAAACATAGCATGTCTATAGTACAATATTATTATTTATCGTCATACAGGTACCCTTCCCTATGAATGTAATGTTATTTTTAGTGGTGATGCTTTATTAATTCACCAATACAGACCTCCTTAAACATTTTTATGTCTATATTTTCCCCTTCTCTACAATAATTAAAAAGTGGCTTTTGAGTGAGTGAGTGATTTAGATATTCTCATCTTAAAGCAAAAACATGTAAGGTCAAAGATCTTGACATATTAATTGAATTAAAGAGAATGATGAATGAATAAAAATATTTAGAAGACCAATTATTTAAAAGAAACACATAATGTTATTGTCAGTGTTACAAAATCCTAATTGGAATTCAAAGATATAATAATCAAATACCATGGAAAATAATTGAATGAAGTTAGAAAAAAATGAATATCATACTAGTATAAAGTAAAGTGATTGGGAAGTTATGATGACATTAATTGATAATTGAATGTTTTCCTTTAGCAAGAGGTGTCTTTAAATTTTTCTTAAATTGTTAAATTTAATAGAGACACATGATGGAACATCTTAAGTTGCTGAGAACATGAATTATACCAACCAAACATTTGAAGAGAGTCAATCTCCAAGAAGGTATGTTTTAACACAAAGTATTGATGAGACTCGAGCCTCTAAAAAGTCTCAGATCAATGTTAGGAAGGGGTCAAGAATATCCTTTGATCAACCTTCTAAAAACTCATTGAAGAAGGTAACCCATACACCAGTTAATTCTATTCCTACTAATGTAGTCTTATCTACTTGTGTAGCTTAAAATCCAAAAATATATAAAAATGTGGGTTGCTAAAAATAAATATTCATACAATAGAAAATAAAAGGTGGTTACTGGAGAGATCAAGAAAGATAACTCCCAAAATAATGATCCAAATAGTTAAAGGAAGATCCATAATTAGAAAGGCACTAAATCTAGTGAAAATAATACTGTAAGAAAAGAAATATTTTTTTTGGCTACTATTAGTGTTACTGAAAATTTGGACCTCTAGCCATTGGTTATTGGCATAATGTGATGGAATATAAAAACTATAGAATTCCATATTTAAGTGGGAGAAAATATTATGAGAAGAGATATCCTACAAAAATAAACTCTAATTCCCAGATGAAGAAGAATATTTATATCAAGAAATGAGTTGGGTTTCTTGAAACCATATCTGAATATTGTAACATAATTTTTCATAGTTATGTTTAGTTCTACTATATAACAACTATTCAATATTCATATGTTTATGAGAAGGAAATACAACAAAAAATACTGAAGAAAAAACTGAAGATGAATTTTTTTCCACAGGGAATATAAAAAAGAAGGTAGTGAGTAAATATATGAACCAAGATACCCCCAATATGAATAATAATTTGGATACTAATAATTACATTCCAACCAGAAAAATATGATTCTATTAATGGACGACAGGATATACCATGGGCCACTTAAAATAGACTATAGAAATGAATATAAATAAGTTAAAATCAAATAAAGAATCAATCAAAGAGAAAAATAAGAAGAAAATATTGATTAAATATATTGTTGAAGAATATTTTTTATTTGTTACCCAAGAATGGTAACTCAAAAACATTGATGCATCCACGTGGAATCTACAAAATAGAATATATTAAGAATGAATGATTAATAATTTTTCTTGATCACTTGAAAGATCATTGAGATTTGAATGTTGAAGATAATGTAATAGACGGAGATAAGAAAAAGGGAAAATATATTGTTTTATTGGAATAGGGATTCCAATTTTATTAGAGGTTGTAAATAGATGACAACTCATTTGTCTCAAAAAAATTTCATGTAAGGTGAATGAATACAAGATATAATGGAATAAATTTCACAACTCTTCTATCTTCTCAAAAGATATGCGAAAGATAAAGAAAAGGGAATAATGGGAATCTATTACACTACTAGAACATTTTAAGAAAAATAATATATATAAGATGAAGGTTAATGAAAAAAATAGTCCATTATATTTAATAAATATCAGAATATGAATTATAAATGATACATATGAATGAAGAGTACTGGTCACTAACAAGATACAGGAAAAGGAGTCTCTCGGATGAGAGAAAAGTCTCAACCTTATTACCCAAATTATTATGATTATAAGTGTTAATCCTTATTCCCTTATTCTGTTGTAGTCACTGTGTTTACATTGCATGTAATTGATTATGATGTTCATTCTCAACATTAGGAAAGTATGGATAATTTTTAAAAGAACAAATTTGTATGATTATTCAAGATCTAATAAAAACATTAATTGTTCCACAATTGTGGATATAAAATTTGAACATCCTCAAGACTATGAGATGAAATTTTCCACTAGCTCAATTAAGAGGGAGTTCACCCATAGAGTAGGAGAAATAATAATGGAGATGATATCAATATATAAATTATGATTATCTATATTTTAATTTCATATCTATAGAATCTGAATATATAGGTAACTAAATTAAACTTCATTCCATTGTATTGATAATATCAGATCTCTTCATTAAGGGGGAGTGTTGGTTGATGAGTAAATGCATAGAAATGGGGATCAAAATATTCTTTCACTTTATGTTTTTGATGTTTTTTATGATGTTTATATGAGAATATATTACTTGATAAATAGGTTTTTTAATCCACTTATTTGAGGAATAAATATGTTTTCAGCACGATATCACATTCATGGTTTTTAATAGAAAATATATAAAAACTTTTTTGTATCAATCGTATTTTATATAATGGGTTATCCCATGTAGACTAAGAGTAGAGAAAATAATGTATCCTTCCAAATTAAATCATTTAGTAAAATCCTTATTTCATAAAAAGGAGAAGAGATTTCTAAATTCCCTAAAGGGAAAAAGAAAACCCTTGGATTAATCATTTGAATTTATTATCAATAAGAGGAAGATGGTACATTGAGATGAAGAAAATGGTATTGACAAAAAATATAAATGGGGATATTGAAAGAATATCTGTATGGTTAATGTGTATAGTTGTATTTATTTTCAATATATAATAAGGAATCAAAAGTCAATGTATGATTAAATCCAATATTATTAGTGATTAATAATGGAAAGAGAAAGACGAATAGAGTTTGAGATAAAGAGAATGTTGTAATGATTTTGTGAAATATTCAAGAAGATCAGTAATGATGATGGGACAATTTTTATGGATTCCTATGATCTCATTCAGTAAGATAATTAAAAATACTTAATGTGATAATTCCTATAGAATTGTTATAGACTCATTGGTTGTCAATTGGTATGAAAATTATCCATGATTGGTGATTATTCTTGGATAATTGTTATGGAATCATTTAATGGTATTGAATTCCATTAATATGAAATTATAAATGTTTTATCAATGATTATTTTTTAACTATTCTTGAGTTCAATGAAATGTTCCAATTGTATTAAGAGAGTGTAAATTTTCATCATTGTTTTACAATGCTAAGGACCTGAAAAATGAATGAAGAATTTTTATGAAGAAAATGAAAATATTCATTTTCATGATGAATTTATTGTGGTGGAATATTTAATCTCTTCCAAAAAAACTTTATATATTTCATGAAGAAGTAATTGATGGTGGGAATTAAAATATATTTATATTTTTTGGATCATGTTGAAGAAAGGGGACAAGAATTTGGTGATGAAAATAATTTTTATTAATGTTGGAATTCATATCATTTTATGGTTTAATTATAAAAAATATTATAGAAAACACTTTTCCACCATTATCTAAGATCAAACTTACCATATATGGGATAATAAGGTCCACCACATCCATGGGAGTACCTTTGACCATCTAGTGGGTACACATAGACCGAACACAAAGTGGGAAAGCCAATATACATGGAACAAAAAGTGTGTACACTTTTAGGAGTGAATTATAATGGACAAATAGAACCAATAGAATGTAGACCATTAAAACCTATCTATAGTGTATCAGGGACCCAACCTCGGTGTCGTGGATCAATGAGCAGAAATAATGGAATTTCATATTAAGAGTGCTTCAACCACACATAGATTCTATGTGCTAATTCTTGGAACTAAAACTATTCCCTTTTCATTTATGTTATGTAAATAAAAAAAGTTGTCTGATCTATTTTATTTGGAGCATCTGATCATCTTTAGCTTCATCTCCTACCTCCTAGTTGGAGATCCTTCTCTTTTTTTATTCAGTGTTGTTTAATGACAAACCAACATGCATTGATCATTACTCTACAAATCCTCCACTGATAAAAATCAGGAAAAGTAATACCTTCTTGACATCTTGAATCCATTCATAAAGAATTTTCTTGCATGTATGACATTAATTGAAGAATATTCCACTATTGAATTAAGAAAACAATATACAAATTGTTCATGATAGAGTTGATGCGTATGATTATTTTTTAATAAAGGAGAGGTTATTGTAAAAAATGAATGTGAAACAATTTTTCTCAGTTTAAAGATTAAAGGAACACTTCATTTATTATTCAATGAACCCGAGATCTTTTGTCATTCAAAATTTTGTGACATGGGATTATTTTCAGTTGTTCAACATGGAGTATTTTTTGGATCAAATAGACAATGAAAATATTCTATAAATATCAAGCCACTATTTTTTGAGGGATGTTTTTGAAGTGATATCTCATTTATAAATAAACAGAGATACTATGGAATGAATGTTTCATGAATATGTGGAGTTTTGAACTCATCTATTATGGAGGAAGAATAGTGAGCCATTCAACTTCTCTAAGAGAGAACAACTAGAAACTTACATTTTTGCGTGAAGAATAATCACACACATCCTCTTTGAATGAGATCTATATGAATGAGACTGTTGTTTATAAAAATCATTTCATGCTTCATGAAAAATAGAGTTCTATGAAGCCACATGGGAGTCTGATAACTTCATTCAATCACCCTATATTTTCTAAATTCATTGAGAAAAGTGGGAACCAATTTTGATAATAATTGTGTCACATGAACAAGGATGAGAACTCATGAACATACATACACTTGAGTAGAGTCTATTTTAATTATTAATTTAAATATAAGTGTATAGTATGTGAAATTATTTTTTGGGACGGACTTGGGTTCCATGAAGTATACTTGCATATGAATGAATGAATATGTTATGACAAATTGACATGCAAGAATATGTGAAGAAAAAAATGGATTTCTTGTGATCATAAAAACATATTAATTCTCATGTACATGTGAAGGAGAATATTAAGATAGCTGAAAAAATTGAAGTTAGCACATATAGTAACAATAAAAAATAAAAGTGAATGTGCCAGGGTTTTAATATCCATGAAAATAATTCATAAAGTTTACCATATTTGATAATTTAAAAATAGGGTGACTTCAGGTATGAAAGTATTATTCTTGTATAAATAATAAAAAAGTATTGATTTTCACCCATTTCACATGAGTAATTTAGGTTGATAATTTTATTGATAGAAGGATAATTTTCCTAATAATTTGATATATCATGGAATAAGAAAACATCCAGTTTGTTGAAAAATTCATCAGTTGGAAAATTCATCAGTTGATCATTCTAAGAAATAAGTGAGTTGAATTAGAAGTTTCAACTTCCACTTATTTAATATTAGTGATCCATAGTGCATGTAATATTTTTTATTCTATAGAATTTGAATACCTACAGTTAATGAAAAATATTATTCAGTTGATACAAAGACAACTACTATAGTAATTATTTGTTTTTGAGAAGCTTAATGATTATATTTGAAGAACTAGTTATTCTATTAAAAAAAATGCCATTGAGTACTGCTGGTACTAGTATAAATAATGAAAATAACTTAATAAGATGGTTTATTTGATTATAAAAAATTATATTCCAATTCCATGAATTTTTAATCACTATAAATTATAGTGATATGAGAATTAGTGAAAAAATAATTGTTTTATCATAGAAAGGATTCACAATTTATACCAAACCATTAAAAAATATTTTTTCCCACTATATCTTTTATTATCTGCATTGAGAGAGTATGTGTTTATTGAAAGAATACAAAATACACATTCCTCTTTATTGGGTAATAAGTTTGAAAGTAATAGGGGCTAATTGAAAAGAATGCATAAATTTTCAAACATTTTGGGCCCACTGATTCATCCCCCTCTCTGTGTACCTACATAATCAATATGGTCTCTATAGGAATATTTATTTTTCAAAATAAACTTAAATGTTTTAAATAACTTATATAAAATCTAAAAAAATTAAAACAATTAGTAAAAACATTATCTTTGAAAATTACTATGGAAACATGAAAGTAAGAATCAATGCATTGACCAGTCACGATGGTAAGAAATTTTGTTCCTTTCATGTATGTTTACACAAATATTCCTTTCATATATTTGGTAAAAGTCAATTGTACCCCATTTAGAAAACAATAAAAATATTCCTTTCAAACATTTTTAGAGAAATTAAAAAATGGTTAAAAATTTCTTTAAACAATCACATGAGAATAGAAAAATCATTCATAAAATCATTTTAAATAAAACATGAACATTGAAGAAAAATATTCCAGATCAATGGAAAATAAATTATGTTATTATTATAATTATTTACAGATCATTTTAAGTACCAAATATATGAAAATAGTACTATTAAATGATAATTTTATTGATAAAAATATTAAAATTAAATTGAATGGGGTTTTTAGAGAAATATCATATAATTTCTTTCAATGGAAATTCAGTCATCAACAATGTCAATTAAAATGAGATTGAACCATAAATATAATGGCCCAGACCCCTCCGGTCCATTCTTTTGTTGAAATCGATATGGTCAACATGACACTGGTTATAATGATAATTTTTAATACTTGTGATAACATAAAAATATATTAAATAATAATGATGATGACATAAATTGTGTGATTAATTAAACTAAAAATAGAATAATCATGATAAAATGATTTAATGGGTGTTTTTATTATTAATGATGTGAAGTGGGAAGGTGCGTGACCCATTAGACATTGATAAATGAAACATGTGGTTTATTATTAATTGAGTAATTGTTGAAATTAAATTTGAATAATAATAATGGGTGTTGTGTTATTACTATTATTCATAATATTAATAACAATGAGAAATTAATGAAATGAGTTGTGTTATTTATTTCAAACAAATAAATGAAGACTCACAGTTGAAGCATGGTGGTGCGTTAATAAAATTTAAGGTGAGTTCATTATTATTATTATGTTAAATAATAATAATAATGGTGGTGTAAAAATATGTTGGGTTTATTAAATTGAATGGTTTTAGTTTAATAAATGTGGATTCAATTTAATCAGTGTGAAATAAAATTAAATAGAATTAAATAATTAAATTGAAAGATGTTATGGGTCTTTGACGTGACATGGTCAGATTCAGATATCCAACGAGGTGGTTTAACGTGGTCAATGCTATGAGCATAAATATTATCATTATTAAAAAATATAATTGGTGACGAGTTAATAAATTTTAATTGGATATTTGTTATCATTATTATACTAAATAATAATGATAATGGTGACACAAATATGTGTGTGATTGGTAAATGAAATTAAATGGGATTAAATTAGATCATTAATGATGGGTGTTATTATTATTAATTTTATTAATAATAAAGTTGAAGTGAGAAAGAAGGTGGTGTGTGTTGGGCATGGAATGAGGAAGGGGAGGCGCCAATTTTGGTGGAGTGAGGGGATTATGGAAGAAATAATTACATTGGAGAGAGATGGGTTTAAATGAAATAACGATTTATAATTTAATGCAATAAGATAAATAAGTTAAATTTAAAAGGAAATCAATCAAGGGGTGGGGCGTGGTTGACTTGGAGTCAAAGGAGACACGCGATTTTGTTTTGGTGGTGGCATGAGAATGAGTAGCCTCATTAGTAAGTTATTATTATTATATATTATAATAATGATTAAAAGATGATAATGAATATATATATATAAAGGTTTTAATCATGGGAGGATTATGCTCTTCAAAGAGGTTGAGCGTGGGTTTTTTTGAGGGGAAAATAAAATAAAATGGTTAAATAAAATTATAATAAAATAATAATGTAATTATTATTTTTGTTGGGAAAACCGTGTTTCTTCCATAACTTCTTCATGCGGCCTCGGTTTCATGAACCGTTAGTGGAAGTGGGACCCTGACTATGAGATAGAAATTATGAGTCCAATATTTGAGTTCTTTTTAAGGTTTTCAGATCGGGTACCCAAAATGCTCGTGAATTATTATATTTAATATTATTATTAAATCTTCGACCCGCCATAACTCCTGTGTACGACGTCCGATTGACTTCTCATCAGTGGCGATGTGATCTTGTCATTAATAGGATAAATTCAAGTCGAAGGTTTGATATTAAATTATGGTTCGTGGCTTGGGTGCATGAAACATCCAATATTATTATTATTATTATTATTACGGGATCTTATATCCAACGTATCTTCCTCATACGGTGTCGGAATGGCGAACCGTCTGTGACGTTGCAACCCTGAAATTATGACGGTCATTTGAAGACCAATGATGAATAACTTTTTATGACTCATGTCTTGGGTCAACGATGAATACCTTTTTTGTGACCCATTAGATGTTGTTAAATGAAACATGTAGTTTATTATTAATTGAGTAATTGTTGAAATTAAATTTGAATAATAATAATGGGTGTTGTGTTATTAATATTATTCATAATATTAATAATAACGAGAAATTAATGAAATGAGTCATGGTATTTATTTCCAACCAATAAATTAAGATGTATAGTGGAAGCATAGTGGTGCGTTAATAAAATTTAAGGTGAGTTTGTTATTATTATTATGATGTTAAATAATAATAATAATGGTGGAATATAAATAGGTTGGGTTTATTAAATTGAATGGTTTTTATTTAATAAAAGTGGTTTCAATTTAATCAGTGTGAAATAAAAATAAATATAATTAAATAATTAAATTGATGGAAGTTATGTGACATTGACGTGTCATGGTCAGATTCAGATATCCAATGGGGTGGTTTAACGTGGTCAATGGGGTACGTGTAAATATTATCATTATTAAAAAAAATTGGTGACGAGTTAATAAATTTTAATTGGAGATTTGTAATTATTATTATACTAAATAATAATGATAATAGTGACAAAAATATGTGTGTTATTGGTAAATGAAATTAAATGGGATTATGGAAGAAATAATTAGATTGGAGAGAGATGGGTTTAAATGAAATAACGATTTATAATTTAATGCAATAAGATAAATAAGTTAAATTAAAAGGGAAATCAATCAAGGGGTGGGGCGTGGTTGACTTGGAGTCAAAGGAGAGGAACCATTTTGTTTTGGTGGTGGCGTGGGAATGAGTAGCCTAATTAGTAAGTTATTATTATTATATATTATAATAATGATTAAAGGAAGATAATGAATATATATATATATATATATAATGAGTCAATCATGGGAGGCTTATGCGCTACAAATAGGTTGAGCTTGGATTTTTTTGAGGGAAAATAAAATAAAATAAAAATAAAATAACAATTAAATTATTTTATTATTATTATTTTATTTAACCATTTTATTTTCTTTTCCATTAAAAAAACCCACGCTCAACCTCATTATAGCACATAAGACTCCCATGATTGACTCTTTATAAATATATATATTTACTATCATCTTTTAATCATTGTTGTAATATATAATAATAATAACTTAATAATGTGGCTACTCATTCCCACACCACCACCAAAAGAAAATGGCCCCTCTCCTTTGACTCCAAGTCAACAACTCCCCACCCCTCGATTGATTTCCTTTTTAATTTAACTTATTTATCTTATTGCATTAAATTATAAATCTTTATTTAATTTAAACACATCCTTCTCCAATCGAATTATTTCTTCCATAATCCCCTCACTCCACCAAAAGTGGTGCCTCCCCTTCCTTATTCCATGCCCAACACACCCCACCTTCTTTCTCACTTCAACTTTATTATTAATAAAATTAATAATAATAACACCCATAATTAATGATCTAATTTAATCAAATTTAATTTCATTTACCAATCAAACACATATTTGTGTCACCATTGTCATTTATATTTAGTATAATAATAATAATAATAAATCTCCAATTAAAATTTATTAACTCGTCACCAATTATTATTATTTTTAATAATGATAATATTTACGCTCATCGCATTGACCACATTAAACCACACCGTTGGATATCTGAATCTGACCATGCCACATCAATGTCGCATAACATCCGTCAATTTAATTATTTAATTCTATTTATTTTTATTTCACACTGATTAAATTGAAACCACTTTTATTAAATTAAAACCATTCAATTTAATAAACCCAAAATATTTTTACACCACCATTATTATTATTATTTAACATAATAATAATAACAAACTCACCTTAAATTTTATTAACGCACCACCATGCTTCCACTGTGCATCTTCATTTAATTGTTTGCAATAAATACCATGACTCATTTCATTAATTTCTCATTATTATTAATATTATGAATGATATTAATAACACAACACCCATTATTATTATTCAAATTTAATTTCAAAAATTACTCAATTAATAATAAACCACATGTTTTATTTATCAACTTCTAATGGTCACACACCTTCCCACTTCACATCATTAATAATAATAACACCCATTAAATCATTTTATCATGATTAATCTCTTTTTAGTTTAATTAATCATGAAATTTATTTCATCATCATTATTATTTAACATATTTTTACATTATCCCCAGTATTAAAAATTATCATTATAATGCACGTCGCATTGACCATATCGATTTCAATATAGGAATGGACCGGAGGGGTCTAAGCCATTACATTAGATACCTGTCAAAACATTCTCGTCCTCAAGAATTAAAAACTAACCCAGAAGAAAGAATGGATCCGAACAACCACTCCGCAAGATACCTCTCAGGGCTCTCATCATAACCAGAAACAACTGACAACCCTAATTATATGAGTTAGTAATTCCTTCTCCCATATCGAGATATTATCCATTTTAGGCGGCACTATCTCACCTGCACGGGTTTAATCACATCCACATTAATGCGTCTCGATTAGGAATTAGGTCTTCCGACTTCCATATATTAGGATTTTCCAAACATACACTTCCCCCAACACCATACAAAACAACAATAAATTGCCCAAACACATAGCTTGAGGAATTCCTTCTCCCATGTCGAGATATTACCCGCTTTAGGCGGAATTGACTTCCCTACACGTGTTTAATCACATCCACATTAATGCGTCTCGATTAGGGATCAGGTCCTCCTCTCCCCACATGTTAGGACTCTTCACACACATTTAAAGGAAAGAGGGAAACAACCTAGCATTATAGAATCATGAAAAAATAAGGTCCATGCCCAAGCATGGGCGAGAATGAGTTTCAACAAAGGATTGAGATGCACCTGAATTTAAACAAAACATAAACGGGGGAATTTAAGTAAAACCGAAAACATATCTCTTAATATCTGGCCTTTCTAGTTTTGCTGCTTTTGTTGCGTTCAACTATCTGTGTCCCACTCCTCTACCTTTCTGTTGACGACCATGTGGCATAGTTGTTCGATAAACAAGGAACTCCTAAGCCCATGTAGCAAGGAAATTTTATCAAGGTTTCATTTTATCATTTTATTTTGATTTCTTTTCCCAGAACACCCAAATCAAGTAAAACACAAATCATAATGATGCATATACCTTTCCTAGGGTCTTTAACCTGCAATAAATGTATTCTTACTTGGTCATTCGGTAATCTTAGAGTCCTTGCATCGGATCACAGGGGGCCCTAAAATCCCGTTTCCTAGCCTGTCTTCCCTAGCCTATGTCAGACACCAAGATCATCCAACACTATTCCCCTACCATCCCATACAATCTTCACTAAGCCTAACTCTAGACTCTATCATATCTCTCAACCATCATCTCTGATACCATTCTGTCACGTCCCCCACCCACCAAAGATGCCCCTCATAAGCTAACAATGGTGGAAGGGAGATAATGACCCCTGAGTCCCTCCTCAACTAGGCCCCGGAGTGGCGACTAGCACCAAGGGTATAAGTTTTTCACATATATGGGATCAATTAACATTTTTTTTAACTTATGATTAGGAAATTGGATGAGTCAAACAACAAGAAGAAGAAAAGGAACAAGTATAGAAATAGCCCAAAACCAATCCCATATGCATGCTTTATACAATAGTGAAATAAAAATAAAAGTACAGAAAATCTCCAAAGTACTGTACCAAAAAGTAATGGAAAACAACAACAAAAAACAGCATCAACTCCCCCTACCTGACTAGTAAGGTCCCACAGAGTCCCTGTAGTCCTCCTGAATAACTGAAAGTAAACCTAGGGTGAGCATACAAGTATACTCAGTAGGGAAACCTAATTCTCTCGTGCACAAGTGGGGAGAAATCAAAATGCCCAGTGAGAAAACAGATGAACCAAAACCTAGAAAGGAATCTATCCACCCAGCCTCACCAGTCACACTCACCAAGTAACACAAGTCAATAGAGTATAGTAGTAATGTTATCAAAGTATGGGTACCCCACACCACCTTCCCACTGGATACTACTCAAGCCCTCATGCCTAAGGCTCTGATGCTTCCCCCTCTTCCTGAGCTAGTGCCGCAACTTGGCCATACGAAGCTCGAGCTAGTGCCGCAACCTCGCCATATGAAGCTCACAGAAACCCAACAGCCCACAATACCCAGTCATCTAAAATCACATACCGCCGACACATAATCCTCGTCCGTAATCAAATCTCATCCCGAAGACACCTGGGAACATATCACACCTCATCCCGAAGATTCATGGGAAACATCTTTCATAACCTGCCGGAAGGAACTTGGGCTATAGAACCTGGAAGAGGGAGCACAGGGAAGAACAATAACCAGCCATACTTTGGATGTTTGAGAATCTCACCCCCATCCCACGGGTGTTCGGCACATACTGCTAAACATGGGTGGGGTGCATAAAGAAACATAAAACGTACAGATTTATATAAGTATAACAACCACTCAGCCCATCCTAAGGATTCTACACAAGGTTCTGAGAACCTTCTTTGACACTGCTATTTCGAGAGTATTCATACAACAATTAATCCCAAAACCCCATTTAATGTTTTCATGTTTCAACAGCATTAGTTATCAGTTTCTTAACTACCGGGAAACTATAAACAACCAAACTAGATCAAGAGTTCATAAAACAAATCCCTGCCATCCACAAATCAAGTTAGGAAAACACAAGAAACAAAAACAAGTCCCTTATTATTAACCAACCAACCCCATTGATTATTATTCACGTTCCATTACCATGCCCCACGATTCATTAACTCTTCCACTTTTATTTATTATTCATAACCCATAGTTTATTCACATTCAAACCCACCCTGCAGCCTCACTACCAACCACTATAACCACAATCACACTGAAACCCGTACATCATTATCCCTTAGATACCATTTATCACAGCCCCTCTTCCCATCACCAAAATAGCATTCACACCAACCCACATCCAAGTCGACCTCAGCCCCGCTGCTCACCCGATCCGAAACAACCCACAAAACACCCCCTTCATATAAATAAACCCTAACCAACACCCACAAGTTTATTATTTCAGTTTGTTCCACCAGGGTGATCACACAAGGGTTTCGGGTATTTAATCAACCAAAATTACATGATTAACCAATTTACACATTCAATAAAATTTTTATCCACAAGAAAATCCAGAAGGAGAGGGAAAATTTTAATTGCGTAAGCAAAGGCCCCCAACGACCATGATTTTTAGTAGGCAGAAGCTCATTCAATTTACAACATAATATCACAGGATATAAATAATGTAACTGCATTTACAAACTTCCCATCACCTTTATATAAGCAAGTTATTATCTTTATTAAACCGGTTCAAATGTGTTTCACATAAACAAGAGGACACCCACCCCGCATGATACACAATTTAGAGAGAAGAAGGTAAGATCCCTACCTCAACATGTTCTGATGTCCTTCTATGAACACGACCACCACGATCACAAGGATTCTCCCAGAACGACTGCAACTACCAAGGACGTCACGACACCACCGAATCAACAACACATGAAACTCCCTCAACATGGAGATCACATGCCGTATCATGGAAATAAAATGGGAGAAGTAGTATCGGAAAGAGAATACAAGAACAGAGGTTTAACATACCTTTTTAGAGTCGTTCGTTCAAGACCGTCGTTCCCGTCAATTATCTACAATCTCCTCAGTTGGAAACTGCGGAGGGGAAGTAGACGAAGAGGGAACAGAATAGGGTGTTTGATGTTTGCCTTATCGACACAATCCCGCTGCCACCGACAGATTGACGATCGGAGTCCAGATGAAGAAGATAGGAGGAAGGCTTCTGGGTCATCTGGGAGTGTTGTCGTGCGGAGAAGAAGAGAGTTCCATAAATAATAGGTGAAACTCAATTATATAGGAAACAAAATGGTAAAATGGTATTCAGCGTGTATTAATTAATACACGACGTGACCTTACAATTGTTATGTTGTTTGACTGGTCAACGCACGACACATCATGCGGTTTTCATACGTTTAATGATAATAATACCTTCAATTAATAATAGGTGTTTTATTGACCCAATACATGAGTCATAAAAAGGTATTAATCATTGGTATTTAAATGACCATAATAATTTAAGGGTTGCAACGTCACAGATGGTTTTCCATTCCGACACCGTATGAGGAAGATACGTTGGATACAAGATCTTGTAATAATAATTATAATATTATTATTGGATGTTTCATGGACTCGAGCCATGAAACATAATTTAATATCCAACCCTAGACTTGAATTGATCATATTAATGGCAGTATCACATCGCCACTGACGAGAAGTCAATCGGAGGTCGCACACTTGAGTTATGGCGGGTCGAAGATTTAATAATAATATTAAATCTATTAATTCACAAGCGTTTCGGGTACCTGATCCGAAAACCCGAAAAAGACATCCAATATTGAACTCATAATTTCGGTCTCATAGTCAGGGTCCCACTGCCGCTGACAGTTCGTGAAACTGAGGCCGTACGAAGAAGTAATTGACGAAACAAGGTTTTCCCAACAAAAATAGTAATTACATTATTACATTAATATTATTTTATTTAACCATTTTATTTTTTTACCCTAAAAAAACCCACACTCAACCTCTTTGTAGCACATAATCCTCCCGTGATTGAATCCTTTTATATATATATATATTCATTATCATCTATTAATCATTATTATAATATTTAATATTAATAACTTACTAATGAGGCTACTCATTCCCACACCACCACCAAAACAAAATGATAAAATACAACCTTGAGAAAATTTCCTTGTTACTTGGGCTTAGGTGTTCCTTGTTTACCGAACAACTATATCTCCTAGACTTCAAAAGAAGGTAGAAGAATGAGACGCTGATAGTTACATGCAACAGAAACAGAAACCCTAGAAAGGCCAGATATTAAGAGAGATATTTTCGGTTTTACTTAAATGCTCTCGTTTATGTTTTGTTTAAATTCAGGAGCATCTCAATCCTTTGTTGAAACTCATTCTTGCCCATTCTTGGGCCTGGACCTTGTTTTTTCATAAGTCTATAATTCTAGGTTGTTTCCCTATTTCCTTTAAATGTGTGTGAAGAGTCATAACATGTGGGGAGAGGAGGACCTGATACCTAATCGAGATGCATTAATGTGGATGTGATTAAACCCGTGCAGGCGAGTCAATGCCGCCTAAAGAAGATAATATCTCGACATGGGAGAAGGAATTCCTCAAGACATGTGTTCGGGGAATTTATTGTTGTTTTGTATGGTGTTGGGGGCATTTTAAGTTTGGAAAATCCTAATATATGGAAGTCGAAAGACCTAATTCCTAATCAAGATGCATTACTGTGGATGAGATTAAACCCGTGCAGGAGAGTCAGTGCCGCCTAAAGCGGATAATATATCAATATGGGAGAAGAAATTCCTAAATTATATAATTAGGCTTGTCGGTTGTTTCCTGTTATGACGAGAGCCCTGAGAGGTATCTTGCAGAGTGGTTTTGCGGATCCATTCTTTCTTCTGGGTTTGTTTTTAATTCTCGGGGACGAGTATGTTTTGAGAGGTATCTGATGTAATGGCACAGACCCCTCCAGTCCACTCCTTTGTTGAAATTGATATGGTCAACACGACACGCGTTATAATGATAATTTTTAATACTGGTGATAACGTAAAAATATGTTAAATAATAATGATGATGACATAAATTGTGTGATTAATTAAACTAAAAAGATAATAATCATGATAAATAGATTTAATGGGTGTTATTATTATTAATGATGTGAAGTGGTAAGGTGTGTGAACCATTAGATGTTGATAAATGGAACATACAGTTTACTCTTAATTGAGTAATTTTTGAAATTAAATTGGAATAATAATAATGGGTGTTGTGTTATTAATATTATTCACAATATTAATAATAATGAGAAATTAATAAAATGAGTCATGGTATTTATTGCAAACAAATAAATGAAGATGCACAGTGGAATCATGGTGGTGCGATAATAAAATTTAAGGTGAGATCATTATTACTATTATGTTAAATAATAATAATAATGTTGGTGTAAAAATATGTTGGGTTTATTAAATTTAATGGTTTCAGTTTAATAAAAGTGGTTTCAATTTAATCAGTGTGAAATAAAAATAAATAGAATTAAATAATTAAATTGATGGATGTTATACGACATTGACGTGGTATGGTCAGATTTAGATATCCAACGAGGGGTTTAACGTGGTCAATGAGATGAGCGTAAATATTATCATTATTACAAAAAAAATTGGTGACGAGTTAATAGATTTTAATTGGAGATTTGTTATTATTATTATACTAAATAATAATGATAATGGTAACACAAATATGTGTGTGATTGGTAAATGAAATTAAAAGGGATTAAATTACATAATTAATGATGGGTGTTATTATTATTAATTTTTTAATAATAAAGTTGAAGTGAGAAATAAGGTGGGGCGTGTTGGGCATGGAATGAGGAAGGGGAGGCACCACTTTTGGTGGAGTGAGGGGATTATGGAAGAAATAATTATATTGGATAAAGATGGGTTTGAATGAAATAATGATTTATAATTTAATGAAATAAGATATATAAGTTAAATTAAAATGTAAATCAATCAAGCGGTGGGGCGTGGTTGACTTGGAGTCAAAGGAGAGGCACCATTTTGTTTTGGTGGTGGCGTGGGAATGAGTAGCCTCATTAGTAAGTTATAATTATTATATATTATAATAATGTTTAAAATATGATAATGAATATATATATAAGAAAGGAGTCAATCATGGTAGGCTTATGTGCTACAAAGATGTTGAGAATGAGTTTTTTGAGGGGAAAAGAAAATAAATTGGTTAAATAAAATAATAATAAAATAATAATGTAATTATTATTTTTGTTGGGAAAACCGTGTTTCATCCATAACTTCTTCGTGCGGCCTCGGTTTCATGAACCGTCAGCGGTAGTGGGACCTTGACTATGAGACCGAAATTATGAGTCCAATATTGGATTTCTTTTTTTGGTTTTTGGATTGGGTACCCGAAATGCTCGTGAAATAATATATTTAATATTATTATTAAATCTTCAACCCGCCATAACTCCCATGTGCGACGTCTGATTGAATTCTCATTAGTGGAGATGTGATCCTATCATTAATAAGATAAATTCAAGTCTAAGGTTGGATATTAAATTACGATTCATGGCTGAGGTCCATGAATCATCCAATAATATTATTATTATTATTACGGGATCTTGTATCCAACGTATCTTCCTCATACGGTGTCGGAATGGCAAACTGTCTGTGACATTGAAACCCTAATATTATGATGGTCATTTCAAGAACAATGATGAATACCTTTTTATGACTCATGTCTCAGGTCAATAAAACAACTATTATTAATTGAAAGTATTATTATCATTAAACGCATGGAAACCGCGTGATGTGTCATGTGTTGACTAGTCAAACAACGTAACAGTTGTACAGTCATGTCGTGTATTCATTAATACACGCTGCGTACCATTTTACCCTTTTGTTTCCTATATAAGAGAGGATAACATATTATTTATGGACCTCTCTTCTTCTACACATGGTGACGCTCCCAGATGACCCAAAATCCTTCCTCCTATCTTCTTCATCGGAACTCCGATCGTCGATCTGTCGGTGGATGCGGGATCGTGTCGAAAAGGTGAACATCATACACCCTATTCCATTACCTCTTCTTCGACTTCCCCTACACAGTATCCAACTGAGGAGACTACTGATAATTTATGGGAACGACAGTCTTTGACGAACGACTCTAAAAAGTTATGTTAAACCTCTGTTCTTGTATTCTCTTTCTGATCCTACTTCTCCTATTTTCTTTCCATGCTACGACATGTGATATCCATGTTGAGGGAGTTTCTTGTGTGTTGTTGACTCGGTGGTGCCGTGACATCCTTGGTGGTTGTAGTCATTCTTGGAGAAGCCTTGTGATTGTGGTAGTCTTGTTTGTAGAAGGACATTAGAACCTATTGAGGTAGGGATCTTACCTTCATCTCTCTAAATTGTGCATCATGTGGGGTGGGTGTCCTCTTGTTTACGTGAAACACATTCGAACCAGTTTAATAAAGATAATAACTGGATTATATAACGGGGATGAGTAGTTTGTGAATGCAGTTACATTATTTATATCCTGTGATATTATGTTGTGAATTTATTGAGCTTCTGCTTACTGAAAATCATGGTCATTGGGGGCCTTTGCTTATGAAATTAAATGTTTCCCTCTCCTTCTAGATTTTCTTATGGATGAAAATTTTATTGAATGTGGAAATTGGTTAATCATGTATATTTGGCTGATTAAATACCTGAAAACCTTGTGTGATCTACCCGGTTTAACAAACTGAAATAATAAACATGTGGGAGCTGGTTAGGGTTTATTTATGTGAAGGGGTTGTTTTGTGGGTTATTGTGGATTAGGTGAGTAGTGGGGCTGAGGATGGCTTGGTTATGGGTTGGGGTGAATGCTATGTTGGTGATGGACAGTGGGGTTGTGATAAATGGTATCAGAGGGATAATGATGTATGAGTTTCGGTGTGATTGTGGTTATGGTGGTTGGCAGCGAGGCTGTAGGGATGGGTTTGAATGTGAAAAAACTATGGGTTGTGAATAATAAATAAAAGTGTAAGAGTTAATGAATGACGGGGCATGGTAATGGAACGAGAATAATAATAAATGGGGATGGTTGGTTAATAATAATGGACTTGTTTGTGTTGATTTTGATTTTCTAACTTGATATGTGGATGGAAGGGATATGTTTTATGAATACATGATCCAGTTTGGTTGTTGATAGTTTCCCGATAGCTAAGAAACTGATAACTAAAGCTATTGAAACATGAAAACATTAAATGGGTTTTTGGGATTGATTGTTGTGAGCATACTCTTGAAGTAGCAGTGCCAAGGCACGTGCTTAGATCCTTGTGTAGAAGCCTTAGGATGAGTTGAGTGGTTGTTATACTTATATAAATCTGTATGTTTTATGTTTCTTTATGCACCCCACCCAAGTTTAACACTACATTCCGAAAACCCGTGGGATGGGTGGTGAGATTCTCAAACATCCAAAGGATGGCTGGTTACTGTTCTTCCCTGTGCTCCCTCTTCCAGGTTCTATAGCCCAAGTTTCTTCAGGTAGGTTATGATACATGTTTCCCAAGAATCTTCGAGATGAGGTGTGATATGTTCCCAGTTGTCTTTGGGATGAGATGTGATTATGGATGAGGATTGTGTGATGACGGGATGTGATTTGAGATGGTCGGGGATTGTGTGCCAGCAGGTTACTATGATCATCGTATGGCCAGGTTGCGGCACTAGCTCGAGCTTCGTATGGACAAATTGTGGAACTAGCTCATGAAGAGGGGGAAGCATCGGAGTGTTAGGTGTGAGGGGTTGAGCATTATCCAGTGGGAAGGTGGTGCGGGGTACCGATACTTTGAAAACATTACTACTATACTCTATTGACTTATGTTACTTGTTGAGGGTGACTGGTGAGGTTGGGTGGATAAATTCATTGCTGGGTTTTGGTTCTTATGTTTTCTCATAGGGCATTAGGATTTCTCCCCACTTGTGCATGAGAGATTTAGGTTTCCCTACTGAGTATACTTGTAAGCTCACCCTACGTTTTCTTTCAGGTTTTCAGGAGGACTACAGGGATTGTGTGGGACCTTACTAGTCAGGCAGGGGTAGTTGCTTCTGTTTTTTGTTGTTGTTTTCCTTTACTTTTTGGTATAGTACTTTGGAGATTTTCTATACATGTACTTTTGTTTCACTATTGTATAAAGCATGCATATGGGATTGGTTTTGGGCTATTTCTATACTTGTTCCTTTTCTTCTTCTTGGTGTTTGACTCATCCTTTTTTCCGATCTTAAATTAATAAAAAAGGGTAATGCCTCCCATATATGTGAAAAACTCATACCCTTGGTGCTATTCACCACTCCAGGGCCTACTGTAGGCGGGAGTCGGGGGTCATTATCTCCCTTCCACCATTTCCAGCTTAGGAGGGGCATCTTTGGTGGGAGGGGGTTGTGACAATAAATCTCATACCTAAAGTTTAAATTACTTTAAAAGAATTTGAACCTACTAGATAATAACATTAAATTTATTAAAATTATATACCATAATCATGTAAATACATAAAATATCTTACATTATCCTCTTATAAAATATGTACACCCATTTTCCGAAAAAAATACTCATTAAAATTATCATTCTCTACTGTTAGCTATTTCATTTTTAATTGAAGTTTCAGTACTAATGTTATGATCCTTATAATTTTATCGTGGTTCCATCATATAAAGAATGTTATTTATGATACAAATATTAGATATACTCAATATATATAAAGTTATAATCATCCTTAAAATGTAGAGATAGAAAAATGATTTACTCTATTCATGGAGCTGGTAGGTCATACGTACAAATTGAACATATTTTAGTTTTCTATAAAAAAGAAAATGATAAATTTATATATATTATTTAATCACTAAATAACAAAATTTATATCATCAATAACATATAAATTACTAAAATATATCCTTATTACCATCCATATAAAATAGAAATTAAAAATAAACATCGTTTCATAGATGAGGTTATCCACATATACGCATGGGAGATGTTATTGTTTTCTAGCAGATGTGAAGGTAAAAATATATATATTATATTATAATTATAAAAAATAATTATGTTGTTAATATTTTATTTAATTTTTAAACTTATCATAATAACCATTAATTTAAAATGGTGATGAAAAATGAATTGTATTGCTACGTTGAGGTGGTAGTCTACATGTATCCATGAGTGATATTTTCAATTCCTATTTAATGGAAATTAAGTTGAATAATGGTGCGTCCATCGTAATAATATTAAAAATTATTTATATTAATTTTACTGAAGTTATTATTTTATGATGAATACTATAGATTTATAAGATTTATAAGAATATATAATTTGAAATATGTAGGGAAGGATGATTACCTCTATGAAGGAATGCCTAATTTAGATCCTTTCTTAAGAACCCTTGGAATAGACTTTTAAGAATAAAAATACCCACAATTCATGTATAGGGAAGTTTAAAAGATTATTGAATTGGTTTATGTTAATATATATGCCTCAATTTTGTTTAAAGAAGACAAATAAGTAGTTTCATTTTATAAGTGCGGGAGATGACTCATTTAGAATTTATTAAAATATTAAAATATAATAATGTCAAACTCAATCCAAATGATTTCAAATTTATTGATATTAAATATTAGAGGAGGATTATGTTGAAATAGTTTCATAAAATAAGAGTTATATAGGTTTAATTTTTAAACATACCCTTCTTTTTTGTTTTAACCCCTTGTAAAGCCATTTTAACCTTAACCACGATGACTATTTTTACTAGTTTTACTATTCATTATTAGAAAGAATGAAACTGGATTAAATAAAAAAATTAAAATATGATAAAACTATGGAAATAATTTTATTAAATTTAATTGAAATAAGTGGTATAATTTAATATAAAATTAATCCCACAAAACGTGTGGAAAATCAGTTTTCTAGAATTTTCTTTCCTTATGTATGAATATTTTTAATAACAAAATCAATTAGAAATTAATTCTAATGAACATAATTGGATTTTAAGTAATATATATGTTCTAATTTAACTTTAAAAAATATTTAAAAGTACAATATAACTTTTGAATTATTTAAATGAAATGTTATTTTTTAATAAAAATTAGTATTCCTTCACTATTCATAAAAAATCAATCTTTTTAGAAAATTATAAAAATTTATATTTAAAGTATTTTTTACATTAATATTTCAAAAATTATATTATTTTTTTCAATTAAATATTCCAATAGTGTAATAAAGTAATTATATTATTTTATAACAAAATGAAATACAAAACATTTTTGATTAGGATATATATTTTTAATGCATATAATGATTTTACTAAATATTGAGTTATTATTTATAAATATAATTTATTTATCTAAACAATAAATACATATATTCTTCCCAAAATTTGGTTATTATTATTCACTCCTCAATTTTAACGATTATGTTTTAATGATATACTATATTTTGGTTCATTTAGACTCGGGGTTTCATTTATTTTTAGCTATTTATTAAATTAAAATTATTTTAAGAGAAATATATGATAACATATTGGGTTGTTATAAATTGATATTTTTTTTCAAAAATATATATTTTCAACAACATTTATTTAATTTAGCATGAAATTTCTTAAATAATTAATGCACAATACAATGGTTGAGAATAATAAATTATATCACGTTGAACTCAGGACCAGAAACAAAGGGTTCGATTAATTTCCCTCTAAATAACATAACATTAATAAATGGTAAATTATTAGAATTACAGAATTTGAATTTAAAGATTGATTGTAATTTTTTATTATTTGTAATGAATTTTTATTTTTTAAATCTTATAATTATCGAATCCAATGCTAATAATATATCAAAACATATATTATTTTGATATTATATAGTTTTCTGATAAAAAAAACCCAACAGTAGGTTAATAGAAAAAAAATACAAAATGAACCGCTTTATAAGATTTATAATTATATATTTAGTTTCTAAAAAGATATTAAAAATTATTTTGTTATGATATGTTTTAGTTATTTGAAAAAAAAATGCAATTAGTTGTCAATAAGTGAAATAAACTAATATGAAAAGTAGTATAAGTGACTATAATAACCAATGGAATCTTTTGGTAGACTAAAATTAATGAAACCACCTCATTTTCAATGTGAAATTATATCAACTAGTTTAATATTCAAACTTTTTTACCATCCATTATATTTTATAATAAGTTTTAATCCTTCCAATGAAATTAATTTTCAACCTTGTTATACCCATTAAACTTTTGTAAATACTATAATAGGCATCAATACTTTGTCCACTCTACAATATATTAATAATTATGCCCCCACAAATATTCCTCGACCAGTTAGGTAGTGTAAATTATCCTGGATATATTCATTGTGTTTTTCAAGAATTTTGAGGCTTTGATAAAAATATATTATAATGTTTTTTCAATATTATAATCCTTATATAATTGTTCCCACTCAGGTTTCTCAATAGTCACCCCTATAATATAAAGTATTTCAAGAAAAAATATAATCACCACTAGTTCAAACATTTTCATTTTGTGTATGTTCTACTCTTAATCAATTATTAAGATTTCCTATTACTCTCTATAATGTTTCTACTAATCCAAAATTTCATAAAATGGTAAAAAAAAATTATTACATCACCGTATCAAGTTCATTTGAAAATAATTATTGAGAATTTCTTATAAAAATTATCACTAAAAAATTTAAATACATAATTAGTATATGATATGTTCTTTTTCATATTACATAAATTTAAATATTTTTATATTGTAAAATAAGACTATGTTTGATAACATATACAAAAGGAAACACCGAGCTCAAATGAACCATGTAATAATATTATTAAAATATTATAGTTATAACCTAGCTATTGAATTAGTAGTAATTAATATGACTAACCACATCGTGAAATATATATAAATTTGAAACTAAAAAAAATTCTATTAAATAATTCTTATAAAATATGCTCTCAATTTTTCAGTAATGTATTTTTATGCATTAAAAATTTGTTTTCTTCAAAAATGGGTTTTATTTCGTTCTGTGATATAATATTATAATTAAATAATGTAAATTTTAGATATTTTATTTGATAAAACTGAAATAATTTTTGAATTCATCATGTTAAAATTATATTTGGATTAATTTTTGATAATTGTTTTGAAATTTTTTATTTTTTCAACGGAAATTGAAACACCATATTTTTTTAATCAAACACACAGTTTTATTTTCAAGCATTTAAAAAGTCTCATTATAATTTTTTAACAGCTCTAACATTTTATTTAGTTCATTTTTATTAAAAATAATCCAATAGTTGTTATTTTAATCATTTTTAATATAATTTTTCATAACAACATTTTATGACTTAAAAGGTATTTTTTTAAAACTTATTTTTCATCACGTTTTGAAAGTGTAATTTTATATTAATTTATTCCACTTTTGGAAATTTATTCTTGGAATATTATTTCCATATTTGGAATCATGAGTAATAAATTTGGTAAATATTGTCCTTTAATTTTTGGTCATTATAAATAGTAATTGTAGTAAATATGTGTTATCATTGTATATGTAAAATGGGTAAAATATGGTTAAAACATTAAAAGAGGGTCTCATAATAAACTCAAAACCTAAAATCATTTCATTGGATATGATAAATTTGATGATACCCATCCAAAAATCTAATATTTTTCATTTTGGTGTAATTTTCCCAAGATAATGACATTTATATTATTTTAAGTAATGAAAATTCTAAAGATCACTTTCTCAAATAAAATGTCATTAAAAAATTTATGAAACTATAAAAGAGGATAATTTTAGTTATAAATATTTATTTTAAATATGAATTAATTTTTTTGTCATATAAATTTATTTATTTTTGTTAGTGATGAAAAACAAACATTAAATTATTACACAACACCAACATAGTGCTTGTGTAAGAAGAAGAAAAAAGAAAATGATTTAAAAAACTCTAAAAGTAATATCTATTGAATGAGTTAAATTGTCCCAAGAATTTGGTAGATAAATATCAATTCTTATATATTGTTGAAGGTTTTATATTCTAATTTTATTTTCATATTTATGAATTTAATGTCAAACTAAATTAATTATGTCAAAAATTACATTAACAATATTTTTTGTTAGATAATATTTTATTTAAATATTTAAAAATAATCAATATATTTAAAACATATAATTATGATGATAAATGGTATGAAATTTCATACATTTTCTATTTTGATCCAATTTTCAACCTCTATGTAAAATTATAACAATTTAATATTAAAAAATTCATTAACCGAGTTATGGTTTGAATTTGGTTACAATGGGGTTAAACATAAAGATAAGGCTTAAAGTGATATCTAAACCTATCTAAATTTCATATGATGACAATATTAATACCATTTAATCCTTATTTTTTAATCCATGTAATTTGGAAATAATTTTACATGAGTTAGAAACATATACCATTACAATATTTCATATATTTCCAAAAATGACATTAATGATATATTATAATGAAAGTATTTCTTTAAATGAATAAAAATTAAAAAAATTATTATATCTTGGAAATATAATTTTATATATTTTTTAAAATATCAATCATGTTCCATTTATTGGTCAATTTTTATTTTATAGTAACTTTATTCACCCCTAAAGATTAAATAACAATAATTTCACAATAATAGTAAAAAAGGGTTATCGGGGTGTTAAAACAAAGAGATAAGGGTGAAAAATCACCTAAACATGTCAATGTTTTATATTATGAGATTATTTAAACTAATAATCATAATATTATAATTATATGAATTTATAGAAACATTAATACTAAAATAAATTTCATACTTTATGTAATTACAAGAGTGACCCTCCCCTCACTCGTAAAAGAAAACACACTCTCCTATCCTATTCACAATTCATAAAACGTTTTGTTCTAATGATACCTACCCAAATACCTTTGTAAAATACATCCCCATATTATATAGGTATTATTTTTTTAAATATGATATCCTATGATAGAATACGGTTTGTAGAAAAATATGTTGTCTTAAAAATGCATAGCTATTAACCAGATGTTTTAGTTTAATTTCTTCTTCTACCACCTTTAAATAATATTCAAACATTATTAAATAAAAACATATGTATATTTCAAATAATTAGTGTTTATTATTTTAATTACATAACCTATACCTATATCCTTTACAATCACATGGGAATTTAAACAATCATTCATTTGTATTGAAAATTGTCATATTGTGAACTGATATAATTCATTTTCCATTAATTCCTATAATATATTATTATATTGATGGATATAATATACATATATATATATTATTTTTATGAAAAAAGTATAATTATTTAATGATAATATATCATATATTTATTAAGCATTCCATTTATTAAAAAATAATAATGTGGTTCATTCATACATGTGTATTACCACCTCAATGAAGTGATGTGATTCATTCATCATCAGTTCCCCACATCACTTGTATAGATAAGTGTATTTAAATTAATAATATTTTATTTATTATATAATTATAATTCTATAAATAGAAAATAATACTTACCTTCTTTCTATCACAGGTTTTTAAAAATGGGAACAATACTCATGTGTATATATGACCTACCATCTCAATATTTGTTATGTATTACATTTTTTCTAATAATATCTCATGGAATGTTTTAAAAGTGTCATTTATGTATAAAAATTACAATTATTTCATGATTATTATTATTTTGATAATGGAATAATTACAAATTTTACCACATTCTACAAACTTAAGGCATTTTGAAATTACGAACAGAACATCCTTAAAACACACGGCATGGACATAACTAATAAATTAATTATATATGTAGTTATAATTAATTAAATAAATCATTTAAGTATAAGGGATTACAGTTTTAAAAATTTCTTGATAAATAAAATAATTTTTTTAAGTTTTTTATACATTATTTTATGGATATGCATTTAAAATTTTTACTCAATGTAAGGGATTTCATCTCAATTTCCATTAATTAGGTAATGTTGTAATGTTATACACCTAATTTATTTTATGAGGTGTATATAAATTACCCTTTATATGTCATATCAGAAATAATTCATATTTATTTGTTTTGAAATATACAATTCACATTATTTTATCCATCGGGTTATGATTGAGAAGTTACCAAAGCGGTAAGATGTTTTGTGACTCAAATTCCTTTCATTGGGTTACATTAATTCATCATTGATTATATTATGCCAAGATTATGTGTAAAATTAAATTTTCATATTTATGCATTATTTACACTTTTATTTGGATTCCCATTTATTAAAAATAATCTCTTATATTATTAATCATCAATTCAAGGATATCATCTTAGTATGGGTTATTCATATCAAATTCTATTTCTTTAAGACATACATTGATGTTATAGATTAATTTATTTTATGAGGTATATATATTTATCCTTTAATATGTTATATAAATAATTTTATTTCTTTAAGAAATTTAAATATTAATTGGACAATATTATTTCATGTGGCTTAAATTTCAAAAGTTACCAAACTGGTATCAGGTTTTTATTTCAATCCAATTTTTAATAAAAATTATTGATGCTTGAATTACTAATAAGAATTTTTATAAAGAATATTTGATAAACTTATTTCACTTTATTATCCTATATTTGTTTCTAAAAATTACATTTTTCATTAATTTTTCTCTCTTAATGAACTCAATAGATAGAAATAATGTTTCAGGGAAAACTGATTTTATTTCTCTCTTAGGACATAACTCTTACTCCATATATATCCATGTTTTAAAAAAATGTTCTCTAAATTTTTCACATTTAACTTCAATGATTTATTAAGTTAATTTTAAAGTATATTTTAATTTATTTACAAATTTATAATAATGGATGTTTAAAAAATATTTTTGAACAATTCATTTTATACTTTTTATAAAAGTGTGAAAAGAATAATTTTTTAATGTTACAACATGAATAGATTTACCACCTATCATGGAAATTATTTTATGTGAATATTCCATTATAATATTACATGGTTGTTTTTAATGAATTTAATTTTCAAAATATTTCATAATTTTTTTTAAAATATTACTAAAAAGGGATATTTTCCATTATTTTCAATGAAATGTTTTAAAATATTATTTTAATGGTATTTTCACCTATGTCATTATCCTTTAATAATACATCTTCTTTACATGGATTATGATCATGTGATACAATCAATTTTTTTATCTGAATGGTTTATGTTGATTATTATAAAGAGATTTTCATGATACCTATTTCTTTTCCACGAGTTGGTCAAGCTATAAAGGAATAAATGTTTTTTTCAATGGTTTTATATTGAAAAGATAAAGAATAAAAATTTCTTATTTATGTATTTTACATGTACATTATTTATTTTTAGTAAATTATACTAACATATATTATAATACGAGTGAGTATCATATTTATTATATGATTCTTTTCATTAGATATAACTTTTAAGAATAGTTGAGCCTAGTATTTCTCTCTAATTCATTGGGAAATATTCTTTGTCTTCAAAGGAATGAAAGAGGGAGTTTACTATAATGGTTTATACTATTTATTTAACTAGGATATAGTTATCTCTAAAATGATCTATGAATATATAGTTACATGATACTGACATGTTTTCCTTTTTCTTTCCATTGGTTTTCAATGTTTCCTTTGATCAATATTCATATATAAGGTCTCATGATTGTTCATTCCTATGACTCTAGAAATTATTAACAATTTATGACATATAATAGGTTTAATGATCCCTCTTTTAACGGGTTTGAGATATTTTATGTTATTATAACTAACTTTGATAATTTCATCATATGTAATACTCATATTCTTATCACTAATGACATTCAATTATTAATTTTTATATTTACCATTAATGAGAATTTGATCCCACCCTTCTTATTATTTTCTTTTCCCCATTTTATAAATAGTAATGGTGAATGAATTGTAACTATAAGGGTTCCATGTGTGTATAATTTTAAGGGAGATGCTAAAGACTTAATGTTGAACCAGAAAATATAGGTATAATGGGAACACTTACCACTTAAGGACAAGTGTATTATTATTTAATAATTTTTAATAATTATTTAAATCTACAAAACTTCATGTTTCTTGAGTATATAAGTGATCCAATATTTTAAATTGATGTTTAATATTTTTCATGGTGATAATTGGGTAACAATAATTGTTATGAAAGCTTGACATGTAAATATTATGTTTTTAGAACAAGAACTGGGAGTGTAGTTTCTGTGTTGTTATAGTTTGTATCAGAGAAAGGTTTAGATAAATTTACATATTAGGATATTTCATGTTGCTTTAACTTATTAATATCAGCATGGTATTATATGTTTAATTTTGATCATAAGTTAAATTTAATATATCAAAATCTTTAGGTTTTGTGTAATGGGAATACATTGGGATAATTTTATTGTTCATTGATAAATATTTATGATTTAAGCTTAACATGTGAAAATATATTTGAAGAATAATTCCATTATATGTTATGAGTAAAATTCTAAACATATTGATTAAAATTAGGGTTTATATGATATTTTATGTTCAAGTAATTATTGGTTATTATAATTTTGTTAATATATTATATTGTATAAATAACTATGGGATTGAAAAGTGATTTGGTTATTATGTTATTAATTATATTTTGGAATAATCCTATTTAATTTTTTGGGGATGTAAAATGATATATATGTGATATATTTTCAGGTTAAAATATTCATTAATATAGATGAAATTGAGGTTATTTTGGATATAGGGTTATTTATTTATGTAATGATCTGGGTTGAACAAATAATGTTATTGTTGAATTTATAGAGATTAATTTATTATTTCATTATATAAATTTTTATTCATTTTGGATAATTTATTACCTTGTGCAAAAAATGTCATTTTTGGTTAATATCTAAATACTATAGGAATAAATTACTATCCTTTTGTGTATTATAGGATCCTTTATGAGTGGGTTTTAGTGAATCATACATGAAAACATTATATTGAGTACTCATCATTTCGGGATAAATATATTATTATGGTGAAAATTAATTAGAGGATTATCTACTTGTCAAGTAATTTTATTTTCATATGTTTTTCATATATATGGTAAAAAAATTCCTAAACTTTAGGAAAAAATATCTTAAAAACATATAATCCAATTACCTTGATTATAAAACTCAATTTCATGTTTAAATGATGTAATTTATTATAGGGGGATAATTTTATATCCAATCATTTTAAAAGAACACTTTGTTCGATAGTATATAAAACACGCAACACTAAACTTAAACAAACTGAGAAATATTTGTATTTAAATATTATAGTTATAAAATGGAAATTAATTTGGTGTGTATGAATAAGATAAATATTATTATGATATATAAATATATCATAATAAAAATAATCTTTTTAATTAATTCTTAGGAAATAAGCACTCAATATATCTACGAAGTCATTTTACACATTAAAAATATGTTTTCTTCAGAAATGGTCATTATCACTTTTTATGAGTGAATATTATAATTAATTTCTATAAATTTTAGAAATTTTAGTTGATTAAAAGAATATATGGTTTTATTTAATCAAATAAAATTTATATTTGGATTAATTTTTGATAATTTTTGAAAATGTTTGATTTTTTCGATAAATAGTAAAAAATACTGATTTTTTGAAATATTTCCTTTATTTTCAAGTATTTAAAATGATACATTCCATTTTTTATTAATTTTAAATTTACATTATTTACATTTTATTTTTATTAATCTAGTAAATGATATTGTAATCAACATTATACTTGAATTTTATAAGAAAATATTTTAATACATAAAAATGCATCTTTTCGAAAACCTATTATTTTTCATATTTTAAGAGTTTAATTTTAAAATATTTTCTTCCACTTCTGGTAATTGGATATTTAAAAAAGGATTCAATATTTTAAATTGGGAGTTAAATTTTTTGTGAATATTTTCTTTTTTCATCATTATGAATAGTAACCATAGTAAGTTATTGATTCCACGGTAAAGGTAAAATGTGAAAAATGTGGTTAAAACCATTAAATATTTTCTAAAAATAAACCCAACTATTACATTTATTTACCTTTATTGGATATTTTAGAACAAAGCCATGTAAAATTCAAATATATTGAATTTTGGTCCCATTTTCCCTTGTAATGACACTTATATTGTTTTATGTGAAGAAAACTCCAAAAATGTCACTATCTTAACATTAATAGAATTAAAAAAATTCATAAGAAAAAAAAGGATAATTTCTATTTTAAATATTTATTTTAGATTTTTAAATTTTTTAATAGTTATTTAATTTTCATTTTTAATGATGAAATAAGTACCTTAAATATTAATGTAACATTGATGCAGTGTTTGTCCATGATGTAGAAAAATAAAGTAAATGATTTTAAACACCCTAAAAGTAATATTGTTTAAGAAATTTAAAGTATCTCATGAATATTTTAGATAAATATAATATTATATATATATATTTTTAAATCTTTATATTTTAATCACATTATTATACTGATTAATTTAAAGTCAAACTAAATGAATACTAGGAAAAATGAAATTAAAAATATTAAATTTTAAATAATATTATATTTTATTAATTTCAATTTACAAAAATAATTAAATAGGACAGCTATTATGAGAACATATATTAAATTTCCTACATTTTCCATTAGTGAGAAAAATTTGAAATTATAAGTAAAAATATAACCAATTAATATTGAAAATTTCTCTACCCATATTAATGGTAAAATTAGTTAACCAAGGGGATAAAGGAAAACATATGCTTTAAAATTATATAAAAACCATAATAAATATTATTTTATTATTATATTAATATTAAAGCCTTTTTATAATCTAATACCTTTAATTTTTCAATAATTTTACATGAGATGGACACATTTTACATTATAATATTATGTGTATTTCTAAAAAATAAGATTTATGATATTTTATAATAAAATGTATTTTATTAAATGCTATAAAATTCATAAATATATTAGAATATGTAAATTTAATTTATATAGTTTAAAATATAACCCATGTACCATTTTTGTTTCACTTTTCCATTAATAGTAACTTTTTTACCCCTAAGTATAAAAAAAATTGATATCAATATAATTTTAAAAAGGGTTAATGGGGTTTAATCCAAATAGATATGGGTGGATAAATCACTATTGGATATAATTATTTCTACTGATAATCATCCTATATTCGAGTTTTATGAATTTAGAGCCACTTAATGTAACATCCCAGGTGATTGTAGAATAAGATTTTTTCACATATATTAAATATTTATTAAATAGATAGTGGTTTCTACTTAATGGGGATGCTATCAATGATAGTGTACAGACACACAACAATGGGTTTCTCTAAAATATAACATTGCACACAACACTGAGTTATACCGAAAAATAATACAAAAATAATGTTATTATTTTAAATTCTCATTATCACATAGCCATTATATTGGGTAGAATGAACATAACTAACTATATTATGTTTACCAATGTTTATTAAATGTTTTTACTTTCTTATAATTAATTTGATCGGTTTAAAATGATGGTAAATCCACTTTTATACATAAAATACTCTAATATTTTTAAAAGGGAGTTTTACCACATTTTGATAGAAGACACTTTTTAAATCTAGTTTTTATTAAATTTTATATATTCTATTTGACAAAATTACTTCTTATTTTTTATAGGGACATAAAAATTTAATTTTTATAAATTTTTGGTATTTCTCTGATAAAATATATTTTTAATGAATAGTGAAAAATAATGCATTTTAATTTAAAAAGCATTCAATTTAATTTATTTATATAGTTATTATTATTTTAATTTGTTTTAAAATGTAATTACATTATTATTTTATCATTCAAAAAATTTTTGTCATTGGAAGTGATTTCACATTTAAATTCATTATAAAAGCAAGTCAATCTTTTGATGGTTTTTACTTTAAAAAAACTCGTTTTCTCATTTTGACAATTTAAATTAATTTTAAATTTATTACAAAAACTTATGTATTTTGAATTTGGAAAATTGGATTCTATTTCTAGAATCTTAAGTTCCAATTTGTGTAAATTTGTACCTTTTATTTTTTGACATTATGAATAGTAAATGTAGTAATTATTTTTATTTACAACGGTTAAAGGGTAAATCAGGTAAATAAGGGTAAAAATAAAATTATAATAATATTAAACTACCCTAATACTTGTATTAATAATATTTTATGAGTTATGGGAGACCAAAAAAACACATGGGAGGATCATTTTTCTTCTTGGATCCTCTTGTGCGTGATAGTGACATTTTATAACCTTCAATTTAAAGTATGAGGAAATATAACATACACATGTTTCTTCTTAATAAAACAATTTATAAATGGGTTTATATAAATGATATATTTGACTATCAATTGTCATTAGAAATGTAAAAAAAATTCATACAACATGGTTCTTTATTAATATTTTATAAGAATTAAATAATTAACTTTATTAATGACACAATGATGATACCATAATCGGTTTATTGAAGGAAGAATCAAATAATTGATATTATTATTATTAATATAAATATAATATAAATTATTTGATTACATCAATGAATTTTATAGATTACTATGACATGTTATTATTGATTAAATATAATTTTTTTGAAGGAATCATGTTTTTATGAATTTGTAAAAAAGTCACGTTTGAATAGTGTCAAAAATTGACATAATCCACAACTTAAAATAAAAAATATTTTATTTATTGATATAAAATTACTAAAAATATGAGATTAGACAAAATGGTTCAGATAAGTCCAAGTATGTCATAAATGATAATATTTTTGGTCATTTTACATGTTATGGTAATTACATTAACCAAAAAATTGTAAATACCATGATATCATGGTAAGATTAAAAAGGGTAAAATAAAGGTCAAAGCAAAACAATAAGGATAAAAAACATAAAAAACATTCTTAATTTTACTTTTATAGTTATTATTCAACCCAAAATCATCTTATATTAGAAATTAATAATTTTTGGACCATTTGGAATTGAAATAGAATTTTTATTTATTTAATAATTTAATACTTTCCAAGGCTACCCCACCTATCGCCTATAAAAAGGTACCAACTTTTATCATTAATTAACACTTAAAAAGAATTTTTGTTTATCTAATATTGGTAAAAAAATATTCCTAGAATCCCTCCCATCATTATTAAATCCTAATATTTGGCATAATACCATTCTTATAGGTGTTATGGTGTTCTCCAAAGGCAATCAATCAAAAAAGATGTATCATTTTATTTAATTGTTTCTATTTTATTTATTATCACACTTACTTAAAGTATCCTCCAAACATGATGAGATAATAAATACAATATCCTCAATATACTGATATTTTATTCTGTTAATATGACCCCCCAAATCCATCTCTACTACCATCAAATGGGAAAGGAATTAATTGTTCATTCGTATGTGTGAATTATATCCTCCATTAACTGATTTAGTTATTTTTGTATTACCATCTATAAAAATTGATTATAATGATGGAATAATTAATAATATTTTATATTAATGAAAAAATTATAATTTCAAAATAACAATATTTAAATAATTTTTTTAACTTCTATGTACATAAAAAATGATAACGTCATTAGTGTGTATGTGCAAAATATCACCTCTACAAAGCAATGTTAATAGTTTTTATTAACCACATCACTTATATGATATATGAAAGTATAATTTAATGATATTTATTATATTAATAATATCCTGATAATTTTGGAAATATAAAATTATAATTACTTTATTTCAAAAATGATCAATGAAAAATGGAAACGTTACTCATGCGTATGTATAACCAGCCGTCTCCAGGATTATAGTGTTGTTAAATATTACAAAAAATAATTAATTTCTTATTAACTATGATTAAAATATATTTGTGATGAATATTTAATGAATAATAATTTGGATATTATATAATTATGACCACATGTACTACGGACATCATACCATGTTCATTTTGGACTCAATAACCGAATATCGAGAAAATGTATAATATGAACTTAAATAATTATGTAATTTTTATAACATGGTAATAGGTGATATAAAATGAATAATTAACTTGATAAAGGTTCTTAATCAAGTATAAATTTACATAATTTTATTATTCTGGTATTTGACGAAGAAACGAGACATGTCAGGCTCAAGGTTAGGGAAATCCTAACTCAATTTCCATTATTTGAGTTAGACATCCATGTCATTGGTTTTGTTTTTTTCACGAATATGTGTGAATGACCAATTATTGTTTTACACCGAATATACACTTATATTGGGTATATATTTATTTTTCATACATAAATATTTCATTTATTTATCATTAATCTTATGATACGATCTTTTTAATGGATTCTCGTATCACTTTTTACATCTATGAGATAGATGCCAAATTCACCAATTAATTCATTTTTGTGTTTTACCTACTACCAATTTCGATATGTTATGTAATTAATCAATTTATATTCATGTTATTTAGACGCTACATTTTATGATTATCACTTTTGGATCTTTTGATTCACATGTAAGGGACATCATCTCAATCTTTTTTTGTTGAGGAATATCTTGATGTTATGCACATTTTTTATCTTATATGGTGTATATACAAAACGTTTGAAATGTTATATCATGAATTAGTATAATATCATGATATTTAATGTTTTTTAATGTTATTATTTTATTATTTTTTTACAGTGATTCTCTAGTGGTAAGGGACTTTTAAACAAAAAATATTATTTTAATATTTTGATGATTTATTCTTCTAAAGTATTTATATTTTATGTCCATGATCTCAAAATGGTTTTATATATTAATTTATATATAGTTAATTGGTTTAAAATTCTAACTATCAAATATGTTTTAAAAGTTTCAAAGTTGTAAGGGAATCTTTGATTCAAGAATCACTTTATAAAATTTTAAATTGGTTTTTGAAAATGGTTTCAAGAAAGTATAGATTAGGTAAATATATTAAAATGATATTTTGTGATTTCAATGTTATTTTCCTTTATTATTGTTTTATTTGTTATGATTATGTTATGGTTCTTGGGAATTACTTATGTATATTAGTTGTTCAAGGATAAACCAAGGGCGGGTGAGCCTGTGATATCTCTCAAATGCATTCGGTAACATGATGAAGGTAAACTTTAGGGTTTCTCCTAAGATATTTGGAAAATATATTATGATTGGTATTCCAAATGTAACCATGACTGTTACTCTCTATGTATATATGAAATCTATAATGTAATTATATTATGGATGGCACAAGTTACCTTTGTGATTTATGATATCCATCAACTTTTCATAAATCTAATGATTTCATGAAGTATGTTGAATAGATTTTGTTTTATGTGTGAAACATATGATTTCATGGGTTTATAAGTTTTCATAGACTAACAATTTCATTCCTTATTTTATATCCCTTATTGATACTTTTGTGTTGATTTTATGTTTTTGAAATGTTTTTCACAGGATTTAATAGAGAATAGAGACAAGGATGGGATCAAATAAATAGTTATGAGGACTGAACATGAAATGAAACCTTGTTTCATTTAAATAGTTTTTGATTTATGAAAAAAATGGATGACATATAATCTTGTCCACAATTTATTATTTGAGCTGTTATGTAATAGTTATGGCCCAATTATCTAAAACTATAAACCTTAAAAGATCCTTAACGTGAAATAAATTCAAATTATTTATATAACTCAAGATTATGTATCATTTATGGTTAAGAACATATAGTTGGTATCAGAGGATGGTTTATAGAGCATTGGAGATTAGTATGTCCTCTTAAAAGATAGGGACATCATATGAGTTTATAATTTTTAGGTTGATCATATGTTCAATATCTTATAAATCTCTTTTTGTGGATAAATTTTACAAAATTTTAATGTGATTAATGGTAATTTTGGAGAAATTTAATTTTGAGGTAATTATTAGATATTACTCTTAGGATGAAAAATTAAAGGCATGAGATAAAAAATGTGGTTAAAATATGATATGGTTATTTTTTGAGGATTTTATCTCATTTTGGGAATGTTAAAATAATTATATAGTATTAAAAAAGGGAATCCCATAGGATGTGTGAAAACCCATCGCGTCCAGTAAGCCCACGAGAATCGATCCTATAACCGAATGGTGACAATGGTGTATCATCTACCAATGGACTACATGATGTCCCTAGTTAGTATTAATTATGATTTTTAGTAAAATTATTTTATGGATTAAGAGTAAGTTAATTTTTGAGACATATATTTGGGGATAAAAGTGATAAATGCTATTTTTAAAGATGTTCACTATTTTGGGAACTTTATAGGATTAAAGTAAATAGAATACTGTCATATTTTTCTTGGGGAGTAATGGTTGAATTTAATTTTGGAAGAATATCTGATTTTTTATGGAGATATATTGATTCAGGTTATTTATGGAAATTATTAACCTATCATGAAGGATATGTTATTTGGTAAATTACATGTTTGTTTAAGAAATAAAGAGTGGTTGATGTTATTTGGAGATAAATTTTAAAATTTATCTTCATAGAATATGTGGTCAAATCCTTCTAAATTTAGGGATTCAATCTTAGTTTGGATTATTTTAGGAATTTTAAGGGAAATTATTTATTTAATGGTATTTTTTAAACTTTTCATATTACTTTTGAATTTTTGAGATTAAAATTTGTCCTTATTCTTATAAAAAATTATTCTTTTTGGGGAATTATTTGATCTTGTAATAACTGTTTTGGGTTTGGTTAATTTCTAAAGACATGAGAGATAAGTAGATAATCATTTGAGGATTATGTGATTATATAGATTTTTATTGTAGTTATTGAGGAATGATTTTTTTAAAAATTCTTTATTTGGAGAAAAATATGAGTTTGAGGTGTAAATTGATTATGGGATGAAACTCTACTTTTCAACTAAGTATATTTCTTTATGCTCTTATTCTATATAGTAAAATAACTCCTCAAATATATAAAAATGATCTTAAAAAATAATTTCCAATATAATTTTACTACAATGTGGTCAAATAACATTTAACAAATAAAACATTTATGGTTTTGTGATTGTTAACTTTTTCCAGATATTGTTTTTTATCACCCTCAATCAGAACTTCAAAGTTAGATTTTCTTTCATATCCATGTTTTCCTATAAGGTACCCTAGTAATTTTTATCTTGGGTGACCATTTTACTTCAATTTATTTCTTTTAAATTGTAAGATTCATTAATACATTATTCAATGTGGGATTGAAAAAATATATTTTCAAAGGGAATACCTTAGTTAATGACACCAAATTCAAATTGTGAGGAAGTAATTTCCAAAAATGGAGATAATGTAACATCTCGGGTAATTATAGAATATAAAATTTTCATATTTATTAAATATTTAAGAATTCAGTTTTGGGTTTACCTTAATGGGGATTCTATCTTTAATAGCGTACTCAAAACACAACAATGGGTTTCTCCGAAATCTTACGTTGCACACAACACTAAGTTATACCAAAAAATATAAAATAATAATAATATTATTTTAAATGATTTTTATCAGTTAGATTTTATATTTTAAGGAATCAATAAAACTAACTATATTATGTTTAAACAAGATCATTAAATGTTTTTAATTTCTTTTAATTAATTTTTGAGGCTAAAGATTAAGATAGATCCATTTATAAGTATAAAATACTCCAATATTTTTAAAAGGGAGTTTTACCGCCTTTTGATGGAAAACCCTTTTTAAATTTTTTTTTTCAATTTTATATGTTTTATATGAAAAAATAAAATTATTATATGGAATAGGGATATAAAAATTTACTTTGGCTAAATTTTTTGTTTTTCTCTGATAAAACTCATTTTTTATGAATAATGAAAAATACAACATTTTATTTCAACACAACCTTTCCATATAATTTATTTATATAGTCATATGTTAATTTTAATTGGTTTCAAAGTATAATTATTTTAATTTTTTATAATTCAATAAAATTCTGTTCATTCTATATAATTTCACATTTAACTTTGTTATCAAAAAAGGTTAATCTTCTGATGGTTTTTACATTTAAGAAAACTCACATTCTACTTTTGACAATAGTTGTTAATTTTAAATTCATTAATATTAGTTAATTATTTTGAATTTGAAAAATTGGATTCTATATTTGGAATTATAAGGTCCAAATTTGGAAAATAGTTACTTTTCATTTTTTAAAATTATAAATAGTAACTTTAGTAATTATTTTTATTTACCATGTTTAATGGGTAAATCAGGTAAATAACAATAGAAATAATATTATAATAATATAAAACTACCCTAAAACTTGTCCTAATCCTACTCTATGAGTTATGGTCAACTACGAAAACACATGTGATGAAAATGTTTCTTTTGGGAACCACTTTGGTGTGATGGTGACATTTTATAACATTTAATTTAATGTAAAAGGAAATATAACATAAACATGTATCTTCTTACTCAAACAATTTTATATGGGTTTATATAAACTATAAATTAGACTATAAATATTAATTGTCGATATAAAAAGTTTTCCTACATCAAGGTATTTTATTTAGAATTTTTAGGATTTAAATAAATAACTTTAATTATGACATAATGATGATGTAATAATAGATATATTGAAGGCAGAATCAAATAAATTATTTTAATAATATTAAAAAAAATTTCAAAATTCGATGCCATTTAAAACATTTATATATGACTATGACGTGTTGTAATTTATTCAAGGTACTTTTTTTGGATGAATCAAGTTGTTATAAATTTTTAAAAAAGTAAAACATGAAAAGTGTCCAAAAATGACACAATTCGTGACTTAAAATATTAAATAGTTCATTTAATGTTATAAAATTCACAAAAATATTATATTTGATACAATGGTTAGTATAAGTCCATTTATTTCATAAATGATAATATTTTGGGTCATTTTACATGTTATAGAAATTACATTAACCCACAAACTATAAATTACATGATATCATGGTAAGATTAAAAATGGTAAAATAAGGGTTAAACAAAAATTATAAGTATTAAAAGATATAAAATACTAGTATAATTTTACTTTAATGAATAATATTATTCCCTAAATCATCTTATATACTAAATAAATTATTTTGGGACCATTTGGAACCATAATTTAATTTATATTAATTTAATAATTCAATACTTTCCAAGGGTTCCCCTCCCCTATCCTATAAGATGTACCCAATATTCTCTTTAATTAACATTTAAAGATGATTTTGTTTCAGCCAATATCTTTCCATAAATATTCCTAGAATATCTCAACACATTATTAAATAATTATTTTATGCATAACACCCTTCTTAGAGGTTTTAAGGTAGTTTTCAAAGGCGATCTACCAAAGAAAAGGTATCGTTTTCTTTAAGTGTTTCTAAATTATTTCTTCTTCAAATTCATTCAAATTTTATAAAACATAATGAGATAATAACTTCAATATCCTAAATATACTGAGATGTTATTATGTTAATATCATCCCCTAAATCTATCTCTAGAACTATCAAATGGGAAAGGAATTAATCGTTCGTGCATACATGTGAATTATCACCTCCACGAACTGATTTAGTTCATTTTCCATTATCCTAATTCAAGATTGGTTATAAGGATGAAATTAATATTAATATGTGATATTGATGAAATAATTATCATTATAAAATAATAACATTTCAATTATTTTCATACCTTACATGCACATAAAAAAATATAACTTCGTTCGTGCGTACGTTCGAACTATCACCTCCACGAAGCAAACTGAGTCATTTTTATTCACAACATCACTTTTATGATATATATATATATAAGTATAATTTAATTATTATGATAATTTTAATATCATAATAATTATTATGGTAAGATAAAATGATAACACATTATTTCCATAATTATCAATGAAAAATACTAATGTTTCTCATGCTTACGTACGACCTTCCCTCTTCATGATTATAAAGTTGTTAATTTTTCATAACCATAGTTAATGGATTGATTTAAAAAGTATTATTAATTTATAAAAATGATTAATATTTTATTAATACTATTATTTAGATTATGTAATTATGGCCACATGGAATAGTGACATCATACTAGGTTCTTTTTCGACTCAAGAACTGAATATCGACAAAACGCACGATAAGAACCTAAATAATTATGTAATTTTTATAAAATGATAATAAGTGATATAAAATGAATAAAAAAATTTAAAAATTGTTCTGAATAATGTATAAATTAACCCATGTTTATTATTCTAGAAGATAAAAAATAAATGAGAAAAGTCGGACTCAATGTATGGGAAATCCTAACACAATTTTCGTTCATTGAGTTAGACATCCATGTAAATGGTTTTTTATAAAAATATGTGTGAATGAAATATGATTTTTTTTACTGAATATAAAATTATATTGGGTGTATATATATTTTCCACACATAATTATGTCATTGATTTATCCTTAATCTAATGATACAATCTTTGTATGGGATTCTCGTCTCACTTTTTACATCTGTGAGATAAATGTCATATTCACCACTTAGTTATCTTTTGTGGTGTATATAATGCCAATTTTTGATATATTATTCATGAATTAATTTATAGTAATGTTATTTATTTTCTTTATATGATGATTATCACTTTTGGATTTTTGATTCAAGTGTAAGGGACTTCATCTTAATCTCCTTTCACTGAGACATATCTTGATGTTATGCACCTTTATTTTCCTAAAATGTGTATATACATTGCATTTTACATGTTATATCATGAATTAGTATACTATAATGATATTTATAGTTTTTTAATGTTATTATTTAATGATTTGTATTAAAGTGTTTGTCTAGTGGTAAGGGACTTTTTAACAAAAAACCACATTTTAATATTTTGATGATTTATTCTTATAAAATATTTCTGATTTTTGCCCATGTTATCAAAATGGTTTTATAGATTTATTTATATAAACATAAATGTTTTAAAATTTTAAGTATAAAATTTCTTTTAAATGTTTTGAAGTTGTTATGGGAAAATTTTATTAAATAATTGCTTTATAAATTAATTACATTGGTTTTTGAAATTTTTTTAAGAAGGTATTGACTAGTTAAGTATCTTGAAATGATATAATATGATTCAATTCTATTTCCCATTATGCATGTTTTGTAGGTTATGATTATTTTATTGTTATTGGGAATTTCTTATGTATATGGGTGGTTCCATGATAAACTAAGGTCGGGTGAGTCCGTGATAGATCTCCAATGCGTTGGGTAATAACATAGTGGTAAAAATTAAGTTTTATCCTAAAAGATTTAGGGAATATACTATGATAGGTAATTCAAATGCAAAACTGAAGGTTAATCCCTATGTAGTTGTGATAGCTACAATGTAAGTATGTTATGGATGCCAAAAATTACATTTGTTATTTAGGATTTACCTGAATTTTTCATAAATCTAAATATTTCCGGAAGTATGTTGAAGAGCCTATGCTTTATGTGTGAAAAGTATGATTTATTGATTTATATGTATTCAGTGACTAACTATTTCATTCCTTATTTTTTATCCCTTACCTAGATTTAGGTGATCATCCAATTTTTTTGAAAATGTTTTCACAATATTCAAGGGAGAATAAATACTGGGATGGGATGAAGGAAATTTTTGTTATGAATGAACATGAAAAGAATCCTTGTTTCATTTTAGTATTTTTTGTTTCATGAAAAAATAGATGGTGTGTAGACTAATCCACTATTTATTATTTGAGTTGTTATGTAATATTTATGGCCCAATTATCTAAAAATATAAACATTAAAAAATACTCCAATTGAAATAAAGTAAAATTATTGACATAAATCAAGATTTGAACATTTAAGGTTGGGGAATTATACTTAAACATAAATGTTAATTAATATTAATTTAATACTTCATGTAATTCTAAGAGTTCCATTCCCCTCACTTATAAAACGTTACCACCTATCCTCTTATATCTACACCTCCATAACCTTTTATCTTTCCCATTACTGATAAAAATCATTAATAAGTTCTCTCAACATTCAAGAGGTAATAATTTGGGTATCATACCAACCTTATAGGTCTTAAGGTGTACAAAAAAAGAGGTTTTCTGAAGAGGAGGCATAACATTTAACATAATGTTATAGTTTCATTTCATATTATACCTCTTTAAAATATTCTTTAACCATGATAAAATAATGGAATATATATCTTATATATAATTAGATTTTATTATGGTAATTACATAAACTATATAAATCCTCTCTTCTATC